>JAOTQQ010000002.1:35906761-35942199 GCA_026546715.1 Gallinago undulata | reverse complement strand
GGGTTCAAGGCCAGGTTGGAGGGGTCTTGGAGCAACCTGGTCTGGTGGGAGGTGTCCCTGCCCAGGGCAGGGGGTGGAACTCAGTGATCTTTAGGGTCCCTTCCAACCCTAACCTTTCTATGACTCTATGACAAGGAGCACTCCTCATCCCTCCCTGACAAGACAGAAACCTGGAGTTTTGAAACAAAGCCTTGAGCAAGTCCAATTAATTGCACTGTGTTAATTCAAAGGTGGACAAACACCACTCAAACAAGTGCAGGCAGCAGCTCAGTAAGAAACACCTCCTGAGCTCTGTGCTGGAACTGGAACTAGTCATCACAAAACCCTCTTCAGCATCCCTGGACCATCAAGCTCCCGGATGAGTTTTCTGGTTAGAAAGTGGCTTCGTCATTGAAACCAACCTGAAAAGCAGCCAAAACCATCTTGCTCCTACCCACTACTGTTTCCTGGAAAGCAGAGATACATCCACCAGCCACTTGTATCCTACCCACCACTCCTAGGCAAACAAGAGCAAAGTCCTTCTCCAGGAGAACAGGTTAACAGAAATTCAGAGAAAAGATCCATCCCTCAAGCCCACCACACACCACCAGGGTGAGAACGTTTGCACAGACTGTCACACAAACCGAAGCAAACTCTACTTGGATTGAATTTCTTTGTTTTATAATTTAACTTGCAAACGACATCTGGAAAAAAAAAATATTGAAATTCCTTTCCTAAGTGTCCCAGTTACAGATTTTTGCAAATGAACAAAAAAAAAGGGTGTTTTCACAACAAAATTATCTGACCCAATTTCTGAAAAACATTAAAAATACAAATTCAGTAGACCATTTTACTTTCTCGGTTATTTTGACAATATGCAGTGAACTGGTTGTCTTTATTTATAGAAAAAAAATAAATAAATCTCTTATTTACAAGTCAGCGTGTCACAAAACAGGAAAAGTGAGGATATGATTAGATCAGAAAATACTCATAAGACGCATAATGAATTCATTCTGTCTGGATACTGAAATCATCATCGGTGTTTATTTTAGACAAAAGTGAATGTATGACTACGTTAGAAACATATGGTATCCTACAGTTGTGAGTTTTTACTCAGAAGTTCAAATTCGCTTCCCTCCTGTACTCCACAGAGAGTGTTCTGATCACTTAATTAGTCCATCCGAACATTATGAATATAAAGCACAGCACAAGATGTTCCATTGTATCTGAACGCCGAGCAGCTGGAGGTTATTCAGAGAAACTTTAACCAACTCCTTAGCCAGATGGTAAAATACAGTAGCCAAACAAATAATATCATCAACATCTGGTAAATAGTCTGCTGAGGTACAACAGTTCATACCTTGAGTTGTAAATGCTAATTGTGAACTGAATGCAGTTAATAAAAAAATTTAGAAATCATCAGTATTTTAAAAAAATAAAATCACAGCTTTCGCTGATAAAGTATATGAATAGAAATACTGCACATTTAGCAGTTCTTAAGGAATAAAACACAAATAGCTGAAATCTGATGAGTTATTTACATGACAAGGGATTTCAAGAGGGATTTTCTGAAAACTCTCCCAGTCCCCAGGTGTGCAGTACTACGCTGCCTCTCGGTATCCAAAACATTGCTTCAAGTAATTTCCTGATTGAAGAGCAAGGTATGATTTCTCATTTTCAAGCAAAATGCTAAAGTCAGAACCGTAGAGACAACGTGAAATCTAAAACTTGTATTTAATAAAATTTTTGCTTAAGTCCAGCCCACTGTTTGGAGAATGAATACACCTGAATGACTAACACACCTAACGTATGCACCCTATACTGCTGTCTCTTTTATTCTAGTAAATATTTCCACCACAGTTTCTATTCTTTTCTGTTAAAATGACACTTTCTTTTAGTAGATCTGTCTGCTAATCCTCTGGTACAAGCTGGATACTATATAAGCAGAGGAACAATGAGCTAAATGATGCTTCTGAGCCAAATCCTTCACCATCACATTACAGCTACGTGACTTGGGGGCACACGCAGCTGGTGGTGTCGAGAAGGCAACAACTATTTCTGCTGCAGAAACAAGGAGATTTTAAATCATATTTTGAACGGAGGCAATATTTCCGCTTTTCAATTGACCTTAAAAATTACAGCTTCATACCAGTATCAAATTGATAATATCATCAAGTGACAGAGTTACATATGGACTCCACTCCACATATTATAATTTGCACTGTATGTTCAAGATCCTATATCGACTTAATTCTTAATCTTACTCTAACAAGGACTACTAATATACTATCACATCTCCATAAATACGGGAATAAAAAGAATGACATCTATTACACAAGCTGATCCGTTTTTAAGCTCAAACACTTGGAAAATACTGTTCACAAACCTGTTGCCATAATCAATTTTGGCTGTCACTTTCTTTTTCAGTTCTTTGAGCTCATCCTGGGGCAGGGTTCCGGAGAGTATCTGGGATCTCCACTCAATAAGGTCGTAGATCATGTGCCGCACGTTGCGAAACATTTCTCTGTTGTCTTGCTGTTTGGAGGAAAAAGGTGGGTAGAAGTTAGTTTTGAAGTCTTTTAAATAGGTATAATAAACTGCAATTATAAAATATGAATTAAAAAGGGTAAGTCTACAACTAGCCCTAAAACAGGAGCCTAGCTCTCTGTAGCACAGAGCACTGCATACAAAGGGTCTTACATTCTGCTGTAGGTATCTACAGAAATGCAAATGCTTGTGTTTGTGTTACCTTAAAAGCCAGATCATGCTGAAATCAGAACAAGTAACTCAAGGGAAAGTTACTCTTTTCTTGGTTCAGAGTAACTTTATTCAATGACCCTCTGTACTGAGTAGAGCGGGACTAAAAATGGTGCATTTCAGCAGCAAGAGGCTCAAGTTCTGAAACTCTCCATCAGCAGCACGTTACAGAATCCTTTCCCCTCCCCAGTTAAATCTTCAGAATAACACTTTAAAATTCCTCACCATCTCACCAGGCCACCAGTAACACCTGAAGAAAAGTGAAAATCCAGGAAAGCACTAAATCTTACAGAAAGTGAAATACTTTCATTGTTCATGAAGGCTGGAAACTGGATATTGAGTAGTGCCCAGCAGCACACACAGACCTTCCTCCCCAAGATTAAGGAAGACAAATTTCCAGACTTACAACAGAAAAACTCTCTTTTGCAGAGCATTTTCTAGTTGCGTGCCCATACACACGTGCACTCAGAGACAAATGACCAAATCTTTAACCACAAAACAGAATTTGACAGGATGGTTTGAACTGTGGACAGTGCACATACACAATCTTAGCACAAACAAACAGAAAAAAAAAAACAACACTGAAGTTGCAGAATGACCTTTCAAATTTAATTGTGGAAGATAACGTTGAGACAAAGACAACCCAGAGGCCCTGAATGCTTTGATCTTGGCCCAGAAGCAGCCTCTCTTACTGCCTTCATAACCCTCAAAACCTAAGCCATTAGTTCAGTACACTCTTAAAAAGATCACATTTTCCTAAACACCCTACATTAATGAATTACTTAGGCTACACGTCACTATCTTTCATTCAGACTACACCCAGGCCTCATTTGACTTAAAACAACTGGAATAATTACATAATTAAAATGAAATTCTCTCCTTTCTATAAAAGACAACAAAACTACAGAAGGTGCAGGAAAAGGCTATGACAACTCAGGCTCAGGGAAAAAAATACCTCACCGTGAAACTTAAAGACTTCAGTCTGTTCAGATTATCAAAAAGCTGACTTGATTATAGTGTGAGAACCTTCACAGAGAGAAAATACCCGTTATTAAAAGCTCTTTAATGTAGCAGAGAAAGACACAACAGGCACATATGGCTGGAAGCTAAATACAGACGAATCCAAATGGGAAAGAGGTTTGTGATTTTCAATGCTGCAGGCAATCATAAACTGGGGAGATGAAGAACACACCACGTCCTCTGCTACCTGAAAATCAAAACTGAATAACTATTCAACATTCAAACATGCAAATTATGAACTGAATAAAGGCATAAATGTGGTCACTTAGTGACTTTTGATATGCAAGATGCAGCCGACATGGAATATCTCTCTAGCCTGCAGACTGACCAGTTTGAAACTGGCTACCTCCAGTAAACCAAATCTCCCTTGAAAAGCTGATCCCAGGGCACCAAAGCTCTTTTGGCTGTTGACCACACACAATTAATCTAACAGATACCCTTGAGATATAAATTATAAACAAACTCATTAAGTGATCTATTGACTCAGAAGAAAGCTGTAACAGGGAGTAGAACCCCTTCTGCTACTGAAATGAGACCACAGGCAGCATCACTCTTTGCCTGCTCTGGAATTCAAAGTAATTAGCAAAGCACTTCAATACCATTCAGCTCTTCATGTGTCTTCATGGAACTCAGTGCGTGACAGATGATGTTAAACGTTAACCGTTAAAACAAGCGATTACCACGCCAGGGAAATTTTATCATTTCCTAAAAGTTACTGTTACCAAGACTTGTGTGTGCTTTTTGTAAGAAAACTTCACAGAATCATAGAATGGTTTGGGTTGGAAAGGATTCAAAGTTCATAAAATTCCAACCCTCTGCCCTGGGCAGGGACACCTCCCACCACACCAGGTTGCTCCAAGCCCCTCCAACCTGGCCTTGAACCCCTCCAGGGATGGGGCAGCCACAGCTTCTCTGGGCAACCTGGGCCAGGCTCTCACCACCCTCACAGCAGAGAATGTCTTCCCCACATTTCATCTCCATCTCCCCTCTTTCAGTGTCAAACCCTCTCCCCTCCTCCTGTGGCTCCCCTCCCTGATCCAGAGTCCCTCCCCATTTCTTCTGGAGCCCATTTAGGGACTGGAAGGGGCTCTAAGGTCTCCCTGGAGCCTTCTCTTCTCCAGGGTGAACCCCCACAACTCTCTCAGCCAAACTGAGACTTCTGTTAAAACCAAAACTTCTAACAGTGTCTCTTGCTATTTTTCCTTTCTGATTGTATGTGTCCCACAACCAAGTCCCATCAGGTCTGCAAGTAGTATTTCTCTGACATTAAGCAGTATCTGTTTTCATACTCGGGATGATCCTCCCCAAAAAAGACATTAGGGTCAAAATGCAACCCTCTCTGTCCTCTGCAGCACCCAGCAGTGGGACCAAGGGCAAAGCTGTTCTCAGGGCCCTCTCAAGATCCTGCTCCCCTTTGTTTGCTTCTGCCTGTCTACTGCTTCCTCGCTCTTCAATACGTGCTTAGAACTTAAGCATATGAAAATAATCAGGGATATAACAACTTAAAAGTCAGGATAAATTCAGAACAATCAACTTCAAGTACAAAACCCCTGAGAGATAAAAGCATACACTGATCATTTTTCAAAGGTTTAAGTTTACACCTACAAATTTGACATCAAATATTCAATTTTTGTATAAAACAGATAAACAGCCTTAAACAGTTTCCTTTATTTCTTTAACACAATCATCTACAGATTTGGAAACATCTAATATAACACCTTAAAAATCCAACGTATTCTGTATAGTAGTGCCCCATGAAAGAGGGGTCATAAATGGTCAACAATTTGTTTCTAGATCAAGGTAACACTCTGTAAAAACCTGATTCTGCACAAGAAATATAAAGTATTTGAGAAACCACTCAAAAGAAACACTACTGAGATTTGTGCTGCAACACACAAGATGCTAAATGGCTTTTCAGGACTAAAAGTAGCCTTTAAAAACAGTAGAGGGAAGTGGAATTTCATTAAAAGTCCCTTCATACTTCTCACTCTCAGCATCACTCTTTTCATAAACCATATCCTGGTGCAAATATTTTCTTAAGCCAATACTCACAACGTATAACTGTCTCCATATTATAGACCATTCCCGCAGCGTGGTGGTCACCTCCTGAATCAGGGGCAGCTCGTTGGGAATAACCGTTTCGTGTTGTCTTGAAAGAAAGAGGAAAAAGAAGTTTGAATTGAGCAACGCTTTTGTTGGGATGGCAGAACCATTTCTGAGAGGGGACTGTTCATTGCCAAAGACAATTCAATAATAATATAATATACGGTGAAAATAACACCCCTTATTACAAATTTATGTTAGAAAAGACTGTATTATCAGCTGCAGGAGGAGAGACGTACACCAGTACAGCCAGGTGATGTACAGGGTTCTTTGGCGGGCTGAGACTGTGCCCCTTTCCCCCCCCAGCTCCTTATTTCTATACTCACGAGATAAGGGTATCGATCCATAGCTCACCACCCTATTTGTTATCGAGACACTAATTTCACAAAAAGCAACCAAGACAAAAGCCAGATGCACACAACTTCCAATGCCACCACACTAATGCTTTTTTTTTTTTTTTCAAAATATTGGTCTTGCAAAGAAAAAAAATGAACCATGCAAGTCATCACCATTAAGCTTCTCTAGGACTTGCTTTAAAATTACGTGCCATGAAAGCAAGAAACAACAGCCAGATCTTTTAATATTTCAGGAGTAGGGTACTTAAAGGTAGTTTTGTAATCAGCAAGAAAGATGTCATTATGCAGCAATCTCATGATTAGTAGTTTTACCATTTACATATTTAACAGTGTATAAAAATAAATCGGGCACAAAGGAATAAAATATTTTAATCCTGTTTCACTCCATTTCATACCTGGCTAATTATTTATTAATTTCAGATAGCATTTTTTCTAGGGTTTGGCATTGGGCTTTTTTTCCCCCCATTTCCCCTAAACTTATATATCAATTTTATGATATTCATTCATGTCCAGCAATGCTGATTTTATATATCAAGATTTAAACTTCAAGAGATGTTAAGTAATTAAAACCAGCTCAATCTATTTAGTGTTACACACAGCAGGCAAGGGAGCAGGAGAATCACAAAATGAACAATTCGACAGAACAACTCCCTAAGCCAGAAAACGATGCCCGGATAACGGCTTTCAGTGAGTCCAGTCTATAAGATTTACTGAAGAGGGAATTAAGCTACTACTTAAATTTTATCTGCATAAAAGAAAGGCATCTCATATCAAAGGCATATCTTTCAACATACCAGGCAAAAAACATAAGGCTCAAGGACTGGAAGATGAAAAAAGTTTGGGAAAACTGAAATTAGAACTAAAGCAGGGGGCAGGGAGCGGAGGAACTTAATTTAGGTAATTATTGGTCGAGACAGTAATAAAAGTTATAAACAATAATAGTAAAATATTAATTCTTCTGAAACATTTACATTAATACAGAGAAGGTTATGCTTTAGCTCAACTATACGGCAATGCAGCCAAGGTCAGTAATGGCCAGCTGCACTGCTGATGACAGCGCCTTCGAACCTCAGGTGAGTTACCACTTTAAAATATTTTAAAAAAGAAACATCATCAGCTCCTTAAGCAACCGGGATCGAGCGTAAGTTATCAGATAATACACAGAAATTATGTAAATACAAATAGGAAAATGGATTTTCATTATTTTTAAATCAAACTTACCCTTTGCCTTCAACTATCGCTTCCTTAAGGTGTATATATGAGGCAGGAAATATGCCCTTTGAGAGAGAGGGAGAGGAAAAAAGTATTTTCTATAACCAGGTGCATATAACATTTTATCTATTACCTAAAAACATGCCAAGACACACCGCCAGGTCTGGAGAGCCATTCACATCCTCTTAAGCATCAGAATAGTTGCATTGTGGTGTTCTGCTTTCTTTTTAATGCATATTTACATTCTGTACAACGTGTCCTACCAAGAAGGGGTTATTGCAACCTTGGCAAACACAGACTCGGTGTTTTTAAACTTATCTTCACAGTATCAAAGCAAACAGAACCAGCCCTACAAAGGGTCTTTCCTCGCCCAGTTCAAGGTATGGTTTTTCATGATTCTCCACATCCCTAGGTGACTTACAGATGCAAATTAAAACAGACTTGATTTTGAAAGCATGAAAGACAGATGACTTTAAATAGATCTACTCCAAAATGACATTTTGCCTGTAATCCAACTCTGCTGCTCGCTTTTCCTCATGGCTAACCAAGCTTTCCTACCCTGCTATAAGGCATTGCTTCTGTTCCCAAAGCATTTTCTCCAGTGTTTCCAGGCTTCCAATTAAAATACACACTGGGTGAGAAGGGGCAGTGGAATACTCGGGCACCTGCTGAACACACACCTCCTGCTTTGCAACCCATAATACCCAGATTATATATAACATAGTGTCTTCTACCACCCACCAATCAGTAGTGCTACAAGCCAAAAACCTCCTCAGACAGTACTACAAAAGGCCAGTTCTGCTTTTCTGAATAAATGTTCTAAATTAATCTTGAAATTCCAGAAATACAGTAATGGTTTCAAAGTAGTGTAGGCTCCTATTAAAAAATAATTTAAGTCAAGGAAAAAAAAAAGTTCCTCCGCCTCACTCTTTGAGGTAGTAATTCTGTTTTCACTTGGGAATGCAAAAAAAAAAAAAAAAAAGAGAAATTCTTCAAAAGTTACAGAAACTAGGGGAGGCCACATGTGTGTCTTTTAGTCCCACAAAAAAATAAAACAAAAACACAAAATCACAAATAAACAAAACAACCTGCATTTAGCAGAGGTCAAACAACTGCAGTAACATGTGGAACTAATTTCAGGCAAGCAGAATGCATAACTGCTTCTTGGGCTGTATAAGGCATGTTCGTGAAATAAGAAATTTAGTGTACTTCCAAAAAAAGAGAAAATATCAAAATAGAATAGAAAACCCACAGAACCTGGTTAGGAAATGGGTGGGACAAACCACACAACTTGGCTTAGACGTGGAGATGCAACTCAGAATGCACCTCTGTAGGCAAACATTACGTTTGAAATGTTTTACTTTAAGTGAAAAAAAAGAAGCAAACCCAGAGGTCTTTTCATTCTGGTTAATTACTACTATAAAGTAAGACACTAAAAATATCAAACACAATGTTATAAGCTGTATTTGCGCTGTTTCCCTTCTTTTTATTTTGGAAAGGCTGCTATAAAGAGCCCACTGAAAGTCTACCAACGAGGCAAAATTACACTGCAGCAGATTACTCCCCCTCTCACAGGGAATGACTTGACATCACAATATAGATCTCCCTTATCACTTTCTGAGATGCAATCACGGTTTAGGAGTAATAGGTTATTTAACAGACAGGGGAACAAAGGGGCAGCCTCCAAACCCATCAACTAGAATATCAAGTTCTGAACTTTTTATCGAGCAAAGGCCCTGGTACAGCAGTTACTGCCGAAAACGAGCTGATGCACACGGAGCCATCTATAGGGACAGCACACACACATACCCTTAAATTGCAAAAATTAAATTGCAACTCAGCTTTTAGGCCTTGCTAAAATAAGTTTTGGTGAACTTGAAAAATTCCCGGAGATTACACAGCAGCAGTTATCAGAGAGCAGCAGACACGTGGTGAATTGCTCTGTAACACATGCCCGAAATCTCCGTTATATCAACACACCCAACGCCGCAATACATCTCTGTCCGGGAGAAAAATGAGCACTCCACTCTGGCAACACTCACCTTCTTGGATTTTTTTCGTAGTGTATAACCTCTGTACCAACCTAGAGAGGGAAAAAAGGGAAAAAGCATGAAAAAGTTCATTACTGTCACCCAACAGCTGCTCCTTCTCCTCTCAACACCTTAAGGTGGTCTCTGATCCCGCTTCACCCCCACCAACACCCACACCCCTCCGGCATTTAAATTCCCTATGGAATTAATGTCCTGGCTGAAACAAGTCTTCTTGGAAGCCATCACAATCCGAGCGATGATGCTCAAACCAATGGAGAAGACACATGACAGAGATGGCATTTTACACCATGCATTTAATTGTTGTTCATTTTACTTCAATTAGTAATTTACCAACACACACAAACCAACTTATGAGCATTGACTTTACAAAGACATAGTGTTCAACCAGTTTGATTTTAAAACCTATTTAAGTGCCACAAATGCAAATTCTGAAATGTGGGTCAGCCGTTTGTTAATCTCAGCAGAAAACAAGAATACTTTGGGACTTACGTTTATCAAAATATAAAAGCAAGGAGCCTCCTTGAGCCCTCATTCAGCAAACTCCCTCCCCACAGCAGCCCCAACACACTGGGCAGCACTTACTCCATCAGCTGAGCTCCATGCACAAAAGGCACAGATTTCACTCCTATTGAAGAACTACATTTCCTCAGTTTTATAGGAATAACCCAGGAATAAGCCAACATTTTGAAGTTCTGGAGACCAAATCGATAAACACCATAACTCTGATCAGATGCAGTGTACAAACTAAAGGACGTACAACCATATCATCTCTGCCACCTCTCCTCTCCCATCCCATCTTCTGCGTTGACTCAGGACATGGCTAAAGGAAGGTTAAAAAGTCAGGGAGCAAAGCAAGCTCATCACCACTGAACCTCTGCTTCCTGAAGCTTTGTGGTGAGCAGGAAGAGCTACAGAGGATCACAGATAAGAAAGCAGCCAAAACCTGCCTTGGAGAGGCTGCAGAGGTCCCAATGCAGCCAAGCGAGTCCAACCAGGCTCTTCACTAGCAGCCACCACCCAAATATTCTTCTGGCTGAGTCTCAAGCCTGTAGCAGTGTAACGGGGAGCCAAATTTTCAAGGAGAGCTAATTCTTACTCATTCACCTAGAGGCACTGAGTCCTTCCATGATCACACACATATCAGAGCAACACAAATTAAACCACAGAATGGTTTGGGTTGGAAGGGACCTGAGAGATCATCTAGTTCCAATCAACTACCCAAGACATATAAACTATGCAATTGCTAAGTTCCTCAGCTGTACGATGAGGGCAGGTCTCCTCCATGCACACAGTTGCACCAACAAAAACACGCAAGTGCCTCACGAACACGAATCAAAGTAATTAAGGTCACATAATTGTGATGTTTCTTCAAAGCGCAATAAACACGGGTTGTCATCAGACACTGGACAAGGGAAATAGAAAAAATATAGATACAGTGAGAGAAATCTAGTTCTTCACACTAAAAAACAAAAAGCAAGGCTAGAGGGATGTGTGAGCACACGTGCTTGTTAAGGACATCAAGAATTTTTCCTTAATGCACTGATCTACCTCCTCACCCTCACAGCCAATTCCCTTTCAGCCAAAACACCAGCAAGAGAAAAATTGGCTCAGGCCATAAATATTTTTTGAAAGTGACTTTGTGGCTTATTGATGTGGTACAAGGTTTCTAGCCTCTCCCTTAACAAATATTATGGGATATAATGACTGGAAATGTGCATCCATATAAGTGTCCAACTGAAAAAAGGGACCCGTGAAATATTGACCAATGAAAGCTGAAAAAGACACTCAAAAGGAAACATTTGCTGCTGTTTCTCTTCTTCTATTTACTACACACTCACCCAGATAAGGTATTTGCAGCATTAGAAAACAAAAGAAAAAGAAAAAAATCACAAACAAACAAAAAACCCCACCAAAACTTGCAACCAACAACTAAACATTCCCACAGTATCAGGAATAACTTAATTGGAAATACTCATTTGGGGACCCAAACTCCCTTCCCACAGCAGCACTAGAAATAAGCTACTGTTCAAATACTCAGGCATGGTATCGAGGCTAATTTACTCTTCTATTTAACAGCTCTTCGCCTTAATCAGCCATATTTATTGATCACACATTCTGTTTGCCCATGCCACCAAATAATGTAAAGAAAAAAGAATTAAGAAAATAAAGATCAGGCAAGTACTAATGCAGAACGTGGCAAATATTTGTTTTGGGATATCTGCTATGAAATACAGTCCTTGCAAGATGAAGGATATTTATGAAGTACAGCGGCTTTGCTGTTTGCATTCTCCTCTAAAGCTCCCATTAGGAGGAGTGAGAAGAATTTTCTAATTGAAGAATCAAATTGTCTGCAATTCTACCTAAAAGAAAAACATATTAATTTGACTTTCAATATCAATTATTCTAGAAAGTAGCTTTTAAATGCTGAGAGTTATCAGTGAAACTTGCATCTTCCTTTCCCATCTCATAATTCCTGTAAAAATACAGGCTGTTTGCAACAAGACTCCACCTTTACAGAATCTACACATTAAATTATTTGTACGAATGTCTCCCTACATTTCAGAAAAAAAATATTTTCTATTAAAACTTAAAAAATTAAAGTATTAAAAATAAGAACAAATTCAAAAATAAATTCTACTTCTAGATAAAAAAAAATAAATAACATTTTAAACACATAAGCAAACTCCATCTCAGCAATCCATTCCAGTACCTGGTCGCAACATGAAGCCCTATGGGAACCTGCCTGTCCTTAAAGTTTTTCCTTACAACAAAGCGGATTTGGGGGAACAACAACCCAACAACAATCCACCACTTCAAATCCCATGGACACGTAGCAGTCTTTAAAACTACTCCTTACTTAACAATTATTGCAGAAAACTATTTAAAAATAGTAACATTCCTACAGTAGGATGTATAACACAATAGATATCAATGAAAGAAGCCAATTTTTTTTCCCCACAATCTTAAGTAGAGGGAGAAGGGGTAGACCTTTGAGAAGCACAATCACATCCTCAGCAAAAAGGCATTACTGACTCTTCCAACGACTTTTCTGTCCCATGCTCATATTATTAGGGGGCTTTTCTTCAGACTGGCCCATCCCACCGCAGCCTGAGATAGGCAGGACCGACGGCAGGGAAGCTCCCAGACACACACCTGGATGTTGGTGCAGATGCTACAAAACCTCCTGAGGCACAACCTACCCACATCTTGTACAGAGGAACTTGAGAGATCAAAAAGCTCACATAATTACCTAGTAATGGCAGCTCTGTGAACAAGAGAGATGGGAATTATGGCACCTCATTTCCCATCACAGCAGGTACATAATGAGTAACCACTGTATAAAATGTTTGGAAGAGCATTAACCTATTTGCATTTCTTTCACCATTAACTCATCCCATGTGCTTGAAGCCTAACAACCATGAGAGCGAAGGGTCCTCTATTATTCAAGTCCAGGGGAGAAGTGAGTCAGCTTCACTGTCCCTCTTAGTTGGCACCAGTCACCATCTGATGTGGTTTCACATACCCTACTCAGGATTCAAAGTTTCTCCCACATTCATTAAATATATCTATTTTTATATAAAAGTACAAAGTACTTGCACAGTACGGCACAGTACTTAAATCATTCAATTTGCATTTAAACTTTTTGCATTATTCTATTTTTAGTAAAGCATATGACGTCAGATAACAGGAAGATTACTTTGCTTAGAGTCAGACTTGGCATTGCAGCCACAAACTGAACTCTACAAGGAAGCGCCAGCCTAGGAACAAGGAGGAAATTCACTTGCAGAGTGATGAGTAGAGATTGTTACTTTTGTTGAAATAACTTTGTTTGTTTCGGTACATGTAACAATCAAAAAAAACCCTCTTAGGCCAATATCTAAAGCAAATGTATCACATGGATGTACGGGAAGATGAATGTCTAGAGAAACAAACTATATCCATCTATTAAAGGAAATCACACTTCTGCAAGATAGTAAGTGTTACAATATTTTAAACAAATACAGTTTAGTTACATGTTACCAATACCTTCCCAAACTGCAGCACGCCAAAATTTCCCAGTCAAATCTATAGTGAAAGACCTGTATTTTGCTGGCTCAAGCAAAAGCTAAGCAGTGTTATGACAATTTTCACATTCTGTTATCAAACTCAGCATTCAAATCCCCTTTTACATAGATCAAGGAGGAAAGATTTGGCTATATGTAATGCCCCTGCAGCTTCATATCAAAACAAGCCAAGCCTCTGAAAAGCTTCAAATCAGTCCATGGTGCTGTAACACGTGTATCCATCTTATAAGACAGACATAAATAATTTAGGACCCAGATGACTTTCAAATTCAGATTAAACTTCTTTTAGCAGCAGGCTCTGCTGCATTACTCCAGGGTATCCAAAAAGCATCCATCATTTCCCGAAGGTGGGATAGATGCTGCGATTGATCCATACAAATAAAGGCGTGGGAACATCTATCTTCCATAGCAAAGAAAATGGTTATTCACCAGGTATCGACCACACGCGTCTTCATTCGCATCTAGCACTGGTTAATTCTGTGTTTATTAGAAATAATGTGTTTTGTCCCTTAGCGAGAAAGCAAGTAATTCGTCACCCAGTAACAGGAGAAGATAAAGTCACAAAGAGAAAAGCAATGCAACTGCAAACCCCGTGTTTTTAAATGCAGCTTCTGCCATCTTACCTTCATACGTCTCCAGGATGTGCACGGTGTCGCCTATTTGTAAGGAGAGTTCATCTGGGCCCCTGGCCTCGTAGTTGTAGAGAGCTGCAGAGAGGAAACACTGCCATTACCACGTGGAAGCAACAAAACTGGCAGGATTTTTGTTTCTCCACATAATTACTCCTGTCACCCATTGCTGCCATACTCAACTTTCTCGTAAAGGATTTTGTAAAAACAAAATTTGTGAAAATTTGGCCAAGTCCTTCAATCCATTTCCCCTTGTAACAAACCTCAACAAAAGTCCACTTTCCAAAGACAGTCCCTCACTTCATTTATAACACTTTGCTTCTTCATAACAATACATTCAATTAATATTTTTTTTGTTGGACCTGTCCGTCTTTCAGCACTTTGTGTCAATTTTATGCAGTTCTGTAATGAACTGTCTTCCACTGGCACACAGAATACCTACAAAGTGTCTTTAGAAAACTGGAACTACCACCACTAACATTGAAGAATGATTTCTCAGTCACGTCATTAATTTACTGCATGTATATATTTTAAAACTATGATTTCAGAATTCCTGAGTGCCAGAGGTACTGTATTCATGGGAGAGATCGATCCTATCCCTCCTTTTACAGTATTATAATTATCATACTTTACTCATCAGCAAGCCCTGACAGCACTCACAACCTGCACCACCACAATCTGCAAATTCACCAAATGCACTTGCTGTCACAAATATTCCTGAGTGGCTCCGGTCACAAGCAGGGTGAGAAGAGAGAATAAAGTGAAAACCATTCCCCTTTCCAAGGCAGAATTTGGGGAAAGCCTAGACTTCTACCATCCAGGATTCATCAGCAACAAGAGGCACAACGTGTGAGACATGAAGGACCACACTGACGATGGTCATCACACACAGCTGGTGTCAATTCTGGGGACCTAAAGCAGGGCAGCAAGAGAGGGAAAGGCTCAGATTTGTCTACGTGCACCTAAATAGCAAATCTCACAGCTACATGTATTCCAAAAGCGACTTCACTGCAGGTCATGAGTCCCAGCTCAGCCCTTGGAGGAGAGCGTGCTCATCACTGCCCCTGAGACCAGTGGTCACCTCCACCCATGACCACCCGTTTCATCTGCCTTGAAGGATGCACTGGAAGAACACTTTCAGCCAGCGATGAAGTCAGCACAAGAAATGAACGTTTGAACTGGCTCCTGCCCCACGGCCACCGACCCAGCGGCTGCCCACGCTCAGCCAGACCTCGCTCCTGGCCCCAGAGTAACTTTGGAGAGAACAGAAATTGGTTTGCTTTGAAAAAAACAGACACAACAGCCACCAGGTATATACTGCCAGAGATGATTCAAATGGGACAGATGCATTATCTCACTCACCAAAGAAATGACACCATAACCAACAAACAGAAACCACAGGGTGGGTTTTTTTGTTTGTTTGTTTTTAAAGAACTGGCTGATAAGAAAGCAGAATTCTCAAGAACTGCCAGCTTCAGAAGATAATGAAATACAACCAAATAGAAGTAATTCAGAGACCCACGCCCCCATACTCTTCTCAAAAGAAAATCTGGGAAGTCTGAGCACTGAGAGTAGCTATCCCAGACATCTATCTGTCAAGTAACACCACAAACTAGGTTTGGTCAGAAAAAAAAAATCATAATATGAAAAACAAAACAGTTATGACTCTTAGAGCTAGATTTTTATGTTTCATATGGAGCAAACTTTCTGTAAGAAACAAAATCTTCTAACACCAGGTAGGGTCCTCATGACTAAAGGCAGCAACTCCACTATTTCACAAGAGTGAAGTTAAAGACCTACACTCAAAAAGGACGCACAGAAGGTTCTGCACAAAGGCCAACTTTGCAAAATTCCTGAGAATCAAAATTTTGTACTATTTGTCATAACTGTTTGGGGAATTAAAGCATTTTTGGGATATGAGAGTTAACTCAAGACTTCCTACCACCTCTCAGATAGCCACTTGCTTTTATTCCTACATGAGTTTCCAGGGACAGGGCTGGTGTGCTCCACCAGCGCTGGGCAGAAGTGCTCCAGTGGGACTCGCAGATATTATTACTGGAACAGAAAGACTCGGATGAATTCCATGTAAATCCCCTTCTCGCAGGAAATCTTAACAGATGTTCAGGCCAAAAGAGTTCACAGGACATAAAGGTCGCATGCTGCGCTCAATACCAGTGCCAAAGCACTTCCAAAACCACCTCAAACCTAAAACCTACAGCAGAAGGCAATGAGAGATGGGACCCAGGAAGCACCCCCACCTACCTGCCCAACTTCTCCTCTTCCCGAGCAGTCCCAAGAAGCAGGCTGGAGCCCATATTACATGGAAGATCAACAACATCAATTACTTCAGTAAGAACTGGTAACTGGAGAAAAATACTCTTTTTGATCTCAAATTCTGCTAATCGGTTTAGCCCCAGGTACACAAGCAGCAAACATCCAAAAAGGCATGTGAGAAGGTCTAATCCCACCACGAGGAGAGGGCACGGTGCCCAGCGCTGCCTCCAACCGTGGCCGCAGCTTCATTTCAACCTCCAGGAGTTACTATTTTTTGTCCCCAGAATTTATCAAATTCCAGCTCACACTGTTACTGACACAGAATAAATGAAGGGCTGCCTTGGCCCTTTTCTCAGCAGAGCCCCCTCTTGCAGACTTCAGAGTTAAGAAGTAAATAAATGTGTCTGGGTGCAAAAATGAAAAAAGAAATACGAGAAAGCAATTTTGAAGAGAAAATACAGTATATGGTGTAAGATTATAAATAGAGGAGAGGACACTTCAGGGTAAAAAGAATAAAGGTCAAACGCATCGCAGAGACTAATATCAACAGTATTTAAATGAAGGCTTTAGAAATTAATATAGTTTTATTGACATCAAAACAAGCCAAGCTAACTATTCCTGTCCTGTTTTTGAGAAGTTTTTCTTTATTAAAGAGAGAAAAACCCTCCCTCCCAGGTATCTGGCATGCAGTATTTCAAAGCCATAATTACTGTTTTGCAGGAGAGGGTTCTGTGAAAAGCACATTAACAAAAATTAACATTTTGAACCGCTCTGACCAGAGGGATGTTACCGACGGTGAGTACAGGGCACATGGGACAGTCTGCTCGGTAACACTCATCAGAAATGTTTTCAGTTGAGTTTTTACTGGTACCGGGGAAGACAAAGTTACACAGTCAATCCTAACTCCTCCAAACCTGTGTGTGGTTGGAGTTCAACACCCAACTCCATCTTTCAGGTCTTCATTTAGATCTCTTGAACACTCACAGCTGGCCCTAGAGCCAGGAGGACCTGTGAGCGCCGAACAGGTCCATAAATGAATCCATCCTGAGTCTTTCACCTTCAGGTCCCCAATGAGCCACATCGCTGCTTCCTACCAGACATCCCAGTCAGGAAAACTTCACATTACGACAGATTTAAGAGAGTCCTGTGCTCAATTCACACTGAAAACACACCACAAACATTTAAATGAAATAACACTAAGGATCAAAGGCAGCTATGAATAAAAGACATTAAAATTTATATCTGAGAGCACTAAGCGGTGTCTGTCATTATAAGGAGGGTCATGTAACAGGAGCTTCACTGTAATGACTAATTCCTTTGACAGAAGATGACAAACAGCAATCAAGCAGTAATTACTGCCCACAACAGCTCCCACTGACCTGGAACAAGTGAGGAACAACAGCCATGGAGGGAAGATTTATCTTTAGAAATATATATGTGCGAAAAATATGTCTACAAAAAAAAAATAAAAAAAAAATATCACATTTTTGGCTTGCGGTATCATCAACAGTTCATGAAGCAAACCACCAAAATAACTATAAAGTGCATTCCACCCCTGTGATTACAAAACAAGGCCTGAGCTACACTGCACCACGCTGCATACTCCTATGTAAGCTGGCAGATAGATCCCTCCCAGCATCATATTTTTATGTAAGGTGACATCAAAACACGTTATGACAGATAAAATGTTTGGTTGGAGCAAGCAACAAGGTTTTAATTAAAGGAAAAGACAAAACTTGGAAGAATAAACCATGAAACTGGCATGCTTGTATTTTGTCTGATCAACTGTATCCTGAGTCACCATTTAAAATATTTAACAGCCTGAAGTGTAACTTCTAAATTTTATATTTATTTTTTTTTACTAAAATAAGTTTTGCTTAATTTGGAAAATCCAGTTCTCAGTGTGACAGATTTTTACCTTGGAGAGCTCTAAGCCAAATCAAGCATTGGGAATATTTATACCAGGTAAGGTTAGGCTTCCCCATCGTGCTTGAACTGGGAGCCAAGGTGTTTTGGCAAAGGAGGCAGCCTCCTAAAGTAGAAAAACCTTCGCTATAACGTACAAGCAAGATGAGGAATATGGTTACTTAAGCATCAAAAGAATTGTGGCTGAGACCTGGCCAGTGCAAGTCAACCTTGTACCAACACAGTATCCTGATGTTCTTCATAGAACCACAGAATGGTTTGGGTTGGAAGGGACCTTAAAGATCATCTCACTCCAACCCCATGCCCTGGGGCAGGGACACCTCCCACCACACCAGGTTGCTCCAAGACCCCTCCAACCTGCCCTTGAACCCCTCTAGGGATGGGGCAGCCACAGCTTCTCTGGGCAACCTGGGCCAGGCTCTCACCACCCTCACACCAAAGAATGTGAGCTCTGGGTTAAGCTCTGAGATGTACCGGGCAGAACTACGATGGCAAAAGAGAAAACACACAGAACAAAGTCTCAGTGACAAAACCATCCTGAAGCCACCTCTCACTCCAACACCCCGGGACGGAAGGTCTCAGCACCACCAAAGATATTCTTCCTCATCTGCTGTGCCTTCAGCCAAGTGACTCTCCGGGTGAAGGCTCTCCCTGCTCCCCTCCTCCTCCACGAGGCAGCCACAAAGCACCTCGGCACAGAAGTACTGAAGTGCCAACAGCCAGGGATTAGTGTGGGCATAGAAAGAGCCATTTTTTCAACTCTAGGAGTTGATAAAGAAAGGAACAATGAATAGGGCATTACAGTAATTGCACTAAACCCCATTTACCACTAAAGAATTCAAAACAAACACCTCTACAGAGCTGCACTCATTAATCTGTGTGTATTAGAAAAATGAGAAGTGGAACACTAGAAGAATTAGAGAGAGGTGACAGGGGGGTAAAAAAGGAAAAAAGCAAACAAAGGTAACATCAATATATACTGAAAAAGCTTTTCTCTGGCTGTATGAAAGGGGAGGTATCCTAAGATACCATAAAACTGCTACAGCATAATAGTCCCTGGAATTACTTTGCATTAGAGACTGTATTAATCACTCCACGCTTTGGAAAGAAAGCAAACTACATTTAACACATTATCACCTTTATTTTTCGCTGTCTTGTAAAAAAATCCCAAAATCATAATTGTGCTTTTTCCATAAAAGCAGATTGAAACCACAGAGGTGAGAGTAGAATCTCTTGCCAATTCTCTAGAATTAAAAATAAAAGAAACCTGAAGGTTCTCCTCCTATTTTCTCTAAAAGGACAGTGCTTGCCTTCGGTATCAGACTCCTTACTCCCCTCTTATTTACCCAAACAAGTTTCTGGTTTTTACAGCTGAGGCTAATGGAGAAGGAAGAAGGAAAAAGAAGTGTACAAGTCTTACACCTAAAATCTTACTAAATCCATGAACACCACTTATTACAGGTAGCTCTCCTGCAGGACTAGACTAAATCCAGCAAGTTCAAGTGGATGGTAAGGATTTGTTCTCACTTTCCCTTACAAAGGGGAGATCATTCCTCTTTCCCCTCCTCTACCTGCGCAGCAAACACCTGGGAAAGAATAAATAAAAATGGTTCATCTGGAAACTATTCCCATGCGAGCCCAGGAGTACTGTGTCCCCTTCATGAGCACAGGACATCTGACAAGGGTTAGAGAATCCCCAACCTGGACCCTGGAACCCCTCAAACTGAAATCCCCGCTGAGAGAGCTTGCTGTCCTTTTTCCCAAGAAAGGACTCGAAATGTTCACAGGAACAAATTCTGCATTTCGAGGAGAAGGTGGAGGAGGTGGTGGAGTCTCCTTCTCTGGAGACATTCCAAACCCGTGGGGACACGTTCCTGTGCAACCTGCTCTGGGTGGACCTGCTCTGGCAGGGGGTTGGACTAGATGATCTCCAGAGGTCCCTTCCAACCCCAGGGGATTCTATGGGAACCCAAGCACAGGCACTGTCAGCTGAGCACAGGTCAGAAGGAATAAAGGGCCACCCATAACTCGACACGTCAGGTTTTATACCAAATGGGAACTCAGGGCAGCGATATGTTTCACAACACATCTGATGTCTTATCCCTACCCAGCTGAGGAAACTTCATCAACACAAAGCAATTCCCAAACTTAACTCGTGTTGCCTTCCAGAAGCATAACCACCCTGTTACTGAATTCTGCAGGCAGAGCTCGAGATGCACACTTGCTCTTTCTGCACTGACTATAAAACAGAAAATAAAAAAAAAAAGTAGAGTTCTGGACCTAACCAAGATTTCCCAGAACCCAGTTCAGGTTCTCGCTTCTCCTCCTCCTCCTTTTAAGCCAGATGCTTTATTTTAGGGAGCTGATGAATTACGATGCAAACTCACAGCTTTCTCCCTCCTCCTTCTTGCTACTTAATCAGTATTCAGAGTACTTCACCGCTAAGTACTGAGGGTATAAAGTTGAAACTAGTGTTTAAAAAAAAAAAGTATCATTATTGACTATAGCAGCATTAATAATGTACCATAATGCATCGCTAACAAGAAGCACAATCAAGAACATTCAAATTGATTTTTAATATTAAAAAGTACATTAAGTGAAACACATTGGATGTACAACGTAATCATTCAACCCCAAGCTCTTAAGATTGCCTTTTCTACTAAAACAACATGGTGATTTAGACGAACAGAAAATATGACTGAGAGGGAGATGCCTTGGCATCTCTCTTCTGGTAACATAGAATCATGAAGTAAGTGAGTTTTGATGTTCCCTTGCACTTCCAACATCTCACAGAAGTGATAAGCTGGCTCTTGCTATGGTGAGCTGACAGACAACATCCTCGAAGAAGGCAAAGACAGCACTGAACTTACCACCATGCACGTGAAGAAAGGACTTGGGTGCTTTTAAGTAACTGAAATTCAAAACAGGCTCCACCTGAAGGCTTTGCAAAATTCAAAAAACCTTCATTGTTGCTACGCATAAAACACCTCTCATGCTGGGCGTGGGAAGGAAGGGAGGAAAAGAGTTAAACCCTGGAGGGGAGGAGGAACTAGTTCAGCTTACGGTCAACACTGGCAGAAGATCAAATGGGAATGAACTGGTCATGAGCCAACATCAGGCCATGTCATTAGACGGAGGTTCCCCAAGAGATGATAAGTGACCCACGCTGGCAGAGCTGCAGCTCCCCACCCATTCCTGGCTTGATGGGCCTCCAGCTGCACGTCCCTGTCCCTTCCCTTGCGCTGCCGCCCACCTCAGCCCTCTGCCAACAGTTGCACGGAGCTCAGCTAGCTCAAAACCTCAATGCTTTTTTCTGGAATAGCTCCGTAAATAGATCGGAGCAATCAGGAAAAACCAGCAAGGGCAGAAGAGTGAAGGCAGCAGGGCGACAGCACCAACTCCAACAGACCCCATCTGCAGCCTTAAGAGAAGATCCCAAATAGAGCACTGTTCTTCATAACTATCCTGTCAAACACAGAACCAGGTGCAAACATCTCCAAAATGCAACAAGCTCAATCTTAAAACCAGCTTATGAAAGGGGCATATTAGAGTCACGCACACAACACAGGCAAACCCCAAAGTCCTTCCCAATCCAGTGCTCCAGGCTAAAAAAGCACAAACCACGCTCAAAGTCTTCACAGCACCGATGCTCAACCACAAGCTGGTGCTCAAGGAGGGCACAAAGCTTCCCCAGTGACTGGGAGCAGCACCTCTTACATGGGTTGGGTAGAAGACTGGTCGTGCATGACGGACACAGCCAGTTCCTCAGGACCTTCATCCTTCTGGACCTTCACAGGATAAAGCAGAACCTTTCTGAAAATACCTTTTTGGCTTTCTGCTGCCAGGCAAAAGCCAGCAAGAATGAAGCCCAGCTCTACCTGCGTGAGGATTTTAATAAAACCAATCCACACCACACTCATCTTAGCTCCATCGGAAGATGCCTGACGCATCGGTCCCCTGCTTCAAGCTTCTCCCTTCCCACTGCAGCAGGTCTCTACTGCGCTGAACATAATTTCGCACAGAGGGTGTCTTTTACCAAGCCTTCCTATAGCAGTGAGCTTAATGTCACAGCTATATTTTAATAGTCATTTCAATGACTATAAAAATCAAGTTCAACACAATAAAACTGCTATCACACCACTGCGGAAATAGTTAGCAAAAAAACGGCCCCTGCAAGACACTATTCCCTGCAATACAGAGCTGATGATGCAGAGCAAAAAGCCTAAAGCAAGGGGAAAATGGGGCAGTGGGAAAAAGCTTTCATTTCCTACTGTTCTTCCTCCTCAGCATTTCTACAAGGGAAAGCAAAATCAGAATTCCTCCGTTGCTTTCTCAGGAAAGTTATGGAGTGAGGGAGAGAGGAGAAAGGGTTTTAGGCTTTTCACACATCAAACTTTACTCAATTTATTTTGACTTGCCATCACCTTATTTGTCTCTCAGTCCTTCAAGCTGTCTCCAAGAGCAAGAACTACAGAGAAAAGAGCACGGATCCAGAGTCAAATAACCCCTGAGGAACTTGTCCTGCTTTCTTAGAAATAACAATCAGAGAGAAGAATTACCTGCTAAGAGCCACAGTTTGATCCACCAACACTTGCTCTTTCCTACAACAACAAGGCTATTGCAGAAAAAGGAAATCTGTGATATTTTTCCTCAAGTGGTATCTTGCACCAGAATTAATGTAAAAACGTAACCATGGAAGCGAGTCAAACAGCGCTGAATGCATTAAAAGATAAGAGCGGCATTTTGTAAAAACAGGGAAAAATTGTTTTTCTCCAAACCAGTAAGAAATCACATGCCTCGTGCCATTTCCAGAGGAGAGACAGAGTTGGCTCAGCAACCAGTCTCAACAAAGAGCCACTGTCCGGCTCCCTCCGGGCCGCAGGGACTCAGGCTCATCATCAACCCCCTCCACTACAAACTGGGTTTCCCTACAGCGCTCTCACAGGGAGCTCCTATCCTGGCAAACTCCATGTTTCCCATCTAAAATTGAATCCTTGGAACCCCTACTAATTTCGGTGTTTGTTCTGGAAGGAAGAGGGAGAAGGAAATTTAACTGATATGGCATTCCTAGTCTTTAAAAGCCCAGCATCGCATTTTACTCTCTCCATAAATCAAATATACAAACATCTGGGAAGTGGGGAAAGCCGGAGCAGAGAAACACCCAAAAGTTCTGCTGATGGCCATTGAACCACATACCTTTTTGCACAAAAGCAACCTATATTTATAATTGCAATGCTTAACTTTATCACGAGTTAATCTGATTATTCTAAAGCCTTTCCTAGTCTAATTAGAGTTGGTCTAGCCCAATAATCTATCACAAATGAACGTGGGAAATTCCCAGTTGAGACCGTCCCACCAGCAGCCACTGAGTCCTGTCCTACTGACCAATTTGGTTCCCCATTGCTAGGACAACCCTCAGAAATGCGTCAAAGGCGACCCTGTAAGCTATACCCTTACTCCTCCAAGCCTCAAAATTACCCTCATTAACTCAGGATAACTCAAGGCCATAACAATTTACTTCCTAAGCATAACCACCCCAAGAGAGTGCATTTTAAAAACACCACCGATGCTCATGTATACTAATGCTAGCAGGGGGCTTAAGATGCCACTAACCCAGCAGTAACTTGCCAACCTGTTGCTATAAGAGAAAAATAGTTTAACTAGTCTTTCTTTTTCACATGTTCTCTTCCCAGCATCATTCCAGCTCTCTGCTGAAAAGAGGGATATCATTAGCACAGAGCACACACATGCTGGTAGCCCGGGGCAGGGCCAGCCAGAGGAGCCAAGGGCCAGCTCCTGGCTAGAGGAGCAGATCCCTGCCGTTTCTAGCACTGCCCCGTTGGAAACAACAGGTTACGAAGAACCATTTCCTTGGAATGATTTCCAAAGCACCACAGCAGATACTGAATCTGCTCCAATGTTTGTATTTGGCAAGTTCCAACCAGTAGCACAAGCTTGTGCTGAACTGGACAGTTTATCTGTCCTCCCAACCACTTGTACCTTGAAACAATTTTTTCCCCACTGTAAAAATACTGCATTAGTCTAATAACTAGTGGTTATTTCTCAACTATTTGAGTTATTCAGCACATTCAGCATCTCTACCTCAAAACAAAACTATTTAAAAAAAACAAACTAATGACAGCTAGCACATTGTATACTAAATTCAAGTTCCAGTGTCTAGCAAAAATGGCTCATTTTTGATACATAAATCAAAAGACATTTGCTCTGTCTAAGTTTGGTGAAAACATCCTACAAAACACCCAGACCACTCCGCAGCCCACAGCCTGCCGAAAAGGCTGGGGAGGGGGAGAGCATTTGTGCCATTTTCCTGTAGAAATCCAACTTCCTCCTCTCAATTGGGAGCCTCCAGGGTTCCGGAGAAAAACATTTTAAACTGTAAAAATGTTTCTTGGTCCATCAGTGTCCCAGGAGCAAGACTGCGTTGCCGCTTGTAAAGGTAACAGCAGAAACACCTGCAATGTGCAGACACAGTAAGTAGGGAAACACGATGGTAGAGCCTAAGGCTTCTCTAGTGTTCACCAATATTTTACTTTTTACTAAATTTACTCAGTCCTTTCTCAATGCCATCATCCTCCTCCCCACCTTATCAATACTTGAGCTGGCATTCAATTATTCTATTTCCCCTCTGCCAAACTATTTTATATTTCCCACATTCCTCATGTAAACGTTATAGAAGAGATGCTATTATACAAACACAATACATGAACTCCTAATCTTGGAGTTTATACCTTGATGTAAGAACGGCTCCCAGATCAGCACACGATGTTATAGACAGTATCATGCCTGGACTGTAAAAGCCTACACGGTTATCCCAATATTTCAGATATTCATGCCCTAATAGTACTAAAGCTTCTTCCAGAGTTCAGCCGAGAACACGTTCACCTTCCTGTGCTCCAACTGCAGAGACCAGCCACTGCTGCATTAAACCCAAACTCTGCCTTCGGTGTTTAAGGCACAAACCTGAACCAGTTAAATCACTCGGTTATCACAGTTCAGTAAATAAACAGAGGCCTCTTTTGCAGCAAAAGTGCTTGATAAAAATCTGTTAATAAATCATTTCAGGTATACGTTCAACTCGAAAAATCAAACACAAGGTGAACCCACACAAAACTTCTAAAAATGTAAACGCCACCCCAACTGACTAATTCTCTCAAGCCTTTATTAAAAAGTGCTTATCTGGCTATATCCAGACCCCTGCATCATTTTTCAGGAATAAGAATCCCACAGAGCTCGAAGCGAGCTACTTTAGGCACTCCTCAAAGACTCACTTGCATCTCAAGGAAGTCTTTTTCCCAAATAAAACCTCGCTAATGGGACGCTCTCCCCATTATCTGGGCAGGGTACACTGACTAAACCAGTCACTCCCCACCCTTGTGCCAGGCACGAGTACAAGGCAGCACTGGTTTAACGAAGGATTGGTCATAATCACATTAAGGCTTGTACGTGTGCTACTGGTATCAACATCCCAGTAGCACAATTCACTGAGAACCACAGAATCACATGGAGTTGGAAGGGACCTCTGGAGATCATCTAGTCCAACCCCCTGCCAAAGCAGGTCCACCCAGAGCAGGTCCCACAGGAACGTGTCGCCACAGGTTTGGAATGTCTCCAGAGAAGGAGACTCCACCACCTCCCTGGGCAGCTTCTTCCAGGGCTCTGCCACCCTCAAAGGAAAGAAGTTCCTCCTCACATTTAGGTGAAACTTCTTATATTCAAGTTTGTGCCCATTTCCTCTTGTCCTGTCCCTGGGCACCACTGAAAAAAGACTGGCCCCACCCTCCTGACACCCACACTTTAAGTATTTATAGGTGTTGATCAGATCCCCCCTCATCCCTCTCTTCTCTAGTTTAAAAAGACCCAAGTCCCTCAGCCTCTCCTCGTAAGGGAGGTGCTCCATGCCCCTCATCATCTTTGTAGCCCTCTGCTGTACCCTCTCCAGTTCCCTGTCCCTCTTGAACTGGGGAGCCCAGAACTGGACCCAGTACTCCAGATGGGGTCTCACCAGGGCAGAGCAGAGGGACCGGATGACCTCCCTCCACCTGCTGGCCACACTCTTCCTGATGCACCCTAGATGCCATTGGCCTTCTTGGCCACAAGGGCACATTGCTGGCTCATGGTCATCCTATTGTGCACCAGGACTCCTTTCTCCTCAGAGCTGCTCTCCAGCAGGTCAGCCCCCAACCTGTCCTGGCTCAGGGGGTTACTCCTCCCCAGGAGCAGCACCCTACAGTCAACGCTCAGTGTTAAAGCGATCCAATCTGACATAATGCAGATGTCTCTATTTTCCAGATAAATGTCTAACGCATTTTTTTTTAATGCTTTTAGACTCTTAGTTACAGAGAAACATTCAAGAACAAAACCAACAAATAAACAAAGTGTAATATAATAAATACCAAAAGACTATTTGGCTCTCCAGCAAAAGTTGGAGTTGGGTTTTGTCCCATTTGACTCACACACTATGGAAACTACTGCCTAAGAAATACCTCTGCGCCACAGAAATATCTGTTCTCATCTCCAGCCGCTTAACTCGTGAGCAAGAACAACTGTTTTCTCACCAGAATAGCTCAGTAACTGAAAACTCTGGGAAAGGGATCTTTATCTACTGCTTCGATCCCTTCCAGTGCCTTGTCATATGTCACTAAGCTCCTTTTTAAAATAAGTCAGTGCCACCCACTGGGTCTGTGTCTTACAGGAATTCCGAGCTGCACTCCTGCTCACTGCTGCCCATCACCTGGGAAGGCTGGGAGAGAAAAGATGGTCTTCTTTATGCCCAACTGTCAGCGAGCAGTATCAGAAGAGGTGCAGAAGAGACGTGACAAGGTCACACAGGGGTGGAAGGCAGAGTGTCAGAAACCAGAGGCATTGCTGACAGGCTGTCGGGGAAGGAGGCAGAGTCAGATACTGCCCCAGCAAAGACATACCTTCCACAGAGTAACTCTGATTTGAAACAGAAGCCCAACTACCTCCAAAACTAAACTAAAAAAAAACCACAAACCACTTCTTTTTTAAACAAACTTACTAAAAACACTATCACTAAAACCATTGCTTTAGTTACACCACTTACCCCATGCATTGGAAATTTCACAGAGATCATGCCACAGAAGCAAAAAAAAAACCCTAACAACCCAACCCTAAAACCACACCAGCCTCAAGGGAGGAAAAAATAAAAAAGTCTCCCAAGTCTATTCCACCTAAGATTCTTGGTCAAAGAAGCATCAGGAAGGCTATGGATTGATGGAAACACAACCAACGTTTCCCATGAAGGTGAGGCATGAAACAGGGGTGTCCAGGGGAGTAGAAAGGAAGAAATTCCATTAAGAACAAGACAATGAGTGATGCCTGCAGAAAGCTGGTGTCTAAGAATAAAATATGAGAAATAAAGAGCTGGGAAATATTTAAAAATTAAGAAGTATATGACAGATTAAAAAACAAAGAGGGGAAAATAACCAAGTAGTGAGAAAGCTTTTGTGTATAATCACTTTTTCCCCAGAAGATCCAAAGCAACATGGAGCCCAAAGCCACCAGGCCACCCAGCAGCCAAGGCCAGACACCAGGCAACACCACCACTACCTCACACCAGAGAGAACACACTACAGGCTTGAATATAAGCACTATTTTCTACATATCTGAGTTATGATTGAGCCATAGATTGTCTGATACAGAACAGCAGAAATGGTAACATGCTCCTGTGAGAGCCCAAAGCAAGCAGAAAAAATAAATAAGAGGAGGACAAGTTTTTCAATCCCAGGCTGTATCACAAGGCAAAAGCAAGGATGGAAGGCATCCCAGCCCACCAAACTACGACAGTCTCCACAGCAGTTAAGGAGAGAGAAAGCACAGGCTTGGTCCCTTCTTTGGGTCCACTGACTGACAGGTCAAAGCAAACAAGAGCCAGTGAACAAACCTTCTTTTAGCATCACTTAATAAACAGTAATAATTAACGTAAAAACTTCACCATCATGACTTCTTTATTCTTATGCTCATATTTTGGGAGAATAACCTTCAGTTTAGTCAAGAGAAAGTTTAAAGGTTCCCACAGACCCTTATCTATAACTTTCCTGACCCAAGCGACTCACTTAACCGTATCTTAGTCATTACAACCGCAGTGCAACAGAGGACAGTATTTATAGGACATTCCAAGTCACTGCCTTGATAATCCACAGTCATTTCGGGGTCACGATTTGTTCACTGGAGTCATATGCACAGCAGATTTTATTTTTTTTTGAAAGCAAGCATCCCTTTAAATCGTTCACCATCTGTGTCAAGACTTGGAAACTCAAATTATCATCAGCTACTTCCATCTGGCTCAGCATCGAGATATTTCCTGTTTCAGGGTCCACCACAGGAATACTTTTTACATTACCAGTTGCTGTCACTTCACTTCATCTCTGATACTTGGCCCTCCCTACAGACAATACTATACACACACCACGCTGAAGCAGAAGCAACTCCTCAACGAAAGCACCCAACTCTGTTCGCTGAACCGTTCCCTATGGCCAACATACTTTCCTGCAGGGCAGCTGGCAGGATGGGGAGGATGCTAAAGGCGAAAGCAGGAGCTGGGAGGCAGGCATGCTGCTGGAGATATGGTAAAAGCAGAGCTTTCCATGATCCCGTACTCCTGCTGCCTTCCAACAACCCCCTTTAGCCCTGTGCAAGGACCACAGGCACCATCAGCACCAGGGTTTGCCATCTTAATTCTAAGATTTTGGGGGTTTTGGGTGTTTTGTTGTTTGTTTTTTTTTTAATTCCATGCATGGAAGTTTGGAAAGCCCTCCTCTACTAACAGAGCACACAGCTGAAGCTCCTAGATCATTAGGTCTGGGTACGGTCCGGCATCATCAACTCCTTGCTTGGCAGCAGCAACCTCCTCCTGGGACCCACGGGCTATTCAGCTACCTTCCCTAAACATATGTTATTCCATTCCGCTCAACTTCAAACCAAGTGATGTCAGTGTTTCCGTGCTTTGTTTGGAGAAGCAGGAGCAGGCAGACAGAATAAACACAAACACCCAAGGCTGGGCTTCCAGAAGGTATCTGGATGCTCAAAGCAACTTCGCAAAGCTCTGCCGGCAACCAGGTAGGAGGAACTCACCACATCAAGCCACAAGGCTCCTCCATGAGGAAGACAATTCTTCAGGATGCCACAGCACACAGGCCTCCTCAGGGACTCCTACGTTCCAACAGCACCTTCCCAAAATTCCCGCACTTTGCTCAGCAACAGAGCTGCTCAGGCAGGTTTTCAAGCTCAACATTGATTAATTTGTGTAGTATAAACATTAAAGTGACTGGAGATGCCCAGAACAGAGTGCCATAAGAAACCAAGCGCCTACAGGCATCTATCCCAAATTATGCCCACTTTTACTTCCCTTTGTGTTCATAAATTACACAGCAAACCCTACATTGCTCCTTGCTTGTATTTTCTAATGGGTAATTTGCAACTTTTGCAACTCCAACACCCCGTGGTAAAATCAGCCACCACATAGCTCTGAAAACATGTTATAAAAAGGTCTGCGCTAAAATAATATAAACAGTACTTGAGATAAAGCAGAAGTGCTAAGAAATATTATTTTAAAAAAATATCAAGTATCTTGGCCAATAGTTACTTTAGTTATTCATCCATCTGTTTGTTTTGTTATGAATATGGATACATAATTACACATAATAGTTCTCAATGTAGTTATTTCTGTTTAGTTACAAAGCTATATGGAGCGGAAAAATATTTCCAGAGATATTTCATATTTTGCTGATGAAACTGAAATTCGGCAACTGCTGCTTCTTGTAATACAAGTCTTTACATAAGAAATCAGATTTAATGCACAAATTACATAAATAAGGGAAGATAAATAATACTATAAATATATAAATGTTTTCACAACTGCAGCCTGAAAATGCAGATAAAGAACTACCTCTTTTTGAATATTCTTCCAGTTTGAACAGGGAATGATTTCAATTCCCTTCCCCCTCTCCAAGCTAAAGGAGGAGAGTATTCTGGTAACTCATTAAGGGATTCATTAAAGTGTTATTCAGAAAATGACTGTTGTTAGAATAGCCTGGGGATCTACCACAGGCCAGAAAACAAAATTAAAATTCTTTTAAATTTACACACACACAAAAAAAAAATGCTAATTTTTCAGTGGCCCATCTTCCTCTCAAGGAAGGCCCATGAAGAAGAGCAGCCCATGTATTTCACAGAGACAGCGAGTGGCCACCACTGATTGCTTTGTGAACATTGCAGACCTGGAGTAAGTAGAAGAAGAGAAGTAAGACTGACATCTTTAATGGAGTAAATACCTTAAAACTGGATTAGCACAAGTTCCTCATTTGAGCTTCGATTCATTAATATAAGTCAGCTTTCAGCTATTTAAAGTTGGACACATCTATGGGTATTTAACAAGATACATTGGACTTCAGTCCCAAAGGACTACCAAAGAAAGGATTAGACAAAGCATATCCTGCATGTGCTCTACAGCCAATACTGGACAAACTCCAGAAACATAAATATTTCCAAGAAAAAAAAAAATATTGTAATGCTTATGCCTGTAGTTGCAAGCTGACAGAAAGCCTTCCCGGAGATGCTGGTTTGACTCGGTTGCATCCAGTTTACTTTCCCCTTCCCTGAAAGCTTTGTCTATGCCAGTGGGGAAAATGCATTTATAAGACAAAGAGAGCTGTGCCAAGTATTGCAACAAGCCCAGAATTAAGATCATATCAGCACACCTAAAACAAGCATTTGTGGCAATGAGTGATAAAGAGGAAAACTACAAAATCCACCAAGAAATTCAGATGGAAATTCAGATATGGCTTTCCCCCTGAATGAATACCAACCCAAAAACCTTACATCAGGACCTTGTCCTACTGTCAATTCCATACAATGGAAAGCGTAAATCCTCATCTTGCAAAAATTCCCCCTCCCCTTTTATTTTCTAGGAACAAGAGTGATGATTAAGAGCTGAAAATTTCCTAAACTGACTGTTCCTCGTCCACAACACAGCATCACTACAATTCCTAAGATGCACTAAGATGCAACTTCTTTCAATTTCCTAAAAACCTTTTCTTCCCTACTGTAAGGCACGAACACGCAAGCACAAGATCATCCACTCTCTTACTAAACAAGAGTCTCCATGGGCCACCACCAACGCCGAGCAGCAGAAGTGAAGCAGCAGCACTCAGCCATAGCAGTTCCTGTGCTCTCAATGGCTCCACTCTTCCCAAATTTTTTATCTCCCCCTTTCAAAAAGCCATTACAAGAGCACAACTCAGTTGCAATATTTATATATCATGACCTTTGTATCACCCTTTAGTCCACCAACTTGTTGTAGTCCTCCCATAGTAATATATTTCTTCTGGTTTGAAGATACTTCTATATATAACCTTTGAAAAGCTATCCCAATCTCAGAGAGGCACTAAAATACCCTAACCTTGAAATGTGGCCCAAGTCCATCCTGTTTCAAAGCATCTAAGTCAGGCTAATTACAATTTGCTCTGTCATGACACGCACCAGTAACTCACCAGTCCCAAACAAAAACACAGGAACTCCCAACTGGTGTGGCTCATGCTAAAATTGGGTATTTTTGTGGGAAAGCTTGAGTGCACCTCGATATGCTACAGACGCACAACAACTATACATACATACAGTCACAGAAGTAAAGATTTATTTTTAAAACGCTGGCATCTTTGATATATATGTTATCTTTGACCTAATACACAGTGCTAGGAAGCACCTACCCAGGCATCACGAGTTCTCCTGAAGCAATAACCCCCAACGCAGCTCCCCACACAGATATCCAGCCCTTTCTTCATCGGGGTTTGCATTTATGAAGCTGTCCAAAGGCAGAAGCACTTTGCTTGCAAGGCAGAGCCCACACTGGCTTACTGGTCATGGCACGGGCACGATTATCTGTGTTTTCCAGTGACTCATCAGGAATAGCAGAGGAAAGCAGAGTCAGCATCCTGAAAATTAGCAGGATCTCAGAGAACGCAAGCCCTGTAGCCAGGAAGTCCTCCTTCTCCATCTGACCATGCACGGACATGCCTGGCACTATTTTTCTATTTCCCCATTTATTTAAAAAAAAAAAAAAAAACCAAACAAAAAAAAAAAAACACAAAAACAACAACCCCCCTTCCCTACCCCTAAAAAAAAATTAAACTATCATAGTGGTGATTAACTACTGAATATCTGCACATACTTTTGAAGACGGTATTCGTGGTAACCATAGTAGCTCCAGTTCTACCTCTTACTGCAGCTCTAAGCCCAAAGGAAAAGGGTCCAACGGCAGTAGGAGCCAAGAGGATCTGGAAGGCACTAAAGCCACTTTCTGCTCTCTCAGAAGCGCTATTCAGGCTCACAGACTCCCCAAAGCAGCTCATAACATCTTCTCTCCACCAGCGAAAGGAAAAACACCAAAATTACAATTTTTGCACCGCACTAAAAGCGGGAAATGCGAAACTGAGCAGCCGCTTGGGACACGGAGGGTACGGAGCAGACATAAGCAGCTTCTGGGGCTCTCTGAAAGCCTCTAATGTGGCTTCCAAGGAAGCTGCTCACCCAGGTGGCCGTCTCACCACCTCTCCACCAGCTCGGCGAGAGATGAAATACAGAGCCAGGCAGCGAGACAAAGGAGAAGGATACGCCACATCGGGAGGAGAGAAAAGCTACTTCAATTAAGCTGATCGTTTTCCTGTTTCGGATGGTTCCCCATACGTTAATCTAATAACTTTATTATCCCATTATACCCACACCCATTCCTCATCCAAGCTCCCCGCACGCCGAGCCCTGAATTCTCTCAGGAAGCGGAGCTGAGTCACGCTCACAACTGCCTGCTGAGATAATGTCTGTGCACTTCAAGACAGCATTCCTCATTTTAAGGCAATAAATTCAGTTTACGCATGGGCTGGACATCAGCATCAGCTGCAAACCCCACCATGCAGGGTGGGAAGGGGTCAGTGGGAGGAGCGCTCCTTAACACACCTGTATCCTATCACAGATTCAGCACAGGTGTGTTGCAGTAATTTATTCCAACCTCATCACAGCCAGCAAACCTTTGGGACTCGAGATGTTAAGAAGGCTTAGTTGTGCATGGGAACACTCTAGTCAAGAGGAGGGAAAAAGTATATGTAAGTATTACCTATACACATGTGCATATTTTATATATACACAATTTATATATATATATATACACATGTCTGTATATACACATGCATTTCTGAGCTCCCACAACTGCACCATAAGTAACATAACCCACAACCAGAAATACTTTCCTCTTATTTCTGCTTCAGTGAAGCACACACACTAAGTATATTATACGCATATGACTAAGATGGCAATTCCATTAACAATCCAATTAACATCAATCAATTAACAGTTCAATTAAATGGAAAGAGGCAGATGTTTCTGTTCCACCGTCAGGCTCCAGAACTGGCCACAGTAAATCGTTAGGAACAAAAATATTATTAGCATGTTCACCTTAACAGTGCCTTCTCCATTTCTGTTTGGGACTATGTATCTGCTACTTCAGTTCTCCACCAACCTGGAAATTTCACAAGCAAGTTTTTTAACAATACAGAGATGTGTAAAACACGGGCATCCAAACTGAATATCCACCTTCCTAAGGAGGAAACCCAGCGACACCAAAAAGAAGGTACCCCTCCCAGAGCGGTGTCTAACAGCACAGCACGGGCCACTGAATCGCAACGTTCAATTAGCTCTAAATCCGATTTTATCTCCTTGCAACACCATGTCTACTTTCCACTCTCACACCCCTGCAGTTCAGCACAGAAATACCCTAGTTTTGCTGAGGATCACTCCTCCCAGCTAACTTGCAGGGAAAGGAAAAGAAACTTACCATAGAAAAACAAACCTATTATAAAACCATAACAAACTTCTCTCCAGAGCAGCGGGCGCAAACAAAAACCACTAACTGAGCACCAATTGAGCACATAATCTTGTGCTTTTTGAAACTGTGAAGCACTTTTTTTTTTTCTTAAATTACATTGTAGTCTCGTTCTCTTACTGCACATACAATTTCCCACACTGGGTATCCAAATACAGTTAAAGTGTATTTTAAAATACTCAGTTTATTCCACGTTTCTTCTTCTCTCACCCTTTCAAAAGCACTTCCAAGACATCGATTCCTGGAAACCCAGGTTGGGGAAATCTCTTTTGCCACAGTGTTGGACACAAGTTACTATAAAAGAGGAACTTGCTTTCAAGTGTTACTGATTTATAACACCAGTGTAGATGATTTTCTCATTCTAGTATTTCAGAAATACCCTACCTGAAGCGGGTATTTTGAAAAACTTAATAAGCAGCTGCCACCTGTAGCATTTCTACTTTCTTGTACTCGTCCTGCGTCCTCAGCGCTGCTATTTCCCCCAGCTCTCACACAGTGTAACTGGCCGTCTAGGATTTGCCAGTCATTTAAAAGTCATGCCCTCTTTTTCTAGGGATGTACACCCAGAATTTTAAATTAATTCCTAAAACTCACTCGGGCTCTACCTAGACCCAGAAACACCCTTCTTCCTGCTCACATTGTTTATACGAGGCTTAGCTGGGGCTACATATGAAAAGTAAATTGTTCTTCACAACCAGTAGAGTCCGAGAACGGTGGCAGACACTGAACTTTGTATTTCCAAACTGAATAGTCAGATTTATTATTTCCTTCCCCAAGACAAACGCTCTCTCATGCCAGGAAAGCCTTCTCCATAACCCCTAAAAAAAAGCTTTTGATCAAAATGAAACATCTTCAGCATCAGGACGGGCCCCTCTCAGCGCAACACTGCCCAAAACCACACCAGAGTTTGGTTCCGTTTAATTAAAAGCGGAGAGGTTTTAACTAGAGAGAGAACAATCCCCCTCTGTTTGCGAGGGACGGAAGAGGCAGAGTACGAAATGGATCCCCGGGCAGCAGCGTGCAGGGGGGAACCCCTCATCTGTATGAAAATCACACTCCCCGCACAACGAAGAGCCTTTTCCCTCCGTGCCCTTCAACCAAAGGGAGAGCCTTTTCCTTCGGTGGCCTTAAAACCCAGCCTCTCCCGGGGTTGG
>JAOTQQ010000002.1:35855024-35903958 GCA_026546715.1 Gallinago undulata | reverse complement strand
ACACTCCGTCCCCTCATCCAGGTCACTGATGAATATGTTGAACAGTACTGGACCCAGTATTGATCCCTGGGGGACACAATACTGAGAGCAAGTATTCACCTCAAACATCTGAGGAGTCCCCTTTCTTGTGCTTTCCCTTTCCCATCCTCGAGATGTGTTTCCCAGATCACCACCTACGCAGTCAAACTAACCTGAATTTCTTTGCTCCTGTCCTGCAGAACTGACAGGCCGTCGTGACGGAGCGAACTGGCGCACCTTTCTGCGTGATGCCTGGGAGTGAGAAGATCAAAAAGGTTTTCAAAGTCAGTTTCATGGCTCATCATCTTTATCCTGCATCAATGGGTAAATGACTAGAGCCTTACCAAAGACAACTTACAAGTGAGCGCTTTGATTTAATAGGTTTATTTCTATAACATAAATCAAAGTGAAGTAACTGAAATAATGGATGTACTTGCTCTGTTCCTGTAGTGATCTTTGGGTTTCCACACAAGGGAAAGAAGAAATGAAATGGCAAAGCGGTGCAGCAATAGTATTTATTTCTAATGATGAGTATTTGGTGGTTCTATGCAACTGATGCATTATTTTCACGGTGCTACATATTTATATGCTGCAAAACTGCCAAAGCTGCTCAGGCATTAAATGGTTTAGAGATTTTTAAGACTATTACTCTGATAATCTGTAAATCAGAGCACCTGATTGACTTTTCATTTAGATGACTGATAACCAGGAACCAGTTCCCTGAACACTATGGTAGCTTTGCAGACACAAGGTGTGAATAGGAGATACGAAGCAGCCCTTGATGTTAATTTAAACCTGCAGATAGCTGTAATTAACTAATGAAGTGAACTATTGCTATATTCTCTCCTTTATGAGCCTCCAGGTTCCAGTCTTAAACACAAACAGTGGTTTTTGTTTCTGTTTTGAGGTTTCCCTTCATGAGAAATGTATGGCTGAGAGCCTTTCTTCAGGTGTTAACTAAGGGTTAAATCAAATTCTTCTATAGGTTGACACTCCTTAGTCTCAGTTTACATATATATCTGCACTAAATAGGAATTATATACACCTAAGATTAAGTACACTCCTCAGGCAGGGTCAGCTTCAATAAAACAAAAGCTAAAGAATTACTTACAGCTTCTACATTTGAAACTCACATTCAGTATTACAATAGTGACATTTATTTTGACGTCAGTGGAAAAAGAGGTTTGTCCTGTTGTCTGATCATGATCTGTAACAGAAACAAGTGATCCCATGACACCACAGAGCCCCACAAACACCCATGAGGGTCTGTATTAATTTAATTACTTTTCACATGTTCATTTTAATGAAAGCATGTTACAAATAGAGCTAATGCCATTAAAAAATTGCCAAACAGTAGAAAATTCTCCTAATTCTTAATGCATAAATATCCCAGTGCTGGTGTTTTGCAGCTAGGAAAAAAATGGTAATGGAAGAGGACTGTAATACTGAGAAAATAAAATATTTTTATTTTTCTCTGGCAAACATGATATAAAGTATCCTGAAAAATATTTTTCATTAAACTGTAAAATGTTCAAGCTGACATATTTTACATATTTAGGCATAATACATTTCTTCACATTGTGCGTATATGTTTTTCATTTATGAAGAGGAAACTGAAAAATGCTTCTTTCCATAAAATGTGAAAGTTTTATCACATCATTATGTCAGCTCTTTGGATTCTCACCTTATTTTTGAATGCATCCCATTGATTTGGAGGCAATTCTCTTGGAGCAAAGACACATTCCTTTTCATAACATTAACTCCAAGAAATCCAAATGCAGCATTTGGCCATGAATGATATTTTAAATTCTTGTCAGAGAGATTAGGAGTGTCTTTTGAAGAGGCTGAATGGAAACAGAACTGTTACCCTGCCTGAAATATATGTGAAATAAACAAGAGATACTCTATAAATGTACAGATGCAGGCGAGTTACATTTCACTGCATATGACTACACGAGAGAAATGTTTGTTTTGTCTCAGTTAAATTTGTAATTTAACTCATCTCAGTTTGTAATTTTTTTTTTTCATTGTCACACCTTGTAGGTAAATTCAATGTTTTTAGTCAACACATAAAAGTAGCTATTCTGCACATACAATGCAAATTCCTCTCAGAAACATTCCTCCCAGGAGGTGATGTGGAAGACCTGTAAAATCATGTAATAAATAATTGGTTTGTTTTTCTATTTCTGTCGAAGACAATCTGTTGGAAATGTTACTGCTTTCCTTCCAGAAATTCATCGCCTATTCCTGCTGTACAGTTTTCACTTGGGGTGAGTGACCTCTGTGCTCTCCATCATTTCTGTGATGAATGCCTACCTGTGTTTCTTGTTTGGGTAAGAGTTTTTTATACTTGATGAAAAGGCACTTGTAAAGACACTTTTTTTTTTAAATGTATGTCTCTTAATCAGAATGGAAATAAAATTAAGTTCATGAGCTTGTGCTACAAAAATTACTTTAGCCTTCGTCTTAAATATACCTGATATAGGTATGATTGTCTAAGGGATCTCTTGCAGACAAACATGGGAAGTTTTCAGGGAGAATTAAAAAGCTAAAACTGAATTTCCTTTGATGTTCCTATTGGCTTCAGTCGGCCAAGGCACGACATTTATAAACCTGGACTGAAGTTTGACAGTAGCTGGAGGGAAGGTTTGGGCTCTTCCAGGCTTTGCCCACGTGTTTTTGAAGTACGATCAGTAATCTTTAATCTTCCTTTTACTTTTCTGGAAGCATTTTGGTTATATATGGGTGTGCCTTAAGCTTTTCTTCCAGTAGGATAACATTTGTGATAACCAGCTTGTTGGATGCAGGGCTTCAGTTGCCAGCAGAAGTATTCAAAGGCAACATTTGAATTTAGATATCTATTTTGAATTATATTACATTCATGGCACTGTTGTGGTGTCTTTCAGATGGGTTAAAGAGAGCACTTCTCCTTCCATTCTGCTGCCTTTTAATCAGCATTTACTTCCTTCTTGCATTTGAATGTTTATATTTACAGATTATGGGGCTATTAGGGATATAAAGGCCAATTAATTATTTTCACATTCAGAAGAGATAGATATTCATTTATTAAGTAATATTTTTTATTAAACTCTTTGTGTATTAGCTTAAAAAATGGGGCTTGTGTGTATGTAATGAAAGGGATTGTTTCATAAGTTATGTTCCTTCAGAAATACTTCAGGCTGTTTCTACTGTATTACATTGAAAGTGCTATAATGAACAAGACAGATTCAGTGGGTTTGATGTTTAAATGCAAATGTGTGAAGATCTACTTATGCCTTACAAATACACAAGGGTTTCTAAAGTTATGTGTTTTAGGAAGGATACGATTATCATAGATACGCCTTAGTTTATACCCTGGTATTTTATCTTATGCTCTAATATATATATAAAAAAAAATACAGGAGTTTTACAGTGCTACAATAAATGTAAGCGGCTTCATTTCTACAAAAGGGGAAAATCTGTTTTCTAATCGTGCCAGAGTACAAGATTTTACATTCTGCAGGGAAAAAGTGCTGTGAGTTTTTATGATGGGTGAGTCTCTGACCCTGTGTGCTGTGCACAAATGCCATTTACATCAACAGCACATCTTGTTCTGTCAAAAGTATCGTAGGCATCACCTTAAATAGTGTGTTTATTCGATTTACTGTGTATGTTGGACATTAACTATTAATGAGCTAACTTTGGAAAGGTTACCCTGTTAATGGTACCTTTCTCCACAGGGTGATGAAGCAGCAAAGCCGTATTTACGCTGCTGTCCCCCTTCTGAGGGAGGGTGTTTATTCCTGCAGGATTGAGGCAGCTGAAGCATCTGGGAAATTATGTCAGCAATTTCAGGTTTATCCAGCCTCACTGCAGCCCAAAATTTCACCAAATCCAGGTTTACTTTTTTATTTCCAACTGAAATACCTAGCAACATGAGCAAGATACACTCATGTGAGTGCTATGTTGTAGACTCCAAATGCACATAAAACTTCATTTTTCCTTGGTTCCTTGTGCGAGCTGGACTTTAACCCTTACTTAATAGCAGGGGACTCACACCCATGAGTTAAGTGCTTGGGAATATCATTACAAATTTTGCAGTCAAAGCAGTTAAGGGGAAGGGGAGTACAAATTACTCCAAAATACAAGCTTGCGTATAATTTACCGTTGGTTAGTGGCAATCTGATCCTCTTTGCAATAGCTTAAAGTAAGCAACAGTATAAAGATTGACATAGAGGGTTTTTTTCTGTTTAGTCTTTACTGATACATTTTTCATATATTTGATATTTAACTCAAAATGAGATTATGAATTCAATGTACATACACTTTGGCAAACTCAAAGGTAACTGGTAGAACAAAATGCTGTATGTAACAGGATAAGGAAGAATCGTTCCCAGAGACTATTTAGTTTAAATTTATAAACTCCAACAGATCTATGATTTTAAATCTGACACATTATGTTCAAGTCTCATGATAAAAATTAGGAACACTTTCCAAGAAGAGCGAGAAATATATTTTCTGGGACTATATTCTGGTAAAACTGTTATTTATTAGAAGTTAGATAATGATCAGACAGAAGAGTACAGCCTCTAGATGAAAACATAAATTATTCCTGTTAATAACGCTCAGCACTTATGTAGCACTTAACATTTTGAAAGCACTGAACAAATATTAACTCTCTCTTGTGAGACAGAAAGCTGTTCTTATCTCCATTTACAACCGGGAGGCAGCTGAGCTAAGGCCAGCTCTCTCAAGTGTGACAGGCGTTCAGAAATGGAGAAACTCAGAATATCAGACCACTTCTGTCACCTCTTGATTATGTGATTTTCCTAAGGCCAAAAGTGACACATTAGCCGGGGCAGGGTTAGATTTTATGATTTCCTCGGTCTGCAGACAATGTTCCCTCTCATCCTTTGATGATATGAGACGACAATGAGAAATGACAATGAAAGAACATGATGTACTTGCACCTGTTATAAGGTTTGAGAAACTAGTTACTGAAATACCAAGTATTTGAAGAAATGATGAAAAGGATTTTGTGAGAAGAAAGAAGCTGGCAGTATTCACAGAAATGGCTTGCACGTATAAAAAAAAAGGTGTTAATTTTTAAAGAAAAAGTAAAAAAATTCTATCAACTTTTAATCTATAATTGCAAGGCCATTTGAGCCCTTATAAGAACAAGTTAGAGAGGGGTGGGAGGATGCCCAGGAGGCTGCATGTAGCGTAAGAAGCTGACATGGCTTTCGATAACAGCTTCTGCCGCTTCCCCGTGGCTTTGGATAGAGTCCACCATTCAGCCACTCTCAGAGCAGATGAAGGGATGGGAACTCCACATTTCCCAGCCGTCTTGGCATCACAGGCTCAGTTCCATTTGGAAAAAAAAAAAACAGTATTTCCATTGAACCTCGTAGCTCACAGTTGATTAAAGTAGCTCAAAACAGTTTCTCCAAAATGAGGTATTATTTATCCACCTGGGAACATACAGCAAGCCGAGAACTCAGCCACTTGCTTTTGAACTTCTATAAATGTTAGCCTTATTTTCTCCAAGCCTTTTTTTTTTCTATTTTGGCACAGTCAGAAATTTTAAAGATGAAGCTTCTTTTAAGCTTCTCTACCTAAATAGACCCCACACAGTTACTAGCTCACACTATTTTACCTTTGACTTTTTCTTGTCCATATTACCACACAAATTTTTAGTAATTCTGATACCGTCTCCTTGTGGTTATTAACAGTAAACGTTAGCTGATAGATGTAAAATAGCTTGCAACCAGGTTCACCAGGACAATTTTGAATATGCTTAGGAAAAAATACTCCTTTCTGAAACTAGCTGCATTTTTTATCTTTTTTTCTTCTTCTTTTTGTATAAGATCCAGGATCCTGGAAAAGTTCAGTCAGATGCTGCCTCCGTTTGCCCGAGTCTCAAGGCAGAGGCGGGTTCAGGTTTCCACATTGAGCTGTTTTGCGATTACACTCCAGTGGGCTACCAAAAATTAAAGGGTGCATTGCTGCGCCTAGGAAAAAAAAAAAAAGAGCTGATCTAATACTCAGTGCCTTCCTTCTGTCTTAGAGAAGCATCTCAAAATTCTCTCCTGTCATGCTAGAAAAATGTCACTTTTTTACTTTCATGGTGCTACTGCATGAGATAAATCAAATACAATAAAGCTGGTCTCTGTGTTCCTGAGCTTTCTCTGTCTGTGCCAAAACTTCAACTTGCAAACTATTTATGTGGAGTTGTTTGGGAATAGAAAGTTTTGAGCGCCGTTCCTCACTCTACAGTCACTGTGTCACCCATAGTAACCGCTCACAAACGGGCACAGACAGAGGTTGAAATAGAAATGCAGAACTCCTTGTCTGAAAATGAGGAAATTCTCCTCCTCTGCAGAAGTCTCTGCCTGAAAAACAATGATTTACTTATTTGACAGAGAAATACTGATAAACCCTTATCTAGACCATTTTGAATGTTCTTCATCTGCATATAAGAATATGCACATGTATCTATAAAATACATATATTGCCATAAACTGCAATAAAAGTGTTAATATTCTGGACAGGAATCCAATATTATCTTTAAGCAGCATTTGCAGGGGATTGCTAAATCATTTAATGGAAGCTTTGTCTAGACAGTTTTCTCACTGGCCAACTTTTTTTTTTTTACTATGATTGTTTTTAATGTATTTCCTGGAACAGAAAGTGCCAATAATTTGTTTACAACCTTTTCTGGAAACTATGTCAGTTTTATAATATTCAGAACTGATAATAATTTTTCTAAAGCAAGCCATATATTCCTGGAGCCTGAATGTTCTCAGAGAGAACTGTTAGCTGTAAATTCTCTCAGAATGTTATAAAAAAAGTTATTAGTTTTTTTTTTTCAAGTGAAACATTATCAAGTGTATTACTTGGAAAGGGGCAAAGCTTTCTTTCAATACTCTGAGATGTTTCCATCTGATGATTTTTATGACCAGTTACTATATATAAAATGACTCAGTGTATTTCACAGTGGAAAATCCAAATTATGATTGTTATCAAATCCACCACTATGATAGTGACATGGCTTAGAGTCTCAGCAGTCATCGTTAGGAGAAAGGGTCAGAAGTTTTTGAGCAGTGTTTTTAAAGCTGCTGCCTTTGTTCTGTCAACCCTGGCCTTGGTCCAGGCTCTCTGAAATCAGTGTAAGGTCTCACGTAGATTTTAGTGGGCTTCAAGCTCTAGAGCAGCTTTGGAGTGAAGAGACTTTCAATCTCTCAATCACGGGTGTTAAATGAGGCCTGACAGAATGTTACTGGTTTGGACAACACTGCAGATGCTGCTCCTAAGGCCTGTAATGTTATGTTTTCATTTATTTTTGAATCCACTTTAATAACAGAGTCTTATTTTCTTCCACTTTCAGGGTGTGTTCCTTGGATCACCTCAAAGACATACAAAGAATGCAAAGACACATTTCAAAAGTTGAAATGGATGTATAAAGCTGAATTATCACCAAAGGCCACAGGTTCATTTGCAACACCTTTTTTTATGATTTGTGTTCTTGGTGGTTTTTTAAGTCAACTTTCCTTTACACATTTTCCCCACTGTTATTTTTTTTTAAATTTCACTCTTTAGCTTCACATTCCCTGCTTTCTAAGAACTTCTGTGTCAGTCAGAAAGGAGGAAGTGAAACCCCTTAATTAGATTAATAAAGTAGAATTAGCCCTGCCACGAAACTGAGCTTCCCACCTCCGCAGAAGCACCCAGTGTCAGGTCCCCCCCAGGGAGCACCCACCAGTAAGTGGTCCTGGTAAGTCCCTGCTGGTGATATCATCTGGAAGGGTTCTTGGATTGCCCTGGTACACTGGGCACATCTGCTCTTACCTTTTTAAGGGCACATCTCAGATGACATTGACAGGTACCTCTGCTGGCATCAGGCCGTAGGGTTTCCATGGCCACACTGCCGTCCCCTTCCTCTCACTGCCGGCACCACCGCTACCTTAAAATGCAAAGGTTTCACTTTCCCATTTAGAAAGGTCTGTGCTTACACATGTATTAAAATTGTCACATTTTGATGGTTCTTTTAATGCTTTAAAACTGAACTTTTAATTCAACTTCAGAGTAAGAAATATTTTTTCTTGAACCCTTTGTATTTATATAGCTATCTGTCTTTAGATAAGACAAGCAGATACAAGAATTGTCTTGTAAAATTGTAGTTTCCCTTTAATAAGCCACTCTGACAGGCAATTATTCATGCAGTCTGCTCTGTGCTAAATGTTTTTTCATGCTGTGCATCCCTGTCTCTTGATTGCAGGAATGTGCTCCTGTGAATTATAATTATAAACAAATATGAACTGGTATGTACAAAATGATTTACTACACCTTCCTTCACTACATGATATTGATTCTGTTCCTCTGCATTATAAAGATACAGGAGTTCTAACAGATAACATGTATTTTTTTCATTCCTTGGACTTTTGAGATTGCTGCTAGTGTTTACCGCAAGTTATTTTGACAGAAGTTGGAGATACTACACATAAATTTTCTTCAGTGACAAATTGCTTGCTAATATTTAAATTTCAAGACCAAAAAAAAGTGTTAAAGTTTGGTCCTGGAAGAATTCATGTATGACACAGATACAACAAGGTAAGTCAAATTCACCTTTATAAGTATGCAATTTTCAGAAGATACTTTCAGACAAGCACAAGGCATTGTGGTACTAAATGCTGTCTTCAGGTTTGGGAGCTTTCAAAGAATAATTCAGATTATTGGTGGTTTTGTTTTCATTATGTAAGAATTTGGGGCAGAACTCTACTTTGTAAGGAGTTGAGTTAAAGCCTAGTTGAAGCTTATCATCTGGGATGCCTTGTGAACAGTGGAGAAAGGAAACACTCATCCCGTTTACGTCAGGTGCATCAGAATGGGATAAATCATCTCCTGATGGTGCCCATCCTTCTCCATAACTGGACAGCTTACCTGGACTCTACAGACTAGAGCCCAAACAACTCTTCAGGTACTAACACTTAAACTGCACTTATCAGTAATTGAAAATTCTATAGGATGAATATATATGTGTGAAGTTAAAAGATTTTTCTGCTGGGGAGAGATTTATGCAACCGGCATGTCATATTTAACTTCACAAAACAGACATTCACTCATGATAAAGAGATACGTCTGGTCTTACTCTGTATAGATCTGTGTATGTTTGGGCTATACCAAGTAAAAAAATCTAAAGCTGTATAAAAACTATGTAATAATAACATGCCGTTTTGCTTTTTGGACTCAAAAATGAGCTGTGTGAAAGAAATGCACCAGGAAAGCACAAAAAATTGAAATAACGTTGCGGGTCTTCTAGGATACAAGGTATTTTTACTCTCGAGACAACTACTGTTGACTGAAATGCCATGCTTCCTCAGAGAAAACATTTGAATTTAATGTAAGGTTCACAGTTGCATTTAATTTTAAAAATAGTATCACTTACATGGGTATGTAAATAACAAATCAAGCCAAACAAAAAATGATTACTTTTTAAATTAAATTCTAAATTAGCGGAAGAAGAGAAGGAAGTACATTAAAGCATCTAGAATTTCCTAAAGCATTTGACACGGTGTGTCTCAAAATTGTGTTTGACAAATGAATCAAAATGGATTACATAGAAATGCAATTACAAGTACAAGTAATTGGCTGAGGAATGTACTAAGGAGTAATGATAAACATGAGAGTGAAATCCTGGTCCCACGCAGGATTTTATTAGGGTTTCACTACACCGTGTGGAAGGAGGTTTCTGGTTGTTGCCGAACCAATTTAACTTACTGGGTTGTGCACCTGGTAGAAGTGAGGATTCAAGGAGTTACACAAATATTCTTCCCTTCATTCCTGCAGTCATTGGTACTTTCTCTAGCTGCAGGCGTTGGTGGGCCCCAGAGATCTAAAGCTTGTCTCTGATACCAGATACACCTATTTTACATGTTTAACCTTTTCCGATTCAGCAGAATGATTTCTCTGATTTACAGTGCTGCAGACAGACTTCAGTGCCCAATGTCACTTCCTGTGCAAGGCTGTCACCTTTTGAAGCTGTTTCCTCACGGCTCAACCCGTGAAAATACTAATTAAACCATCACATTTGTTCATGACAAGGCAGCAGTAACTTACAGACCACAGTTTTTTCTGACCAAGCATATCCCTGCTGACTGAATGCTAGGAATCACGACGGAGAAGATGTCCTGGCTGTTAAAGCTTTAAGGCTAGACAAGAAATAAATGTAAGTCTCTATGTGTCACAGCTCAGCGATTGCCTTCACAGTGAAGAGCAAACCTGAGTCAAATACAAGCTTGGATTACATAGCAAGGAACCAACAAGCTGGGGTGGAAATAATAATTGGCCTATTTGTCAATTCCACCTTCTGTGTTCAGTTATAACCCTGCAAAGAGAGTGCAAAGTGTTGCAGTTTGGAGTTGTGGTCCCAGTTTTCCCTTTATACTGTTTTGCTCTGGTGTAAATGTTTACGCAGGTGCAGAGGTGATGGATTTGGCTCTGCAAATACAGAGCAGTGATGAGCAAGATGGGATATAAAAAAACCCAAAGCTAAGATCAGCTCTCTAGAATATATAAATAGATGAAAATGAAGCAAGAGCTGTATCTTATTGCTCAGGCTACAGCACCACAGTGGTCTATCGAGCAGTACAGAGAGCTGAATATTTATCTAACCACTCTATCAGTTATAATGGATTAAAAAAACGCTGCATACAATATGGGATGGGGTATGGCTTCTAGACCCTATTTTCTGCCACAAGGGCTAAATGTGTTCCTTAAGTGGAATTTGCCAGCATTCATGGCAGCAGCTCTGGTTTTAGACATGTAGACATGGTGCTGAGGGACATGGTTTAGTGGCAACTTGGCAGGGCTGGGTTAACAATCAGACTTGGTGATCTTAAAGGTCTCTTCCAACCAAAACAACTCTGTGACTGTTCTCACCATTTCTGTCAAAGCAGTTCAGCTAGGTTATATCTCACCTACCTAAAATAGTTCAAAGAGTAAATATTTAGTCTATATGTTCATCTAGTCTCCCTCAGTGGTCAGTGAAGGGAGGATAATTCATCTCATTTTAAAATATGTACAAGATAGGTCACAGCATAAATCAACGCATCTTTTTCTGTTGCATATAGTTATCCTAACTGCACCCATCCGGACTTTACCAGCCAATAGAGGTGCATTCAATTCCTAAAATCCAACAGTTTTGTTACCTACCTCAGCTTTACTTACTAATAAGGTTATAGACAGTAGCACATCCTATTTTTGATTTTGCCCTACATTTTTTCTCCTACCCACAAACTCCTGTTCTGTCATTCAGCCCTGCTGTCATGCAGGGATCTGCATTTGAGGTTTTAAAGTAGACTTGAGTCTACCTCTACTATGCAAATTACATTCATCAACACAGATGATCAATCTTTAGAAACCAGTGGGAGCTTTTTCATTAAACAGGAAATAAGGTTTTCCTCTAGGAAAATTTTCTACCAGCACTACAGTGGTAGAAAGAGTAGAAAGAAACCCTTTGGCTGAGAATGTCTTATATAACATAGGGGAGCATTTGGCCAGAATATTTCAATCAATTCAATTAATATATTTCAATCAAGTTATCACAGGTTGATGGAAAAGCACTGAGTTTGGGGAGCTGCTTTAAGGTTTTTTTTTGATTCCTCTGAGTGTAAACCAGCTCTACCTGCCCATAACTGACACCACCTGGGCTGGCAAATCCCAGTGACAGGTCTGAGCTGGCTATCGTGGATGAATAATACCATTTGTAGTACTTTTAAAAAAATTAACTGCCTCAGTATTCAATAATCAAATAGCATAAAGACCTCTAATGATCTAGTATTCTTCATTTTTATTTCTACATCAAGCAGGCACCAGCGCTGGGCAATGTATTGTTATAGTTGTGAGTAATGACCCTGAAAAATGGACACTTTCCTAATTTGCTAAAAATAAGATTTTAAATTTCTATGAAAGCAGTTTCTCTCTCTCCTTTGGATGATTAAATACTGTGCTGAGATGTTATGTGACATTAATGTATAGAATGAGAGAGAAGTCTCTTTAAACAGAGCAGATAGACTTCCTAAAGTTCGCTCTTTACTCCTTTCATGTATGGTGGTCTCGGAGGGAAAATATAAAACATGAATAGTAGAATCACAGTCATAAAATAAAGAAAGTAAAAGGGCTTAACATTGGGACTATGAAAGCAGTTTCCAAGCAGTCCTTATTGAAATCAGCTTTTAATCTGGTAAAAATAGAGCATACATTTACAAAGTTCCATATAAATGGACTGACAATACTGTGTAATAAAAAGCTCCATAGTTTAGCCAGTGTGTTACTGTTTGCTTTTATAAGAATTGTGTCATTGACAGAACAAATACTGTAAGCATTTCCTGATTTTGTCCTTCTTCTTGGGAAAATAACAAAATACAGAAATCATTATTTATTTTTCTCTGTCTGTTCATTCTGATAGAGCTCTGTATCTCTCTCCAAGTTATTTCTCTTCAGTCTTAGTGATAAATGGGACTTTATAGGGAGCAATCATAATACTCTCAGAGTTTGTTTGTTGCACATTGCTTATATGCGTTTTAAAAGAACATTTTGTCATAATAAACATCCATGAAAAATTATTTATACTGATCAGTTGTACTAACAAGCATTAGTAAAATAAATCTTAAAATTCAATGTCTAATCCTTTCAGTGGATTCTGTTTGCCAGACTGTAGGGCAGGGATCTTACTTCATTCTTCTTTAATTTTCTTTTTACTTTATTTTTTATCTTTTAATTCAGCTTTGGTTATTTTTAGACTTACTTGCCCATACAATTTGAAGGTGTATCATCCATCCATCCATCCCTCCTTCCCTCCCTACCACCCTTCCTCTCTCCCTCCCTGCTTCCAGTGGCACTAAAAATGGGATTTCTATGTGTATCTCCACCAAATTCCAGGGGGCCTCTTTCCATTTCTCCCGCTGTGAGCTCTGTGGGAGTTATGCCGCAGGACAACGTGGATGCAAGCTCAGATTTTGACCTGTGAAGAGCACATTCGTCTCAGACAACTTGGCTGTAAGTTCTAGTTACTCAGAGAAGTCAAACAAGATATGTTATATCGTTATGTTCTAATGAAGTTAATCTCCCTTTTCCAATTAGGCTTTTCTTTTTTATCAGTTCACACAGTTAATAATATCTACAATTACTAATATAAATTTTAGTTAATAGTGTCTATTAACAACTGACTTTATAAGAATTTATCTCACATTTAAATATCTGTGGTCATAGTAACTGAAATAATTTAGGACTAAATGAGTTTTCAGCCTTGAGCATTTGATAGATTGCATTATTTCCTTTTTGTTATTTATACAGCGTCATAAGTACGGATGATACTTTATCAGGAGCTCGCAGTTTAAATTACACCTAGCACACAGATATTTTATGAGGATCATAAACAACATATAGGAGAGTACTAGAGTTTTTCATTCTTGTGCAGTATTCTTGACAATCCCTTTTAAATTTAATTAGCAGAGATAATCTCTGGAATGATGGCCAGGAAGGAAGATCAGCAACAGAATGCAGATCAAAAGCTGTCAATTTTGAACAGAATTTGTTTACACCAATATAGGCCATGCACTGGTTTGATACCTACATGTATGGCTGAATCATGTTTTTCTCTTCTGAACGTCCCCATCCCTGGACATGTTTAAGAGTCATTTAGATGTGGTGTTGGGAGATATGGTGTAGGGGAGAACTTTGTACAGTAGGGTAGATGGTTGGACTCGATGATCCCAAGGGTCTTTTCCAACCAAAATGATTCTATGATTCTATGTCCAAACCCCCACTTTTCTTCTTACAGTTTTTTTCAAATCTTTTGTTTTCAATTTCAAGGGGATTTTCAAATGTGAGATTTAATAAGGCAAAAGAAAGATCTCTTACCTGTATTGCATGTATTAAGCATTTTCTGCATGTTCTGGGGTTTTTTCCTTCCCCTCTTTCTCTTTTCTTTATCTCTACATTCTGTTTGCTTTTTTTCTCATTCATTATATTTCTTTTCTCATACTAGTGATTAGTGTAACCTGTATTCTTTTACATTTTCCAGGGACATTCTTACCCTTTCTATTTTGCTTGATTTATTTTTTTCTCTTTACTTATTTGGTAATTTCCATTTTTTACTCTTTGTATGAAGATTATATTAAGTGACAAGAATAATGACAAATAAATGAGATTATATTAATGAACAGATCTTGTCGCATTTCCATGATTCACAGGAAAAAATATTCACACTGGCTGATTTGTCAATTAAATAATTTGCTGTGTTATCTGTTCAGCATATCTTTATGAATATGCATAACTGTAATGCATTTAAATTGTTTCAGGTCTTTTGTTATCCTCAAAAAGCCACAATGTGCCTACTAGTAAAATAGGGGATTTTTTTTGCTTTTTGTGTAAAAATCAGAATACTTTGTTTTCAGTTTGATATCTTTTTCAAGGAAGTACAGGGGATTTGATGTTTGAGAAAGCATCTTGATTGATTCTTTCCAGAAATAACAGACTTCTTCTTCTGTTGTTCAACTTATTTAATCTTAAAAGTATTATCTTTTTTTTTTTTAATATTTTCTATAATGTCTGTTTATCCCATGAGGACTCTCACCACTAGCAAGTGCATCCAAAAATGCCTAGAAAAGAATTTGTAGAAAAATAGCTATAACTTCAAAGATATTAGAAGTATTAATTTTGAAGTGAGAGATTGCTACTACCCACATACAAAAGGGACCTTTTGGGAATGAAAACTGAGTTTCTCGAACGTTTCTTTCCTATGGCTGTGAAAGAATTGCAAGGGGTGGTACATGGTTACTGGCAAGTGCCGGCACTGCTTATTTCAAAGCCTGTAACAAAATGTTGTCTTGATGTTGCAGTTTTAAAATGAAAAACTTTTATCATCAGCTGAAAAACTGTAATCTCATGGACATGTTCCCAGAGGTTTTCTTTACTGAAATTACTTAAATTGGTTCTCCAGTGAGATTTCACTGAAAATGAGACAGCAATGCCTTCTGCCACGTGTGCCATGAAGGAGCGAGGAGGATCTCCACTTCCATCACTCAGTCTTCTCCTACTTTTCCATCCCTTCTGGGGCAGAAGGGTCTCCAATTTCAGTGACGTCTTCAACTCTCTTGGATATGGGTCATTCTCCCCAAACCTTGACAGTAAAACTGCCCTGCAGGTTCCGGACTTAATTTTTAGGTTGATTTTTTTAAACAAGCACTAAAAGGCAACTTGGTGTACATCCTGTTTGTGTGGAATAGAGCATTTGGCAAGATCAGGAATGACAGCAGTGGAAAAGGCTGCCCAGGGCAGTGGTGGAATCACCATCTCTGGAGGTATTTAAAAGCCAGGCAGACGTGCTGATGAGGGACATACATGGGTTAGTGGTGGTTTTTGTCAGTGTTGGGTTGATGGTTGGACTTGAAGGTCTGAAAGGTCCCTTCCAACTCAGACAGTTCTATGATTCTATGATACACAGATAAAAAGAGTCTCTGTGAGCCTGATCTGTCAACCTTTGCTGGGACAAAACTCAGGCTTAGGTTAAACAGGACTTTCCTCCCTACTGGAGTTCTTCTGGTCACCCAGTGGCGGTGGGCAGCCGTGGGTACCACTGCTCCTCGTTGCCTCCGGCTTCGTTAGTTCTGATGACCACTTTGACTTTGGATCGCTTAGGCTCTAATTAGTTTCAACGCCTCTGCCTTTTGCTGACTCTCCTCACTTTATCAGAAATAAATGTCGCTAATCGATATCCATTATTCTGTTAAATTCATTATATCTTAATTGCTGACAGGGTGCTTGCCCTGCACTGTGTCTGCTGTGGAGCTGGAATCCAAATATTGCCCACGTGGCATTGCCGGAGGTGAAGTGTTTCACCTCTACTCTACTCTGTTAACCCTCCAGATGGATGTTTTGGTGGGAACCATGACACAATAACCAGAGTTTTGAAAATCACATCACTGTAACATTAAAAATACAAGTGGAATTGACTTTCTGCCAGAAGTTCTTTATTTTCTGGGAGCACTCTTCCCTAAAATATTCTTGAATTTACACCCTCAAGGGTTTAAACAAAGAAGATAATTAAACAGATCCTTCAAAGCAGAGACCTACTGGTGTGATGGAAAACGGTGGTTAGGCACATTCTTTTATTTGAAAACTGTAACTTTGCACATAGTTCTTTTATCTTTCCTCACCCATCTTTTATGCTTCCAGAATTATTGTATGCTAATAACAGCTAATTCAGTTTTGAAGGCAAAATGAGAAATACATTCTTTGGGTTCCATCTCAGGACTCAGATTGTGAACTAGCACAGTCCCAAAATTTTCTCCTGATAAATAGTATCTTTAAATCACTGGCAAATATTTATTGAGAGTAACTGGATAATAACATAATGCTATTATGTGATTTACAGAAGAAATAAATCCATCCATTACCAGGGGAGTCAGTGGGCTTTGCATTCTCAGAGCAGCAAATGTCCCTCCCTTCCCTCCTACACACTACAGGTGTGACCCAGGATGACATCACACCTTGCAATCTTTGGTGCTGTTTAGTCAGAATATTGTGCAAACAAAACCAGACAAAATGACAGAGATATTTGTAACTCTCAGTATTTGAGCACTGTTGTTAACAGATGGGCAAATAAATAAGGATTCTAAATCTTAGATTGTTTTTCCTCTAATTACATAATTAATTTCAAACCTCATCTCATAGCTTCTTAAGAGCTTAGAAGGATATATGCTTTTTTTTTTTTTAGTCTTTTTAAATAGACTTCAGTAGAGCTGAGAAATAAAAGTGAAATCTTGTGTTTCAGTGGGAACCTCCTTCAGTGAAGCAAAGCTCGAGGACGGTTCAGCAGCCCTGGGACAAATGCATCCCTACGACACAGATCCATGAAGCGGTGCTCAAAAAACTTTCCGGTGAGATGAGATCTCAGGAAAAAATTATTTTCTGTGAAGGTGGTGAGACACTGGCCCAGGTTGCCCAGAGAAGCTGTGGCTGCCCCATCCCTGGAGGGGTTCAAGGCCAGGCTGGATGGGGCTTGGAGCGACCTGGTATGGTGGGAGGTGTCCCTGCCCAGGGCAAGGGGGTTAGAACTAGATGGTCTTCAAGATCCCTTCCAACCCAAACCATTCTGTGGTTCTGTGGTTAAAGAAACGGGGGATATTTGGGAAGGTGCCTAGCTGTAGGTTGCTGCATGTGATATATTTGCTTTGTACCTACTTTTTGCTTAGCTTTTGCCCAAATGAGCTATGGGAGAACTTAATATAGGGCCAGGAAACCACTCGTGGATGCCAGGTTTCCACTACATTTGGGCAAAAAATGAATTGAACTGGAAATTAGAGCATTAACAAAGAGTTACACAAAAGGAGTGAGAGAAAATGGGCAAAAAAATGAGAGATGCAAGTTTGCTAGATTTTAAAGTAGCTATCTTTGAAGATTTTTATGTTCCACTCATCTTTCCTAGTGCAGCCCATTGGGAATCTGTACATGATAGTTCAGAGCTCCATCTTCACAGAAGATGAAAGGCAAAGCCATTCAGTGGTGAGAGCCAGCTTCTGCGAAGTGCATCCAGCCTCACGGAACTGCAATTAAATTAAAGTACACAACATTACTGGTTAAGGGGCAAGTGCAGTACTCAGCGCTCTACAAGGTAGAATGAATAATAAGTGCTGAAAATAGCCATAGATCAGATAACTTTGCAACACTGGTGGTGTTAGCTGAAAAATGAGTTACTGGGGATTAATTGGGAGGCCATGCTGCTATAAATTAAAGAGACACATGCTAAAGATCATCAATAAAGTTTTTAAAAAAAAGGCTCTTTAAATTAGCTTTCTAATTGATCAGGAAAAGTTCTGAGGAAAGATATGAAAGGATTTGAGCAGCCAAGGTCTGTAACCACATTCTGGACCTTGAACAGTCTCAGTCATTCTTCGTAACTGAAGAGTTACGCAGAGATGCTCTTAAAACCTGACTCACCTTGCTGTGTTTCACTTCTGGAGAAGCAGAACTCAGTGAGTCAGGAGAAGGAAACATTAGCTGATTCAATGGCTGCTGAGAATTAAGATGTTTTCCTTTTTTTTCCTAAATATTATGAAATATGAATAATGCAGAAGTTTTAGCGTTACTTTGCTTTCTGATTTGCCCATACATTTAGAGGAGCAAAGAATAACAGGGATTTATTAGCAGAAATAGCTATGTGAATGTTTAAGATGTGGAAATATTTCCTTATTTTTAGCTGAGCCTCTGACAGAACTGTAAAACACCGAATCAATGAGTTTTTTTCTGGGTTGTTTTTGAGTTTGTCTTCTTTCCTATTTAGATGCCACTTCATTCCTAAATTTGGGTATTTTTCCCTTTCTTTCAGCTGTGCAGGATATTATGGTTTAACTCTGGAACCATCCCGGTCCCCTGTGCCGTGGGGTGTGAGGTGGTGACGCTGCCTCATCTGCAGCCGTGGACCAGCTGAAAAACCAGCCCATATTCTGCTGGCAGCAAGGACTGGCTGAGCTCCCTCCCAAAAAGGCACATCCGATTTCTGCTGAGGCTGGTTACGTGCAATTTGAATGCTGGAAAGGCTAAAATAAAACTCATCGGCTGTTAAATATAAGCAGAAGAAGATAAATAGAAGCAGCAAGCATCAGTGCCCACATGAGTTATTTTATCTGTCTTCTGAGATCCTGTCATCGCATTGAAGTTTTAAGACAATCCTAATAGGAATCATATTTAGGATTTATAGCAAGTAAGTCTGTGAAGGTTCACACTCCTTTGCCTGCCTTGAGGTGGCATTACAAACGCAATAAGCAGGATATGTCATCTTCATTCCCTGGTTCAGATTCCTTCACCTTTCCTGCCACTCACAGCACTTTCAAACATCATTAATCATGTCATGATAAAAGTTCACTCTGCATATGTCTTATTATGCTCGCATTTGCTTCGGTTAGCTTGTAACAGTTAGCTCCTCATAGGTCAAACGATAAAAGGAGCAGGCATTAAGGATGCTTCTTCTGAAAGGGTTCTCCTATCTCCTCATGTCCTGCCGTCGCATATTTCTACCTGGGAGAACAGGAGATAATTATAATCCCAGAATGGGAAAACAACCATCTACGTCCTAACTGCCACCCTGGGGAGCATTTAAGCACTATTTAACCACAGGTTAAGCGTTGCTGGCTTTACAGTAAAGTTTAAGTATGACTTGCTTTGAATAAGTACAGGGTCTGCTCTCATGGAAGTGCTTTGAGGGCAATCATCTCTTCAGAGACATCAGTTGGTAAGATTGGCTGGCACCTGAGCTGCCTGCAAAAAACTCGTTCAGCAGTTGAGTTGCTGAAGAGTTCAATAATTTAAAAATGGAAGAGATGTACTAAATTATCTAGGTAATATCCTGGACATGGGTTTAACTTAATTTTCTATGTCTGAAGCAAAGCGGTGCCCAACATTTCTCTTGGGACCCATCCTAATGAATCTCATTGCCAGAGAATTTTCCCTTATATTCAACCTAATTTTTCCCTTTCTTAATTTAATCCCATTACTTCTGCTTATGCTCCCTCTTGCTAGACTAAATAATTCAGTGTCAGTAATTAGGTACAATTATAGATGCATCAATTAACGTTTGTCAGCGTGGCTACAATGCTACAGGAAATGTCCACAAGACCTGGCTGAATTTGTGGAGTCCCAGGAACTGATGAACATGGATGAGGAGATTCACTCACCTGGTCCCTTCCAGGCTTTCATCTCCTTCCCACCTCTGCTCTATATTTAGCTGAAGTTGCTGGGCAGAACTGTGGAGATATTCTTATCAGCTTTTCATTATTCTGATATCATTGAATTGTGTCACACGGTCCCCCAACGCAGTAAGTCCTGTTTAGGCTAATAATTAGCAAGATAGATCACCGAAGGGCATGTGGATATAAAACCACAGATGTATAAAACCATCACTAGTTGTAAGAAATACTTGGGTTTGTATTAACCCCTTTAATGGGTTGAAAGAGAGCAGTAATGCAAGTTCAACTCAGGCCGTTACACCATATACTGTTTTGGTGAATTTTTACTCTCTTGAGACTGACCAGTATGTGATAGCGGTTTCTCCGTTTTAGGCTTGATGTTTCCTTTTATTAAACAACAACACACAGTTTCTCTTGTTTCCTCTAACAGTAGCTGTAATACAATATATATTTTAACTGCTGAACACTCAGCTGGAAAGATTGACTATAGCTGTTTTTATAAATTTATTTGATGCACAGATGTTTTAAGAACCTATTTTGCGTGCTTGCCCGGCTCGGTTTCCTTTCGGTGTTTTAAAGGAGATTCCACCTATTACATCCATTTGCAGCTCCTCTACTCCCTTGCCCGTAACAAAAAGAGCAAAAAATCTTGAACTTCATTTTCCTACAGTTTGGTTAAATGGATCCCACAGTAAGCTCAGAGGATGGACAGTGTGCAGCCGATGGAGCCGGAGAGAATTCACCCATGTCAGTAATGCAAGACCCTCTTCAGATGGGAAGTGTCCTGTCCAATATGGCAGTAGATCTGCAAGAAGTGGCGGTACCTGGTCAGCCCAACCACAGCGCTCGTTGGCATCTTCCCTGGCTCCACAGCCCCAAATCCAGCACCATCACCCCCTGCAGTGAGGAGGCACAGTCTTCATGTTGGACAGCCCTTGGTAACAAAGTCCTCTGATTCCCATGTATTTTTGATGTCATGAAATTGTTTGCTGAAACTGCAGAATAAAAATTCATAGAATCATAGAATGGTTTGGGTTGGAAGGGACCTTAAAGACCATCTCGTTCCACCCCCCTGCCCTGGGCAGGGACACCTCCCACTAAACCAGGTTGCTCAAAGCCCCATCCAACCTGGTCTTGAACCCCTCCAGGGATGGGACATTCAGTGGGAATGCTCCAGGAGAGGCATTGGATAGGATTGCCTTGGAAACTCCAAAATCAGCAGTTTATTTCTGGAATCATCCCTATGTTCCATGGTTTGAGGGGTACCAGACACAGATGTTAATGTCTGTCCTTATTCCAGCTGATGACCCTGGATCTCTCCAGAGAATTAAAGGACAGTTTTATCCGTACCCTTGAGCTATATGATACTTCCAGTTCAGCAATAGAACCAATCCTGTAATACTATTATTCCATATAAATTGGCTTATTATCCTTTTGAAAAGTCTAAAGATCTGTGTTTACTCTTGTTGATATTTCAGCAGAGATCCATATGAACTTATTTCAATGCATTTTAAATCTTTAAAAAAATTAAAAATCCCAAAATAGCATGAGCGAATGAATGGGAAACAATTGTTAATTTTTTCATTTTAGGAAAAAAAAGCTACTTCAGCTGGAAAGAAAGGAACCTTGGGGTGATTTTGCCAGAGAAATTCTTGCATATCTTGTTCTGTATCCTATCACCAATGTAACAGACCATCTTCCTGACCTTAGAGGGCAAATGAAAAGGTGCTTAAACTTAATGCATTTGAAAATAATTAATAATCTATTATATATGGCTAAGTTCAAGAAACAATAAATTGCTTTTTATCTATCATGAGGGAAATCATAATTTCAGTTTGGAGAATAGATAAATCTGGTTCAGTGGATGGATTTTCTGTGGTTTCTCTGACTTTTGAGTAAATTAAAAATAAATTTTGAACACTGAATAAATCAATCACAAAGTATCCAAAACCAAATATGCCCAGGAAAGAAATTTGAGGATTAGTCCCTCAGTAGTTTGCTTCTCAAAGCGTGGGTTTAGCCACATTTTCATAATTAACATATTTTAAAATGTATTATGCTCTCTGACATGGCCAAGCTACTATTTTCATTGTGACTTTTGGGCATGTAAGGAGAGCATTTCTCTGGTATAACTTATTTTGGCTTTTTCTTTCTTAAAGTCAAGCTGTGACTGTTGGTTGTACTTTTCCTACACCGTGGCACTGCCTCACTCAGACCTTTGACACAAACATCTGGGTCCTGGTCAGTTGTAATTAAGTCATAAATCCATCACATTTCAGCAAGGTGAAATTGTGCTATTTCCTGAAACTTCTCTTCCTACACCTGACTCTTGTAATTCTCTGTCATTTCTTCCTCCTCTCAGTCTTCTCCAGGATGAAGAGCCCCAGGTCTCTCAGCCTTTCCTCATCAGAGGGATGCTCCTGTTCCTTGATCATCTTTGTAACCCTTCACTGGACTCTCTCCAGCAGTTCCCTGTCCTTCTTGAACTGGGGAGCCCAGAACTGGACCCAGTGCCTCACCAGGGCAGAAAGGGGCTATTGTTGTACCCACAGATCTGAACACCTGCCCCAGGACAGAGAGTCCCTGGAGGTTATCTGAGCAATTAAAGCAAACATAAAAAAGAAAATCTGTGATCATACAGTCTAATCCTTTGCATTTTTTACTTGAATCACAAAATAAAACTTACCTGATGCATTATTTGACCTTCGGTTAAGAAAAGCAAAAGGAAAGGTAACTGCAAACTGTGACGGAGCAGAGGAAAGAGTGCTTCAGAGTATGTACTTAGTTCTGCCATGGTTGGACTTGCCAGAAGTAAGTGAGGTATGGGGTTTTTTGTGATGAATAACTAGTGTTTTTTTCATCTCTTGACAACAGGTTCTCTTCAGGCACCCACTGCATCTGCAAAGAATCCATTAGTTGAACATCTTGTCTCAATTATTTTGGAGGCTGTTGAGAGTGCTATTCTAAAACATGAAAAAAACCCACCTCATCCCCAGTTTGCTGGTTATCTGAACCCAGGAAAAAGACTCTGGCCAACATCTCTCCAATTTTATTATGGCGTTTTCCTTGTACAGTACAACCCCGTTTTCCCCTGACCCCACACCCAAACCCCTGGCAAAATTTGGGCTTCCCACTCACAGGATTACACCTTAAAGAAGCTTGTCAACTATTAATGAGATGTGGAAGATGAGGATTTTTAATTTCTTGATTCTCGGGATATAGTAATTATATTCTGCTTTTCCCACAGGATGAGATCTTCTTTGGTGCACAGGTCCAGCGTGAAAGGGTAAAGTTTTCCCAGGGAGGTCTGGTTGAGCCATCCTGTACAGGAGAGAGAGCACCGTGGGATCCAGATCCACACGTGCCAAGGAGGAAGGACACTGCTTCTCCTGCCCCAAATGGGAAAAAAGCAGAGCTTCAGTGGAACTTTGAAGTTAATCTGAGTAGTTTCAAAGCACCTTTCTTATCCTTAGTTAAATTAGAGGAAAACAAGAAGGAAGCTGAAGTTTCTTACTGATTTGGAACTTACAAACTACATCATTTCAAATGGCGGTAGGTTTGGTAATTTTAAGACAGATTTCGTGGGAATCCCTAAGGGCAAACTTTACCCAAGCAAAAGCAGAATGATGGATGTGCTATCTAGGCCAGACAGCTCCACATCTGTGGATATTTTAGTAAAATAAGATTAAATGAGGAGAAACTATATTCTTTTTAATTTCCCTTGGGTTCGGTTAAACCTCCAGAGACAAAAGTCTTCCCTATAGGTACCAGACGACTGGGAAAAAAAAATAATCAGCCTCCCAATTGGGAAAGTGAGACAGCACATCCACAAAGTTCCTTCGTGGGAAACTGGAAGCTGCTGAAGGATGAACCCGACACAAGAACCCAAACCCAAAAATGACGTTACTGTCTTGGCCCCTGCGCAGGGAGGGTCTCTATCACAGGAGCTCCATGGCAGCATGTACCCACAGCACCAGCCCTGGCATAAATCCTTGCCCGCCGCAGCAAACCCTGCCATTTCTCCAGACATACCCTGGCTGCTGATTTACTCCCGCAAAAGAGAAGGCAACTGCTCTGCCACGGAGCTTTCAACATCTCCTTGGCTGTCTCTGAGCACCGGGGAGCCTGAGCAGAGGCGGAAAGCGCAGGGTGAAGAGTACAGTGGAGCCCACTGGAAAAAAAGCTGTAGTCATTAATATGGATTCCAGGGTAATTTTATATTTCATGAGCTTCTTTTCTCTTTCTCCTTGAGCCCCCAGGAGATGGCAGATGTTTTCGAGTATCACGTGGAGAGCAATGTGTCTTTCCTTTCTTTTTATTGTGAAGATTCCTCCTCACTTGAAAGGATTAAGAGAGGAAAATCTTTTTCTTTTTTAATTTTTTTTTGTCAAATGCCTAACTCAGATCTTCTTCCCCAAATGCAATCAGCATTTCTGAAAAGTTTGCAGTCATACTGCCTCATAGAGCATTTGCCCTTTCGAAGGTATGAATGTGTTCATTAAAGCTGGCTGCCCAGAAAGCTTGGATCCCTTATCTGCTTCAGGGGTACAGCTCAGATGCAATAAAAATATCAGGATCAGTGAAACTGCAAAATGTTTGTGCTATTCTCAGATTGTACATTTGTTCCACAGACATTATCATCTCCTTCTAAACCAAATTCAGAGCAAAACACCTTGTTATATCAAATCTATACATAATATTTGAAAAATTAGGTCTAATCTTGCAGTCTGTGACAAAAGAAAAGTATTACAAATAAAACCATCGCAAAAGCCACATTCAATTTCTTTTGGCAAAATCTGACATTAGCAATAAACCACTGTAACAATGGGCATGATCTCAGAAGAAAAGTGAGGGGACATAAAATCTCTATTTTCCCCTCACTATAGCATTACTCTATCTCAGCATTGCACACACATCTATTGAAGTTATCTATAATTGTGCCTTCAATTCCATTTTGTTGGTTTCTTGATTTCCTTTAACAATAATTTTCTTCCTCTTCTGCATACAAATATAAGGGTGGTAGGACAGAGTACATGTTTTTCCTGAAAAACATAAAAATTACAGTGTATTAATTCATTGTACCTGGTAGTTTCCTAAATACAGAAATATCTACCCTGTAGGGCCACATCAATGGCTGTGACTGTCAATGGCTGACCAGCACTTAGCGCCGAGTCCTTTGCACCATGGATTTCTCCCTAAATCTTTCCCTCTCTACCCAGACTGTGGCTTTGGCCAGAAGATACTGGACCCTTCCAGCCTGAAGGCAAGACCTCTGCAACATAACTTTCAACCGCTGGATGTATTCAACTGAAGAAAGGTAAGTTCAAAAGACCGGGTGTGCATCTGTGATGTATAAGGGTGTTGGAGATTTCATCTTCTCCATGGTCTACTCCAGGAGTGTTTTGGAAACGCTCCTTGAAAAGGGGATGGAGACTCATATTGCAAATTTTGGCTGTTTGAGGGCTGTTGGTGCTCAGTCGCTGCGTTGCTGCCAGTGGGCAAGGCTGGAAATCTCTGTGAATGCTCTTGGAGTGTGGGTATTCAGTGACGGTGAGTCAACCCTTAAAGGCAGGAGATATAAATACAGCAACGGGGCACCAGAAGAAACGTTAAAGTCCTACCAACTCTACTCCCTTACTCAACTTTTATTTTAGCTTAAAATGTAAGAAATAATTTACTTCTTAGCAAACATGGAGGCCAATTCATGAAGTATTAATTTCCCCCTACTTTGGTGTTTAAGGTGGCTCTATTTTTTTTCCTCCTATTTCCAGGGAGGGGACCAGACAGCAAACATTCTACTGAATGAAAGATATATGAACCATAAAATTTCCAGAGAATCTCTAATGTACATGTTCAAGTCATCAGGCTTTATCTCTTTTTAAGTGTGAGTAAGGACTCTGACTATTCTTGTGTTTAGCTGAGACTAGAGGGTTTAAAAAAATATTCTAAAGAACAAAAGCTAAAATAACTTTTATATATTTCACTCAAAGTAACCAGAAATATTTTACAGAGCGATGAAGATTATATTTCCTTACCCTAATGGGAAGAGTCGCCCAAACCAGATCTTGTAATATTGGCTGCACAGAGGAAAAAAAATATTAATTTTAATGTTCCTTCACAGTTTTACTCTGTCTTATCGCTTCCACATGATGCTCACAAAAATAAAATGCTTATGGATGTGGCAAAAAAATCCTTTTAGTATTTCTCATAAAATGAGATACATTAGGCTCTATCAGAGTCTCCTAACGGTTACAGTAGAGAGAGGCAGCCTGAAGCCCTAGACTAATTTTGCAATAGGTGTCTTATACAATGAGAGCTTGAAACAAAGAGCTGGAAGGAGGATAAGATGATGATGGAGTCCTTCCTCAGTGTGTGAAGTTCCTTTGCCCATTCCCAAGAAACAAGGAAGAAAAGTCTTGTAAAAATTGTCAGCAATATGAAAGCACATTATCTGGGACACAAAAGAAAAAAAGATCATAACTTTTGCTCTGTATCCTGTCTATTCCCCTGGTGTCGAATAATATAACTTTAAAATACTTTTGTTTTATTCCTTGGAAAAGTGGAACAAAGTTATAAATCTGGAGTTTTAGATAACCATATTTTAGAAGAAACTTTTAATGATATTTTTGCTTATAAATGACTTGATGTGTGATCTTGAGTTCCCTTCCTGGGCACATGGGGTAAAGATTTGCTCCTGGGATTCTCCAGGAGGTGTCCAGCTTGTAGCAGGCAGAATGGGCTGTGGTGGGCTTGGCCAGAGGGGAAGGGATGGAGTTGGAGTTCCTTTCTGCTCTGGATCCAGCACGAGGCCTTTACACACTGGTCTACTGGAGGGTGATGTGAAGGGATGTGGGGAAGTTGTTTAAGCAAACGGTACTGGAAAAATAAATAAACTACAGACCTGAAAATACCTTAGTGCAAATAATAGTTGCAGAACTGAGAGGTGACAGCTGGAAGTGGGGGAGTGCCAGGGAAATCCATCAAAACCAGCTGCGTTAGAGTAAAACATGAACACATGTATGAGATGGCAAATATGCAACTGTCCATAAGAACCAACTAAAATGTCAATAGACCTGAATGTTCTTCCCCCTCCAAATAATTCATTTAAATCATTGCAATGTGGGTGAACATTCCAGCTAAAAAACCTGCTACATGGAAGAAAACCCCAAACCCGCTAAATTAGCTCCCATTGCCCATGCGACAGTTTTTCCTCACATTGTACATCTCAGGAATGCCTGAAAATGATAAAAAACCTGCTGTAGCACAAAAATCCGAGCAGGGCAGCTGGGGTGGATTTCACAGCTGGTGTGACCATCAGGCAGGGGACTTCAGAGAAAAGGTGGGGAGCCAGAGCCACTCGATGGGTGGTCTGGCAAAGGTTGGGTTTGCCACCTTGTGGAGGCAGCCCTGGAGGCTCTTGTGTTGGGATGGGCGAGCATGGGATGTGGTGCTGCTGGGGACCTCCCACACCAGGGGTGGGGAGGCTGAGCTCTTTTGCAGATGTAAGACGTGAGCCTGAGGTTCAGTGAGGGTGCAATTATGCGTGAGATTCAGTTATGGGCTTTTGAAGGCATGCCTCCTTCACTATATAACTTCTGCATGATATATATAGTTCTTACTGCTTACTAAACTAGAAGAAAAATCCCCATCAGAATAGAAAGTTCCCCTGGAATTTGATTCCTGATGCATTTTTCTTATGTAAACAGCTTCTGGGAAGGGAATAATCTCCGGAAGGGGGTTACTTATCTCTCCACGTTGATTCAAAAGAAGGGATGAGAATCCTTCAAAATACAGTTCATCATTTCCTTAACCGTGAGAAAACACACACTCATTCTATCATTTCACATCAGGCCTGACACTTTTGAACCACATTTCACCGTCACGCATTTTGCCCTAGCATCCACTCCACAATTTATTTTGACAGTAATATATTTCTGACCCCTTTTCATGAGGTGGTCATTACCAAGGGGTGCAGTCCATAGGAAGCACGGCTTGTGGTCACCCATTCATGATGGGACTGTCATGCTGAGGAGCAGAGGAACAGCACAGGGTCCCATTGCATCCTGGCTGGGAGCCCCTCTCAAAGGAGAATTTATAAAAGACAAGCAAAAAAAGAAAATTGAAACCATTAGGTTTTGATCTAATGGAGGCAAATGTACTTCTTACATGTGTTCAAATTGTAAATTTTCTCCCCTTTTGAAAAATCACAGGAACATGCTTACAAATGCAAATTGTTTGACCTCCAAGGCTTATCACCGTCTATATACACAGATAGACAAATCAAGAGGAGCAGATAGTCCACCACACTAATAAAGCCCACTGATGACAGAAGCCAAGATAAGGACCTAAGCTGATATGACAGAAATAATTTCAACCTGTCTCCTTGTTGTGTATCGCTGTGTTTGAAACAGGGAGGCATTTCCAGGACCTGTGGATGGATTGCTGACCTGTTCATGGTTACAGCATTTTGCATATTGCCTTCTACTCCCGTGCGCTTAATGGAGTGAAATGCTTCTACAAATAGGAAATTGGGAAACAGAAGAGTGATGTGATTCCTTCAAGATGAAGGGCACTTGATCAGGAAACAGTGACTTGGGGAAAAAGCCAGGAACAGGTATTTCATTCAGTGCACAGTGCTTTCCTCTGCCCCCTCTGGGTGCTGCACCCCTGGCCATGCGAGGGGAGGAGTCCCTTTCTCCCAGGGGGGACAGCATTTAACTTCTCACTTTAATGCACTTTTACAATGGAAAATCTTCTCCTCAGCTACTTCTGATTAGTACTTTTGGTCTTCAACAATAGCACTCATCACGGTGAATGGAAACCTTTACTCATATGTGGAGCACAGATGAAGCACACGCTGCTCATAAATATAGTTTATGATGTAAAGTAATTTTTTAAATCAGTTACCTTAACATATTGTCTGAGTTCTTCTTTTTCTTTGAAGATATTTAATGTTTGTGGGGGAATTTTTTTTAACAAATAGGAACATTCATACTTAAAGAATAAATTGAAGTAATATGCTTGCATTTCAAATCTATTTTTACTGTCATTGCTGATTTTCTTTACAAATACTTCTAGATATCTATAAATTAAGGAAATCTCCTTAAGCAAGGGACTAATATTGGTTGTCTTGAGAGGAGAAAACTGAGGAGAAATGATAATAGAAGAAGCAATCGCTTGAGGCTGATCCACAGCCATGGTCAGTGGGAGATGCTTCACCAGAGAACCTCAGATAATTCCCACGTGCACCAGAGGAGGTGGCCGTCTCAGGGACCCAGGGAGAACAGAAATGGAGACAAAGCATCAAATGCTCTTTGTTGTTAAGTTCTCTCCAATATTCGTTACAATTTTCCCTATTGTGCCTTTTTTTTTTTTGACTGAAAAACTGGAAAATATTTTTTCCTAAAATCCTCTTATTCAAATGTGGGGACAGTTAGGAAATATAAATAATGGAGAAAGCCATCGTCTGCTCAACGGGAGAGATATTTAGAGAGAAGTGAGGTTTCTCAGACCAGATCTCTGAGGTTAAAATTTATCTGTTCTACAGGGTCAGTGGCAGGAAAGTGCTAGCAGAAGAAAACGAAGCTTTTGGGGAAAAACTATTTCAACATTGTGTCTTCCAGCTGGTGGCAGTGTGAAATGAGGGCTGATTCATTCCCCAGGTCCCCAGGGTGGGAGCTGGGGTTGCAGAAAGGTGGGGGTCCTGCCTGCCCCATGGGTCCCTGGCTTTTAAGGTATAACTGGGGACATCAGTGAAAGACATCATCCAAATTCTGTTTGTTTCACTCCAATTTAGTATAATTGCCTGGACAGGGTTTGTTCTGTGTCTCCACCACAGTAAATAACTGGATACTCTCATTTTTGTCAAGCGATGGGTGGGATAAAGCACAATCACACCTTCTTAACTACTAAGTACTGTGGCCTGAAGTGCACAAGCTTAGCTCGTTTTTCATTATTCTTCTGTTATTCCTATCAAATCACATCACCTGAGCGTGTGACGTATCCAACCCAAAGTTCCTCCAGCCCTACGTCACTGCCATACACACCGTTAATGTCGAGCACGTGGCAATGTGCAACCAGGCACCTGAGCCTCAGTTCTGCCTTGGAAACAGTTTGTGAAGGATTTCATGCACGTGAACATTTTTCTTTGCAGAGGGAAGACTAAAAGCATGCAGATACTGTGTTCTAGTATGAAACTCCTCTGCTGAAACACTGCTAAACAAACACACAGGCTAAACTGTGCCTATAATAAGCACAAGCTCTTGATCTAGAAAACAACATCAACCAGCTTTTCAGAATCCAGTTAATTATTAAACGACCCATGAAGATTTTGAATGCATGACTGGCTTTTATGAGCTTATCTGATGGACTGAATTTCTCTCTTTAGTTTATATAGATTACTTGAATTTCTTCTCTTTTCTTGAGAATATATCTTTACGGATAGATGAGAACATGTGTTCATTTTGAGTAAGGTGTACTTTTATGAAGCGTGACAGAGAAATGATTGCTCCAGAAATGTTAAAAGCAGAATAAGAGGGTTGCAGATAAGTCCATTCTTGGCACTACATAAAGGTCAGATTCAATTATTATTAGAGGTTATTAAGAAAATGCTGGAGGCAAAGTAAACACGTTGGCTGACATACTGAGGAAAACCAGGTGTATGATCCAATGGTCCTTACAACCAAACCACATTCCTACTAACAGGTTTCAAAAACCCACATCGCACTTGTTTGTAAACATTTTCTGACTTTCTAAGCCCAGTTTGGAGAAGTCTGTTCAAGTCTGGTTTTTCTGCTTTCCGCCTCTGGTCGGTTCCCATACTGTTTTTTATCGCAATTATGAGGAGAGGCACCAAGGCAGAGGAGATATTTGTCACACAGAGGAGATATTTGTCCCATTTCTGGGCAAGGATACCACAACGCTGCTGATGGTACTTTGTGTGTTGCGCGCCGTCCCTGATGCTGTATAGCTTAATTCGAAAAAGCATGTAATTAAGTGTGTGTTAATTTTTCATTTCCATAATGAGCTTTTATAATTCTGAGCAGAGCATGGAAAAAAAAAACCATTTCCAAAATAGAAGTGATTTACATCACGGGCCTTCCTGTGGGTTGATTGCTGCTCCCACCGAGCTGCTGGCAGATGAGCAGCATCCCTTCACCGCGGAATTACTTAGCGGCGCTATCTCAGACCTCGGTCCTACTCCATTACAGGAGCTCGGTCAGAGGGACCCCCTTATCTACAGCTGCTAGGTGATGGGCACGGCTAAGAAGTGAAATCTCTAATGATAGAAGAAATGGAATAGCCAGATCATAAATAAATCCATTTCGGACACTTAAGAAAGGCTAAACTCTCTGATTATTCCTCCAGAATAGGAATTATTATTTCTTTAGTAACTGGAGCCTGTGAAGTAGGTAATAAAGTGAACCCAAGTCCTAGGTGAGATGACAGCGGGCCTATAGTCAGAGCTACAGACTATAATGATTACAGCATAATGACTATTCCTATTATTTTTAGGAGGAATCACAATCAAATAACTCTCCTGCCTGCACAAAGCCCTGTCGAAATCAGCAAAGTTCATTGCCAATAAAATATGAGCTTACTCCAAAGTCACTATTGGGAGGCTCAGTGTTATTTAAGTATTTTAAGTACTTGCTTTTATACAAGGAATATTTTCAAAGGTCGTTACAGCAATTGAATAGGAAGAAATTCTTTAGTCTGAGGGTGATGAGGCACTGGCCCTGGTCACACAGAGAAGCTGTGGCTGCCCCATCCCTGGAGGGGGCTTTGATCATCCTGGTCTGGTGGGAGGTGTCCCTGCCCAGGACAGGGGCTTGGAACTAGATGATCTTTAAGGTCCCTTCCAACTCTGACCATTCTATGATTCTATGAATACGCTTGTAGAGAAAGATGGGTTCTGTATTACCATAGCTACCTCAAAAAATCATTTTCTGAGAAAGGACATTATGCTTTAAAAAACTGTATAAGATAGGATAGAGATGTATATGCAGACTTTCCTCTTTCTGGTACAATACTCTTACCTTGTTCATCTCCAGCAGATCAGTAGGTAAGGTTGGTCCTCTGTCTTTTTACTCCTTTAGTTATTATTATCCTCTTGATTCAGGTCTTAAATAGTGAGAAGATTCAAATCACGATCAAATTTCAAAGTGATTGAGATCTGTGAGGAAGTATTTTAAGAAAATTATGGGGAATCTTAATAGGAAAAAGTGGAAGTTTTGTGCAGTTTACACAAAGTCATATTAAATGCCTTGGGGTGAGCGAGAATCAGACCTGCTACTCCACCAGCCAAAATCAACTCAGCCGCACCAGGCAAAGCTGAATCCATACATGAAAAATCACATATGTAATTACTGTAAACCCCCACTCTTGACCCTATGCTATACTGGCTGTAAATGCTTTCAAAGCAATGTAAAAGTTGTCCTCTGGACAATAGAATAAAACGAGTAACTTGTTACAGATTAAAAAGAACTTCTAGTTTTTGATCCTATAGCTTGCTGGTCCAAATAAATGATTTTATATTCATGCTTCGAGGTATCCTCATTCTCTTCAAGCAAATGTTGGTGCTGTAGTTATAATGGGAACAAAGCTCCACCAGTTTCCTCCACTTTTATCTGCTTTTTTACCCACCATTGTTACTATGATACAGACATTTTAATGCTTTTTAAATACTGATCTTCCTTTTAATTGGCCATCGATCCTAATATCTAAATCCATACCTGCTTCAGTGAGGTATATCTTACTATATATTGATAAATCTATGTTTTTACGATCCATTATCCAAACGAAAACTAAGTTCAATGTGATGCATAGGTTTATGTTACCATTTTATTTCTGTATAAATAAGAGTGGAGCTGAGGACAATCTGTTTAACCTGCCTGTATGCTATCATTCCACAATTACAGTCACACATTATTCTTAGGTTTTGCATGCTTCATGCATAATGAAAAAAAGTAAACCAGATATGGATCCTTCAGATATATTAAAATGTAGGGTTTTCATTTCTTTATTTTCTGCTGTAGAATGTGGTAAATTTTCAGCATGTAAATAGACTTCATTGATTTCTTCGGTGCTTAAATGTTCTCTGGCTTGAGATCTTAACATGTAGGGAGACAAGTCCCTTCTTCTTAATAGCACTGACATAAGTGAATAAGTGACTTAGCCCAAGGGCCAGCACTTTCCCTAACTGCCAAAGGTACGTTCCAGTCAGGTTCCTACCACTGTGCTTACAAGACCTTGTGTGATCAGCATCGAACCCCTGCTCGATGTTCTCCAATAATTCAGTCTTCAGTAACTGCCCATTATTGTTCTCCAATTTCCTGCTGGAATGACCAACTATAGCTGCATTTTATATCTTATTCTTTCAGCCTATGAATCTGTGCTGCTTTTCATGTTGTTTTTTTTAAATCTGATTAATAGGTTTAAGCTCTAGATTTGTATTATCTTGTCTAACACTTGCTTTAGTCGTATCAATCAAGTCACTTAAGGTAGCCCAGCGCAGAGGAGCTTATTCTTCTCAGCATTATTTACTTCTAGCATTTTTCATCCTTGCTGCTCTTTACAGCTTATTTCGCTTTAAAGGTTACGTGGACGGCCTGCTTTAAGAAGTAGTGTTTTAAGAACTACTTAAGCAGGATGCCAGCTGTGCAATATTTTATCTAGACTTTAATAACAGCAGCGGAGAGCCAGTTCTCCCTTCCTCGATGCCTCGATCCCATGTGTCAGTTCATTTCTGCTGTAGCCCATGTACAAGACTATTGCATATGCAAACGTGGAGGGAGGGCAGGCATTTTATATATTTTCAATGAAAAGCAGAAAGGAGTTTTTTTGGAATTAAAATTGCTTTGTCTTTCGCTGTAAAGTTGACAGTGAAAGGCATAAGCTCCTGTATTGACAATGACTAAAGCATGCATAAAACAAGGCCTTGTGATGGTTAAGATATACTGAAAATGTCATGGAAATGGCAAGATACATTTCCTAACACCCCTACATATTAGGATTCCTTCTCTTCTTACCCAAATATGTGGCGTATAATTTTACAGCATAGTACAACACCCAACACCGTAAGTAAAAGCAATGCTGGATGTTGGTGCTTCATTTCATTTTTAAATTACAGTGAAATGAAAGGGAATTTAATCACCCTATACTGCTTTATAATAAATAAAGTCATGGTCATTAATGTTTCTACACACAATACCTAATTAATTTAAAATTAAATCACTCTTGCAGTAAGTTAAGTATCTACAACCAAAGCCAGCAGCCCTTCCCGAAATGACACGCCAACTAAAAGGTCACTGAAATTCCTGATACTAGGCAAAGTGTGATACAAGGGCAGGATGAGCCTGGAGAGAAAGCTTAAGTGAGCTCAGGAGTGATTCCATTTATGGGAAATGGAAAATTTTGAAAGGATACATTTTTTAATGAGAGGAGATGGATTAAGAGTACGTGAATTTCTAATTCGATTAACGGATCACAGCTGCAATTCTTGCTTTACCTCTTTGGCCTCATTCTGATTGTAGTTTCTGCACTGGCAGGTCCATCGCTTTTCTAGGTTTAATTGGAGGATTACAGAAAGTGAACAATTTTAATAATGAATCCTTCCTTCTGAGGTGGAATATGTGAGGATTTGGGGGTGGTGGGATTCTGCCTTCTGCCCTGACTTGCTGTGTCGGAATGTCCCACCTACTGTAGTGCAGCTCACCACAGCAAGTCTCATTCTTAGCGAGAAAGAGTTTGTAAACCTGAGGCTGCCTGGTGGTTTTGGCAGGTGTGGGTGGGCACGTTGTAAATCCATTCCGACCAGCAGTGGGTAAAGCAGTTTACAAAACTAAATCCATGCACGGCAGTAAAGAGTTCCTCTCTCTTTTTGAACCGAAAGTTTGATTAAAGGCAAAGAAAATATAGTTGTTTTGTCAATCAAAGAGTATTTTTGATTCATTAGCAGAAACTAAATAATTTTGAGACCAGATTTAGAACCGATTTTGGTTCTGAAAGCAATTTCATTGCTTTCACCACACGAAGGGCTGTGGCCAGTTCTGGGATTCGATTTTGATGGGACAACTCAGATGGTTCAGCAAGGTTGTTCTGCGAAGCTGTTCAGCCCAAACGCCTAACTTTGCTCTTCCCATCCACATCCCCCCACACCTAGAAACTATGTTTAAAACTAATTCAGAGCAAACAAAAGCAAATGAGAGCAGCTGGATCTGAGTTTCTGCTGTCATTGTTTTCCCGGGGACCAGAAGCAGAACAACAGGAGCTGTGACACCAACCCTCCTTCCCGTGAAGGAACAGTTGTCCTCTCCCTCCCCATCTGCACAGCTCTGCCTTGCCACAGACGTGCCTTTGTTGGCCGAGGGAAAACACAGAGTGGGGTTTTTTTTTTGTACTGGGACTCATGGTATGCTGTAAATTGTTTGGGAAAAAGTAAACTTTTTCAGAGATTCTAAACAGAAGATTTTTTTTTTTCTTTTTGCCAGAGATTCTAAGCAGTTTGCAGAGTCTTTCCTGGAAAATGCTTTTCAGAGATACAAAAGGAAAGTATTTTCAGGCAAAAAGGTTGGACAGAAAAACTCCTAAATACAATAATGATTGTTGCTGAATTCACTTGAAGCTTAACATGAGAGTATCAGAGCGAAGCTTTTCTCGTCTCTTTATTTGAGAGTACCCGGTAGTTCTAGTGTTTATGGCTGATCCAGGGGATAAAATCTCCACATTTCCTATTCAAAATGCTAAAAGCGTTAGACGTTTTAAAAGATTTCTGTTCTTTAAAAAGCAAAGACATGCAGGAAAACATGGCAATGACTCTCATTTTATGATAGTCATATACACTGAAACTGTTCACAATTTATTTATCTGACAAGAAGCCATTACTTTCCCTTAGCCGATGCCTCAGGATTTCAATCATGAGCAGAACTGAACAAGCCAAGGAGGAGTTAGTTCATGCCCTCTCACGGAAACTATTATCCATCCCTTCTCTCCTTCCGTCTCGGATCTTGGTAACAAAGCTCACCTCCAGCACCACGCTGTCGGGAGGTGTCAGTTCACATCATGAGTCTTTCAAAAAACAAGAGCCCTTTGTTTTCCAGTGGGTTTGGGGAGGCTTGAAGAGACTTTTGGCTGATGCAGCAACTAAAATACCAGCAGTTGAAGGAGACCTTGGCAACATAAAAAAAGCTCTCTCTACTAGTTGCATTTTCTGCCTCAGGGACTCTGTTTCCGAGAAGGTGACAAACTGTATGAAGCCACGTACCTAATGATGCCCATGAAGTACCTGGAAGTGAAAGAACTGCATGTCATCAGCGTTTCAAAAGAAACTTAGTTATCACTTTGTGAATTCAGAGTAATCCATTTTCCTGCCCCTATTAATGCTTTATTGGATCTGCACGGGCCCCTGCAGATAAGCACAGAAATGCTGCATAACCTGCAGTGGAACATCTTTCATAGCAGCGAATGTTAATCTCATTATAAAGCAGATTAAGAATTCGGAGGCATAAATATCTGGCACGCAGCACCTGTAGTTATTTTGCTTTTTAAAATAATTTATTATTTAAATGCTTAAATGCATATTAAATATTGCAAGTTCTGTTGCATTGCAAGAGAAAAAGACTAAATTAATCCTCAGTCCCTGGAGCTGATATACACTGGAAGATAAATTTGTGAAAATGCTCTTCTTTCACGGGGCGAAGTAGGTGATAGTTTGGAAGACCACACATTTTTTGGGGTCCAGTGCAGGTGCGTGGGGAGGACTAGAAAATAAAGCAGTGTCCCTTGGCCATCCCTGGCCACCCACTCAATGGACACACCAAGGACATGCCATAGACACAGAGGAAGAAGTGGTCCTGTCCCTCTGCCCCCTGCTCAGAGCTTATTTATCTCGGTGAGAGATACATGATGATTGCTACCAAGAGAACCTCTCTTCCCCCTGAAGCTGCTGTTGCCATGTCGTTGCCCCCTCGGACGTGGCTGGGCTTTAGCAGGGCAATCCATCTCCTCGATGAAGAAGTCCAACGAATCATCCCTTTGCTGTTCTTTCCCCTGCTGGTTGGCCAACGTTGGGGCTTGGCTGGGTTCCTCAGACAGCCGGAACACGAGGAGGCAGCCCGGAAACACCGCCCGAGATCCAGGACATAATTAGAGCAGAACAAAACGCTGCGTTTCACAGCTCGTGGGGAAAGCCTTTCCGTCAGCACAGGGGGGTGTTGGGGAGGGGAATTGCCAGCCCTGGCAATTTAGTGCGCAAAAAGCAGAGGGGTAAGAGCATGGTCAGCTGTCAAGGGGCAGGAAAACTCTTTCCTTTCCCTGGACACCCTTCCGAATCCAATCACTGTACCCACGTCAGCCCACGGGCAGCTCAGGAGCAGGCTGGGGGGGTCCTCACAGACCCAAGTACAACGCCGTTAGAGAAATCACATTTATAAAGTAAAAAATTTTGACGGAAAGAGCAGATTTCCTCCGGTATACAAAAGCTGCAATCCCACAACTGCTGGCACACCAGATGACCCTCTCTCCTCCACTGTGCCCCGGGCTGTTTTGTCTCCCCCCCATGAATGGCTCCAGCACAGAAACCCCAAGGTTTTCACACCATCAACTTACTGGTTTTACAGAACAGTATTAGTTTATTTCTCCGCTCACATGACTTGTCGCTGTCAGGTTGCATTTTTCATTTGTATGTTTGGTTTTCCTAGTACACTCTCAATTTTAGCGTGGAAAATAGCCTGAAATAGCCCAACATCTATCTCGAAGCAAGACACACACCTGCGTCAAATCTTGCAGCAAACTGTGAACACACAGCCAGAGAGAACTGTGTAAGTACACAGGCCTTTTTTGAATACACTCATTGTGGAAAAACTTGTTCTGCTGCTTCATTGTATTATCACAAATGTTTTCGCTGACTTCAACTCCTCTGATGACTCACACAGAGGCAATTGGTCTCCCAGAATAAAACACTGTTGTAGCAGTTTTTTCATATAAAAGGCAAGTGTTTCGGGGATCCTGCTTCAACAGGATTTTATTTTTTAATGTAGATAATACATGTTCAGTGTAATCTCTCGTGCATTATGTGGAAGCTCTAAGATTTGTACATAAACTACCAAGGATGATCTCCCACCGAAGCAGCCTGGCGGAGGAAGCCACAAGCCTTAATAGGCCACCTAAATTTGGATGAGAAATAAATTTATCTCCTGAGACAGCATTATCCCTGGATGGTTTCTATGGTTGCTAGCTAGGGTCATTCTACTCCTCCCGATGAAGTCTCTCTCTCTCTGAAAAAAAATATCTAATTTTTTAAAAAATGAAGTATTGCTGACACATCTGTTTTGTAGCGTGGATGTATTTGACATGAGCGACTGACATTTTTCAAGCCTGTACTAACTGGACACGTTTGAATTGTGAGCACTTGTGAACTGCTGAGGAAATGCCACCTGTCCCCTAATGCCCGTGTCTCCTGAGAAAAACAAAGAGAAAAACAAAGTATTAATATTTGCAGGAGGAGAATGAGGTGCTCCATACAGTTCTGCCTAATAAAGGCAGAGACAGGCAAACCCTGACTTTCCCTAGAGTTCCTGCAGTGGAAGGACTGGCTTTCTGTTGGCTTCTTAATTTGGGGGTTTTTTGCAAGGCACTTTAAATGACGTCCGTTTATTTTCATTTCACCGGTTTAAGCGAATCTGCCTGGATTTGGCACTGAATCCTTCCTTGTAGACCCCATGGCTGAGCGCCTCCAACCATCCTCCCTGGAGCTCAGCCACAGTAGCCACAGTGGCCACCACTGGATGGTGGGGGACAGTTTGTTTGGTGCTCTAGACCTGCTGAATCTTTCCTTGCTGTGCTTTGGTACAACACTGCCATATAGACATGACGCTGAAGAGGTATCAGTGGTAATGACGAAAATTAGGAGAAGAGGTTTTGTTGTTGTAAATCAAAATACTTTATGAAAAATCTCTGCTAATAGAGTTAATATTACTGTACTAGTATGAATACAGATTCAGCTGTCACAAAAGCATCCAAGAGTACACAGAACTCGTTGTTGCACCTTTGTTACACATGAGGCTCTTTTGTTAAAGAATAATTTGACAAAATGTACCCTGTGTAGGAAGTTATTTCTTCCTCAAGTGTATATCCTATCTTTCCTAACTGTTAGGATGCTGCTTCTGTTTTACGCACCCTCACTTAAGGAAAAAAGCTTTTGCAGCTGTTTCTGCAAAACTCTAGTGCGCTGGAGACTCCCTAAAAGACATTTAATAATTATTTAAAACCGGAGTTTTGAGGCAGAAAAATACAGCTACTTGCCTGGCAATTAGACACTTCATTTCAGAGCATCTTGCTCAGCGTGAAATAAGGTTGTGCCTTTGAAACCGGAGCGGTGGGAGATGATAGATACCCGATAACCGTGGGACGATGGAGCAGCACCACGAACACGGGGTGAAACACGGGCCAGCCGATGCTTGCAGGGACCTGGTAGGGCAGTGTAACGCCAGGGATGAGGACCTGCATGCCAAAATATCTCTCCGGAGATTTAGATACAGCAGGCTTGAAAACTTTATCTCACGGTTTGAAAGCAATTGGGCGGGGAGGTTAAGTGAGCGGGTTTGACGGCAGCTCCAAAAAGCTCTCAGCACCTGAACCAAGAACAAAGAGGGGTCTGTTCCTCTGCCGGGCATCCCGACAGCACCAGCGTTCCCTCCGGCATGAAGGATTCAGGAAATTCTGCTGCAACTCTTGCAGGGAAGAGTGTTCAAGTGATGCTGAATGTGTGCTCAAGAAACTCCGGCTACGATCCTCTCGGACACGATCTGAAGACCCTCGTACGGTGAGAACCAATTTTGTGGAAAGTAACTGAAAAAGGAAAGCTAGAAAAAAGAAGAGAGTTTTGTCTGCAGCTGCTAGGCATTGGAGGACAAAGACAACTAGCCTGTGGAAGGTAAAGATGAGGGTAAATTCATAATTGAGGAGAAAAGTGTCAATCTGCTGAGGTCAGAAATATTTAGGTAGAAGTAGAAGCTTCAGATATTGTAACTGACGCCACCGTGCTGTGAAATCCTGAATTATAAAAAGTTTAAATTGGATTTTTCTTTTAGATAATACTTAGACTGAGATGATGAATGTGAGATAGTTTGCATCAGTAACTATTTAGCACTGTGGAGAAGGAAATAGATGCACAAGGGCCCAACTTTGCAGCCCATTACTTGTCAGGGACCTTGCTCCAAGAGCAAGGGATTGCAGTGAGAGGCTCTGCACGTTGTCACTTATTTATGAAACAAGTATTTCTCTACTTCCAAAACTTCAACGTGTCACTTCAGATTTAATTAATTGTCCTATCCTTCAAAGTTCTAGAAAGAAAATAAACAGTATCAGAAATATAAATGCTTTTTACTATGGGTCTTTTGTTTCACTTCTGCGTATCTCATAAACTTTCGGGGATATTGTATGTCTCAGACAAAGCAAGTCCCCACATGTTTGGGAGAGATTATTCTCACAAAAGAAAATCGCTTTGTCAAAACAATGAGAATAAGAAAGTTTTCAAGATTGAAATGTCAGGGAGATAAACACATTACTTTGAACCCTATTTGTATTCCATGGCTGGTTCAAACACTCAGGCAGTTATCTCTGAAAAAGTAAACATGCGTGAAATCTGATCAGCTTTTTATTGTACATGGAATAAATTATGCAAGGCATTGTAGTAGACTCCTATATGGCTCATTTACACATCTTTTGATGAATGTAATATGCAGATTCCTAGTCCTTTGTGAGACATTAACCTTCGTGCATATTGATGCTGTTGTGCTGAAAGATGACAGGCACTCCGAGACCTTTCCGTGTCTCTCTGAAAGCCAGCGAGCCCCCTTACCAGGGAGGGGGCTGCTCAGTGATGTACTAATGAACTTTCTTCAGACTTCAGTCTCATCATAAATTTTCTTCTCAATGTCAAAGAATTAGAGGTTTCAAGTCATTTTAATGGTGGTATAAAGCAGTCAGGAGAGAAGCCCTGCAGTTAGTGCACAATCCAAACATTGTTTGGAAGGAAGTCAGTCCTAATTCAACCGCCGTGGGAATTAGTAGAAAGTTATTTTACTTGTCCTGGATGATAGAAATTCACATTAAATGGCTAAACTCTTTGAAGATAAATGATTTGGGATCCTTATCTCAGTTTCAGACGCCCAGCGAGGCTATTTTTCAGGAAGAGAAGAACGCCTTAAGTATCTCAATTTGGCACTCCATACCTGAAGTGACAATCCCCACTTGCGAAACGCTGGCACAGGGAACTGCTGGAAGCTTTTCACAAGTACCCGTGTAACAGGAGTTTTTGCTAATACCCTGTCTGATAGGGCTACAAAGCAATATAGGCATGTCTTGCTACAGAACATTTGCTGATAAATGGGATTGAAATTATGGGTATGCTTTTTTTTTTTTTTTTTGGTGCAAAAATATATCCTTTTCCTTATTTGGCAGCAAAAAGAGACTCTAAAGGCGAGAATTGAAATCTCTGAAGGTAAGGATTTTTAGATTTTTATTTTGAAAGAAGACAATCCTAAGGAAAATAGGAAGGGTTACATTTCTATTCTATTTTAAAGTCAAAGCTAGGAGAAGACCTTTTGGCAAAGGGCAAAAAAAAAGAGAAAGAAAAAAAAAAGAAAAAAATAAAAGAAAAAGCAGCATGTCGAGACACATTCTGTTCCTTGCTTGGGTTAATTATCGGGTCAGAGCACTTTTCAAACACGGGCCCACCTGCTGTCCTGAAGGGCAGCGCAGCGCGCGGCGGTCAATGCCCTGCTCGCGCCGAAAGCTCCGTCTGTCTGAGCCTCCCACGGCGGGTTGGAGTGACCTCGGCTGGAAGAGCTGCCCACAAAGGGGAGGTTGGGGGGGTCACAACACAACCTGCTCCCGGGGTCTGTGGCCGGGGGGCTCGACTGGGTGGTGGGTGCTTGTCCTCACCCGTGGCTGAGGTCATTTGTTTCAGCGGTCCTCTGCTACGTACGGGCAGCAGAGGGGGTGCTGATGCGATAATACCAGCAGTAAAATAGAGTAAAATCGGTAAATCGACCTCTACTGAGACATTTCCTCCTGGTTCAGCCTCTCCTGGGGGATGAGCCTGGCACGTGTGGGCTGGTGGATGTAAGGGGAGCGGGGGTTTGCCGGATTACACAAGTCTCCAGCTAAATAAAACAGCTGGAGGACTGTAACAGAAGATGGAATTTGCTTGACAACGCAATGATTCCACTGGACAAGGTAGGGAAGGACTTTGTTACAAAAGATCCCCAAGCCTAGGCCTCTTCTCTTGATTCCCAGTTTCATTCCGACCAGGAGGAATCAGAAAGGAATTGAGGAGTTGGAGAAAGAGGAAAAGAGTAAATGACTATTTTTCTACAAATCTTTAGAGTATGGAAAAATTGAGCTATTGCAGATAACTGAACAGAAATGTTCAAAATAAGCTAGAACTTGGTGAAACCTCCCAACAAGTAGCTCTGCTTTACAGTAAAGGAACGTTCTTAAAAGCCACAGTACCATCAGGGTGACATTGGCTTAGTCCTCCTGCAAACATGGTAAGAGCAGCTCCACCAAAGACCTTTTCAGCCTAAATTAAGTCTTACTCAGACTTCCAGGACTGAGAATTCCTTTGAGTTGCTCTAACACTAAAAAACTTCTAACACACTTCCCAAAAAAGCTCTATGAACTGTTAGCCACACAAAATTCTCATTTTAAGTTTTCAGAAATATATTTAGAGATGATAGCTGATGTACCTGGCTCTGTGGTGCTGTTCTACAGAGGACAGTAAATTCCTCATCTTTCCTCTGTTTGCAGTAAAGATGTAGCCAAGATGCAGGGTAAGAGCAGTCATTACATGAAAACTGCCATCAGGTCAACAAGATAGTTACTGGGTCAAAAATAATGGGATTAAGGTAATTATATGTATACAGATATAGAGTAAATGAGAGTATATTGATTATTTTATGGGTTTGAGTGTGTAAGATGCATTTGCTCGAAAAAACTGGAAGCGCATTTACGACTGTCAGAGCTTGGAACAGACTTTCATCCTAAAACAAAAAAAAAAAAAAAGGAAAAAAAAAAAGAAGAGGGAACACGCACAAACAAAAAAAAAAAAAGGGAAAACGAAATGAAGGAAAAAGAAAAATGAAAAGGAAACCAAAAAAAAAGGAAAAAGGAAAATATTAATTAAAAAAATATAAAAAGAATAATAAAGAAAAGGAAGGGAAAAGCAGGCCGCTCTCGGCAGAAGGTGGAACCCTCCCCGCGGTGCATCGGCGAAGGGTTATGGCAACCACCAGGGTTTGTCGGCTGTTCCCATCCAAGCCCTCGCCGGGACGGGCAGGGAGCTGCTGCCTCCTCCTCTGCTGGGAAAAATGTCACAAAATGCCCCAAAATCCCATGCTTTGGGTTGGGTTTTTTTTGTTTTTTTTTTTTGTTGGCCTGGGTGAAAAAAATTAAATAAATAAAATGGCAGAATTTCACCCAACGCTGGAGGAGCCCGGTTCCGTCCCCATCCGTCACCCGCCCCGGGATGCTCCGGGCACCTCGGGAGGGAGGATGGCACCGGCCACACTGGTGGCCCTCGGGAAAAATTTGGAAAAAAATAAAAAAATCCCAATTCCCCATCTCAGCCCCCAAAATGCCAAGGCCCAGGTTCCCGGGAAGCGAAATGGGGAGAAAATCCCGGGTGGGAAAACCCTTCCCACGCGCCAAAACGTAGGGAAAGATGACTACGACGATGAGCTGGAAATGGGGAGAAATAGGGGTATTGCATAATTCTAAATATTTTATAGCGAGGCCGTTATCGATTAGCAATAATTTTAATATTATTCCTGTGGTTTGCCTAAGAATTATGCCTCATCTGCACCAAAACCAACTGGTTTTTCTGTTATTGTCTATAGCTCCATCCAATACCCACATTTGATATTTTTTTTTCTCCCATCTGCTCAAAAATTCTTATTATTATTTAAGCTGGAAGATGTTGGGGGGCAGGAGCAATAATGTGTGCCAGAATTTCCCAAATTTTAGGAGGTTTGGTGAGAAAAGCCATAAAAATGATTGTTTTCCGGGCTTCCTGGCACGTTCTGAAACGCAGGAACCCAGAACTATTGGCAGTTGTAAAAAAAAAAAAAAAAATAATTAAAAATAGGCTTTTTATTTCATTAATCTGATCTCAGCAGGTCCCAGCCTGGTGAAATATTCAGCGCTTTGGCAAAGCTTAAGCGTAAAAAAAAAGGAAAAAATTTAAAAAAAAATAAATAAAGTGAGTCAGCCCCTTTCCTATTTAAAAAAAGAGGAGGGGGGATAAAGAAATAAATAAAATAATTTTTTTTTTAAGCCACAGCCCCTCGGTAATTTGGGTTTCTTTGTCTTCTGGCCTCCAGCACAACACTCGGGTTGGCACCGGGAGCCTCGCGCTTCTTCTCCCTTTGAGTCCGAGCCCTAATTTCTGAGCTTTTTTTAGAATAATTATTGAAAATTATATTTTATTTTATTTTTTTTTTTGAGAAAATAAGAATAAATGGAGGCAGAGAAAGCCAAGTGCGGAGCGGAATAAAGGATGCTGGTGGGTGCTGTGCCCGGGCTCGGGCCAATCAGCTAATTATTGCTAATGACTAATAGGCTGCATCGTTATCAGACGGGGGTGCTGAGGAAGGAAACTTCTCTACTGCAGACAAATTGCAGCTAAATTGTCCTTTTTTTTACCCAGGGAGGGGTTGGGATTCGCTCGGCACAAATACCTGTTGGCAACGGCGTCCCCCGGAGCCGCGGCCGGCGGAGCTTCGGGCTGTGGGAGAGAAAACCCGATTTGGGTAAAATTTATCACAGAAATTGCTCGATTTCTTAAAAACCTCCCTCGTGGAGTCACGTGAAAAAGGGGTTTGTCACTATTTTCCAAAGTGATTTTTAATTTCTTTTTAATATTTTTTTTTTAAAGTGCTCCCGCTCATTCCCATCGCTTTTCCTTCACCACCTTTCCCTATCAAATTTGGCTATTAGCATCTATTTCAATCCTATTTCCTCTGTTTTTTTCCTCTTTTTTTTTTTTTTTTTTCCCCTTCCCAACTTGGAAAACTCTGGCATTTTTGCACCCCACAAGGCACCAGCTGCAGCCTTTGGGCGTGGGGAAAAAAAGGGGAGGGAAAAAAAAAAAAAAAGAAAGAAAAAAGAGGTGCTGTGGACATTTGCAGCCTCCACCCCATCAAATAATAAAAAAAAAAAAAATTAAAAAATTAAACTTTCAAAATGTTTTAATCACTTTGCATTAGAAACCTCCTGCCAAACGACACACGCTGGGAAGTGTTTATCCACACGGGGGGTGGAATGGAGCCTGGCAGCTTTGACAGCGATTCCTTGTGGTTGGGCTGGAAAGAAGGAAAAAATAAGAGGGGAAAACAAAAAAACACAAAAACCACAAAAAAAACCACAAAAAAACACAAAAAAAACACAAACAAAAACACAAAAAAAACACCACAAAAAAAACACAAAAAAAAACACAAAAAACCCACAAAAAAAAACACAAAAAAAACCACAAAAAAACCCACAAAAAAAACCACAAAAAAAACCACAAAAAAAACCACAAAAAAAACCACAAAAAAAACCCACAAAAAAAACCCACAAAAAACCCACAAAAAAACCCACAAAAAAACCAAAAAAACACAAAAAACCACACAAAAACCACAAAAAATCCCCAAAAAAAACCCACAAAAAAACCCACAAAAAAACCAACACAAAAAAACCCCAAAAGACAAAAAAAAGGTATTTGTTGACATATTTCAAGCTGCTTCTCGATGAAGCCCAAGGGCTGCACGTTCCAAGAGAAGCTGGGCGGCCGAGCATCCCCCAAACGGCCACTTTCTTCCCCATTTCTACCACCAGCCTTCCCCCACGTGCTGGGCTGTTTTCTGCCCCCCAGAAAAACCCCTGGTTTTCCACCCCAAAAAACCTTTTTTTCCACCTATTTTGCAAGAATTCCAGAGGGGATGTTCAAAAACACTGGACTTTGCGCTGGGCTTTTCCTAAGGGGGAAAAAATGGGCTGGGAGAAAGTGATGGTGGGTTTTTGAGTCGATTCAACCTCAAATGGTGAAAAATTAGAGAGGGCAAGAAGAAAATACCCTGAACGGAGACACGTGGAAGCATCAAGTCCTTGGGATGGGACCCGGAGCAGCAGGAGCCACCACCAGGGGTGGAAGTCCCCAAAGGCTCCAAGCAGGTGCCCCAAATCAGCATTCCCAATGGAAAAGAGGCTTTAGAGTCCCCAAAACTCTTGGTTTTCCTCCCAAGAAGGAACTTTGTGGGTATTTTTGAGAAAAATCTGAAGATTGGGGCTTTTAATAGGTAGCAGAAGGCTTCCTCCCTGCATGCTCCTGTGGTTGCCCAGGGATGACCCCCTCACCGAGCGCTAATTAAAGCACTTTAAGGGAAAATCCTGAGTTTTCACCATTCCCGTGAAGGGCAAGAGGGAAAGGGGAGTTTGGTGGCGGTGACTCAAACCACCTGGTGACAGACGACGCTCATCAGGACCCGAGGGGACCTGGAAGAGCCCTGGGACCACAAAACAATTTCCCCCGGGATCACGGAGGGGATTTGAATCTCCATCATTGGGCCTTCAAAAAAAACCAGGAGGAAAGGCTTCCAACACCGATATTTTGGGAGGCAGAGGCTCCTGATGTGCTATTTTTAACCGGTTTTAGCTCATCTCACCATGCCCTTTTTTAAAGCCAGCTCCTCAACCAACCTTCGCCGGGCCGGATTTTTATTATTTTATTTTATTTTTTTTTAGCTAGAATTAATTTTCCAAGGGATGCTCTGAAAGAGGAAAAGAGAAAAAAAAAACCACAAAACCCCAACCCACCACCTTTTTTTTTCTTGGTTTTTTTTTTTTCTTCTTCTTTTTCTTTTTCCCCCCCCTCTAATTTTCCCAAAGAACCGGGAGGCGTGAGCGCTTCCAGAGTCAAATTTGCCCAGGACCCGCGTCCCCGAAGAAAGCGGGGCTCATTCCCCCTTCCACAAACTCCCCAGAGGCAACAAAAGTCCCTTTCAAGCCCTTCCAGACGCAAGTCCTTCAGCTCAATTAGTCAGGCACACAGAGACACAAAAAAAGCCCCCCATTCAGGCCAGTGGCTGGCTGTGGAGGACAAGGGCGAAGAAAGGATCTTTCTCCCACGCTTTCACTGGGTGTCATAACAAGCAGAAAGCCCTCTTATTTGGGGGGGGGGGGAGGAAAAAGGGGTGTGGGGGGATTATTGGAGATAAGAGCCCGGTGGAGAAGCTGGGAGAGAAGGCAAGGAGGAGGAGGGGATGGGGTTTGGAGGGTCCCGAGGTCGGGGGAGGCGATGGAGAGGAGATCCGGCGCGAGTGGTTTGGGTGGTGTGGGTTTGTTGTTTCTTTTTAAAAATAATAATAATTAAAAAAAAAAAAGAGATAAATTGCGATGTTTACCCCCCCTCGCCCCCCCCCCCAGCCTCGGCGCGCACACACACACACACGCGCAGAATAATCCCGGTTCTCCATGGCAACCTGCTCCGTGGCCATCCCTTGCACTGGAGGAGGGAGGCAACCTGCCTCTGCCCCAGCAAAAAAAAAAAAAAATCTCAGCCCAGGCCTCCTCTTCCTCAATTCTTTCCCCCCGCCCCCCCCAAAAAATAAAAAAAAAAATGATGGGTCTATCTGGAGCAGTGAGTAGCAAGAAGGTGGCATGGCCCCTTGGAAAAGCTCTCCCTCCAAAAACCCACCCAACCCTGCTGGTGCTCCTAGAGATCGGGTGGGTTTAAGATGAAAAAGAACTTCTTATTTTTAATTTTATTTTTTTTTTCATTTAAAAAAAGGAAAAAAAATAAATCGGGCAGGAGCTTGGCGGGTTTTGTTGTCGAGAGCCAAAACAAAGGGGAAGAAGGGAGAAAATCCTCCAGAGAAGGTGATTTTTGGGGACAAACCCCAAGGTGGGTCGGTGGCCCTGGGGCATCCCGAGAGCCCCAGAGCATCCCGAGCCCCCAGACCTTCCCACAACCTGGGGGGGGGGGGGGGGGTCAAAGCCCCGGCGGGTAGAAAACTCCGCTGGATTAATCAAAATTCCCAAAAGAACTACGTGCCCAATTCCCTTGAACAGTCCAAGTCACATCCCTAATTCCCACCGGCTTCCCCGCCGACTCCCTGCGCGGCTGCACTTCCAGCTCTTCCCAAAAATGCCGGTCCTCTCCCAAAACTGGGGGCAGAGGGGCAAATTCAAAGCCAATATTAGAAAAATTTAGGTGGGGTGTGGTTTTTTTTTTTTTTTTTTATTATTCCCTTCTGCTCGTCCCCGTTCCCGGCGCCGTCGAGGGGCGGGTGACAAGGACATCCAAGTTTCGGGAGTTTTTCCGAGGGTCGGGGAGGGGATGTAAAACTCTCCAGCTCGGGGAAGGGAAGCCGAGAAACTCTCTCGGAATACATTATCCCATAATTGTAGGGTTTCAAGCACTTTCCTCCCCAGCAGCTGGTGCCAGAGAAAAGGTTACTTGGCCCAGATGCATCCCTGCCCCTTCAGCCCGGGAAATCCCTCAATCTGCTCCCGGGAAAGAGCAGGAAAAGCTGAATATTTCGCTTTTACCTAAAATAGCAGGTATTTTCTAAAAGCCCGAGGGGGAGGGAGGGATGAAACAGGAGCAGGAGCCTCAGGGAGAGCTCTCTCCCTCCTTCCCAAAGAGCACTCGGCGCCTCGGAAAGAACGATGCGGATCTGGGGACCCTCCTCTCCCCCCCTCCGTGCTGTTCACACACTGAACCAAAAAACCCTTTTTTTCTTTTTTTTTTTTTTCTTTTTTTCCTATTTTTGTTTTTTTTAACCCCATCACTCAAGGGATGAGTTTTGAGGCCCCAGCAAGCAGGAATCTGCTGAAGGTCACACCAAACCTGCTTGCCCTGCATGGACCCAAGGGATGCAAAACCACGGGATGAACCAACACACCCCCCCCCCCACCTTGGAGCTACATGTGGGGCCCCCCCCACCCCACCAGTGAAAACCCAGCTTTTTTTTTTTTTTTTTCCCCCCACTCTGAGAACCTGCATTTTCTCCCTGTCCCGGGGCGAGCTCCGCTTTGTGCCTCCCCCTAAAAACCCATCTCAGGAGACCAAACTGGGAAACCCAGCACCCACCAAGGTGCTCCCTCACCCTGGCGCTGCCCCCACCCCCCCTCCCCCCCCCCCCCCCCCC
>JAOTQQ010000002.1:35837590-35854924 GCA_026546715.1 Gallinago undulata | reverse complement strand
GGGAGGTGCTCCATCCCTCTGATCATCTTCGTGGCCCTCCGCTGGACCCATTCCAACAGGTCCATGTCCTTCCTGTGATGAGGACTCCAAAACTGGACACAGAGCTCCAGGTGGGGTCTCACAAGCGCAGAGCAGAGGGGCAGAATCACCTCCTGAGACCTGCTGGCCACACTTCTCTTGATGCAGCCCAGGATGCAGTTGACTCTCTGGGCTGCCAGCGTGCACTGCCGGCTCATGTTGAGCTTCTCATCCATCAACACCCCCAAGTCCTTCTCCTCAGGGCTGCTCTCCAGCCATTCTCTTCCCAACCTGTATTTGTGCCTGGGATTGCCACCTCCCAGGTGCAGGACCCCGCACTTGGCTTGGTTGAACTTCATGCAATTTGCACGAGCCCACTTCTCCAGCCTCTCCAGGTCCCTCTGGATGGCATCCCTTCCCTCCAGCGTGGCAACTGTGCCACCGAGCTTGGTGTCATCAGCAAACTTGCTGAGGGTGCACTCAATCCCACTGTCCATGTCACCGACAAAGATGTTAAATAGTACTAGTCCCAGTGCTATTAAATAGTACTGGTCCCAGTACTACTAAAACTAGTACTATTTTTTGCTCTAGGAAGGCAGAAAGCAGCACACAAGTATACCATTTTGGTAATTTGAATGTTATTTAAGGGTTTGGGGGTTTGGGGTTTTTTTTGCATAGGACAAAGCAGGGTAATAGGGCATTTGTTGGAGCAGTTTTAAAGCCAACCCAGTTTCTGTAATTGCCAGTACAAGTCTAACCGTGCAGCCCGCAGCAGTTGCACCACTACAGCTCTGTTTATTGATCCCCGTGATTCACTGGTTTTTGCTCATGGGCATAAGTCAGCACTTTCAGCAGATCAGCACAACGGCTGACGGATCAATCGTTACTTCCCCTTCCTGATCCATTTTAATTGTGATATCAAAGATGGAGTAATCCTTTCTCAGGTTAGAAGACGGATATTTGAAGCCGGGACAAAAGTGGGTTATAGGAGCAGGGAGACTCCGTTATGCACATCTAAAGGAAAACCTACTAATTCCAGGAACTGACCTGAAAGGAGCAGCCAGTGATGCTGAGCTTAGTTTAAATTGTTACAACAACCAACTCAATAAATAAAGTGGTTCACTTCCCTCACCTCTCCCTGGGCAGCAGCCAGGCACTGAAAGGCAAACCGGCTCTGCAGGACAATGGCGCTCCAGGGAAATTATTAAGCTCAGACTCAGAGTCTTTATTTTGACATTCAGGAATAACCCAGAGCGCAGACATGTTATCAGGCATGTGAGGGCCGAGCTCATTTGAACTTTAGCTCTGTCTTCTTTTTTTACCTTTTTTTTTTTTAAAAAAAATTTCTCTTCCCTTCCATCCACAGAGTGTTTAACTAATGAGTTATTTTTTTTAAAAAAAAAAAAAAAAAAAAGCTTTGCAGAACAGCTGCTGGTTGTTGTACTTAATGAAGAGGTGTAATTAAAGGGCTGGGATAGCAGCTTGGCAAAAAAAAAAGAATTGCTGTTTGTGGTGAGGTTGGGGCTTTTGTTCCTTTGCTTAGAGGTTTGTCCCCTCTGCCTTTGGCTATGTAGGATATTAAGGCTTCTGTACTCTATGTGGAAGCTTCAGCTGCAGCTTATGAGGTTTTTCTGGCAGCTGCCCTATGAAGGGAGCCTGTCAGGAGCCATGAAGAGAGGTGGGGGGAGAAAGGAGGCTTCTTCAGGGCTTCTGTTCTGGTGCGCCATGAAGACAATGTGCTCAAGGCTGTTTGGAGTGACACATAATTTCCTGATCTTTTCTCACCTTGGTTGGGTTTTTCTCCATCCTCTAGTCCTAAGAACCCTTCCAAGGAAGTTAGAGTTGGTAAGTTCACAAGATTCTGCTGTAGGTTTCCTTGCCTAGGAGAAGGCAAGCTGCCTCTAGGCTACTACTGTCCCTTGCAGAGAGCCTCCTTCTCCACAAGAGCAGAAGAATTTTGGAAGTGGACCAGGAGAACTGAGAGAGGATTTTTGTCTGGGAAAGACCCTAGGAATTTTTAAGTCATTCGGCTGCCACTCAAGAGGTGTATGGAGGAGAGAAGAAACCAGGTGTAAGGAGGACAGAAGCCAGGTGGGGTGGATGAAAGTTTTGATCCAGAGCCCAACTGTGCTAAGGCAAGAGCTGCAATTAAAGGGTTTTGCTGGGGAAGTGCAGAATTTGCCCCCGAGGTCCTGCTCGAGTCAGGAGGACAGATGCTGGTTGTCACCACGTGGGGGAAAACTGCAAGTGGCTGCAACACGAGGCATCTCTGTCCTGCAGCACAAGGGCTTCCTGCTCTAATTAATTTAGAGTGGCCTGCAGATAAATCAAGGCTGAAAACACACAGCTTGCCTTAGCTTTGAAATTACATTTGAGGCACGTAGTTATCTGGTGGCTTTTGTTCTGGGCTCCAGCAGCACTCTCTTATGGCAAGAGCGTGTTCCCCTGGTTCCTGCTGAGCTGCCATACACCTGGAAATGTCCCTGGAAGTTCCACACCTGGAAGCAGTGGGCTTGGGACCCCAGAATTAGCAAGGACCTGCTAATTCTTTGCTTATTCATGAGAAATTTACTTAACAAGGGCCTTTTAGAGAAGGGGAAGCCCAGGCAGCTGCTGGCCTCTCTTAGCATCCCTGCATTCTGGGGGAGATGTTGCACCAGCACCCTCAGATTCATGCCAGATTTTAGCTTTCCCTGGTCCATAAGGGAGAAATATCCATAGATATGGAACAAGGAGAAATGGGTGATAACAGGCCTTGGGAGACAGGGCTAGAGGGGTTGGGTTTGTTATTATTTTATTTTTTTATGTCTGTTTTGTCAGATCTTGTTTACTTTGAGAACTGGGGATACTGTTGCCTTTTGGCCAGTCCAGTGTAGTTTCACGCTGTGCTGTGGGAGCAGAGGGATGCCAACCAGAAACAAGACTGTGTGTCCAGTATCGGATCCGGAGACTTCTCAGCTGACCCCTGCAGCATCCTCACACGACAAAGCATGAGGTAATTCTGGCTAATTTGATTCCTCAAATTGTCCTTCAAAACCGACATGTTGTTCTCTTTTAAGTTTGCATTTAGCTGCAATTGCAACGGTTGACTCTTGTATTGGTGATATTAGATTAAAAAGGTTTCTGTCTACCCAAATTGGGTAAAGCATCCTCCCGCCTTATTTACATCCACAAATGGGCAAAAACTCAAAATCTTCCTGTGTACATTTAAAATGAAGTTTGAAGTGGGGAATCTGAGATGGAGATATCGTAAAGATGGGAGCGCTGGGTGGAAAAGGTATACGTGTAAATAAAATAATTAGGCAAAAAGTGTCAGCATACGAAGCAGGGGAGGGACAGAATTAGAGAAGCAAAGCAAAACACAGGTTCAGTGGGATGGGAAGGCACAGCAGGTGTTTGGACAGCAAACAGGTAGTAGTGGATGATTTTATGGCAACCCCACGGTGAAATGAGGTCACGCTGCAGACGGAGGCAAATTAATGGACAAAGATGGGTGCCTTTAAAAATTAAGATGTACAGAAAGAGGTTATTGGAGGTAGAGCTGGTATAAAAACACAGAGATGGATGAAGAGGTATGAACAAAGAGGAGAGTGGTAGGACAGAAGAGAAGGAGAGGAAGTGTATCACGTGCTCCCTGTAGAGAAAATGATTATCACTTCCAGATAACTTTGATAGTCAGAATCCTTGAGATACTGTTATCAGGAGAAGGAGCTTGAAATACAGCACTAGATAAAAGCAAATCGGAGCTCTGACACAACTTCTGTAATAGCATCCCACCTCTGTAAGGCGATGCTGAGGAAGTTCAGATTTTGATCTGCTGCTGCACCGCGCTGGGTGAGATCCAGAGCTCCAGAAGTCAGCACGGGTTGATGCTCAGCGTATGATTTTCATTGGGTTTTATGTCTAAGGCAAGGCAATTTTCTGGATTAACAGTTTTTCTTTGAAAAGTAGAAGTTGGGGCAGGTAGCCTGGAGCTGAATCGAGGACAGAAGTGGAGTGGTTTTGTTCCAATTTGCTATGAAGTGCTTATGTTTCTTTTTTTCCCAATTTGGGAACCAAAATTCAAACTGTTTGCAAAGCCCTTTCCAAGGCTGTTTTCCTCGTTTTACATATTTAATTTATGTGTATAGACAGGTAGCTTAGGTATATAATATAGATATACATTTATAAAATAAATTATACTACTACAAGCTATACTTTGGTGCTCCTGCCCTACCATTTTAGCCTTTGCTGGCTCTTGTGCGTTTATCATTTATTTTCCCTTTCTTTTCTCATGTATATGGCAACCCCAGCTATATTCTAATCTGTAATAGCATTTCTCCTCCCCTACCTAAGGCATTGGAAACCAAAAAATTTATTGCCTGAGAAGCAATGTCAGAAAATGCACTCTATGAGTTAAAGGTATGGCTCTGTCTAATAACCCTGTTATCCCTTCTGCTCTGAGCACTGAGCCAATATTTGATGTCCTGCAGGTTGTTTCTATTAGGATGAGAAAGTGATGATAGAGTTGTGTGTGGTCCCTCTGATGAGCCCTTCTTTGTTTCTAGGGCACGTTCAGGCTCCTGTTTCCCTCTGTGCAGCAGGGCTGGGGCTGTTGGAGCTCTTTTCCTCACTCACCTCACCGATCCCCCTCTACTCAATGTTCATTACCAGCAATGTTTGCTTAGCTTTACCTCTGGGCAACTCCACAGCTCTTCCGGGGCCCTGGATAATGCCTCTGTGCTGCCTTTTCTTGCTGTTTCTTCTTTTTTTTCTTCTTCTTTTTTTTTTTTTCACCAATGCACAAAACATCCCAAAGCAGTCTCAGAAATCTTTGCACCCGCGTGCGCTTGGCACTCAGGGGCAGTTTGCATGGAGGCTGCTGCTCTTCATCCATTAATTAATGCTGTCCACATTACTGAGAGAGCTTACTATGTGAATTATTATTTTTCTAAATGATAGGCTGGGTTTATTCTGCTAGTGAGTTAAATCAGAGCTAATCGAACCTGCAAGAATACCTAACTGGTGCTGGCTATTATCACACCTCGTTACAGCTATGCTTCTAATAATAGTAGGGAGGGTTTACTGCCTCTTTCTTTAATATTTACTTCAAATTTCTGTGCTATCAGTCTGACTAGCCAAAAAGAAATGTCTTCTGAAAGCTAGCTCGTATTGTGGGATCTTCCCTAAGCAAGGTGGAAAAATCCCTCTTGCAAATCATGGCTGAGTATGTAATAAATGTCAGCTCAGTGTTTGCTTTGCAGTAAAAAGTTGCAAGCTCGCCCATGAAACCATCTACCAGAGCCATCCACACTATGGCAAACGCCCGTAATTCAAGTCCAGGGTGCGTTTAAAATTACAGGAGAAGCGGAAGATTTGTGATGGTGGTGAGATGCTGCAAGGTTGCAAAGAGAAGGGCCAGCTGCTCCTATCTCACAGCCAAGTCCGCTCCAGGAGCTCTCTTGAGGGGAATCTCTGCTTTACTGGAGATACTGAAACCCTCCTCGGGTATTCAGGTGGACCAATGACTCTCTGTTCTTCCCAACTTCTGCCTGAAATGGCTTGATTATTTTGTAGGTTTTGTTCTTTTTGTCTGAGGCTTTGATAGTTGTATTAAGGGGAAATGAACTTGAGGAGAAAGGCATCGCAGCCAGTTCTGAATGTGATGAGGTCAATGATGAGGTCATCCTCACCCGGTTGTAATGTGTGTCATGCTCCTACCGTGGTTTCTACTGGGGTTGTCTCTTGTTCTCACAGGCCTCCTGCTATTTGGCATGGTTCATTTACATAAAAATAGAATAAGAAATTACTGAAGAAAAAGCAGCGTTAAGTAGCTAGTAAGCTAGAATGCTCATTTTTAAGAAGTGGTTCATGTTTATTGTACGATGCAGGGGGGGAAAGTCCTTTAATATTAACAATTGAGAGAAGATTAGACTAAAAATACCCTATTACCACTTTCTCTAATCCACCTATAATTGTGTACCAAGATACCAGGGAAGCACTTAAAACCTGAAAAAGCCCAAGTAAGAACCAGAAGGCAATTGTCCGCTTCAGCATCTTCGGCAGTTGGACGTGGACGTAATCCAGCTACTATTGTCTTTTATTCTGCTCTTGAAATGCTCTTCACTGTCCTGTCACGGTTTGGGCTGTTAAACGGAGTCCACGGGGTGTAGCCAAACACCCAAAATGCAGAAACCACCACCAAAGAGGAAATTTATTCCAGAGTGATAGCAATAAGGTTGTCCTCATGGATTTTTGCAGTAGAGAGGTATCCTGTCTTCAGAGATCTGCCCCTCTGTATTAGAAACAGTACGTGTTTCGGCCTTATTAAAATAATTTAATGACTTTGCCTGGAAAAATGTGGATCTGATTGCCACTGGTTTGCACCATTTTCTACTTAAGTTTGGAGAAGGCAAACCTCTCCAGTGAATTCATTAATTTCACTCAATTTTGACAGACTGCTTAAATCAGCTTAGAGGTGCCACAGCTGAGTAAACCCATCTAGCAGTTTATGATTGCTTCTTTTGGAAGGACCTGCTCAATACCAGCAGCAACTGAAACAGTGCATTAAGGAGAACCACTTAATTAAATAACTGCTACAAGAGCAGACAATGGTAAAATGTGTACAGTTCTTATAAGAAATTGATACGAAATTTTAGAGAGAGTTAAGGATTATGTTTTTTTTTCAACATCCATATATTTACCTTCATGATTCAGTGGAGGAAGCTCCACTGTGTCACAGACCCGATCACCCTGTAGCTTTTCAGCTCTCCGTGGGTATACACAGCACACTCACATCCCACAGGCAGAAGCTTGCAGCTGTCTTTTTCCAAGACATTTTTGGAAGACATTTTGTTGGTATGTGATTAAATTATGTAGTTAACCTGAAGTTCTCACGAGCTTTATGTTAAATATATGTATATTTCACTCACACTTTTATCTCTAATATAAATTTCACTCTTGAAAGTTCCATCAGACTTTCATGTGACAATCTGGCATGAACTCTGTCCTAAAGAAAATGTGCAATAAAAATGTACACATCTGTGAGGATGAGCTGGAAGACCTCTAGACCAAAGTGGCTTTCCATATTGGTCTCAGTGCACACAGCTTGTGGGCCATCTTCTGTGATGTATGAATTCCTTCCTTGCCTACCTTTTAATTGTTTGTTGTGGTTTTTTTCCAAGTTCAACAAAATTTTAAGATGGAATAAATGCATAGTTTCTTAATCTAACACATCTCTCTGCCGTTAATTTCTGCAGAAGATATTTTCATTGGCTTTATTTTTATCATGAGAAAAAATTAAAATGCGGTCACCCATAACTTAGAGATGGGAATAGCATTTGTGTTATCCCTAATCACTGTTGTGTTTTCCCGAGTCCCAGTGTATAATTGTAGCCATCAACCTCATTGACCTGCTTAAGTTCTAATTTACTGGACACCTGCCATTACCACGACCCCTTCAGAAATGATACCCTTCCTAGCAACAGTTGCAGTCAGATGAACTTTTGTCATCTCCTGGTTTGCCTCTTCCCTTTTGAATTATTTACAAAGGTCATAAATTTCCTAGAAAATCAGGCAACAAGACACCAAGAAGTGACGAAAGCCCTTTGTAAGTTTGTATCTGGGAATTAATTTATTTACTTGAATTTGGAGATGGTACTACAGCCAAAGGGAAAATGTGAAACCACATACACCACACAATGAAATTACTTCTTGTTGCTCATTGTTTCAGGTCGAGCAGGTTACTGTGCCTGTAAATTTCTTTTATATGAGACCCAGTTGCTGCAGACGACAAAGTAATCAAAACCTATACACCTTGGGGAGCCTTAGCAATTTACATGGCAAAGCAAAGACGAGACGGGATTTGTACCTCGTAGCAGCCGATGTGAGATTTTCCATCTGCTGCAGAGGAGCCAAGATTTCATCCAGGATGGCTTTGAAAAGCTTCTGACTGAAATAGACCCAAAGAAAGGGTACAGCAGTAGGAAATGGTGATCTGTAGATGAGAGTGTAGGATAAGTTTCTGGGCTTGTTCTGACACTTCATGGAAGCATGTATGTTGTCATAATTTTATTCAAAAAAAAAAAAAATTTCTGGTTTTAAACATGTGGGGCTACCAACATAAGGACACGGACCTATTGGAGATGCTGTGAGGGCTGGAGCCCCTCTACTGTGAGGACAACCTGAGAGAGTTGGGGGGGTTCAGCCTGGAGAAGAGAAGGCTCCAGGGAGACCTTCGAGCCCCTTCAAGTCCCTAAAGGGGCTCCAGGAGAGATGGGGAGGGACTCTGGATCAGGGAGGGGAGCCACAGGATGAAGGGGAAGGGTTTCATACTGAAAGAGGGAAGATGGAGATGAGATGTGGGGAAGAAATTAATTGCTGTGAGGGTGGTGAGAGCCTGGACCAGGTTGCCCAGAGAAGCTGTGGCTGCCCCATCCCTGGAGGGGTTCAAGACCAGGTTGGAGGGGTCTTGGAGCAACCTGGTGTGGTGGGAGGTGTCCCTGCCCATGGCATGGAACTAGATCGTCTTCAGGGTCCCTTCCAACCCAAACCATTCTATAATTCTATAATGAAAGAACTGAACGACACAGGTAATACTAAAATTGTGATCTAATGCCATTCCTTTTCCTAAGCAATTCCAAAGTTGTAGTGGACAAACAGGATTTTTTTATTTTCTCTTCTGTCTTTTTTTTTTTTTTTTTCATAATGTAGATTTCTGGTAGAAATCAGTGCAGCCTCTCAGGCTGTGAATCCATATGTTTTTAAGGAAACCAGCTAGATGTGTGGATCTACCATGAAGAAGGGCAGAGGAGCCAAGGGATGGGTTCTTGGGGAGGCTGCGCCATCCCCATCTTTGGAGGTTTCACAGGGGGAAAGTCCTGAGCAGCTGGGTCTGAGCCTGGAGTTGGCCCTCCTGGGGACACCATTGGACCTGAGCCCTCCCAAATCCCTTCCCACGAGAGCTATCCTGTGAACTGGGCAGAGAAAACAATTTTTCTAAACATCAACTGAGATATTTTGTAGATATTGTAAAGGCTTTCTCCTGGTTCTCATGTAACACTTCTTTTCAGCTGACCTCTCCTGTGACCCATGGAAATATGAAAGGGAAAGCATTAAATTGATCCGGCCTGAAATGATCTATTTATTTTGGTGTGGCTGCCAAATGGAGAATCAGGGTCCCATCTGTACCGCAGTGCTGGCCAGCCGTCCCAGCTCATCGGGACAGGCACTTAACAGAAACTGAAATGGGGTGATGCTGCCAGAGAATTTACTGTTGAGGCAAAAGCTGGGAAAATAAAGGTGGCTCCCACAAAAAAAAACAAAAACCAAAAAACAAACAACCAAACTGTGAGAAATACAAGCTGATCTTGAGGATCCCAAGCACCGTTCAGGGACTTCAGTTATTGAGGTGCTTGGTGGGTTTTCTCTGCGGGAGTCACAGCAGAGGTGAGCTTTAAGAGAGGGTTGGAAAGAGGAAAATCAGGTCTCCTTTCTGATTTTGAGAGGGGAATTCTTTCAGCCCATGCAATGCAGAGTTGAGAAGTAGCCCGGAGCAGCTGCCAGGGCTGTGTCCCTGTCACAGCAGAGGCAGGGACCAACCAGCAGCTCCGTAGCAGTTTGTGTCTGCAGCGAGAGGGAAGAGCGGGCAGTGGAGGGCTCCGAGCAGAGGAGTCATTTGGCTGAAGCAATGAGCCAGAAAAATTATCCGTGAAGAAGGATGGGCATAAAAGAGCCAGTTTGGGCTTTGTCAGGGTCAGGGAGATATTTCTAATAGTCCAAGACAGAGGTTAATCAAGACCAATATGAGCACTCTGCAATGTGTGGTTAAAAAGCAAAACTCTTTCATTTGTTATCTAAGAAAGACCTGAGGAACGTTGTGCAGGACAAGCACAGAATTTCACTCTAACTCTATCTAACTTCAAATGATGAACGCGAACTAATGGTAGGACTTGTCTCTTCATAAACTTGGATAATGCTGCTTCTGGGAAGCAAAGGCAATATGAAATGGTTGCATCTATGTAAGAGATCGTAACTTCTCCCGCTCTTTATTCTCATCCAATGTGTTTAGGATTCTTTAAAGCAGTCATAGTCTTGTGCTGGTGATGCAGTGATGAAGATATAATCCAAGTCTAGTATTGCTACTCGGGACCCATGAGCAGCACAGCCAGTTACTAAACTTATTTCTCTTTTACTACTTGAACTTGATTAATATAAAATGGTTTATTAGCAATTAAATGCTTTATGTTTAAATTTTAAAAATGTTTGGGAGATAAATATTTGAGGAAACGGAGGCTATTACAGATGCTTTCTCGGTTTAGATACTTGGCACGTCGATTTATTATTATATTTATTGCGAGAAACTAAAATGACTCAGGAAAGCAAATGCTCCCTCTCTGTACAAATTGCCCACGAAGCGAATCATTAAGCGGTAGGCTCTGTCTCGTACAGAACAGTTGCTCTGGGCAGTGGATCACCACGGCCCAGACGGTGCAACACAAACTGTCCTTCGTAACAGCCTCTGCTGCAATAACAAAGGATTCTAATGAAGAATTTAGGTGGCATTATTTTTTAATAACAGAAAGGAAGGGATGTTTTGCTCCAAGTTTTAGAGACGCTTATAAACAAAGCCTCTTGTTTCTCTCTTGTGTCTGTGAATATGATGTCCTGTATCACAGTTTGCAGTAAACTTAATTGTCCTGCTCCAGCACAGAATCATGTGGGGTTGGAAGGGACCTCTGGAGATCATCTGGTCCAACCCCCTGCCAAAGCAGGTCCACCCAGAGCAGGTTGCACAGGAACTTGTGCCCACTTGTCCAGGTGGGCTTTGAATGTTTCCAGAGAAGGAGACCCCACCATCTTTCTGGGCAGCCTATAGTGGAACAGCAGCTCCACTGGGTCTTCCCTGGCCATCAGGTTTTCTGGTGGTGGACATCAGATGAGGCACGGGGCATGTGTCTCTCCCGTGCTGCCCATCTCTGTCCTGTTTTTGCAGCTGAAGGGAGCTGCAACTTCTCTTGCCTCTTGTCCACCACCAGCTCAGAAGTCTTGCTCTTTAGCTGAAGTGGTGGTGATTAATGACTTATTAAATTGGTATTAAACAAGGAATGATGGCCCACAGGCATTGTGGATGTCTGTATTAGAAAGATATCCCTCATATCTAAGTAATGAGCAGATGGCATTAAAAGGATGGGGCACTTCAGGCTTCTGGTAAAGTCTGGTCACCTGTAAAGGTGTGGGCAGATCTGCTATTGTCTCTGAAAGAACCAAGGTTTCACCTGGGTTGTAGCAGACCCTTGGGAAAGTAACTCTTAACTACAGTAAAATACTTCACCAATATTTAGAATTTTAAAGTTCATGCAAAGGGTATTTGAAGTTACCAATTACTTTTTATATTAGTAGAATAATGATATTCAAAGAATGATATCCAAATGAAGTTTAGAGAAGTATCTTGATGAATAAGGATGGGAAGAAACCATTGTGGGAACAATTGCTACAGAATTGAAGGGGACAAATAATACGCAGCTTGGCTTGCTGCTGAGTATGAATGTTTAGCAGGGAGACGTTTGCTACCCACATTTTCTTGGTGATTTTGTAAACTTGCACTGCCGTTCCCGTCTTCGTTTACCATCAATTAGTCCCACTAATGGGAATTCTGAGCCCATGTTCATCTCTGGAAAACCACTGCCTGAGTCTGCCTGTGACGAAGGGGGCTTGCGAGAGATCCAGTACTGGGTTGCAGCCAAAAAGGCTTTGACTTGTATTGAGAAAAATGCTGGGTGTCTTTGTTTCCCACCGATTTTAGTGTAGCTGATTGTGCTCAGTATTTTGTAATGCCATGTTCTACTGTAGGGGGGGAGGGGGGGGGAGTTAATTACACTCCATACAAATATTTAGCCACTTTATGTAATGCATCTGAAATGTGAGCCAGCAAACTATCCCCTCAGTCCGCTTATCAGTATTTTTTCCTGACTTTCTAACTTCAATTATTTTCTCATCGTTGCACTGTTCTACTTTAATGCATGGATTACATGATGGAACAGAAAATATGTTCTTGTTTCGTCAAGGGAAAAATTCCACGAGTACTTTTATTGCATGTCTTTATAAACAAAGCAACTTGCTTTCTAAAATGTCTTCATACATATTACAAACATAGAAGAATTATATAAAACAGTACTATGGTATTTATTAACAGATAATATTTTCTTTCCCTTGACTCAGTCCTGATGTAAAAAACATCCTTGCTCTTAGGTTTAAATTATGTTTTAATTATGTTGTTATAAAATCACCTGTGACTTTATTAATCTTGCAAAAATAATAGTTGTTTCATGCACATGGTGGCTGGAGAACAGTAGTTCGTGTCTTCTTAAACTGCTTGTTTTGTTAAATTAAGTGCTTAAACTAATTAAAGACATTTTTTGGGATGTCTCAGCTTTAACCTAATAAATGAGAGGCACAGGAAGGTACGCATAGATACTTCCTCGTTGCCTATAAATCTCTACTTATTACAACTGTAAACTCTGGAATGCAGTTTTATGACTCCCGTTTCATTGAAAACTATATAGGCTATTACTGATGCTAGAAATTTGAATAAGAGCAATTTCGAATTTGGGGTTTGATTGCTTTTAATTGCGAATTATGCTGAAGCTGCTGTAGTCATTTTGTTAAAAACTATTTAATTAAATGTAAGTATCCAGCTGTGTGTATTTTCAAAGAGTCAAAATGCTCTAAGATCTTGAACAGAAGAGCAATATATAGATGTATTGCAGGATTTGCAAAAACCTTCCCTACTCGGTTTTATTAGACTCTCTTACTTTGGGGTGTTTCATTTGCAGCCTTAATGATTGTTTTAGTTGCTATTTCTTGTGTCCGATTTGAGTTTTTGAAATAATAAGCAGAAATTAGAGACAGGACTCAGCGAGCAGGTTCAATATGCAAAGCATCCTGGGCAGAGAGAAGAAAGGGGACTTGAATTGTGTTCCAGCCTGGCTACCAAAGAGGGACAAATCTAATATGGCCTGACTCTTCTGTCCACTGCCACCAAATGTGAGCTTTTTTTACTTCTTGATTTTTCTTCCTCACTCTCACAGTCCTAATTACATTTCTTCCCCTTTGAGAGAGCATTGTCTTCCTTACATTTTCACTCCATTCCCCATCTTTGTGCCAGATAAATACCAGATCCCTATCCAAGTCTCTCTCCTCTCACCCTCTGAGTTTTTTTTCACAATTATTCCCTATCTTTCCTGTCCGAACTTCTTTCTTTCCCTTGCCACCTTTTAACCTGTGTCTTCTCTCTTGGGTTTCTCATTTGTCAGTGTCCTTAATCTTTCTTTTTCTGCCAGTCTCCGGGAATGAGCTTATCTCTTCTCTCACCTTCCTTCCCCTACCTAATTTCTCAGGAAATCTGTCTCTTGATTGCTCCCCTTTCTTTCCCCCATACCAGTGGCATCCAGCCTCTTAACTCAGCTATTCCCTGCTCCCCTCCTATATTTATATATGAGTTTGTACCCTCTCAGATGTGTGAATCCTCAGCCAGTTGCACAAACCAGCAAGAGTTCAGTTGAGGCTTCTGCCCAGCCTTCAGGCGTGCCTCCGAGTTAATGACTTGAGTTAAAGAATCAGCATTAACTGAATTTTCTGGCTTTTGACTTTTCTTTTCACAGCTTGACATTTTTGTAATGCTTTGTTTTTCTGGTACTTCAAAAAAAAACAAACCCTAAAAACCCCACAAACAACAACAAAAAAACAGATGGGGAATAAAAAGCAGAATGCACAGCCCTGGCTTTGGCAAGTCAGCCACCCTATTACTGCAGCGCTCCAGGGCTGGTTAATGGTGTTGTCCTCAGTCACCCAGCAGCACTGCCCCTCCTGGTGTCATCTGCCAGAAGAGCCACCATTTTGTGTCTCATCTCGAAGCTGGTTTGGCTTTGGGATTACCTCGGGGGATTACCTTGGGTAGATGTCACTTTGGGTAGGGGCCACCTTGGGTAGGCCTGTAGACAGCTGTAGACAGGCCTCTCAGCAGGGAACACCTGGCCGGCCAATGGGCCAAGGAACAGCAACAACAAAAAAAAAAGCTAAATAACTGAGGTGACACGCTGAAAGACAGCCAACAGGGAAGGGTCAGCCCATGGGTAGAGCAGAGAATTGATTCTCTAACCTCCTAGATGCATCTCACTGATTTTCTGCAGTACCTTGACAGAAACCAGATACTACAGTGATAGCTAATTTAAAGGTATCAATAGACAGTCACACTCCAATCTCCTGAATCCCAGATCTATTCCATAGTCACAAAACCACTCTGTCACTCCCCAGCTATACAATATGCTTAATCTGTGAGATATTATACACATCTTCTTTGAACTGTGACAGATTGGGGCCTTGCAAACCATTTCAAAGGTGTGATGCACCTTAGTATATTCTAGGAATGGTTTCAAGTAATTACATACATGGATGCAGCTTTGCACAAAGGCACTTTTTTTTTAATTATTTTTTTTTTTTATGAATAGTGATTTACTGGAGGGATGTAGCTCTGACAGTCCCCGCTGGAGCCCTACGCACCGTATCTCACAGGTCAGCGGGAGGCTGCGTAGCTCCCCTGTATCCACATCCCAGCTCAGCTGCCTAGAGGAAACAAATGGAATTAAAAACCTTGATTTGAACTGAATGCCACCATCTGGATTTTTAAAATGGAACGGAACCAATTTCATCTGAAAAAATATACGATAAGGTAATTGGGGGTTAAAGTGTTATTGGGTCCTTCCGAAATGTAATTAGAGAGATACTATTCATGTTGTGAACAGCACACCTTTAATCTTAAACTATTTCAGAAGCTCCATTTGTGTGGTTTTTTGCTCTGCATTTGCAGGAAAGTTCCAGCCTAGGTTAATAATATAGTGGCAGTACTTCACAATGCTCTCCACCGTACAGAAGTAGCTATTAAACTGTCAACAGCACTAAAAGATGATATTTTGATGGCAATGGATAGGAACCCCATCTTCCTGCTCATGCTACTCAATGTTTCTGTAGCTTTCAAGCACAGTCAACCATAATTTGTCACTGACTTGCATACGTGACAACAGCTGAATAGGTAGTCTGAGCTACAACTGTGTCAATCAATTTTTCAGGCGAAACTCACGTAGCATCAAGAGGCAGCTGTTCCCGTTCCTCCTCTGTAGCTCTTGTGCCCATTCCTGTTCACCAGCTACCTGGAGACCTCTAGAGAACTTGCAGGACATGCCAACTTCATTGCTGAAGCTGTTCTGCTGATATCGACCTGTATAATCCACTTCCACAGCTGCAGCCAGAGATATCATTTTATATATATATATATATTATACAGAACGAAGAGCAAATTCAGTCTTGGTGCATCCTGTGGGGAAATGGTTGACTGAGTTGGCCAGTATCTGTCAGTCTGTCTTCACCCTTTCTCCTAACCTTTCCTTTAGTGTTGCATGTATCCTGAAGGACCGTTTCAACATTTAGTTCAGGTGAGGAAATAATGTTATTTCAGATGAAAACATTTTTTTTTTGGCCACTGTAAATCCACCATGGGAGGGGCTGACCTCAGCACTGATGCCAGTAATCACCACCTTGAAACCCTATGGCACCTGCAACGTGGAAGAAACAGCAAATTCTAGTTTGCAATAATCTGCTAGATTTTAACACAAACTCTTCTGTTCCTGCTGCAGTTTTAAGCTGGTGATCAACCTTAAAAATCATTCAGTCCCATCTACATCAAACGCTGAATAAAGTGATATTTTTTTCAGCCTAAACCGGTCTAGAATAAGAATATTAGAGGCAGAAATAAGCTTTACTTATAAATTCTCTGGCAAAATGAAATTACTTCATATCTTTGTGTCCAAGTTGTTTTTCTTTCTTAACTGGAATGATTAGAAAATGGTGGGAGGAAAAGTGCATCCACCTGGGTTGTTCTAGAGAGGCTCAGCAGCAAACATTATGAAGTCTGCCATGAAATGTTCATAAGCCTAATTTGCATTACAATGTAATGGTTCTCTGGATGAAATCTTGAGATAAGTGCAAGGGTTTTTTTATTTCAAGATTAGCAAAATCACTACACGCAACTGGTGGGAAGATTTGTACTGTAGACGTCAAGGAACTACAGGAACACAAAGGAACACTAACAGGATTTTAAGAAATTTATGTTCTCAACATTTTTAGTTTTTAGAGCTGTCCTGAGTCCAGTAACTTTTTGCTGTTTGTCTGGCAAAAGCGTATCTTCTGGAAGGGTATCTAGGAAATGCAGAGGTCACTAATGTACTCAGTAGATTTTTGTAGCAGGTAATCACCTTCTCCATTAGAAATATGTACCTCAGAAGTACTTCTGTCCCAGGTATTTTGTCCTTGTAAAGCCCTTTGCACGCTGTAGTCAAGTTAACTCTTAATATCCTTTTTGACAGCAAACCAGCTTGAGTCACATGTTTTTAAGTCCTTTACCTTTAGTGGGTTCAAGTAATTTCTGCAGTGATTTTCTACGCTCTCTTATTTGCCAGTGTCCTATTTAGAATACAGATACCAAAAATAATATAGTGTTTCAGTGCACTGCTTAGCGGTATCAGACAAGATGGTAAAATCTGTGTGTATAAGTCCTAATAATGCATTATATAACTACATAGGTATTTATACCTATATATATACACCTATATATATTAAATATTTTTTTTGGTAAATCTTTGTTCAGTGATAAGTTTTGGGATCAATTAATCAGAATTGTGATCATTGTTATTCTTTCCAGTTAGTGTACGTTTCTAGATGGTAAGCATCGAGGGAAATAATCACGCTGTTGATTATTTAAAAAACAGTAAACAAAAATTAAAATATCACATTGAGAAAATATCACCTTCAAAACTTTCTCTTAAAAATAGCGCTGCAATATATGATGATTTTTTTTAAAAGTAAATTATAAATTTGCTGGGATTTATTGCTGGGGTTTTTTTTCCCCTATCTTGTGCTCAGACCAGGATTTTGGAAGCCAGGTGTTAGCTGGTTAGCAGTCCGAGAGGTCACCACAGAAACACACGCACAGCCACGGGCGAGCAGCGGACTTGGACGTTTCCTCCTAACTTCCCTCAAGAAGCACTCAGAGTGCCCAGCTTTGATATTTAAGTCCAGAAAATGAAACATTCATGTGCTGGAGGAAGATAGATATTGTTGCTGGAGGAAGATATTGTTGCTGTAGGTAGATGTTGTTGCTGGAGGTAGATGTTGTTGCTGGAGGTAGATGTTGTTGCTGGAGGTAGAGATTGCTGCTGTAGCCGAACAACCCACGCCTGCCTAAGGTTGAGGATGCACAACCGAATTCATATTCCGGCCGTAAAA
>JAOTQQ010000002.1:35819502-35837490 GCA_026546715.1 Gallinago undulata | reverse complement strand
ATTGCTGCTGTAGCCGAACAACCCACGCCTGCCTAAGGTTGAGGATGCACAACCGAATTCATATTCCGGCCGTAAAAACCTGCATTTAGGGCCACAAAGCCGAAGCAATCCCACCAAATAAATCCGCGGGCCCAGGTTTTATCATCACAGATAACCCTCATTAATCCGGCGAGCTCTTCCCCAAGACAAAGGACAAAATGAATCGCTTCACTGGCGCTGCCTGAGCGGCATGCTAATGCGGGGAGGTGGAAGGCATGAATTATTCATGCCCTTGCAGCCCGAGAACGGGCAGATCCTGGTTTTCCCTGTCACCATTGCAACAAGTGGCGGTTGTCCCAGCCGAGTCCCGGGAGAGCAGGGAAATGCCTTCGGGAGAGGGAAAGGCTCCGTGTCCCCGCTGCGCCCGACCCAGCCGGCTGGGTTTCCAGGTTAAACCTCACGCAAAATGGACCCGGGAAACACACTCTTTCGTAACTCAGCTCTACCTGACCATAAACTGCTCCTCTTGGAAGAAAACGGGTGGCTTCGGTGAGTTTTTCGCAACTTTTGGCTTTTTCTGAATCCGCTGTAAGCTCTTTTCACTTTACAATAACTTTAACCTGCCTCGTTTTACCAGTCCTTCTAAAAATAGCCTGCGTCGGTTTCGCTTTTAAAAAGACCAAAAGAACCCTAAAAAGGCACACAGTCTATTTATTTTCAGCTCTAGAAAACACATAAACAGTATCTACAGAACTGGCACTAAAGTTAAAATCAAGCCTTCTTAAATTAATTTGTATTATTTAAATTTTTAAAGCCTCCTAGCACTCTGCTAAACCAAAACATATTTATGATCCAAGTTTGATTTCTTGCAACCCAAACTGAGACTAATGTAATTCAGTGTCAAACTGGAGAATCTGAAAGAACATGTGGGGCTTTTTTTCATAAGAAATGTTAGTTCCCCGTTGTGACTTGTATCTTGTGTTATTGCTCTTTATTCAGCTCGATACCTTCCTGATCGGGCTGGGAACAGGAACTGAGACCTACAGAACTTTCTTACTGTGCAGTAAATATTCTGTTGTATCATAAAACAGTTGAAAAACACCGGTAACTTACCCAATTTTACTAAGGATAGGGAGAAAAGATACTTTGTATGTAAAGCATATGGCAGTCACGGACTAAGGCTAGAATTACCACTTTATAAGGTGACAAGCTTGTTTTTGCTTTATTATTCCTTATCAGAATATCTACCTATAATATTTGTTCCGATTGTTTGTCTGATTTTTGTTATTTTCCAGCAGTGATACCATCAGCATTGCCTGAGAACTCTCAGGTAACTCGCTACCTGGCACAGTTTAAAAAACTGATATAAATAATCAGTTCCCAAGAGCAGGGCCATGGGTAGCAGCGTGAATATGAAATGAATCCTGAATAAGTTTTGATTGTGGATAACAAGCTCTCCCTCTTTTTATTTGTTTGTTTTTTAATTACATAGTCCAGATTCTGCTGCTTCTACTTTATTTTCTTTGTTTTGATCATAAAAGCATTTTCCTTGACATCCAAGAGACAGCCAAGTTTTGAAAGGATAAAAGTACAGCATAATGATATCTAGTGCTAACAGTAATTAAATGCTCTGTGTTTTAGATAAAAAAAAAAAAACAAACAAAACCAAAAACAAACAACCAAGAGGTGAAAATAGGGATATGTAAATAACAGGAGATATGCAAACAATGGATGTAATCCTGCACTCCTTAATCATGGGAGTAATCCTTATTCACGTAAGTAATCCTGTTGGTTTCAATAGACTGGCATCAGAGCTGCCGTAGCAGAAGGCCCATATTTTTCAAGGAGATAACAGTGTCTGTTTTACCTGTTTTTCTGTAATGTAATTTTAGCAACACAGTTTTTAGTGATGTGTTTGAATGCATTAGTGGTAATGTTAAATTAGCCTTTACCAAATGTCTGTTTTGCTTCTAAAAGTATAAAAGAGAAAAATGGAATAATGGATGTGTCAGTAAGAAGGTAGAAGCCCCACATATTTTATGAGAGATGTGCTTGTGGTGGAATAGCACTGCTCACCCTGGGGACTGTGTCTGTAGGTTACTTTGTGGTACATGAGGTATATAAACTTTGCTTGTTTTAGGATAGGACGCGAATTTAGCAAAAAATCACTATGACACCTGATGTCTCACCAGGTACATTTGGGTCTCCGCAAGAGTGATGTTGATAAATATTATTCATCTTCTGCATTTCAATACACGGAATTTGTGGTAACGTCCTGTGAATATTTTTATTGCCGTTGTGGGCTCTGATCCTGCTAAAATAAAACCTGCATTTCCGCCTTGGGAGCAACACATTTGTAGAAACGTTGTGGTTGCGTTACCCTCCTCATCAGCCCCACCTGGTGCTTCTGAGCTTTCTGCCCCCAAGAGCACACAGTGCTGCCCTGTAACCACCTGTGTGCCCTTCCCCAGGCAGCCTGTCTGCTAATGAGGGAAACTAATTACTTAAAAGCTTTTGGAACAATGGGGGTTGAGAGGTATAAATAGTCATGAGCCGGTGCTCTGCAAGCCATCGGCCGGTGTTTGTGTTGGATGCCAGCAGTGGTGGTGTGGATAGGAACGTCACCCTACAACTGTTGCAGTCATTGCTGGGTTAAGATGGTTCTTCTGTGGAAATATTCTCTTCTGTGCCCCCTGAAGGGATCAAAATAGAAATGAGGTAAAAATGCAATGGGTGGTGGTTCCAGATGGCATACAAAACGTACACTTAAGTGAAGTTGGTAGTAAGTACCCACTGGTTTTTTGTTGATTGCATTGAGACCTTGAGAATGAGTTGATTGTTCTCTAATCAGCTTCATTACGTGGCAAAGACTCTGGTGTTTTGTATTTGCAGGAGCATGAAGTCTCTCCAGTAAGTCCCTTTCTGTCCCTGCCTGTGACGTCAATTATAGAATCATATAATGATTTGGGTTGGAAGGGACCTTAAAGATCATATCATCTTGTTCTAATTCCTAATCCTTGGAGAAACCCACAAGTGTTGGTTGCACGCTAACTTGAACTTTAAAACCACAGTTTTGAGGGTACTTTTTTCCTACATCTGTTTTCCTTTGTTGATTTACATAAAATCAACTCCACGTGAAGCTATTTTTGTTTAAGGGTCTCCTGGCAATGGGCAGAAGTCAGGTACCCATTCTAATTTTTACTACCTATTGGGAGTTTCAGAGCTGGCTGCTCATGCAAATTTATTGAAAAGTCTTTAAAACTTGGCCGAAAAAAAAAAAATGCTCTAGAGTCACTCAGCTCTTTTTGTGTCAAAAATCATGCATGTGGTGATTTGGAGCAGCCTGTTTGTTTGTTTTTTCTTTGTGCATACAAACTATGTAGAGTAAGGGGTGTTTCCTGTAATCACTGATATGTCATCCTCATGATTCCCTTCATCAGAGGATGCCCGTATCTCCTTGCTTCCCACCCAAGGCAGAGGGCAGGGGGGGTGCATGGTCTTCACTGTTTCCCCAGGTTAGAAGCTCCGTGTGAGCAAAGCTATGGGTGTGTGTGGTGAGAGTGGTGGTAGGAGCAGGTTCCTGGTGGTTTGGCAGTGCTCCCTCCTTTGTGTAAGGTGTATGTTGCTGCTCTTTGGGGCTGGTGACACAAAGGCAGCTCATTGTGGCTGTTCTGCCTGGCTGTGGGGAGTGCTAAGGTTGATGGACTTTGCTGCATTGACGTGGAAGCATCCTGAGGCTCCCTACTTGGTCTTCCATGGCAAAGCTTGTAAAAATGGGCTAAGATATTTAAAACAACACCAACCTCCAGTTTCTAAGCCCAAGTAATGCACAAAATAAGAGGAGAGTTTCAAGGAACAGGGGAAGGAAATTTTTGGGCTGTAGTTTGACAGTTGTCTGGGAGCAGGTGGCAGAGAAAGCGGACAGACTGGAAAAGCTGGCGTGCAGCCCCCACAGCGTGGGCATTGAGCAAGGGCTGGGAGCGTGGCCCCGGGAAAGCCAAGCGGTGGCTGAACATCAGCCACTTACTTTACTGTTCCCCCAGGTCACAGCCACGTAGCACCATGTGGTCACAGGCTATGGAGCAGAGCCTGGAGCAGGAGACACGTTCCATGGTCCAGTATGTCCCTTGTGGTGGGACACTTGCCACATTTGTTGTGTGTAGGACCTTGGGGACGGCAGTGCCACGTGCGTGAGCGGGAAAGAGCCTCCAGCAGGAAGGGAACCGCGTGATGTTGTGGATGACTTGGTTTGGTCTTTAACCTTGACAAGAGACTAAACCAACATAACCACCTTAATTAGTAGTAAGCTTATTAGTAGCTGCCTAGTGGTTTCTAAGGGGAAAAGCTAGGCTGATATGACAACGGCACAGATAAAACTGCAATGCATATGAAATTCTTAAAATAAAGGCTTTTCACTTGTTTTCCATGTGTTCTTTCGCTCTAAACCCCTTTCTGTGTCTGGGAGCAGCAGTCCTCACCCTCTTTGCGGCCTAGCCCAACCCCAAGCTGATACCTCCCCAGGGCATGTTTCACGAGTGTTCTTCTCTCATACAACACTGCTCCTGTTTCAGGTGACATTTCTGTCTGTGTATCCCTGCAGAGAGGGAGGAGTGAGCAGAGGACAGGCACACTCAAACCCATGTGTGTGGTCCCGGGCCCAAACCTTCCCCAGATTTCCATCAGTGCTGTGCCACGGTCATTAATCACAGTTGTGTGATGGTGTAACACATCAGTCGTGTAACCGTGGTTTGTAAAACTCATGCGTGAAAGATTCACCCTCAAGCTTTGAATCACGTAATTCTTTGGGAAAGTGCATTTCTTCCTCCCAGTGGTGTAATTAGTTCAGGAATTAGCTGAGCTCCTGAGCAGGATTTGTGTGTGTGTGTGCACCCAGTAGTGACACCTAGTGATGTCCAAGGCAGAAGAGTGGGTTGGGAGCTAGAGGAGAGAGACCCAGACTCTTTCCTGGTTGAACTGCAGGTGATGAAATCAGAGCTACAGAAAGAGAAGTTCTGAAACTGAACGTCAGCCTTAATATATTTAAATGACAATTACTGAACTGTCACCTAATGGTTGACAATAATTACTAACAGGCAGAAAGCAACTGTTTTTATAACCTGTGTTTGAAGTCTAAGCTGTGAAGCCTTTTGAGGGCCCATGCCACAGCCTTGTCATGTAGCCACAACTGATAAACGAAGCATCTCCTCCAGACCTGAAATTGCTACAGTGGGTGAGTAAAAGCCATTGAGTGAAAACTTCAGATATTTCACAGCCTTCAAGGACTGACTTGTCTGCAGTGCGTGTTGCTGTAGTGTGCTACGAGTCAAGCAATTAGTTGGAAGAGTGTGTTCATTTTCATTCATTAGTTGACAGTGGTGTCTCTCAAAATGATTGCCAGCATTATGAGAGGTAAATGAGGGCATGCTTTCAAAGGTTAAACATTTTTATTTTTTTTTAAAGTATAATTCGCTTACGTTCGGAGGAGTTACGGTAGAAATATTATTAGACACTGGAGTCTCCCTCTAACTGTTATGGTAATGAACAACTCTTGAAACTGTTTGGTATTTCCATGCTTTGAGGCATCAGTGGCCCCAGAGAGAAATATGTTATCTTTCAACCAAGTCTTTAATTGTTTGCTCAGTTGGTAAAGGAGTTAATCTGTTAGTGGCAAGATACTCCCTTCAGCTGTGGGTGAATCTTAAAAAACCTTTTCTGTCGCTGTCAAAGTCAAGCCATTTGAGTGAATTACTCTGAATAACACTGCAGTGTTTTTCTGTAGCATCCACTTTGTCATTTTTTGCTGTTTTCTCATTTCCTGGCAATACTTTTCTGAAGAGCTTTGATGTCCCTGTGGAATTACGCTTGTGACCCCCTCCTGTGGCACTCTCTGGCACCAGACAGTCCATCAACAGCAACTGGGAAAATTCACCCTAAACTACTGTCGGGTGTATGGCGATGACCACTGCCTGGTTGGAACTTGCATAATCTTTCCTCAGCTCCCTGCAAAGTACACACAGCCCCTTGCTAAGTGTTGTATCCTGACTTGATGGTGTGTTGCCATTAATAATTAGGGTCCTGCACAGGACTGTGTCACAAACAGCTAAAAATATGCCTTTGCCTCCTTTATATAAACCTTTCCTGATGATTAAAGACCATCAGCGCAGGCTTTATAAGGGACAGAGGACGTAATGGTGCAGAACAAAACATGTAATAGGAAGTGATGAAATTGGCTATTTCCAGTTACTTTGGCCATCTTTTGGAAGGTGAAGAATGAAGTCAAGAGAATATAGATAGAAAGGAAATTGTATCTGTAGTAGAGCTCAGGAATGGAATATGGAAAAGGAGAAGCGTTGCACATCAGGAGACAGAGCAGAAGGTAACACTAGCTGCAGCCCTCGTGGGTAGCATGGAGAGCCTCTGGGATTGTGTTCCAAATCTAACAATTTGAATTTAATTGATTGCATGTATTTTTATGCTTCTATCTATCCAGCCTTCTAGTGTCTCTTATTGCTGCATACATGTGAAATAAAGCTGGGGGATTGACTGCACAGCAACTGGGCAGTCTGGGGACATAGCTTGCATGGCATGGCTTGGCTTGGCTTGGAAATCCCCAATGGGAAGCGAGAGCAAGGCAGAGCCCTTGGTCACACGCGAGCAGCTATTTTCTCCAACTCTTCTGCCTGTTGTTTCTTTGGAAATCACCAACTCCTGTGTTTTGGATGCGGAAAAGGAGCCCCTTCTTCTCTCTGTGTCACCAGGGCAGTGCTGACACAGCTCTCCTCACATCCAGCGTTTCAGCCACGGAGATGAAACAAACACATTCACAGCTGTCAGACGATCCTACATGTAAATCAATCCTATTTCCTATTTTGGAAATGTATTTAAAATGATCTTTAATTTTTTTTCCCCCCGATAATATCAGGATTTAACAGGAGAAGTTCCCCTGCAAAGCCTTACTGAAGGAGGGTACTTTTTTCCTGTGTAGTCAGGTATTTTAACAGATCACTTTTAAGGCTAAATTATACTGAAAGCAAGGTTTAATCATTAATAACGTGGCTGGTCTTTGCTTTCCTAAATTTCATTCAACCATCTTTTTGCTCACGTGACTGAGTGAATGAAAATGAGAGGTCCATTAAACTGAAGGTGGGTTCTCACCTTCATTAATAACATTAATCAGCATGGCAAAGCCAGAAGAGAATTCTGCAGTGAAATTCCCTGCTCGCCCGCAGGTAACAGCACAACATTTCTCAGCGCGCTTTTGAACAAAAAAAAAGGAATAGAAGCTGTGGGATTTCATTCTCATTTCCCACCCCTAGAATTGGATGTGGCTAATACAATGTGCATTGTCCCAGGGAGTCTGATACGCTATAGAGTGCGTTCTGGATATATCTCTCATACAATCCTTTCCATACAGAATAAAATAGTTGGACGGAGATACGGAACTTAATGGGAGGAAAGAAAAAGCTGCCTACCAGAATGGACCTGGCGAATTGTTAACTGCTGCTCCAGTAGATTTAGGAGGGTTGCTATGGTTTCTTTTATAAAAAATCTTCCAGCCCCAGAAATGACTCTTGCAAACAAGGCTGCGTGTAGGTGTAAAGAGACATATCACACGTGCAGCACCAGCCCCTGCGTGCGGGGCCACGCACACCATCGAGCCTTCGGTGCCCGGTGGGTGCTGAGCAGGACCAGCTCCATCATGCTCCATCCTCACCTGGAAATTAAATTGTCCCAATGCAGCCGGAGAACTGCCCAGTGGTAACAGCCATTGGTTGGTGAAAACGTGGGCACGTAGCATGGCATTGCTGAAACACCCCAACTCTGGTTTTCCTGGTGTGTCCTCATATTTCTGAATTTCTCAATGCTGAAATTTTTAGGGCAAATGCTGCTTGCTTCAGGGTTGTTGTTTTTGGTGGGGTTTTTTTTGTTCTTTCTTTGCTTGCACAGTGCCTTGAAGAACAGCTCATGACCTAGTTCTGTCTTTTAATTGCTACTGCAATATGAATTTTAATTCCAGCTAGAGTCCAGATGTATTGAGGATATGCAGCACGTGTCAGGGCCAGTGCCATTGATCTTACAGGCCAGTGTTTGAATTCAGGGAATCCCTTTGAATTCAGGGGACCCTTAATCTTTTTGAAAAAAAAAAATCTTAAAACATCATCACGTATTTCACTGTTGTCTGGTGATGGGAAATGGAGATAATAACTGTTAATCTAAATGCTAATATGTATTTTCTCTTACAGATCAGTTTGTTTTACTGTTCTTTAAGCTTTGACTAAAAATACTGATGGAGATGAATGTGAGCCTTGTGTTTGCATCCTCCAGTGCCCAAGAGAACCTGGCTGTGGGCACTGCCAATTTCTAGGAGCTCATTTCTGCTTATAGATAGTTAATATTGTTTGTTTCTTTTCATGACCATTTTTGGTGAATTATGGACATTGGTGGTAGAAGAGTGGGTCATCAAGAGCTGTAGGTGTTAGGCATCTGGTTAAGACCACAACTTGATAAGCAAGGTATTAGGTTTAGCATGCTCCAAAAGAGTACAAGTTTTGGAGGAATGTAAACTTTATTCACAAAAAATATCTTTATTTACTTCTCTGCACTTCAGAAGAAACCCTGGCTACATTTTCTGTGTTCTGAGCATCCCACAGACTTCCTCTAGCAGTTGACATTTAGCTGTTGTGCTTAGCTAAGATTTCCCTCTTTTGCTCCACTGAAATGGGTAGTGAAGGCAGCTTATCAATATGCCTTCTACCGACTGCCTTGGAAAGGGCTTAATGTTAATCATTATATGACTGCAGCTTGTGAAATCCTTTGGGAGGGGAAAAAAAAAGCATGTATAAAAACATAAGCTGGTTTAGGTTAGATTAGATCTTGAAATGCTGGGATACACTAGTACTCAATCAGCATAGAAGTTTAATTATTTATAATAAGGAAGCTACAAAATGGAGAAAAAATAGCAGGTTTTTGTGCACACATATGCATGCCCTACCCAAAATATAAACATATGAGACATGTGTGAGCAAAGGATTTTTTCTCTATAGTATACCAGTTGATGTGGAATGATCTGGACCTAGGAGCAGAGGGTCTGCTGGGCTGTGGCCCCGTGGGCTCCTCCGTAGGCAGTCAAGGCTCTGCATCATCTTTGGGAAGGTGCATAGAGGGGGATCCTTGTCTTCATCATTACTCTTTCCCAAAAATGACTTGCCAGACCCTGGTGCTTGCTAGTCCCTCTGCCAAGCAGAGATTAGAAAGCACAGCTGTTACCACAGTGATATGTTACAGGTGACGATGTGTATTGCAACTTGTTCTCACAGTAGACATAACCTTACTGTCTTATATCATTACTGATATTTGATGTACAATACAACTATATTTAATTAGCTAATTAAAACGCATTTTCTCCCAAAGATATGGTGAGCAGGAGGGAAAAATCACCTTCTTGGAGAAATGCCTCATAGTAGGATGACAAAAAAAAGCAGATAGCACAGCCTGAGAACAGAAATTTCATACATTAATCCCAAAGACCTCCCCAAAAGCTGTGGAACCTTGCAATTGAGTTTTCAGAATACAAACCAGCAATTTAGCTGTACAATAAATCTCTTTAAAAGGAAACCATCATGATATCACCTATAAACATTTTAGAACAGCCGGTTAAGCTATAGGTTGTGAGTAAATTAGGAGAAAGACGCTTCTGTGCTCTTTAATGTTTCAGGGAAAAGACCTTCTGCTCTTCACCCAAAGGGCTGAAGTTTTGTCCAGGGAGTCATCCCTAACACAACCATGCCTATGTCACCTCCTTGATACCCACGTTCACAGTGACAACATGGGATCATTAAAAAAGGTTTGATTCTCCTTTTTGCATCTTCCATGGAGGCAGGAGACTGAGTTTTTTGGCCAGCGGTCTGTGTCGGTCTCTCGACTCTTCTTTGTGTGGTTGATGGCAATTTCTATGCTGCCCAAAGGCAAAGTCTCCCTGGGCAGCAGAGCCACCAGCAATCGCTTTCATGTGCGTCGCTCCCGTGGGAAACGGGGGCTGACTCGGTTATTGGACGTGGGAGGAGGATGTGATGAGAACACGAGCCAAACACCACTGCAGGTCCCTTTTCTCTTGCAGGTCGAAAGATAAAAGGGCTTGTAAATGGGTCTCTGAGTTCTCTTTCATAAAACCAGGGTTTTTTTTTATTTCCTCAGGGCTCATCAGGGGGCGGGGAGAAGGCTCCCCTTGTGCGTAGCATCCATTGCTTTCACCCTGTGAGGCTGGCGTAGGGTGCAAGGGCTGCAACGGGGCAGGACCCCAGCTCCTGGTTGGGACACCTTTGTGACTCCAAAATTGTGTTTCTATCTGCAAACCCGCCACAAACAAATAGGACTGCACAGGGAATGCTTGTGGGAAGCATTAGTTAGGCTTTAGAATGTGGATCGATAGGCTTGTGCAGAGTTAGAGAGCTGTTTTGGTGGCTCCTTCCAGGAGCTCATCCAGCTTGGGGAGCAAAAAAGAGTCAAGGGGGAGAAAACTGAGGAATGGCTCAGTGAGCTGCAGGGAAACTTGTGCTCCTGTCTGCATTTTACAGGCTGGTAAATGAAGTCCTGTCTGGGGTCTGTGAGGAGCAGCTAAGGAGTGAGGACAAGGTGCTCTTGTCTGCTGGGACCACCTTTCCAACCCTTCCAGCTGATAGATGATCACAGCAGGTTCCTGTCTAATGACTTAGTCTTAATCATCTGTGCTCATTTATTGTCTGGATCTTCAGTGAGCTTCTCTGCCTCTTCCTCACCTCCAAATTCTGCTTTATTACTTTTAATGTTGTTTCTCTTCCCCTTTGTGCTCCTCAGGTAGCGACTGCGTTTTAGCGTGTTTTTGGAAACCAGCAATAATATTTCCTGAGACGATTCATTTCTTTAATTTGTTGTTGTTCTGGTGTCTGACACTTGCAGCTCGTGCAGAGCTCTCCCTGGACTCGAGAGTCTCTCTGCAGTACGTGTATCTTGAACACAGTTTATTTTAATCAGGGCTCCCGGAATTTGGTAATACTTCAGGCCAATTTCTACAGTAAATCTGAACGCGCTCAGCAAAAACATGTGCAGCCAGTGATCAGACATAATTGCCATCAATTTCACACCCACAGAATCCTTACTTGACTCTAACATTCCTGAAGCCCCATCTTTCCCATCACCGTTTCAAGCAGGAATCTAGTGGTTGCTAGGGGATGGAATTTTTTATGCACTTATGTAGAAAATATTTTTAGCATGAAGTGGAGAATTACCCACACAGTTTTCTGGTTAATATTTGCTGTATTAAAAATGGAAGGACCAAAATGCGGTGAGAAGCAAATCTCTAGAGGTCCAGAGACCAGGTTTGATACAGGTGCTATCCAGGCATTCAAAATATTACTTGACTCCGTGTCTGCTGAATTTAGCCGGAGCTCTGACAATTACAGCCTGTCACAGGAGACTTCCACTTCTTCTCCTGACTCAATTACCAGGTCTCATGCTTCTCATAATATTACCATTGCTGTAAATAAAGTCAAATTCATTCTCCTTTGCTGTTCTAAGGAAAGAGGAAGTGGCTGACTTCTACCACCTAGCATGGAATTGAGCCCAAGCCTCGGAGGAATTCTTAGTTGAATTTGAATTAAATATTTTTTTTCAGCAAATTTGGGGTTATTGATGTGCTGAGCCCAGGAAACAAAGCCTTCCATATTTATTGCCCATTCCCAAATTCTTGCTATAAGAACATTTGGTACCTAAAGGCTAAAAATAACAGATATACATAAACAACTTTGGTCTCTTTAAAATTTTACAAACAAGATCAGTAGTAGACAGATGACTTTAGCTTACCACTGGATTATGTTTAGTGCTACTGCACTTCCCATAATGCATTCCCATTCCTTATGCAGCCTAATACTTGTTTTCCTTTTTGCCTATTCTCGCATGCTGAAAAGATGTTTACATGAAGCTGTTTGTGACTCTTGGTCTTTTTCCTAAGTGATTAGTTGATTGCAGCCCAATAATGTTTGAGTAGTTCAAATTATTTCTTGCACTTCATGTTTGTAGCCATCTGAATCTGTCTATATACAACTTCTGAATTGGGTCCAATTCTGGGACTCATGAAATGAGCATGTGTCAGGCAGGCACTGCTTCCAGTGTAAGGGTTTTTGCTTCTCTTGCTTCTCTCCTTCTCCAAGGGCTTCCACAGGCTGATCACACAAAAGGGTATTAGCAGAGGATCGTCCCTGGAAGTGCTCTCCTGTTGAAGTGAAATTCCTCTAAACCTGGGATGGTGAAGTGCACACCATAGTGCTACTAGAATATTGGATGGGTTGCTCCCACATGCCTTCATAGAAATACTTAACTGAGCTGCATGAGATAAATGCCTCCATACAGGCAATACCCCAAAAAAAGAATCTGTATCTTGTGGAGGTCCTTTCCATACCCCTATGTCTCTACCCCTCTTCCAGCTCAGGCGAGCTGCCCCTCTGAGACCCCACGTAGTTGCAAGGTATTCACGCTGATGCGTGAAGAGGTGGGGTTGGATTTGACGTCTGGATGTCAAGGGTGGTATTGAGGATTGAGGTGTGTGAGAAGTGGTAGAAAGGCTGGGGAAGTTGGGAAATATTTTGGGGTCCTAGGTTGGTCTGTGAGGATTTGATATGGTTTAATAGAGGAAGAAGTAATCGATGCAAGTCTTGCACTTGTGTACCGTGCCTCTGGTCCAGGACGTATACCTTCCATCAGTTTAACCAGGGGTGATAACGCAACAATAAGAAATGTGGTAGTAGGGTGGAGACCCCGTGGAAGAAATGTGGTTTCACAAACAAGGGTATATTCTGTGTTACAGAGCTTACTGCCACCTATGTTGGTCTTGCAGCAGCAGAAGGGAATGTCTGGGCTGTGGTTCTTGGTTCTTATTTTTTAATGCACTTTATTAAAGTACTTTTTGTAGTGAAAAATGCATGAGCAGTCCCTGGAGCAAGGATTTCCTTATAGCAGTGGATTGCTTCCCCTATTCCTTTATGTGCTTTCTTTTATCCCATGAACCCTCTTGTTCTTTTACCTGACCCACCCTCCAGCCCAGCTATGGGTTTCCTCTGGGAACTGGGAAAAATACACTTCTGAATCTCAGGTCTAGAGCCCATCTCCTGTTTCTTTAGCCCTTTAATGAGCCATTTACCTATAAATAAAGAAAATAGCTGAAACACCTGACATGAAGGGGTGGGTTTGGGCTGAGGATCCCAGCACCTGGGAAGAAGGTGGGAGTTGAGAGATGCCCTCCCTGTTACCCCATCAGCTGGTTCGAGCACTGTCTTCTCCACTTCCTCTCTTTGAATTCTCACACCTCTTGTCTCTAAAGAGTGAGACTTTTTCCATGAATTCATGGCACTGGGGCACCTCAGGCACCCCTGGCTCTGTGCTGAAGCTGGAAACTGGCCTCTATTGAGTCCATCTCCTTAGCCATGTACAAATCATGGGCTCAGAGCAGCACAGCCCCATGAGTAGGGCTGCAAATTGGGAGAAAGTCTTCAGCAAAAGGCCTTGGATGCAAAACTGAGGCACAAGAGGGAACTGCATGTGCAAGAGGACAGCTGCTATGTGAAAATGAAGCTTCTCCAAAAAACTGTAGCTCTGCATAGACATCCAGCCTCTGCCTTGTACCACCGTGGACTGCACACTCCTCTGCCTCAGTTCCAGATCCACAAAACATCTACAGCAAGAAAATGCTGCACATGCTTAGAGGTTTCACCCAGATTCTGCTGTTCCTGGTAGGTGCTGCTGGGGAGAGGTAAAGTCTCTGTCTTGGGGCTAATAGTGCCATCACTGATGCTTTGTATTAAGAGGGCTCATTAACTCCACAGTGCTCTTTCTGAAGATAAAAAGTCTTCTTTTCACAGTGCAGGAGTTTTAACTGTGCCCTGGCTAAAGATTACCTCAACCTGCAATAAATTGAGATGTTTCACTAATTGCTTTCTTGGTTCATTAGCCAAATTGTGTGTATGAGGGAAATGGGAAAAGCTCAGAATGAATTTCCCTTGCAATCCTTAACTTAAATGGTGAATAATAATTTTACGTTGAACAAAAACATGTCATGTGATTTGTAGCTGATGAAGTTAATTTTTTACTTTGGGATCATTTGCTTTGTGGGGAAAAAATGATCCTCAGCTGCGTCGCGTTCTGCCATGGTAGGGAAGTATAATCATTATAATATAATGTAATAATCTCAAATTTTATACAGAAATACTTTGCCTTGGGCAGTTCCTCCTCATATATTGCTTAAAGTAGTGAGGTAACAGAGATAAACAGAAAAAATCTTTAAAAGTCAGCTTTACTGCATCGGATGCTGGGGCTCTATTTCCATTACAGCTACGCGAGTAACAAAAAATCCGTGTTCCTGGTTTACTCTGTCCAATGTGGTGCACTCAGCTAAAAATCAAAGGTATAACTCTGAGCCGCTAAAGGGAACAAATTCCACTAATTCATCAAGGCAAACGCTGTAGAATTTAATCTGGTTTATGAATTTTCTACCATTGATTGTTATGGCATGATTGGGGCCCGGGAGGTCATCTGTGAGCACGGAATTGCTAGTTGTGTGACAGTAAAAAAAGAAGGCTAAAAGAAAGGTTAAATTAAAGAAGCTGCTAGAAGCTATTTTTGCAAGATGAATGTATATTATCTAAATTAACGACAGTAAACCTCCAATTAGCTGAATGTTGATGCAGAATTACAGCTTTATAAGGTAAATACATGTTTTCTCAAGCCAAAGGGTTGGGGAAGGAAATGTTTATCCTGCAACTGCAATAGGGTTACAGGTAGATGAACATTTTCTGTGTATTGGGGCACAGTGACCTCACCGCTGTTGCTGACAAATCTTTACAATAAATCTGTCGTTGCTTCCTAACAGCAATACAGACTATAAAAGTTATGACCTTGTTCTCCAGAGGATCCTCCCGAAATATGGGATGGGCAAAAGCCTTGAATGTGCTGGTTTGTTTTTCAATAAACAGCTTAGCTTTTATTATAGAAGAGAGATTTCTTTTTCAGCCCAGTGCATGTTGTTTTGGCACAAAGAAGTTTGAAGTGGAACTTCTAAACTTCTTTCTGTTTCATTAATTTATTGAATTCCTCTGTAAACATGCATCAAGGAGAACAGTAGCTATAAACTCCTTCTCTTGTGGGTTTTTTTTTTTGGTGCAATTTATAGATACTAAAATAATTGCATAATGGATCCATTTGAACAATTTACTTGTTGGAAAGGGCAGAAGTTTTTGCAGATTGTCTTTGTGTGGAAGGTGGGTTAATCCAGATGCGCCCACTCATATTGATGAATACTTGCAGTACATTATTTAGCTGTGTATAAGAGTTTAGTGTCATTAGGGCTTTGAAGATCGCCAAAAAAGTATGATCCATAACAAAAAAAAACCCTAAAACCAAACTAACATAAAAACCCCACAAACCAACAAAGATAAAAAAAAAACCCACCACAAAAAACTCACTAACAAACAAAAAACTCTTTTAACAAACAAAATTGCATCCCAACTCTCAAACAACAACAAAAAATCACCCCAAACCCACCTTTGCATTATTTTTTAAGATCTTATTTTCCTACCTACTTCTAAAGGATGCCCACGGTGTCTTTTATGGAGTCCCAGCAACAGGAACGTAACAGCAACACTGGGTCAGAGCAAGGATCCGGTTACATCATTATCCTGATTCTGGTCATTTGGGTTCAGGTTTTAATTAGGTGTTGTGCAGAAAAAGTATCTTCTAACATATGTGTATCTACCCAGTAGTTTCACATCTCCCCACGCCTCTTCCCGTGCGTGTTAGGAAAGCTCTTTGTGATTTTTGTAGATCTCTACCTTATTGCTTGACTATTGTGGACAAGTCCCAACTGCAGTAACCGTCCTCTTTCTGGGCCATCCTGGGAAGATACTGGTTCTTAGTATACTTCTGCTGGTTTAGGATGGAAATCGAGTTTAAGGAGATTTTGAGTATTGCTGTGTGTATTTTATTTATTTACCTACTTTACTGCCTATTTTCCTTGGGTTTTGGCTCTGCTCCTTTGTCAGCCTGGTCTTCTGTCATTTCTATGTAATTTATACTGTTTTGGTTTTTTTTTTTTCATAGTGTTCACTGATATATCTTAATTCCATCACATTTCTGAGATGCCTGTGATATCAATATTCCTTTTTTAAAAATAAGCAGACATTCTGGATTACTCAGCGCTTCTACGCGACGTATGTATGCTTTTTCGAACTCACACAGTTAGTATTGCTTTGGTTGTTATTTTTTGTTATTTTTATGCTCCATGTGTAAATGCAGTCTTACTTGTCTTGACTGTTCCTTGCAATTATTCTTTTTTACTGAAGACTCTCCCTCTCTGCTATGTCCAAAGATAGAGAGGCTTTTATAACCAACTTTTCTTCAGCTTTTAGTTGGGGAAAAAAAAAAAAAAAAAAGAGAAAAATAAGAAAACAACAAAGAAAACTCACTCAGCTTTAAAAGCATTAACTGTGCTGTGCTATTCTGGTGTAGATGGAGCCAGGCTCTCTTTGCAGTTCTCCTCCTTAGTCCCCAGAGTTTTCCCAGTAAAGCTCTCCTTTTCCCTTCTCTCAGTTGCATTTTCCTTTTAGGGTGGGACTGTTTTTTCCATTGAGGTTTTCCTTCTTTTCTCCACCTTTCCCAGTTTGTCTGACTACCTGAGATGTCACTCTCCTTCTGTAAGCTGAGTGGCATTTCCAACACACATAATCAAAGACAAATAGTTATATATGTTACTTGACCCAGATCACTGGCTGGACACCAGCTCACCTTTTCCTTAATTCATTTTTTCCTGGCTTTGATCCCCACTGCTGTTTATTTTACATTTCTAGCAATCTCTAAGAGACATTTAGCAAAGGCTTTGGATACAAGATGAATTCCAAAATCCATAGCTTTTCCTCATACTGTGTTTTTGAACTGAAATCCTCTTGAAAGGTCACTTGAAGGCTTGAAATACTTGAGCAGGTAGGTTGTTGTTGATTTTTCTCATGGTGATTGACTAGCCATCGAGCTCATCGTGCTCTTATACTAAAAACAGAGTAAATGGTTACATAATCTTCTCTTGTAAAAAAAGAGCCTCCTGAAATTCTTCAATATGACTGCTGGTGGAACTGCATTATGCACAGATAGATACCCACAGAAATGACACAGGGATGAGACCAAAAAGGGTTGACCCTGTTGTGCAGAGGAGAAGCCATTTCATATGTGTGTGCTGTAGTTAAAGGAACACACTAATGTATTTTGGAATGCTTTTGATGGCTGGTTTATTTTCACAGCTCGGTATGGCAGCATCTGAGTTGCAATGGTTCTGTGCATCCCCAGTGAGATGCGATGGTGACTTCTTTATTGGCGGTAACTGGTTTGTCTGGGGCTTTTTTGTTAAGTGAATGGTCTGTGTCACCATGCTAAGAACATGTTTTTAGTTGTACAGTTGACTGTGGATGTGTTGTATGGGATAATGTATTTAGAGCTGGAGGCTTGATTTGATATCCTCTCACCAGGTTTGGCTGAAATAGGGATTATTGAGTTCACAGTTCTACAGGCAATCCCAAATAATGTGTAATGTCACAGACATTTAATGGTAGATTAACACACTGAATTGACAAGTTTTGTGAGGAGAGGCTGAGGGAGCTGGGGGTGTTCAGCCTGGATGAAAGGAGGCTGAGGGGAGACCTTCTTCTGGCTCTCCAACTCCCTGAAAGGAGGGTGTAGCCAGGGTTAGATGGTAGTAACTTCTTTCATCATTGACTTGCCTACATATTTGATTCTGCCCCTCTACTCTGTGCTCATGAGACCCCACCTGGAGCACTGCGTCCAGCTTTGGAGTCCTCAACACAGGAAGGACATGGACCTGTTGGAACGGGTCCAGAGGAGGGCCATGAGGATGATGAGAGGCATGGAGCACCTCCCCTGTGAGGACAGGCTGAGAGAGCTGGGGTTGTTCAGCCTGGAGAAGAGAAGGCTCCGGGGAGA
>JAOTQQ010000002.1:35758238-35819293 GCA_026546715.1 Gallinago undulata | reverse complement strand
TGGTGGGAGGTGTCCCTGCCCAGGGCAGGAACTAGATGATCTCTAAGGTTCCTTCCAACCCAAACCATTCTATGATTCTATATGAGTTCAATGCTGTCTTAATTAGTCTTTTTAAGCAGCATGATGAAGCATGTAAACTTACATGTGTCATCTCAGTACTCTTTTCTCTCTGAGATCAGTATATTTCTGTTGCTCCACTCTTAGTTCATGGCCTTAAAATACTTTTCCATTTAGCTTCCAGGCTTTAATGATCCAGCTCTGCATTGACAAAATGCAGAGGATTGAGTTATGGTAGAAAAATGTTAATAGCATACAGTGATTTTTTTATTATTATTTTTTTTTCTTCTTGGGAGAAGATAGATCATGTAAATGAGGCAATCATTGCTGAGAAGCTAACTTAAATTTTTTCATTTCTTCAGTACAAAGTGCCAAGCCTTTTTAAGAAAATGGAAGATTGTAAGTGCTTGATGGAAATCAGTAGCAAAAATATAATAGCTCTGTGTATCCCACTTTGAAAAGCTGCAAGTTTGTTGTGTGTTTTTTTTTTTTTGTAATGAGTGAAAAAGTAAATTGTATATTATTTCTGCAGAGAATTAGCTTTTATTTATTTAAGACAATCAGTGTTTATTATAACTTACGCATTTGGAGAAACAGATTTTAAAAAAACATACTCTCTTGGATTTACAATGGGAGTTGTGTATTTGGTTTTCACCACATTTAAATGAAACTTTACCCTTAAAAAAGAACTATTAATGTTCTTCAATTCTGTATAATCCTGTATCATCTTCTGTTTGGCAGCCGCACAGCAGCTGTTTGCTCACTGTCTTTTGATTAATACTCTTACTGTTCCAGAGTGTAATATACCTAGTTTGTTTAGAGAAAGGGAATATGTTTCATATTTAAAAATCCCTTTTACTGCAGTTACTGCATCTTTGCAGATTTAATTAGGTCTCAGTCCCTTCCAAATCACGTAAGTCAAAGGTCCCATCCTGCTTGTCCCTGAGGCATCATTACAAAAAGTCCCCAGATGGAGTCTAGTTTCTAACTGATGACTTTACCATATAGGGGCTAATTACTTCTAATCTTACACATTGATGAGACTGTATTTTATGTGTCTGAGCCACTGAAACTCTAACTGCCAAATTATCCTCTACTGTAATACGCGGGTTATTTCTTCATTAAATGGCCTGGCTTCGCAAATGACAATCCCTTCCTGCCAGGCTCTTGCATTTTAAGCCATAATTATTTCTGGCACACGGTTCCGTCCGATGAGCCCTTGTAAATCCACGTTATGATCTGGGATAAGCTGCTAGTGCCGGGCTGATTTAAGCTGGGAAAGGTTGAGCAGAGCAAAGCAGGGGAGCTGGGACCCCGAGTCCCGCGGGAGCCGCTCGCCGGGGCTGCAGCCGGCTGGCTGCCTCTCACTTAGCCCTGCCTTGAACCTGCCTTTTTTCTTTTTATGAGCTATAACCTCCATCAGATCTTCAAAAGAAATGACTCGACACTTTCCCCTTCTGAGAGGGAAAAATTGTATTTGGAAGTCTGTAATGCATGAAGGTGTTGGAAGCCTAATCTAGTATAAGCTGCCTTCAGTTAGCCCTCTTAAGCACCGGGGAAGAGAAATGAATATCTAAAAAGCAGAAAATAACTACAATAGCACTCTGATTTCATGGCTATATGTGATAGAGGTCAGTAACATAAAGCTGTTTATTTCTTCATACAAAGCAGAGGCTGTTATCATAACTTGCTGTAGGTGAAGGGATTGGAAACTCCTCGTTCAAGGAAATGCTGTATTTTATTCCAGCATTACTGCACGGGCTCTCTTCCCTGCTCCTTTCTCTATTAGTTTTGACCCGGTCTGATGGACCTGACCTTGGGGTTGGTTCCTCAAAGGGGGAGTTTATGCCAAGAATCCGAATGTGAAGCTGTAATAATTTGGGTTCAGTATATTCCAGATCGTAATCCAGCTCGGCCAATAAGTAACTGCTACCTGGAAACTTTGGTAGAAAAGCAGGGGGTTTGGAAGGGGTGGTGGGAAAACCTCGAAACGCCAAAAAACAGAGCAACCCAAAAACCCCAAGCCCCCAACCTTGAAAATCCTGGGAAAATCCTAGTGCTATCACTATGGCTACCATAGCCAGAAACACTACCTTATACCCAAGGTGCAGAAACATTTTGTGCTCAGTTTCAGTACTTTATTTACATTAAATAGATTAATAAAATTTTAAAAACAGCCTGTCACCTAATTGTGGATTAATAAAATTTCCTTAAATGTTTAATAAAGTATATAAATCTGCATTTATATACCTGTCAGCATTAATATTCTGGCCAAGGTGTTAATCAAAATATTACTTTAACTAATGCAGTAATACATGTAGAGTAATAAGACCATCCTAAATCAATACGACATAGACTACACTGATCTTCCAAAGCAATGCTTTCAGTCTAGGGTATGAGGAGTATTTTTGCCCTTTTATTTAAAATACCGTGAATGACTTGCTGTAATGTTTGTTTCTTTGTTTACATGATAGATGGCTTCTATCCCACTCAGCATTCAAATAGTATATTTGTGAGTGTGTTTGATTTTTTTTTATTTTTTTTTTTTAGGCAATATCCTGAAAGCCCATGTTTTAGTGTATTTAAGGGGGCCAAAACCTTTAAACCAACCAAACAAGATAAAGCACATTGTTGTGCCTGCCCTTGCAGATGTCCCTGCAGCCTGTGTGTAACCCCAGTCCCTGCTATAGGATTGTGATTAACAGGATAAATTAAGCCATGGACAAAAGAGTAGCCCTGAATTTGCTTTTTCTTTCTTACCATTATTTGACCTTAGTTTTTTTCAGTGATTAAAGCAACACATGAATTTTGTGCTAATCCTCTAAAGCTGGCTTCGGTTGCTGGGATTTCAGTTTACAGTAAATACTTCTGTTGTAAAGATTGGCCTTTTAGTTTCAACTCTCTTGAATAACGCAGTTCTCTATAGAATCAATACCTATGTGTACACATCTGTCTATGGTTCTCACTAACCAAATTGTGTGAGTGCATCACGGGAGACAAAATACAAGGTCTCTCAGCTCCAGCAGGAGGATCAATGTCTTGTGGTGGGGGTATTGGAGTGCTCTCAGCATGCATCTATACGTGCCCCAGCAAAGGCCAAGCTCTTATCCATTTTGCCTTTGGACATAAAAGTCACCAAGTTTGCTTTTTTTGGTTTGTAATGAAGATTTTTTTTTTTTTACATGCATCCAAAAAAGTTAGCAGAACAGCTAAAACCGCACCCCGTTCTAAAAATCATTGCAAGTTAACCCAAGTAATTTCAAGTAATGCAATAAAAAAATCTACCTGAGCCTAAAGGCCCAAGAAAGTTAGGATTACAAGAGGATGTAGTTGTGCTGTGAGAAAGGCGGGGGGACAGTGCAGGCTTCTTGGAGGAGAAATGAAATTGTTATTTCTGGAAGGAGGCACGTCATTGTTGGTGGAGATGAAATAGTTCACTGGCCTCTCATAGCTACCTGCAGTGGTTTTGTGGCTGGGAATTTAGCCAGGACACCATCCTAAAATGGGAAAGTGTGGGCCCAGCAGCAGAGTGATGGACAGGAGTGTACCCACAGAAACCCCTTAGTTACCTGGGGTTCCCCCAGGAGCATGGCGGTGGGATGAAGAAGGGTGGGAGCTGTATTTTCCCAAGGATCCAGAAGCCAGGTAGAACTAGTTACTGTGTTTTGCCCATACACACATTAACTCAGTTAAGGTGGCTGGCAGTGAGCAATCTGCTGGCACGGTGTACTTGCAGGTCTGGTGGAAGGAGGTCTGCTTAATAATTGCAACCTATTCTGTAAAACACCCACTGTTTCCAAGGGATTCTTGTCCTTGGTGCTTTTGCTTGGGTTGGAGAGGGTGAGGGGAGGAGAGTTCTGAGAGAGTTCAGCTGTGAACCAGCTCAAAATGAAGAGCAGAGACCCCAAAATATGATTTGCATGAGGACTGCAGCAATGTAGATAGGCTGTAGAGTTTTATGTCTAAACTAAATCTCCAGCTGAAAATTTCCTAAAAGAAAATTCCACCCGAACTTCTCTTTGGCCACAGCATCCAGGCTTGTGCTGGCTCTCTTTGCACGAGGACGAATCTCTCCTGTTCTCAATGCAAAGTTCATTGCTTTTGGCTTCAGACAGACAACCGCCTGGTCACGTCCCACCTGAGCATTGATGTCTCCAGTACGGGGCTGTGAACTCTTAGCATTCTCCTTGTTAAGCCTGAAAATGCTTGGTAATGCCCTATAGGTCATTCTGCAGCTTCTAGCCACTGGATTTAATGGTGGCTAATGTTAGAGAGAATATCGATAATGACTGAAGAGGTTTTTGAAAGCACATTCAGCAAAGTCTGTCTCCTGTAACTGGTGGACTCGAAGAGACCTTTGGGATCAATTCTTGTCTCGGAGCACACGGTGGAAAGACTGAAATTCAGAGGGGTCAGAATTTGGCTGGGGGAGCTGCCCTGGATGAAGAGTGCAGCTAAATTATTTAATGGGTTATGCGTTGGCTCCGGATCAGAGATTGTCGCTGAACAGAACAACCGTAGGACAAACAAAGTGGTGGCGATAATCATCCAGAACAACTTAATTTTGCCTTTGATGGATAATTACTTCAGCAGTTCATTATACCCACCTAAACTGTCCAGTTATTACTTCACAAGGCGTTATTGTGGGTATTCTCTGTAGTAAAATTTGGGTATCTGATGCTGTGTCTATCATAGCAGGCACATTTAGGAAGATAACTACTCCAGTAATCGTTTGCTATGTGACTTTAAAGAGGACAGATATTGTACATGATTATGTCTAAGGAATAGCAACACTGGGGTCAAGCAGTTATGGCATCATTAGATCAGCCTCCAGCGCTTAACTTTTCTTTAAGCCTCTCCATTTCCATAATCCTAGCATGAGATTTCCATATTTTTTTAGAGAATTAAAACAAAAAGATTAAATTGAAAATACAGGCTAAGAAGGAAGAGAACAAGCCAATGAGTTGGTACCCTAAGACCCAAGTCTTCATGGTGCTGCTCCCTCCTCCCCGCATCTCCTCACCCACCACATCTTCCCTCTGTCCCCCCACCCTCTGCCTCCTCGTTGCTCCTGGGACAAGGACCAGCACCCACCACCAGTGATGTGGCACTAGGAGTGTCCTGCCCAGCTGGTAAGTGTTGTTTGTGCATCAAAGAGGGGGAGACCCAGTGAATTCTCTCTGTGGCAGCCTCTCATTTCTACAAAGGCATTGATTTTTGCAGTAAGCTTGTTGGAGATCAGCTATCGACCCTTCTATCACGTTGGCTGAAACAGCCCACAAGCTCGAAAGCTCTAGGTTGGACAGTTGGAAGGGTAGGGCATAAATCAAATTCCTTCTGGAAATCAGACTAAAAATTTGTTCCAAGTAGAGAGCACAATGCAAAAGCGCTATTGGAGGGGGGTTTTTTTGGTTGTTACTACATCTTTAAATTTTTCACTTGTTGTAACTAATAATTAGGAAAAATCAGGACCTCTAAAACACAGGGACAACTTCCCTGCAAGCACAGTTTTGTCGTGCGACCCAGCACACTGATGCCAGCGTGAACGTGACCCTTCGTGATTGGCCCCGAATCACTCTTAGCGACCTCACCGTTAAAGCACTTAGGTATGTGGATGACTTTATTTGTAGAAGTAGATCCTAGGGGACAACTGGTGTGAAAGTAACTACTCACATATTGAAATATTTTCCAGATTGGTCTGGCATCAAAATGTGTTGGGGACTGTGCGTATATTTTGTGAATGCAACACGGAGAGCAAGGGAGTCTTGCAGCCACTTAAGGAAAATACGTTTTCTTATCCGTCTGTTGCAGCTCTGATGTTGCTGAATGCAATAATTTGGGACCTGGGCGTTTAGTTTTGCACAAGAAATGGAATACACAAACAATGATGAGTTTTGGGTTGTTGCTAGGCAGCAGGTTATTGCTTCTGGGAGAAGCGGCCACGGCTGCCTGGTCCGGCAGGGCTGCTGGGGCGATGGGACCAGGTGGGTGCTGGCAGCTCCTGGCCCTGCTCCTTCTCCTTCGGGTGACATCTGCAGCCAAAAGAGAGCTTCAGAACTCTAAATGTCATTCCTTGCCACCAGTATTTAAAAGACACCAAAAATTACGGTTCTGAGGGCTTTAACAGTTAATCATTGATTCCAAGCTTTCCTGCACCCTCCCTTTCCCAGTTGAAAGCCCGAGTGATTAAACAAACAAGCAAACAAAAGCAATTACGCGTTATCTTTTGTTGAATCTGGTGGTAAACCCAAAATCTGCTATGCCCTGTTTTATGTTTGTATTCCTACATTTTCGCTTTAATCTCTGGCACGATCTGTGTTTCTAAACCTGTTGCAATGGAATTCAAAAGGGCTAATTCCAAGATCAAACAAATCACAGCTGCGTGGTAAAAGAACACTATGAATAGAGATTGGTTTTTCAGTTTCCTTTCGAAAGGCCAGCGTAGGTATTGTTTCACCAACCAAAAAGCTTTATGTGGTAGAATAATTACTAAGTTCAGCTGTGTGAAGAGTCACGAGATTTAGAGTCAAGGCAAGTCAGTGGCAACTGAAATTAGTGGGAGCTGCATAGTATTCTTAAATCATGCAAAATAAAAGTTCTTACTTTGTGATGAAACTCGTGACTTTGAAGCTTAAAAAGTAAAGTTTCTTGCTTATTTAAATCTTAACTATTGTGGTTTAATCCTCTGAATGCTGATGCTTTTTAATCTTGGTTCTAGCCTGCTGCATCCCCTATTATCAAGCAGTTTCTGATGTCTGTAATCGCAGCAGTTAATATGAAAGACTCTCCAGAAAGAAATAATATCCCAAGTATTACACAAAACCGAATGCTTCTGTTGTACAAAAGTAACATGAAAAGTCTATATTAAATCTGGCATGACTGGTGCTCCACTGAGTTTAGTTCCGTTGTACAAATTGTTCAGTGTCGAATTTTGGCTCATGTGAACATCCTGTTTCTTTGTTTTGGAAACAAAATTGGTCTAATATAGATGCGTGTTGGAATCGCTGCTTTGATGTCTTGACAAAAGCATCTGTACCCACAGCACACATCATTTTCTGGAGCCACCACTGTATTAAGAGTATTAAAAGGAGAAAAAAAAAAAATCGATAAAGTAAATACCATTGTTAAGCAAAAGCAGGGTGAAAAATCCCTGCAGCAGGATATATATTGAGTTATAAAATGCACGGATAACAGACAGTGCACAGGTTTTCTCTTGTGCTCTCTACAGTTTTTTGTCTTAAAGTTATGCTCTTGTAAAAGCAGATAAATGTAAGAAATACTGAATCAGTGAGGCCATACAATTACCTCTAGTTCTTGTTATGCATAAGCAGCTTTAGGCAAATGTGCCTGTTCTGTAATTGCTACCAGTTCTGAGTAACACGGGTGGAATTTTTATTTACAAAACCCATTTGTACCATCAAATTCTGTGCATGTTATGACCTTTATATGAATACACGTAATAGCACTGAAATAACTCTCGTAAATATACTTTTTGGCTGCAGAACTGCTTCTCCTTTGTTTGCTTATGCATAGTATTTTTCATGTTTACAGTCACTTCAGAATTTTCTGGCAATCTTAAACGTTCTTGTACTTTCAGAAAGGGACGTGGTCACTAAAATGTGGATGTCTTAATAACATGCTGTGAAGGGGATTTTGAGAGTGGTGGAGGATCCCTTCCAATAGCTCTCTTTGTAGGAAATGTTTCTGTTAGTTACATTTTTATTTTGAAAGTACATTAAGTACTCAGTGGTCAATAAGCCAAATAACATTACAATAGGTACTAATGGATCTTAGTGCGAGGAGCTGGACCAGGAATAGTCTTCAGAATGCCTTGAAATTAGAGGTAAGAGGAATGGTAAAAATGTGAATACTGATGTTCCTTGGACTCTCTTCCTTTCTTTGTCTCTACCTCCTGTCTACCTTCTTTTCTGTACAGACTTCTGGCACATCCAGTATTTGTATTTAAATGTTTTATTGAAGTTTGTCTAACTCAAAAGTCAGTGTTAGCTATTTCTCACATGAAGCAGCTATTTCTCCAGTAGTCGCCTTGCTCTTGGTTTTTCTCCTCTCCTGTGCCATGTTGGTGACAGACTTTCAGAACCCATCAGCCCTTCATCTCCATTGGGTTCCCACCAATCTGCCTTTTCATGCGTGGTTCCAAACAGCACCTCCAGGACAAAACCCCTGCAGGTGATTCCTCTGCTTCCAGAACTCCTGGAGCCGTAGAGAAGGACTTGCTTAAAACAATCCCAAAAAAACTTTAGTGACAGCAGCTTTCCAAAAAAATAAGATGGCCACTAAACAGGAACTTTGACAAGAAACCAAAGGTTTCTCCCTTGCGCTGCCCCTTACCTTGGTGTGAGGACAGAGCACCTCACACAAGAATCACATTTGCCAGCATCAGTCATAGAATCATAGAAAAGGTGGGGTTGGAAGGGACCCTTAAAGGTCTTCTAGTCCACCCTCTCCCTGCAATGAACAGGGACATCTTCAACTAGATGAGGTTGCTCAGAGTCCTGTTCAACCTCATCTTACCTGTATCACCTTCAAGGACAATTTGGTTTATTTTGCTGCTTGTGCACAACATCTCACTGCTTTGTAAAATCCTCTTAGGCAAATGTGTCCAAATCATACAAAAGTATCCATCTCCCAGAACCTTGGTGAAATATATCGACAATATTGCATTGATTTTAGCCCTGCAAAGAGATGTCTGGAAGCCAGTCCCACCAATCATCAAATCTGAGGGAAGCGTGGAACTTCAAGTCTTCTGTTGCTCGGTTCATCTGCGTTGAGGAGCTTGATGACTTGCTCCTTCTCTCCAGTATTTCTTCTCACTGTCACAGGAATAGAACCCTGTGACATCTATGACATCTTTTCCATTTCTGCAATGGAAGTACTGAAGAAAAATTAAGAGAGTGATTTGGCTATTAAACTATTATCCCTTGTGATCCACCCCAATTCTCCATGCTTTACAGATATCCTTCCTTTAATACCCTGTCTTTGAGCTCCTCATTCCCCTCCTACCACATTTTATAAAGATCTCAGAGGAGCTCCAGCAGGGAGCTCCCGTGACACACCGTGTTATTTAGACTGAAGAAATCAAACCTGTGTCAGTTAAATCTTCCTGTGTACTCCCATTTGAGTCCTTGGCCTGAGTTATGTCCGCACAGCTGGGCTTCAGCAGGTTTGGTGAGTCAGTCACTGCTGCTAGGGACTGAGATTTGTCAGCGTAAGCTTATGCTGCTGAGAGAAGTCTAGGAACCTCCACATACCACTAAAAATTTAAAAAAAAAAAAAAACAACACAAAAAAAAAACCCAAAAAAACCCCACAAACAAACAAAAAACTTGGAGGATGAGGAGAAAAGGGAAAAAGAAGAGGAAGCTACTTAGTTTTGTGTGTGTGATGGATACGCTGGGGGTGATTCCCCACTTTATTTTATTAAGATAAAAAATAATAACAATGCATAATGAAAACACAATATTTTTTTCTCTTATGCATGGGTTTCAAGACATAATTCCAGTGCTCTTTCTAGCCCCCTGATGAGTACCTTGCTTCTAATGGCATGGATAATGAGAGATTTACGACTTCTGGCTTTTTGATAGCAGACCAGAACTCATTTGTCCGTTCCGTGGCAGATCCTGTAATCATCTCTGCAGGCAGCCAGCTACAGCTTCAAGGTGTGCAAGCAGGGAAAGATAATTCAGTTAACAAATCTCATGATGCTACTTGTAATAGAAGAAAATCCATCCTGACATCTTAAAAAAATATTTTTCTATTTTGTTTACATAATGAATCCTGTTCAGACTGAAACGATTTCAGGCTGTTTTCCTTACCCTGAGTTGAAAATCTTCCCAACAAAGCTGCCTTAAAATACTGTTATCTTTGCACAACTGTGCTCAAGTCCTTTCCTTTGTGGCAAGGTACTTGTTTGTATTGGTTTGGCTTTTTTCAGAACAAGAAATATTTCAAGAAAAGAGTTGGCAGCTGCTTTCTCCCCTTTTAAGTCTATGTTGTTGTTTGACCCCCATTGTAAGCTACTTCTTGTGAGTTCAGCAAAGATGCTTTAACAGGACTGATGGGCTCTCCCTCTGTCATCCCCTCTGATGGGTAAGGACAGGGTGGTTTCTAGCTGTGTTGGAGCTATCAGGATGACACCGTGTGCTCCCTAAGTAACTCGGTGAAAACTGCTGTCTCTCCTCACATGAAGGCAGCTGAATGGCAAATCCTGCAGAGATGATATTTGGGTGCATTTTTAGGAGATCGTAAGGGGGTAAAATCCATGTGTGGCTATGGGGCCCTGCTTCTGCCCCATCTTCACTGGGATGTGCCCTCAGACCATCGTCAACACAATGCTTCACCTCTTCCTTGAACTTAACATCTCTTCTGAAGGCTCAGGATAATGTCCATGACAGATTCCAAGGCTTTCTGGAGATGCATCACGCTGTCCAATAACAAGTAAACACAACGTTCACCAGTAGAATCGCTATAAATCAATTTAATATCAGCAGGGACTTTGGTTTAAGGTAGGATTTTCAGCATTTATCTGCTGCTACTTTTAATTCCGAGCATGTGAACTTTAGCTTCATTCTTCAGTTTTATTTTTGGATGACAATAATCTCTGCAATTTCATGATATTCTTTCTTTATGACACATGAAGAAGATCAGGAGGTGTAGGTTTGGTTCTGGTGTTCGTTCTGAGTTGGCTTTCATCTTAGACGTATCTGTAATGTCCGGATGGTTTTTCTGGATGACTCACTTCAGATCTGAAGAAGTGAATTATGATCTCTCCCAATCCTTACTGAGAGGAAGCGTGGTGAATCTTTATTGATGACACTCTTTTCCTCAAGGCTTCCTCAGGTATTGGAATTGAATAAGTCACAAGAAAATTTAAACAATTCCAATGTTTTAAACAGAATAAAGTATAGATGAATTTATCCAAATTGATTTTTAAGAAGGGAAAAAAGGAAGACCTGGGGAACTACAGGCAGGTCAGTCTCAGCTCATAGAGCAGATCCTCCTGGAAACTGTGCAAAGGGACGTCAAAAATAAGGAGGTGATTGGTGAGAGCTGGCGTGGCTTCACTAAGGGTCAATGGTATCTGACAAATTTGCTGGTCTTCTACAGTGGGGTTACAGCATGGGTGGACGAGGGAAGAGCAACTGACATCATCTACCTCGACTTGTGCAAAGCATTTGACTCTGTCCCGCACGACATCCTCGTCTCTAAATTGGAGAGACATGGATTTGATAGATGGACCGTGGAGGATTTGGAGGAGGTGGTCCATGGACCTGGGAAGGACCCTGACTCCCTTTGGGGCCGTGACAAAAACTGGACATGAGGCCAGGCCCAGTGGTCTGAAGTCATTCCAGCTCTGCCCAGGGTCATCGACCGCCCTCCCCTCGCACGGCAGTCTGTGTGTGTGTCTAGCAAAGACCTGAAACCCCGGCAAAATCCCATTACCAAGTGGGCTGTTTTCATGCAGGCCCCAAATTTTTGCACAAAACCTCAGCTTGGCTCCGAACTGGGCTGTCCCGTGCCTGCCAAATATTCGCGGTACGCTATTTTTCACCGGCACCCTCACCTTTGCGATCCATCTGTGTTTTAGCAAGCTGATTTACAAGTCCATCTTCTCTGAATCATTATCCGAGCTGTCTGCCAGTTGGCCCGAGGCAGACATCCAGGCACTCGAGACTGGGAGAATCGGTTCCAGCTGCACTCCGTAATTAGGAAAACCCTGGTCTGTAGCTGGATGTCCAGATGCCTTGCCAAGGAGCGTATCGTTTGGTTCAACAAACAGTATTTGCGTGGGGGGGGGGGGTTTAAAAAAAATAAAATAAAAAGGAGTGAGGATGTAATAGGACAAAGGTCATGTGCCAGCGACCGCTCCTCTGTTCCTCGTCACACCTCCGGTTTGAGAGCTGCAGAGATGGGTCACGGTGGGAAGGGAGGGTCTGGGGAGGTTAAACAAATCCTCAGGATTTCAGCTCGGATAGAAGTACGTTTCTCATGCTCCTCCCCACGGGGATGGAAAGTACTCGAAATGCCATTTCTTTCATGCTTTCGCACCAGGGAAAAACTGAACTTTGCATCTGGTTGTGTAACAAGAGTTCGAGCGCAGTGTGTTTTGTCAGCAATAAGAATTTGTATGAAAACCTCTGTACGTGAGAGCTCAGCTAAAACCTTGTGCTCCCTGAAGTGTCTTCATTTCAAACGCAGATTCAAGCTCTTTTTAAAGGTTTGGGTTGGTTTTTTTTTTTTTCCCCCTTGTTCTCTTGACATGAATTAACAAATGTGAAGCTTCCTAGAATAGGTTTAATAATATCATGAAAAATACCAGAGCTTTTGCCACCAGTGCCATTTAATCTGTCTCAGAGACTACTTGAAATGACCTGCCAAAAGTCTGAGTGTTTTTCAATACCAGGATTCCCATAGTAATGAGAATGCTCTTGCACAGGATATGGTACAAAATGCAATGCAAAACTCCACTCTGGACGATTTAGCAAAGAAAATAAACATTTCCTCCTCCTCTTCTTCCCACCTCACTTCTTCCTATCTCTCCTGCTCCAGAAACAGCTACTTTTTAGAGTTAGAAGAGCAAGAACTAACTGATCTATTCCAAGGGAATAGGAAATAGTGAAATAGGAAGGTTCTACCTACAGATTATTGCAGATTTCAGGAGGTTACTCTGATAAGAATAACTTACATGTTATACCTAATCTACTGTGTGGACTTTGACTACTTGTTCTTGTTTGACCCTGTAGTATTCAGTCTTTCTCTTGTGCTGGAAGTACATTTGAATGAAATTCATGAAAAGCCATCTGGCAAAACATGCTTGTCTGGAACTGATTTATCTCCGGCCAGCCTTCTGGATTTCCTCGCGCACTGGTTGACATTCTCATGGTGATGTTCTCCTGTTGTAGCACTGCAGCCTGATCTGAGACAACTGTGGTTTTCTTACTGTAAAATGTTTGAGGAAAATATTCATGACTTAGGTGAAGTTGTTGCTTTAATTAGATACGTTTTGTTTATCAAACTTTTGGACTTTTTTTTTTTTTAGGTATTGCTCTACATCAATCCAACAATTTCTTCTTTATCCTTCTTCACAAGTTATTCCCTGCTTAGTTGTTTTAAAAAGTAAATAAGACAGCATGTGTTGTGGCTCTTCACAGTGAAGGTATTGACGTGTACCTCCCCAGAATACTGATACCCTGAAAATAACCTCTCCATCAGGCTGACCCAGCAGTTACCCCTATCCCACCGCTCCTGGATACAGGTGGATTTTGTCCTTTGCTGAAATGCAGCATCTCCTCACCATGTACCACAACAGGATGAGGACCAGGCTCTGAGGGCATCTTGCCCGTGTTTTGTGCCAGCAGTTACCATCATCCAGTGCTAGATCAGGTTCATTGCATTTTCACTGACTGCAACTGTGCATTATTTCTTTGCCAAAAAATGTGTAGTGGGCCCTCTGCTCTGGCTATTTTCTGGATTCTTTTTTTTTTTTTTTCCCATGCTGTGGCTAATGAGTCCAGCTGTTTTCTCTGTTGCTCAGGTCCTTCTTTTGCTCAATGACAAAAGCAAACCTCTTTTTTCGTTTTTTTCATGCCAGCTATGAATATACACCATGGTGTTGGTATCTTGGAGCAGGCAAATAAAATATACTCTAGTAAAGTATACCTTAGCATACTTTATTAAACCAGAAGATTAATCCAACGTCCTGGTAGTGTTTTGTGGTTGCTGTTCCATGGTGGGACTCGGGGAGATCTCTCAATGGGAGACAGATCTGATACCTTCCCACTCTTTCCCTTCTACTCCTTAGCTGCACCCAAGGAGATGAAACCATGGTGCTATGGTAGATATGATTTAATGAACACTTCTTAATGTGATTTATAGTCCTTTGTTAATATAATGTTACATATAAACTGAAATTCTGCTTAGTAAAAAATGACCAACTTCTGCGGCAAGCGAAGTGAAAAGAAAAAAAAAAAAAAAGGAAGGTCTTACTGGTGGCGTGACTTGTTGCTGTAAAGCAGGAGCCAGTAATCTCAAGAGATTTCAGTCCAAAGAGAGAATTTTTGAAAATTAATTTTGCATGCTTATTACAAGATAGAAAGTAACGTAAGTTCTGGCCAAACTCTTGACAGCAGACGTAATGCATCATTGCAACAGCCCAGGCCCTGTGTTATATGGAAACTAGCTCTGTGTTCAAAGCGGCAGACAGGCTACTGCTAAAAGGAAACAAAAGACGACAAAATCAGAGACTGAGGTACTGATGTAAATAATTATTGCTGAACTAGAAAAGCTATGATGTAATAGAATTTCTGAATGTGATTTAAAATTTCTGTAGTGGTTTAAATGTGAAGGTAACTTAGTTCAAATGAAATCAGACTCAGAGCATCCGGCTCATTAATGTCCTCGTTTGTGCTCCGGGTTCTGCAGTTCCAGACTACACAAAAGTGACATTTGTTGAAATTCCACGTTTCCCGTCTTCCCTGACGCCCCCACGCTCGTGCCCGAGGCCATGGAAATCCAAAGCAGAGATACCCAAGCTTTGGATCAGCCCTGAGCACTCCGTGGGACTGTCCACCAACGCATCGTTGCCACAGGATCCCGGGGGTGTTCCAAGCGCCGCTCCTGGGAAGGGGGAGAAATAGGATCCCTGCGATAACGAGATCCCAGGGCAATCAGATCCTTTACAGCAGGCTCTTTCCCTCCTGCTGACGCTGCATTTAAACCTACGTTCTCAAACTCATCTCCTCCAGGACACTGAAAATAATATTACTTTCTCTGTGCTTTTTTTCCCCCCAGGAGTGACACAGAAGCTGTGGGGCACTGATGGTCAGGGGACATGCACAGGTCCTCAGAGGCAGAGTGCTGTGGAAGAAAAATCAGGCTCTACCAAGGTAAAATAAATAAATTCTGTTTAGATAGCAGTCAGCAGAATACATTCAGGTTTTAAAAACAATTGCTGGTTGCTGAGCAGGGTATTTGGACTTGGTTTTGTTTAGCAAGGCTTAGCTTAGGCAGCAGAAAAGCCAAATAAAATGTTGGCTAAATGTTGTGATTCGATGTGCTCTTGGTGAGGAGGAAAAAAATTGTGAAGGGGGAAAAAAGTTGTTAAAAACACCTCAGGAGAGTAAATCAAGTGGTATCCCAAATATCAGTACACTCTGTCTCAGGTGTTCTCAAGATAAAGCCTGAGGTTTTCAGTTCACAACAATTACTTTGTGTAAGTGCAGATTTACTTATTTTTTCACAAGATGCAGTGAAGCTTGAAAGCTCCCAACAAGAGTAGGATCAGCTGGTCAAACCTTAAAGATCCATTTATTTGCCAAAGGTTGGGAAGGAGGAATAATACATATACTTAAGCAGAAAAGGGAAAAGCAAATTATTTAAAATATTGGTGTATGAGTTTGAAGCTAATTGGGAGCATTTTTGACATGCCTTTGGACTCTTGCAGGATGTCTCCATCTGTGCAGCCCTTAACAAAACAAATAAATGTCAAATTAACTACTGGAGCATGAGAAATGCATCCAAAATAAAGTATTTCAAGCAACATTCTTCTTCAATGCCCTGTAGAAATCTCTGGGAAGTCGAGAGTTTTGGAAGGCATGCAAAGGTCTTAAACCTGTAGGTAGAAGTAAATGCAGTGCAGAAAATATGAGGCAAATGTTGTTACAAACCATGAAAGCAACAAAAACTGAAGAAAATTCCTTCCCTGGGGCTGCAAAATTATTGAATTGTCAAAACCACAGGCAGCTGCTTTAAAGAGTTGATAGAATTTACCTGGCACTTCACCTCGTTAATAAACTCTTGATCTAACTCTCCCAATTTGGGTTCCCAAATCAGCCTTCCCACGAGTCACGAAGGAGCCCGTTGTCCGTGTTGCTTCCACGGATGGGGGATGGGAGTGATGGGATGGTTTTCCCCAAGGTCTTCAGTGCAGGGTCCTGTCTCTTGCACCCACGCCCCGAGAAAGATGACAGTGGTACCTGGAAGGTCACAACTCTTGTCACTCACGTAGTCTTCCCCGAGGGAGAAGAATATTATGTTTTGTGAAATACTTGTCAAGTGCCAGTGTTGGTTATCAGACGACAGACACCCAGGTACGACTGAGATGAATTCATAACGAGCAGCCAGCGAATGGCACCTAAACCCTGGATGAACTCGACCGAGCTTTCATTATGGAGCTGATCCTCAGAATTTGCATGCCAATTCAGTCTTGGTTTCTTTCCTATTAGGATCGTGAGACGTAGGAACACGGGGCAGGAGCAATCTAATCAGGCAATTTACAGCAGCAATGAGATTAGGCCAGATGCTTTATTGCATGTGACTTATGTGACCAGCCGTGTGGTTAATAAGAGCAGGAGATTTTAAACTCAGGTTTACTCTTTGTCAGATAGCTTTAACATAAAAGCACCTCCTTTATCACATCGAGTAAAGTAATGTATGGGCTATCAAGATAGATGTTTATTGTCATGGTTGGAAAAATTAATCTGGGCCCCTGTTGATCAATCTGGGACATGTGTGGTTTTCCATCATGGACAGATGCCACCAAGGAATGATAAGCAAGAGGGAACTAATGAATTAAAATGGTACCTGCAGCCCTTAAAGGAAATTATATCACTTGTGGGAGGGATCATGGAGAAGTTTTTTTTTTCACAACGGTGAGGTTGTAGAGCAGTCGTGACCCTGGTGTCCACATGTCCTCTGCAGCATGTGGTGGCACACGTGGACCTTCAGGATAATGATCTACAATATATTTAAATACATTTTTAAATTCCAGCAGTCTGTCATGAAAGAATCGTTTAGAATCTCAAACTGGCAATTGCCTTTGACATGTCCATTTTTAAAGAAATGTAGTGACCACAAATCCAAACTGCAACAATGGGTTAAATACTGAAAATAATAGTATAGAATACACATATTTTAATTTTATTTTTTTTTTGCACCGGAGTGATAAAGTTTTTTATTGAAGTCTCACAGACAATTCAGGAATGATTTCAAGAGCGTATGATTTTAAATGACAAAAAAGTTAGGATGAATGGAAAGTTAACAAGAAATCTCAGGCAAAACTGTCCAGTGTGATAGATGGTAGATGAGAAACGTTTATATATGTTATGATAGAGTATGTTGATAATTTGAATCTTTTCATTTGCAGGAATCTCTGTCACCACAAAATACAAAATTGATTTCACCAACGCTTATTTCGCAGATGATTGATGAGAATAAATCAAAAGAAAATTGGCCCGCTTTGCCTATGCAGACCACCATCCCCCAGCCCAGTGCTTATCACACGAAGCAATCTTTGGCTAACCATGGTTCACTCAATATTAATAGAGAATTTACGGTACTTCCCAGCAGGTTAGAACTTCAAGCATCTTTAGATGGCACCGCGTCTCCATCAGACTCCCCCGTCGCAGAGGGAAAACTGTGTCAAAACCGACTGAAAGGGTTTGCCTCCATAACTATTACAGCCAGGCGTGTCGCTGCAGGCTCCAACCACCCAGCGTGTGGAGCTGGGGCTGTGCAAAGGTCCAACGCCGTGTCCCCCACCTCGAGCAAAATCCCTGCTACCCTCCGTCGCTGGCCTCCACCGGGCCACGCAAACCACAACGTTTCTCCGTTAAAGATTTCTGAACTTTGCACGCGTTTAAGGGAAGAGCCACGAAAGCAGATTCTTGACCCTGGAAACAAGGAGAATGGCGTGGGTCTTCAAAGCAGTGATGGGAGAGAGAAAGTACCACCTTCGTTCATCTCATGTGTCCACCTTCAGGTTTCTCAGCAGTGTCCAAATACCATCTATTACTTAGACAAGTCGCTCAACGTGCGCATTGACCGACCTCGGATTAAATGCCAAAAAATTCACAGATCAGTGTTGTCCTTCAATATAAATTGCAGTTCGTCGAGATTAACAGCAGATGGAGTAGATGGCATAGCTAATGGAGAACCCATAGAGGAGATACTTAAGACAAGGCTCCTAGGAGAAAACAAGACTCCTCTCAAATCAAACTGGAGCCCAGACTTAACAGAAAAGAATGGAATTAATAGAGGGACAACAAACGAAGGCTATTGGGGTAGGACATACCCTTTACAAAGTGTCTTTGTCTCTGAACTTCCAGCGTTTGTGGATATACCCCAAGGACCTCACAACGTAGTAACAGCAAAGAAAGATGATGATAAGCAATCTGGCAGCTATCACACTGCATTTTGTCTCCAGCTTCCTAATTCAAGTGATGAGGCAGGTAAGTAATTTCCAGAAACCTCAGGCTGGTGGAGCAGAGGTTTGGGCTGGAACAGACCCACCACAATGTTGTGGGTTTTTTGTGAGCAGATAATAGTAATCTTGCCTTCTGCAAAGGCACGGTGACTCAGAGCACAACCCAGACGTTTTCACTTCCAGGAGTACCATGAATATATTTGCCATGCTAGTGATGCGTGCTGCTCACCAGGTGACACAGAAAACTGTGTTTTCTGCATTAAAGCTCTATTTTTAACCATCTATAACTGCAATTTACTGTTTTCTCCCAGCAACATGCAAGTGTTTAGCCCCTGAAAATTTCTTTGTATAAGGGCTGAATTTCAAGGTGTGAGATTAAGAACGAGATGGCTGCACTGAGCTTGGTTTTGTGCTCCTTGTGATTAAAAAGGATCATTTTCAGCTTTTCTTTAGAAGGCTATAGCCATAAGCCCTGGCCTTTATAACTAACGGCTCCAGGTAAATGGCTTGCAAATCTTTAACGCGTGCGTTTGAAACATCTCCAAGCATTTTGCCAACATCAAATTTTCTTCGCAACATTGCTCTCGGGGAAGGGAAAGGCACCGTGGGGATTGCTTCGTGCCCACAGTGGCACAGCTTCTGCTGCAGTGGGCTGTAGCAGCTATTTTACAGTGCACTCGGATAACCACAGCTGAGTTTATTGACTCTCCGGGAAGGGGGAGAGAGAGTGGACGGGAAGAATGTCAATGAGCGAGCCTGGTTTTTACCAAAACCACTAAGATTAAAACTTACCCCCCATGTATCCTGCGACCTTGGGCTACATTTAGCTGCAATTACCTTGTTCTTCATGGCCTTTTCGATCTAAGGGTCAGCACATGAACATAAGCTGCTTCCTAGGATTCATTTGCACCTTCATCTTTCCAGTGTGCAAATGGGAAAGAAAAAAAAAAAAAAGAGAGAGAAAGATGAGAATTTGTGTGCTGTCTCATGGGCTGGACAAGGTACAAAACCTGGGCTGCACCATCCCTTTGCACCTTGGTGTTACTGCTGAAACCGGTGGGACTGCTCTTGTAGTTACCAAGTGAGAAGGTGCTGCTTTACTTGGATGCCTCTTGCTTTAACCTTTAAGAAAATTACCAACAGAGCCAGGATTTTCCACAAAGAAACCGTTAGTGTCAGTAGGTCCAGAGTCAGGCCCTTAAATGCAAACTGGAGGGTCTGCAGGGTGAAGAACCCCTCGGACTGGCTGCTGAAATAAGCCTGAGATAAAATCATAGAATGGTTGGTGTTGGAAGGGACCTTAAAGATCATCTTGTCCCACCTCCCTGCCCTGGGCAGGGACACCTCCCACCAGACCAGGTTGCTCAAAGCCCCCTCCAACCTGGCCTTGAACCCCTCCAGGGATGGGGTAGCCACAACTTCTCTGGGCAACCTGGGCCAGGCTCTCACCACCCTCACACCAAAGAAGTTCTTTATGAGATCTCATCTCAGTCTCCCCTCTTTCAGTTTAAATATCTCTTTATGTTTTATAAGCATAATCTGGGTTGCCTGTTGTTGAAGGGGAGATGGCTCAGTGGGAACAGGAGAGGAAAGATGCCAACCAGAGCTAAAGCAAGGAAGAAATGTAAAGGGGTGAGGGTTAGTGAGGACCTTCCACTGTCCGACACCAGCAAATTATGTGTTTCAGCTTTGGACTTCGTTGCATACTGGACATTGTTATCTGACATAGGACTCCTAAGGTTTCCATAGAAATTACTACGCGTTCAAGGCTTTGTTCAACACCATCTAAGATGTCTCTGTGATATACCTCAGAAACAAGGAGTAGAATAATATTGAGCCTTCCCTGTGCTTGGTAATACAGGGGTGGTGATGAAAGGATCACTTTTACTAGAAGTCATTAGAAAGTGAAATAGGACACTTCTCGTGGTTCCACAGTTTTACTAAAAAGAGGAAATAAGTGAGGTAACCAGCTGAGAAATACTGGGTTTTGAAAAATTATTTCCACCATTTGTGTACACAAGAATACAGGTGTAAATAAACATGGGAAGTGTTACCTTTTTAACTGCTTCCACCTTTTGTGTAAGCAATAATGTAGAATGTAAAGATATATATTTCTCTTGATCCGACCCTTTGTAATATAAGAAGGTGTTTATCAGCTTAGTACTTACTTACTTTCCTGTGTGAAATTTGTACCAACAGCCAGAATAATGCTTCAAAACAACAGTCTTTCTCACCAGGATCCCCAAAGTAATGAGCTCTTGCATAGCCGTCAGCTATTAAATGTGACAAATCATAAGAAACCCAGTTAAATGCGTGAGACATCCGCACCGCTCATTAAAACGAAAGGCAATTGGTATGATTTTAACCTGGGAGAAAATGAAAAAGTGAGGTCCCTTTAGTTCTGAAAATGGGTGAAGCGAGGGAGAGAAGTGACCTCTGAGGTCCTATTCTCTGTTCTGGTGCAAATCTGGTACAGTCCTACAGCCTGTTATATGTTGTGGGTTTTTTTCCTGGACTAGTTTGAAATATCTAAGGAAAGCTCTAATGGGACACAGTTGCCTTCCTGCTTTTTGGTGTGGCCCTTCTGTGTTTACAACCCCAATTTACAAGATCTGTATGGCAAGATGCTGCTGTGTGAGCAAAGCAGAATGACTGCCCCATCAGCAAAGTTCTCTCTACCATTACAGATTCCCAATTCTTTTAGATACTTTTTCCTCCCACGTTTACTAGCTCAAGTCCATTCACCTTAAGCTTTGGTCTGATACATATTTATGGAATGAAATGTTTGTGAAATGAAATATTTAAAAAGAAGGAAGAACTTGCAAAAAAGGGGCAGCGAACAATTTTTTGACACCTTGTTAATACTTTAACATAGTTATCTTATGGATGAAGCAACTGTGGAGAGTGGTTCGTCCATCACATTTCTGATGACCCAGAAAGTTTGAGTTTATATTAGTTTGCAGCTGTAGGCAATACCTTCCTGCCAGCAGAAATACGAGTGGTAATAACATCACCGTGGGGAGGGGGGGGGGGGGGAAGAAAGAAAGAAAAATTACTTTCAAGGCTAGACTTTTCTGTGTGAAATCTGTAAATGTAGTTTCCAGGATGTACAGGCTGCCTTATTAGGAGCTGAAGTGGAATGAGCACCCAAATACTTCTCTGCTTTACAGGTACTGGAGCCAGGTTTGCTGTTTCCTACGGGGCTGGTTGAGTCATGGCCTCTCTGGAACGTTCTTTTTCTAATTTTTCATGTGGCTTCACTAACGTAATGATGACTCTACTTACAGTATTACTCATACTATTTCATGTTTAAATCCAACTATTCAAGACTTGGCCTTACATGGACCTGGATAACCTAATCTAAGGCCCTGCTTTCAGCAGGAGGTGGGTCCAGATCATCTCCAGAGGTATATATTTCTACAATGTGCCACATATGAAATGGATATTTTAGGAATATTAATGAAATGTAAATCTTGGGCTACACCCATGGATAGTAATTATACTTAGAAATCCAAATCTCTCAAATTCAGTATTCAAAGCCATGTTTCATGCTATTGCATCCCAAGGATGGAATATGATCTCGTGATTTCACCGCTATGGACTGTATCTTCTACTGGCTCCATTGCTTTGGTTCCTTTACTTCTATTATCTGGCAAGAAACTGGACTGTAAGTGCTGGAAAATCCATATTATACATGAAGTCAGACTTGATCTGTGGGAGGACATAGAGTCGTAGGACATAATTGTGTTTATTTTTAGTGAGTGGCCAGCATTTAAGTCCCCTGGGCAGTTCAAGGAACATGTACCCGAGAAATGGTCCACCGAGGGCCTCATGACCCACCTCAGGGGTACAGCCAAGGGTGTAAGCTCCTTGTCACAGGTGATCGATGTGCGTCACCCTGCCTTTGGTCACAGCTTTTAACAAGCTGTCAGAACTTGCTAACGCTGCTCTTAAGTGAATGCTGCAATTTCCTTTACTGTCTGTAGCTGATGTCTCATAAATACAAGGGAAGTTAAAAATAAAAAGATTTGTCTTGTTTCTGCTGAAGACAGGAGCATTTTTAATCTTAATTTCTCACCTACCTTTCATGAAGAATATATTCCACATGAATATCTAGTTTTCCATCCATCTTTTACAATATATTACCTACTGGGGTCTATGCTGAATTATTAAAAAGGGGCAAAAAAAAGAAAATGGGACAACTTTCAATTCATTTTGACCTCTCGATTAAACAATATCATCGCTTTCCTCTGAAAGATTGTAAATGCCAACATCTAAATTTATGTTTAAGCTTAGCTAATCATAAGTGTCTTGATGCCTGAGCACCTTCACGAACGTCAGCTGCGTTATAAACGGAAATAATTTCTGCTAACACCTCAGCTTCTATCACATCTGCACTTTTGTTTTTCTTTTGTTGTCATGCCCAAAACTGCAGTGTGGAGTTATTAAGGAGGAACCGCTGAGGTGGAGAGAAATGTAAATCTGGTTTGGATGGTAGGTGCTGTGCTGGCTCCTGCAGCCCTACGTTGGGATACAGAAGGTGGAAGATGTGGAGAATGAGCAAGGAGGGTGGGGGGAAATGGCAAGAGGGCATCTTGTGAAACAAAGTTGTATGTAAGCTACCCACAACTAGGGAAATCAGGACAGGAGAGATGGGGAGAGACTCTTGATCAGGGAGTGGAGCGATAGGATGAGGGGTAACAGCTTTAAACTGAAAGAGGGCAGATTTGGATTAGCTAGTAGGAAGAAATTCTTTGGTGTGAGGGTGATGAGAGCCTGGCCCAGGTTGCCCAGAGGAGCTGTGGCTGCCCCATCTCTGGAGGGGTTCAAGGCCAAGTTGAAGGGGGCTTGGAGCAACCTGGTCTTGTGGGAAGTGCCCCCAGCAGGGGCTTGAAACTAGATGGTCTTGGAGGTCCCTTCCAACCCAAACCATTCTATGATAATGAGGTATGATTCCAGCAATGGAAGGTGAATATAGTGCAAGAGTGATGGTTGCGACCATGGACACGGGCAGCAGTAAGTGCAGGCACAGGAGACACCTGGGCTGGGGGGCTGCACTGCCGAGGTCCCTTCTGCAGAATTCAGGAATGAAGTACTCAAGAAGGGGAGGAACACATTTAAATCAGTGAACGGGGCAGATCAGAGAGCTGATATTGTGGTTGCTTATACTTTTTCCACAAGAGAATGGCAGGTGACTTGAAAGCAGAATTTACTTAATTAAGGCAACCCAAGACAGCGAATGGGGAAAACTGAAATGGGATCTGGGCTTTTGGGGTGTTGAATGGCCCCTGATGATTATAGACTTCTGCTTCCTTCTTAAACAAGACTTTCATTAGAAGTGCTGAAGCCAGCAGCATGTTTATTAAGGGGTAGATACCTAGACTTTAATTTGTTTCACGAACTATTTTAATTTTTTTATGTAGTGTGCATGTCTATATATATATATGTACTTGTATGAGAGTAAAATCATAACAGCTGGTGCTGTGGGATTTTGATATGTTGCTACCTGCAAAGCAAAAAAATATTTTTGTTTTAAATACAAATTGAAAAGCCCCTGGTATTTGAGATGTTTGTATATCAAGAAAATATCTGTAGGTCACCATTAAACTAGTATATGCTCAGGGTAATCGTGATGGGCTAATGTAGGCAATCTTAAAGCTGAAGGTTATTAATTGTATTTACTTTCAATTATTAACTAATATTTGAAATGTTGTGATGGATGAATGTGGCCTGTCTGGTGTTCTCACTTCATTTTCTGTTTATGGGAAAGTCACCGTGCAATAACCCAGAGTACAAGATTAGTGTGTGTGTGGGGGGGGGAAATATATATATATCTATACGTGAACAAGATATAATTAGACGAAAGCTGTTCCTTACAATATGGAATTTATTGTATAGAAACTTGAGTTGCTACAGCTGATGCTAATTAACTCTCCAGCCCGAGAATGTGTACAGCAGTAGTGATGGTGAAGACAGGAGAAATATGAAATATGGCACAGAAGATTTTACTTTAGCTTGCACCTGCTAAGCATGAGGAGCCAAATCTTCAGCTGATGTCAACCAGTAGAAATATCTGCCTTCAGAGGAGTGACACTGGTTTACATCAGCCCAGAATCTGGCCGGGGACATTACTGACTTGACATTATGGACAGAGCAGCTGGTGCCGACTTGTTAAGAACAAAGGACCACATGCCAAAAAGCCCATTAAAAGGACCTGCTTTGATGTTTCACTTCATCTGGTATAAATTTAAAATGGAGGAGGTTGTCAGTTTTCCTTAGTCTAGACGTTTTGTGTCATTGGGTCTGTGTCATGCTGCAATGTGACCTTCATGTACTGCATGAAAGCTGAGAAATTGAGGACTCTGTCCTTACAGATGTTGAAAACTCAGTTGGGAAGTGGCAGTCCTTGGCCATGAGTGACTATGGAAGATGCTGACAGCCTTTGAGATAGACCCCAACCCATGTGACGGGCTGTAGGAGTTGCCTCCCCTTTTCTTAGAGGTTTTTTTATTTGTTTTAAAAGGAAGGGGATGCTTCCTCTTCTCTGGAGGGTCCTTTTATGTTTATGGAGTTCCAAGGTCTTGAGCTTTGCTCCTCGTTCCAAATGCCTGCTGTCAGTTTCCCCATCCTCTGGTGTGATGAAGGAAGGGCTGGTGCTGCTTGTCAGGTGTAAGAGGAGAAGCAAGGGATCAGTGTGGAATTTTCACTTATTTAGAAAAGCTATGAAGCTCAGAAGAGCAATGTGGACTTTTTCCCTGTCACATGGGTGTATAGCTACCGTTGGAGGATGTAGCATCAGATGTAAGCAAGAGGGAGAGGTGATGCTCAAGGCTATGTCAGCCAAAGTTGCCCCCTAGGCTGGTTTTCGGTGATGGCACTAGTGATTTGGTGATTTCGGTGGCACTGTGATGTCTCAGGGACCCTGGCTGTGAATAGAGCACTCGCATTTCCCCATGGAGCTAATTGTTCTTTAGTAATTTATTTGTGGTTTTAGGCAAGAAGTAGCCACGGATGGGTGGGACTGGGGGTTGGTTTTGGTTTGGTTTTGTGGAGGTTTTTGGCTGGGTTTTTTCCACTTGTTTAAGGGCATGACCATAAAGTAATTTGACGAGCTGAAGGAGCTCCCCACCTGCAGGAAACATGCCTTTCACAGCCTAAAGGCTCAGTTTTACACTATGGGCATAGCAGTGAATCTTTGGATAGAAAGACCATTGTTTCTCTTGAAGTCAGAAGGATGTCTGCCCTGTTAATGATGTTAAACACATCATTTCCATGAGTGAAACAGACAAATTAGAATTATTTCCCCAAAGATGATCATATTCACTGGTGAAGATCCAAATTAAAGTTCAGGTCTCCTTGTTTTGGCACCTGAAAGTTAAAGGTTTGATTTTTCCACTGTGTTCCGTCTTGTTCAGGGTGGACATTTCTATCTTGAGCTGTCAGAGTTGGTAAAAATGTGAGACAATTTGAAGTGAAAGACTCTGGAGGGGGCAAGTCACTCGTTAGCACTCAGGGCAAGCGCTGGAGGACTGAATCCTAGAATTGTTAAAATAATGATTAAGAGAAAGAGATGGGCTATGTGGATTCGGTGACTGCATTATGCCACTGGAGTAAAGGGCCTCATTTTCCCCTTATTCACACTTGGTTTAAACTCGGAGCAAGTCTTCTGCAGTCTGTGAAATGAGTACTTGGCTCAGTCTGGCTGCGGTAAATTATCAGAAAGAGCTGAACAACTAGGTGTCTTTGACATGATGAGAATACCAAGTGGTTGATACATTTCTTACCCTGCAAATCACCATTTAAATGTTCTGAATCATCCAGAATATTATTTTTTTTTTTAAAGTCACACTGCATCAGATTACTCCTTCAGTCACTACAATAGCACCCGATAGCTTCTCGCGTGACACCCTTGAAATGCAGACATGGGTGTCTGACTCTGAGGTTTTTGTTCCGTGGATGTTACAGAGAATGTCTCGTAAGCACAGCAGCAAATCTCAAAGTATCTTCAATAACCATTTCCATGGTTCTTAACAATATGAACAGAGATCCTCTCAGTCTCAGGACCAGTTGCCTGGGAGCGTTGGGCTTGTTAAAGACACAGCTTTGGTACAGAATGGCCCAAAAGGCATGACAAGAAAAATAATGATGATTCGAGGCCTGAGTCTAAAATCTAAGTCCGATTATCTTTGATGGGAAAATAATTGGTGATTGACCAACCTCCAAATTATGAAAGGTTTAATGAAAAGGGAATATTTTTCCTTTTATCCTATCCCAGCACCTGGGAAACAAAGGGGAAGAAAATTAGCAAAATACACAAACACTATTGTCGACCAGCTGGGTATTGGGAACTCACTGGTGCAAGCAGTCGAACCAAATCATGTGGGTGGATTATTTCCTGACCGCTAAAATATTCTGCAGCAGTAATATGATGATCTCCTGCAGGTGCCAGGCAGGAAGGTTTCCTTTTTGCTGGTGCAGTCATGGCAAATTACACTCTTGTTCCACCAAACTTCTCCGTGCGCGGTCGGGAGTCGGCGCGGCACGTTGGTACCCATTAGCTCCCTGAAACAAGTGGTGTTCCTTTATTTAACTCCGAGAGGGAGAAGATTGATTAATTATTTTTGTAAAGCGTTTTGAGAAATTAAATTGGCAGTCACCACAGAGAGACTTAGTGTTAGGTGCTGTTGATTAGCTGCATTATGGGATTGTTTGCTCTGAAGCCAAGTGTTGGGCTACACTCTAATTTTGCCAAAAGCCTTCTGTAAACAAGCTGTTTCTTGACATCAAGAGGCTCTTCCTACTTTGGACTGATTATAGGTTTGAAGCCTAATAGCTCTTAGGTACATTTGATAAGCTTTCTCTTTTAAATTATTACAGCTTTCTACAGTCAAATATTAGCTTTTGCAGAAAGAAAGCATCTTCCTTCTGAGAAATGTGTCTGCAGCTGTCAACGTCATTAAAAAAAAAAAAAAAACACCAAAAAACCAATCCCAAAACCCCAAAAGAGCTGGCTAGAAAAAACCCAGCCTTTTTTTGTTAGAAATATTTTTTAATCTAGACTTTTACCTTGAGATGTTATTGATATATTTGAGATAATTAAGCCTTATCCTCACCAGGCAGGGCTGTTTGAGGAAGCATCAGTATTGGTACAATACTAATTGGGAGTAACAGTCTGGCTGATTCTCTTGGTTCAAGCTTGCGAAGTTCCCTCGACTTTGGGTCTGCACAGTTCTGGGAACGGAGCTGAGGACGTGGCCCAGCCCCGTTCTTCAGGATCCAGCCCCAGTTTTTTATTGAAAGGTAAATCCAAGACCTCGTTAAGCATGGGCAGAGCGACATTACTCTCAGATTATTTTTGCAATTCAAATAGTTTCCATGGACGACAAAGCTGAGCATCTGAGACTGGGGGCATTTGACAAACATGGAAAGCCACTTGGGGGCACAGGTGTCACTGCTGGTCAGCAGAAATTTTAGTAAGAACATTTGACTTTTGCAGCGCTCCTTGCCGACTGACTAAGAGTGATATCTTTTCCCCGGCAGTGATCTGAGCAATAAATTATCCATCCTATCCTCCATCCCTTGACAAACACTGAAATAACTAATAATATTGTCATTGCTCTCAATGCTTCCATTTTTCTGTGTTACCGGGCTGCTGAGATGATGCGGTCTGTTTACTTATATCTTAGATTGTATGGCTTAGCTGTGGTACTACTTGATTCATGGAGAGGAATTGAGCCATCAGTCCTTGTCATCAGGAGGCTGGAGTCTTGGGTTGGATCACGGATCGCTGCTTGCCCGCTCGAGGCACGTGTGGGCTCTGTCAGCCTATTCCTACGGGTGCCTGGGTCTAAGTCTTGAAGAAGGTAGAAGTTTCTCACATTTAGAGAACGTTAATTGCTGCTCCTCTCTGCGTGGGGTATCGGCAGTGTCAGCTCCCATCATGGAGGTCTGGGAGAGCTCAGCGGCCCAGGGCGTGGGGCTTTTATTAAATTTGAAAAAAAAAAAAAAAAAAAAAAAATAAAAGCCCAGCAGGTGGTCTGTAATGTAAAGCCTACCTACAGTGGCGATGCCTGATCTCGTTAATGACACACAGTGAATCAACGCTGCGTGACTCCTTCCCCGGCCGCCTCTCGTCGGGCTTGCCTGGTGGTCGGGGAGGATTTGTAGCGCCGCATCTGTTAAAAGGAGCTTTGGCCACTTTCAAAGAAGCACTTTGTCATGAATCGTCAAAAAAATCCACGCTGAGAGGCTAGGAGGAGCGTTACATGAAAGTATGAAAAGCTGCATTATCCCGTTGTAAAGTGAAAAGGGGAAAAAAAAAAAAGAAAGAAAAAAAAAAAAAAGAAGTAACAATGGCAAAGTGGATGTTTGCCTGAATTGTCCGTGTTTCAGGGAAAGGCAAGTTTAACCTGCTGTAATGCAGGGTCACTTCCCGTTAGCAAAACCCCCTGAAGGGAGAGGGAGGAAAATGTAAAAAGATACTTTACAGTAAAACAATATACTCATTTTACTCAGAGATCAAGGATTCTTGGAAAAAAAAAAGCTTTTGAAAACCTACCCCTGGTTTTACAGAATATTTTTAACTCCTCCAATATCATATGGATTTCACTAGGTCATTATTTAAAAGTTGAACTGTTGTGTTATTTTTTTCTTGCATAAGGCAAAAATGACTTTTCTCCGAATGTCATTATGATTTTGTTCCTTAACTTTTTCTCCTATTAGCAGCTGAACTTTTACAACCAGGATCTATATTTGCTGAATTTTATTAAGGGAGTCATTCTGCTTTGTGTTTTTTCAAGTTTTGTTCTCCTGTATCTCCCAAAGCATTACACTTGCATGTCTTTGTTCATTAGTTTTAAAGTCTTTCTTCAGCTGGGATAATAGAAAAAACACATATTGCTGGTCATCCAGTTGCAATTCTAGCTATTCTCAGAGGGGCATATATATTTCAAGTTTGGTGTGTGGGGATTTAGATATACAATTCCAGATAGTCTTAATGAGACTAACAGTCCTAATTCCCCACATAGTATATTAAAAATGGATCCAGAAATGTTCAGAGTGAAACTCTGTGATCTTACCTTTAAGTACCTTTGCCTATTTCTTTTTTTTTTTTTTCCCCTAAATATCATTTGCATCTGCATCCGTTAGTTAAGGTAATTGACAGCTGCTTTGAGGATGAGGGAGCTGATCTTTGGAGCCCATGTCTGGTTTGCTTTGCTGTGTTTTCCTGGGAATTGACTGTGCCTGGGTGTGCCTTTTGCATTGAAAGGTTAATTCAAGAGGGACTTAGAGGAAAGAATTTAGCAAATCAGCTCCGTTATTATTCTGATTGCCTCCGATGTTAGACAAGAACAAGGTGCACCTTTTCTTATTGCCTTAATTAAGTACACACAAAAAAGTCCCCACCATACTGTGAATCTAATAAGGATTATGATTTGCTTATAATATTAGTACAAGATCTAAGGAAGGCACTTTTCATGCAGAAAGGATGCAGAGGGATTATACCTGAATTTCATAAGGAATTGAGCTTTTTAAAATTCTTTCCTAGGCATCTTTTTGTTGCTATAAAATGCTAAGAAGCAGCCATCACCTTTTTCTCTCCTAATCCACATCTCTGTAGGGATTCCCAAGACCTTATGGACAGAATGTCACTGGGGGCGTTTCTCTTGGCAGGGAAGGGGTGCAGTGCAAAAGGGAGGGCTGTCTCCATTTGCACTACATGTAAGAAATATTCCTGGGGCTTAATCCTCAGTTTTTGAAGGTTACTGTACTTACACTTGGAAGCCAATATCCACAAATAGCTAGTTTGGTAGTTAGGAGTAAATGGAGTGTGAATACTCCGGGCGACTCTTCTTGCTTCTGATCAGATCTATATTCTGAGATGTTAGAGAGGAGAGATGGGACTTACAGACACCCCCTTTGCTCACTCTGGTCCCCACTGTTTTATTCTGCTACCTGGCAGCCCGTTTTCACCACCCCGACGATTCATGCTGCAGTTTTGGATACCAGTGCCCAGCCACAGCAAAGAGCCTCTCCTGGGGACACAGCAGTGGTGTCAGCGCTCTGACGCTCTCGGTGAAGAAGCTGTTTGGCCTCACAACACACACATTTATTGCACAGACTGTTTCTTGATACGAAGACAAATTATCTCCTACTGTGATGTTGCCTTGGATGAGCAGAAATTCTTTTCTCCTCCCCACTTTCTTCTCTTCTCTGCTTTCTGCTGGCCAGTAAACGATGTTAATTTAAAAGATGATTTAAAGAGATAATCTGTTTTCCATTCAAGTTCTATCTGTGGCTTAGCTGCCCTCCTTTTTTTCCCCCCCTTCCATCCTTCTAGTATCTTGGCTGCCTTTGTGAAGAGACTTCCTTCTTTGCTGCTCTGCAGTTACTTCATGCTACCTGCTGCTTTCTTCATCTTCTCCCACCGTGCTGCTTGTTTCTACCTTCTCCCAAAAACACTCTTTGATGCCTGTGAACCCATTAATCTGTCCCAGTGGCTTTTTTTCCTTTATATGTCATAAAACCTTTCTAGAAACACAGTGTGTAGCTGCAGGTATGGGATCGGTCGGGGAATGAAGGAGCAGATCCCTGTGTATGCATGAGCTCCAACCGCAATAGAATTGAGTCTATCCAGTTTGTTGAGGGTATTTGCATCAAAACTATTTTGAGAGGAGAGCTAAGCTTTGACAAAAAATAAGGCAAATATTTGCAATGTGTGAAAAACAAGGAGAAAAATAAGTTATACCAGGGAGAAGAGGGAGAGCTTGGATGCTAGCCTAGAATTTGGGAACTCTGTGTGCACTTCCTTGCTTTCACCAGATTTTCTCTGTGGCTGTGAAATTGCTTAGGACGGGGTTTATCACAGTGAAGTTAATTAGAAAAAAAAGTTAATTTTTCTGTCTTTGATCTTCAGGGATGCCTGATGAGAGGATCCCCAGAGGAGTTGAGTCCTTCTCCCTGTATGGGCAGTTACAGAAAGGAACTTAAGATGATAAAAGCTTTCTGATCTGCGTGGTAGGGGAAGAACATGACGCTGTACCTTAATGCCTCTGTTTTCCTTAGAAACACAGGTCGATCGAAAAAGAAACATGAGCCATTCAGAACATCAGAATGTGTAGGAAACCATCATTTTGTGGCAAAGAATATTTCTCATCTATTGTGAGTGGATTAAGAATCGGAGAAGAGAACTGAAAGCTTCCAGCACCACACTGCAGGATCAGTACTTAATGGCTGTGACATAAGGAAGTGTCTAACATGATGTGGCACGTCACCCTTCCTCGGGGATAGGATCACAGGGAAAAACACTTCTAATCTTCCCTCTGTCCTCAGCAAAGACATTGGAAAGAAGTGTTTAGAGAGGGGCAGCTGTTGAGGATGAGTCAGCAGAGAAAAGAGTTATGTGGCCACTTTTAAAAAGGTGTTTGTCATGAAACACGAGTTGTTTATGAAATATCTTATGTCCACAATACAGAGTGGGACAAGCTCTGCCTGGTTTGTTTGAGCTTATGGTTAAGTCTGAAAGCACTTGAGTTTTTTTCCCCTTCTACCTCCCAAATCTCTCGGTTGCCTTCTTTCGGAGTTTTTTAATAGCTATTGGTCATTTGCATCTACATAAATCTCTAGGTCTCGAGTCAGCCTGTGGCTAGGGCTGCCGACAGACAGTTATGCACATGATTAAAAAAGGCAGAGCAGAGCCACGCTGCGTGCGTGGCCGTGCGGGTCCTGCCTACCAGGGACCACTGCACAGTGCTTCCATAGGGACATAAACCAGTTCCCTGCTTTATGCTCATTCTTTCTCTCTGCTCTTTGCTGATCCTGATGCCCTTTTCATCTTGTCCCTAATTCTTTGGGTTTCTTTTCCTGATTAATTTTTTCCCCCTATTCTCTTTTCTCCCTTCAAAATGCTGCCTTAAATACCCTTTGGAAAATGGACACTTCTGTGTACTGATTTGCCCAGATGCCCAGTTTTCTAGGGTTTTGCTGGCAGCTGTGGTGGGCAGCTTGAATGATCTTCCAAGGTTTGTACAGCACAGAGCTTTCCCGACTAGCTCTGTCGCTTTTGATGTGGCTGTCCTGCAGTTGTGGCTGCTGTGCTACATCCTCCTTATCAAAACAACTTCAGTGGAAAGCATATCTTGTACAAATCCGACCTTTTTGCTGCTGGTTCCTGCTGTGATTTGCAGAGAGGCAGAACAGGGCACTAGAAATGCTGGAGATGGGGGCTGCTCCTGAGGCAGCCACCCCGCTATGGAGAGCTTCAAACCTGGATCCCCAAACCCCTTTGACACCAACTCTCATCACAGCCACTGTTGGATCTGTAATGATAATTTTGATCAGGTTTAACCAATCTAAAATATTCCTCTCGAGAGAATAAGAGGCAAGAGGAGGACACATAATGGACCTTTATGTTAGAGGTATCTTGACTCCTTCCATGATGCCCAGCAGAGCGCATCTATATTATTTAGAATGGTAATTTATTTTTGTGAGGACTACCCTCTGTGATTATTTCTACCAGCAACATTTTGTTGCAGCACAGTCATGATAAAATTTGTATCATTTACAACTTTTAAAATATATGACTGGAAACAGTTTCACAGGAAATAAAAATTATGAGGACCAGAGGACTGAGAAAAGAAAAGTTCCCATGCTATAGAATTTGGGGTTTTTTGTTGGTTTTTTTTTTTTCTTTTCTGTTTTTCACAGGAAGACAAATGCTGTCGGGAAGCAAGAAGCAGCAATGCACCACGGGCAGGAGCAGCACAACGGCCTCTGGCTCTCCTCCAGACACAGCTTCCAGAAAGGCAATCGCTGCTGCTACTGACGGCTCGTGGGAAAGGAGAGATCCCCCCAAGGGCACCTCCAAATCCAAAGGGATCCAAGCACAGGGCATCCTGAAACCAAAACTCGCTGTCTCCCGGAGTATGTGCAATAGAAAAGCTTCGTCGAGGATCCTCTGGGAAGAAAATGTTCACATGCAAAACCAGCTCCTAAAAAGTAAGGTACAAATCCTACTGCGGTTGTTAGGAATATGGTTTCAATAATAAGATGAGATCAGTCTCAAAGAAAAAAGTGAAATAATGGAAAGTCAGTCCATTTTTGTCCAGCTTTAAGTGCCGAGTATGAGTCATCTGGTGAGAGATCAATCAACTAATCTGACTGTATACATTGCTATGGTTAATAGAAAACAAGATTAAAATGAGAAAGATAGGCTTACTTTGTAAGTAGATTCAAGAAAGTCTTGAAAAAGCATTAAAATTGCAGAGTCAAGCATTCCCAGTCCAACCAAGAAACACCAGAAGTGAGGTTAGCTTTATAACCTTGTTCTGATACCTTTCTTTCACTTCTGTGATCTTTTTTTTTTGACGCAACAGCCTGAACTATGCACCGCATACCTCGTTTGCAGAGATTATTGTGAAGAGAAGAAAAGAAGAGGTTTAACAATTGATTATCAGCAAGGTTTCAGCACATAAAACGTAATCTCTTCTAGGTAGCACCAATTGGGATGTCTTACTGCCAGCATTTATCCACACAAGCAGCTGTATGCGTGCACAAGGTGTTCTCACCGAAGGCACATGGGATATTCTATGGATTAATTTGGCTTGAGCACCAATAGGTTTGTGAGAAATATACTCCAAGACTGCCTTAAAAACGCTATAATGATCATATAGCCTTTTTTCTTACAGCGATTTTTACAGATATTTTGCAAGCAGGTAGGCAAAGCTTTTTCATTATTGACCATAAAGCTACTGAATGTAACACCCACTTCGATGAGAAAAGCCCACATTCTGCTTTCAGGGCCTGAAGTTAAATCATGCCATGTCACTAGCTGGAAGTAACTTAGTTTTACAAAAGTGAAGCATCCACTGAGCTCTATCAAAGATAAAGTTAATTGACACCTCTGTAAACCTGGCTTATCGAAGAGTTTAATTTCATGTTCGCAAGCTTCAAGGTTTTTTTTCCAAAATGTTAACAAGAACAGTATTAGGGAGGAAATGCTTTTATAAGGCACATGTACCCAACACAGATCATTTTAATTTTTTTTTAAGTACAATATAATATGTACAATATGTCATAGAGAGGAAAATATTTTAAGTTTATTGTAACCAAAAATTGAAATAAAACAGTAATGGGCTTTATTCCCAGATATTTAGTTCTAGAAATCAAGTTATTTGGCAAGGAAGAAGTACTCCAGTGTGACTTTTCAAAATAGCTCAAATGGAGCTCTTCTGAAGTTCCTTTGTTATTTTGGATTAATTCTGTCCTCTAAATGAGAATCTTGTCAACTCTGATTTTAGAGCATATAGCCTCTTTTGGTCCTAATTTGTGCAGGGAGTATCAGTCACAGAGCCTTAAAGCACAATTAAAAGTGTAGAAAAAAAAATCTTTTTTTCTCAATGTGAATTGACAGCTTTCATAATAATAAGCTATGATGCACCTTAACCTTTTGTTTATTATTCCTTTTCAAGGAGTCTTTCCGCTGGAAAGACTGAATATATAGAATGAATATATGAATGAATGAATGAATGAATATATAGAAATGGTAGAAAGAAAAATCATATTATCAGCAAAGGAAAAAAAAAAAGAGTAGTGTTTATGAAAGTCTGGGTATGGTCAAAGAGAAATGCTGTGTGGTTAAGGTCCACCACAGTATGTTATTTCCTGCAATATGTGCAATAAATTGAGATGAACTCGAGCTGCAAGTCGCAGTGGGATATCCTTTGCTTTCCATGATGTCACTTCTGTGTTATAGAAGTGTCTTGCTTTTTGGGAGGCGAATACCAGCAAACAGAGCTAAGCATCCGAGCGGTTTAATTACGCTTCGATGTGATGTCTGGCTTAATGTGAAAGATACTCTGGGTGTCACAGGGCAGTGAGTAGCACCTATGATTAGATTTGATCTATTCTGCTTAATGAGGCCTATTAATAATACCTTGGCATTCTTATTTCAGAAATTGCCCTCTATGTCTAATGAGGTGGAGAACCCAATAAAAAATTAACCATGCACTCTTAATGAACTTTTAAATCTCTCGAAGGTGATTATGAATTCTGTGGTTCAAGTGACAAAATAAAGGAGTGTGAGGAGGAGGAGGAGCGGGAGCGAGCCAGGCGGGTGATACTGTCCCTGGCTCTCTCACCAGATGCTGCTCGTGAGAAGAACGATGCGCTCACCTGGCCAGAAACTGGCTCCCAGCCTGAGAAAACCCCACCAGTCCCGTGGACACTGCGGGTAAAATACCAGTTTGTTGTTATTGTTGCTGCTAATACAGGGATTGACTTTTTGATTATTATTTTTTCTCCTTTTTTCCTTTTTTTCTTTCTTTTTTTTTTTTCTTTTTTTTTTCTTTTTTCTTTTGTGGATGGTCTTTGCTTCCTGGTAAGTAGCTGAGGGCAGAAGTTTGTATTACCTTGATTTTTCTCCTTTCCAGTGAAGCTTTGGTAACTTGCATAAGCTGCCAAGACTCGCTTGGCTGTTTGATTGTAAAATGTCCCCATTCTAACCTCCACCAGCCATTCCTGTAGAGGAACATGGTAAAAGTCTGAGGATTTACAACTTTCCCAAAGACACTTTGGAAATTGTCCCTTGGAACTGCCAGTTTCCCAAAGGGGGAGGACATCCAGCACCACAAGCGGCAGCTGTAGGTATGGATGCAACCCCAGGTTGATATCAAGCCCCATCACCAGAGGTGCTTTCCTGTCATCTCCTCCAGCATGTGTTGAAGATCAGTCTCCACTCCCATCGAGACATTCCTCGATGCTGAAGCAGCCTTTGACCGGGAAGCATTCTCTTTCTGGATCATCCAGGAATAGATCTGCACGACAATCCAAACAAACAGGGAAGTTTGTGAACTGTTAGTGACGAGCTGCTTCGGCGATGGGGTGAGACAAGGAAATAGGCAAAACATCAAGAACTCGAATTTGGATAGCTTATAAAAATATGTGCTTCAAAACCTTTTGGATCTGTTTTCTGAAAGTTGGGTTTGGGTTTGATAATTTTGTTGTTGTTGCTTTTTCGTTGTTTTGTTGGGTTTTTTTAGAAATTCCCCTTTGTCTGGTCTGGAAATTTCACACCAAAGCAGCTTTCTAATAGTAAAGGAAGCAAAGACATACAGGAAGGCAGTTTGCTGACTTCCATATAGACAAGCAATGACTTTCATTAATCATCTCTTACTGAACCCACTTAGATGCATATCACATTTTTTTTCCTCCTTTTAATATTTTTTAAAACAAAGTGGTTTCTCTGTTGCATTTAGGAAGCACTGGAAATCCATAAGCCTCAGTTCATCTCTCGTTCACAAGAAAGGCTGAGGAGGCTGGAACACATGGTCCAGCTGAGGAAAGCCCAGCAGAGCGATGCTCCTCCTGCAGGCAACCAAGCAGCCCTTGTTCGCAAGCTTTCCTCAACATCCACTTCAAGCAAAAAAAAGCAATACACCATTCCTCACCCTCTCAGTGGTAAGTTGAATTGTGACTCACCACGGGTCTGTAGCTGTCTTTGAAATCTTGCCACGTGTATAGTGTTTCCATATTAATTTTGTGAGAAAACACAAGACCCATTGCTCCTGTTCCACCCCATCATCGCTCCAGTGTCTGTCCCAGTGCTCAGAGCAGAAAGTCTCCAAAGCACAGAGATGGGTTAGTGGGGACGAGGTGTTTTCTGTGGTTTGTGGCAGCAGAAGGAAACTTCCTGGAGGACCTTTTTGTCATTGTCACCTGCTGTCACGTTCTTTGTCATGATGCACGTTGCTGCTAGTTGTAGAGGTGATAGCAATAAATGGCATTTCATGCCTCTCACAGAAAGAGCAGTTAGGGGAGAGTTGTCACAAGTAGGGGGACAGGTGGGGTTTGGGAATAGGACTCCCAATCTGGTCTTCTCAGCAGCTTCAGGTGTGGACTTCCCACTTGACTGGTGGAGCCCTCAGCAGTGAGAGAGCTGTGGAAGTACACTCGGCTGCCCAGCAGCTGAATGCAAAGCTGCTAAATCAATGCATCTAAACTCTGTGATTTCCTAATTCGAGTTGATTGGGTTGTTTTATTACCCTGGTGGTAAAGAGACTCGATATCCAACGAGTTAAAACAACAGTTCTCTCTGAGAAGCTCCCTCGCAGCTCCCTCCCAATGCCACCTCTGTAAATATTATCTAGAATCGGGACATTAATCACATTACTTTTGTTTTTCCTTTCTTTCTTTCTTTTTTTTTTTTTAATTGCCATCTGGCTGTTACTTAATCTAGTTGACTAAAGAAAAAGATTAATTTGATTGATTGGCATTCCTCTTTCCCTTTCAATCTGTGGCTGTTTGAAGCCACATAATTCTACTGAAAAGTAAATAAATTGAAAACATTAAACAATTAGTCGGGTCACCTGGAGGAAGCAGGAAGGAAAATCTTTGATACCCTCAACACTGGGAAACATATTTAGTTTTTTGTGCTCCCTGGGGAATGAGATGAGGTGCAGGAAGGTTGGGTGCACTCCCAGGCTTGGGGTTCTTGGAATGCTTTGCATCGGAGAGTACCAATTTCCATCGCTACATCCGCACCATCTGTTACGGTGTGATGGAGTCTACCTTACATCCGATACTATAAAAACCCTCCGTGTAAGAGCTAAATAAGCATAAGCAAACAAAGCACAAAACATGAATTATATTTTAAAAAGTCAATAAAATTAATTCACCACTTCAGTTATCCAAGTTAATTTTCTTGGGTTCGGATCTCGCAGGTCTGTGCTGTTCCATGGTGTTGGGGGCTCAGTGCCAGCACCAGCAAACCCTCCCAGCAAGCAGTGGCCCGGGTCAGGAGTTTGTCATATATCATAGAAGAAGTGACAAATATCTCCCCTTTTATTTGGTCATCTTTGGGAGTCCCCCAAACCCCTCTGCAAATTCTTTACGAAACAAAAAACGTAAAGGTTAAACCTATTTCTCCTTAAATTATAATTAAAGATTAATCTTTATGCTTGTTTAATGAGTAATAAAAGTATAATATTGAAATATATTCATTAATTATTCAAGTAAATTACTATTTCCTTCTTCTAGTGGTTAGTCATTAAAGACAAATTTGTCTAAAGAGACTCTTTAGTTTCCGTAACTCATCCTCCTTCCTGTAGCTACATGTAATTTTCTGTTTGTAAGATCTGAATATTTTTATAATGGCAGAAGCGTCACATCTGTTATTTAAGCATAAGTGTAATTAATTTTGTAAAGCCTAGGTCCCCGGTATAGCACGACTGTGTAGGCTGCAGTTCAGAGGGCTGTGCTGGAGTGGGCTGAGCACATTTAATTTGCTCTGAGTCCTGATAATTGGTATTTTAGGACTTCTCCTGGCTGATGCTGTTGTGCTGAAGCACTAATATCATTAACGAGCCCCAGAGGGGGGGATCTTTGTTTCCTACAGATGCCCCCAGACTTTTCTAGCTGCAGCCCCTCTCGCAGCAGAGACAAGGGCTCCCCCCTCGCGCCCACCAAGGGCACTGTCTGCCTGTATCCCTCTGGGGTCTCCCCTGGTGACACCAGGGTCACAGCCTGCTCCTTCCCTCCTGCCTGCCCCCCCCAGAGCCGGAAGGAAGAGAAATTATCATTTCTTGTCAGCATTATTCTGTTTTCTCCGGAAAAAAAAACCACCCTCTTTAGCAGGTAAAATGGGCTTTTAAAGCAAAGAAGGACTTTGTCTCATGTTTTAGAAAACAAAAGTAAAATGCAGTGAAAGTGCTGCCGTAGTCGAGGTCAGGGATGCAAGCACAGTGTCGTTTACTGGGATGGGAAGCAGATGTCAAAATCCCAGTGACCTGGGGCAAGGCACGCTGTGGGCACGGGCAGCAGTGTCACCACCTGCTCTGTCACTGTGTGTGCCCCATCCGTGCCCCCATATTTCAGCTGGATCTAGCAGGGGCTGCTTTTTAATTATTTTATTATTATTTCTTTTAAATTAGGATTCCCTCTTTGAGTTCTTGTCAAGCCAAATGACTGACCCAGCTCACCAACTGGTGTTGTGATGGGATGAGCTGGCGGGGGGGAGGGTGGGAGATGGTGAGGGAGGAAGGGAGGAGAGCAGCACCTCCTCCCTTGGCACCCACCTCATTTTTATGGGTGTCATGGGACCGTACCCTTCCCAAAGAGAGCTCCCAGACTTTCTGTACCGCACCCGTGCACAGATGACACCAAAGGTGGCTGAGCAAAGGAGACATGGCAGGGTTCCCTGACAACATATTTCAAAGCCAGCTTTTCGAGTGGTAGAGAGCCTGGGATTTATGCTGGGCACAAAGCGCCCAGGAAAGGAAAAAATATCCTCAGGTGTGTCTGAATGTCCAACCACAGAAAGTCCTGAATGCCCTCTCCATCTCTGGCTATACCTGGTTGTGAGTTGGTCGTGGTCCAGAGGAGCCACTGTCTGTGACACCAACCCTGGGGACAGGAGCTGGTGGCTGGAGCTCAGTGCTGTGTTATCACAACCATTGCTTTCCAGGGATGGTCCCACTGTCCAGGGTGCCACATCCCAACAAGTCACAGATATTTTATTTGGTCCTAGTTTTAATAGTTCTCCTCTTCTCCCTGCTACTCTTAAGAAAATCTCAGCCAACCGCAGCCCGCCTGCAGGTTTCTTGCTCTCGGCTCCTCTTTCACAGCAACACACATTGAAACAACATTTGAAATTGAGAACCCAAGGGAGTGAAATGATGACCTGGAAACTTGCTTAAGTATACAGCGTCGCATTGATGGCACCTCTAGGCTTCAGGGTGTGATCTTGTGGTTGCTTTCTTTCAGTCTGAGAGTTTCCTCCTTTCTCGTTTTTTCTCTTCCCTGATGTCTTTGGGATTTGTGGAGGTGGAGGTCTTTGTGGCTCTGAGGTTCACAGGGCTCATTGCCAGCACACCCTCATGCATTCTCCAGTGGTCCTGTTTTTTTCTAAGAGGAGGTTGGCTGATGAGTTTAATTTCCACTGACCCCGAGGATGGATTATAAGCGCGTTTGTGGCTGGGCAAGAGCAGATGGTCTCTGTGCAACCCAGAGCTGCTTGCAGAGCAGGTCGCTGCAGCACACTTGGCGTCAGGCACTGACAATATCACTATTTTTCTGCCACCAGCAGACGGTCCCAGCTCAGTTCCCCATGTGCACGGGGAGGTGGCACAGGGGGGGAGAGCCGGGACCGTCCCCGTGGGTGCCAACCCGCTTTTACGCAGGTGTAAATGGGGGTTAAACTGCAGCCCGAGGTGTTACCCTCTTCGCTCGACAAAGTTTGCTGCAGTTAATATCTCTCGGAAATGAGCTTCTTCCGTGTGTTTCACTCTGGACTTGCAGCCTTTATTTCAATAAAACCAGGAAAAAGAGCAGTGACCTTCATAGGCTTTTCTCCACCTGACATTATTCTATCAAACTCAAGTGTCTTTATCAATAACAAAAATATTAGCTAGCACGGTTTCCCAGTGTTTTGACGGTGTTGTTACAACTATCGTTTCTTGTAGGAGAAAGAAATAATTGGCATTTTGCATCATTTCCATATAAACACCAACATCTGTGGAATTTCCGTTTACCTTCTCATCCTCAAAAAGCCCAAGTTGTTTACCATTTTTAATTGTAAGTCACGAGCGGGATTTTAGGAAATGCTGAAAGTAATCTTAGAAAAATGAAAATGTTTATCCTGCAGAAGATTTTGTCATCACAAGAGCACTTTGAAGGCAGAGAACCTGCAACTCTCACGCTAGCCTTTGTGCTGGGTAATGCGTACTGCTAAATTTTGAGAGTGCTAATTAGTCCAAGATAGACTACTCTGCTGTTGACTATGTCGAACAAATTAGAGATCCCACTGTGACGAACTGAATAGAAACAATGTTCAAATAACTGGATTTAAATCTCGAAAACCGTAATGTAATTACTTCAGTGACAGGACTACCAGCTGTTTATAGGCCTTTAAATCTGCATAATGAACAGCCTTGTGATCTTAGTGTACACAAGCGCTTTCAGAGGTTTAAAAAAATTTCTCAGGCACATATGGTTTTTTCATACCTTCCATTTTCCTCTCCTTTGAGAGGGCGGTGGTTCACTGGAAATGGCAATACAAGTTGAACATTACCATTCAGCCCCTACCGTGGTGCCTGCTGTGCGTCTCTGGGTTTGCATCCAAATCCTGTATCTTTACTAATATTTTGGAAGGAAGTTTATCCCTCCTCGGTCATGCTTCTAAACCTCTCCAAAATACTTTATTGTAACTGCAAAAGCCTGGAGGGCAAGGATGACTGTTTGTTTGTGTTTTCAAGGAGTTGGGTTCTTGAGAAGCTCTACACCAGGGATGTTTTTATTTGGACTGGAGAGAGAGGAGAAGATGGCAATTGGGGAATTTGCAATAAGCGTGCAGCCAGAAAATCCTGCAGCCACTGACGTGCATCCTTGTGGTCTTCAGGTGCCGTTGGTGGCTGATGAGATGTTTGCAGCCATCAACCTGTCTCTGTTCATGTGCGACTTTAGTTGTGCCGTTTCTCGGGTTCTTTTTCTCCATCAAAACTCATAGCTAGCCGTGGTGGTGCCACCGGTCCTGTGGGCACCTGGCCTCTTGGTTAAAGCTGACAGCTCTGAATAAAGACCAACCTGCAGTCAGGTAATTGAATTAGGAAGAGGAATGACCGGAATGACCTATTTTTATGGTAGTATTATTCATCACGTTGAGTGGAACGGTGCCGATGAGTCAGCTGAGCAGGTCACCGGCAGCGGGTCCCTCTGGAGCCCAATGCTTGAACTCGCTGTGACGACAAGGGAGGAGGTGATGCAGCAAGTGGGGTGACCAGCGTGTCCCCTCTGTGCCCTCATCCTTGCCAAGGGGGAAGGTAGCCAACCTCTGTGCAAGGACGGTGGCAATAAATTGGAAGATCTTCAAGCGCAAAGAGTTCTGTGTGGATGACGACAGCACTGAGACAATGTGCCTGATAATGGGTGACTCACAAAGCTCGGTCAATTTGCTGGGGGATAATTTCACTGGAATCTTAAAGCAGTCAAATAGAAAACTGAGCTTTTGATGATGAACTTTTAAATCCAGGAGTAAAAGATCTGATTTCACCCCTGATTAGAAATTGCAACTAAAGAAGCCAGGATTAAGAAGCTGGTGCAAATTTTACCAAAGATTAAAATTAATCTTTTGATGAATTTACCAAGATCTGTAGTACCTTCCTCATTAATTGCTTTTTTTGAAGGAACTTTTATGCTTTTCAAGGCTACATGTTATAATCAAACAAGAATGATTTTGGAAGTTTGGAAGGGCAGATGAGTTGCTAATTAAATTTTCTGGATGAAATCTATGAATGTTCAATTATCGTATGGACAGAAGGCTCTGAAATTTCCTACACCATGCCCAAAATTAATGTAGTATGAAAAATGTTTTCATAAACCTGTAAACTTTACAGCTTTTTTTAGAGATACTAGTTATGTTTTGCATTTTTAAGACTGAAATATAAAGGAGGATTGGAAGTCTCAATAGACACAGTGTGGGACAGACCTGAACAGCTGGAAAGCCCATGAACCACCTTCCGGTGGGTCCTCTTGAGTGAAGGACCATTTTTGAGCTTCAGTGTGTCTCTGAGATGAGCAGAAATTCCAGGCAGTCTTACCACCAAACTTTTAACTAGCGGGTTATTGCAGTTTTTTATAAATAATTCCAAAACCTCATCTGTTGACTGCAGCTAAAGTAATTCGTTACATGAAGTCATTGACATACAATGTGGAAAGCTTTGGGCAGCACCCTTGGGTGTAGGCACTAGTTCATGTTCTCTGGATGAATTCCCAGTCAACCACTAAGATCCTGCTAAACTGAATGCCACCTTGACATTTATCTTAGATTCAAGGGTAATTTTTTTTTAGGTCACTGTTGATTTAAAAAAGCAGTGTCTAAAAAAAAAAATCTTTTCTGTCTTAGGACTTCTCTGGATGAAGGGGCTTTTGGTGAGTTATTTTTTCAGTTCGGTAAAAAAGCAGTTGAATTAAAGAACCACCACTATCAGTGCTTTGCTTTTCAAGGGCTGGCAGCACATCCTCAAAGGTACGTTTTAGCTGATAACAAACTTTGAGAATTCCTGCTAGCAGAAAAATGTATGTATATTCTGACGGGCAGAGTTTAGCCTTTGATAACTTTTGCCACTCTTTTTCTTTTTTAAGTGTTTCAGTGATTTAGTGGTAAATAGGAAGTCAGGGGACGGTTCCAACACAATCATTTTATCTGTTCTCTGTCTAAACATTTACTAACTTCCCTGCTCAGGAAGTTACTCGCACTGTCTGAGGTGCAGTTCAGCAGTAGTTAAAATATATTACAGCGATGACCCATTTACCTTCATTTACAACTTGCTGAAGTGGCTTCTTTCTCCCACTATGGAGATGTCAGATGGTTGCACACACTCTTGGTGTAAATACCAGAAGTTCGGTAGTTTCACAAGGTTTGAATAAAACACCAACGAAATGTTTCATGCCCATCTGTCTGTAAGTTTTTTAACTCCCGTGCATCATTGGAAGAGCGGAATGTCTGCTTTGAAATCCCTTCTTTTCTGCCCTTCAGAATAGTTTTCTCCAAAAAGTAATACAAGGCTATGAAATTTGATAAGGAACTTTGATAAAATGCAATTTAGAAGACTATCAGCCTGGGGAATTGTCCACCTTATGCTTCGCTTTGATCTTCGCTTGGTAGGAAAGAATGTTAATTCAGGTCTTCATGATGTGTTTGGCAGGTTATTAGAGTTCTGAATGTGTGCTGCTCTGCTGCTTTGAAATACGCTTTCTTCTTGGTTTTGAATATTAACAAATATTTAAATGCACATATGATTTTTATTTTCTCAGTTACACTAATTTATATTTATTGTTCAGATAATTTTAAAATTCAAATTCTAAAATACATCAAGGATTAGTCTTATTTCTGCTTGATGCTTGCATGTAATTCTTTTTTCTTATACGTAGTGTCCTGAGAGCGAGGTGAGAGGCACTACATGAATGTTTTAAGTGTTAACTTTTTGACTCCGAGCTGCGTCACAAAGGGTATTTTTATAACCAAGGTAGATTTATTTTTTTCTTGGAGGATTTTCCCCAGAGTCTCTTTTTAATCCTTCCCTTCAAAGCCACGGGTACGGCCACAGCCACACACATAGTTCTAGGCAGAATTTCGGGCAGTGGTGGAGCTGATGCCATACAAGACCATCAGGAGAGGATTTTTCTGGCCTCTGGGATGCTTCCCAGCACTCCAACACAGCCTGTCTGAGCGACTCATAACAAAAATACAGGTTGACTTGTCCTGCTGTTTACAAGACAGGTCGCTGGACCTGCACATCCCTCGCATGGTGGCTACACACACAGGTCTGGAAATGTTAACGTGTCGTTAACAGCTTTTATTTAGAAAAAAATGCACAGAGGGGAAACTCTAAAACTCTTAAGTTTTGTTCTAGAAATCCTAAGCCTGAGAATTTCTGGAATAAAAAAAAAAATCAGAAATTTGAGCAGATGTCTCTTGCAGTGCATAGGAAATCATGTAAAACCCAGGCTTCGTGCTGTCCGATAGCACCGCATCTTGGGACAGGTCTGCCTTGACCTGCTGCAGGAGGACGTGGGGCAGGCAGTGCAGGTTTCTGCTGGGGGGTGATTCCCAGTGCCCTCAGCTGCTCTTCTGTGCCCAGGGGCCTGGGAACACACAAGGGAACCCATAGCAATGGCTTTATAGAACTTCAGCCTGATCTCGTGCCATTCCCTGGGACAGAGGATGTGCCTCGTGGGGAAGGATGCATCCTGCAAGATGTCAGAAGGAGGTGTGCAGCCTCCAGCAGCAAGGGACTGAGCTGAGGCTGCTCTGAAATATGCTGGGACCCACACCAGCTCCAGAAAATCAATGATCCCAGACCTTAATCCTTCACCAGGACCGTCCGGGTCACAGGCAATCTGCTCCCTCGAGTTTCAGGGTTATTTTGACAGTAATAGCATCCAAGTGTTTATTCCTTTTAAGTTAATGAACACATAAATGAACATAAAACCACTAATAAATAACAGGCAAATTATATTTTCCTGGCAAATTAAGCATGTTGCTTGTGTGTACTGGAGATTTAATAAGCATGATTAAGTGCTAGAAAACCGCTGAGTAGAGAAAAGTTAGTCCTTGGGCAGAGGAGGCTTCTCAGCCTCCCCTCCTTTCTCAACTAGTGTTTTGAAAACTCTACCAGTTCATAATAGGAGCTGCTGCAAAGGTCCCTTTTATTTTTATATTGAGATATAACAGTGATCTTAAAGGACGTGTAGTGTTTTCCTGAGAAACACGATAATCTGAGGACAACTTTGCCTGTGGGTGTAGCCCCGTAAGCTGCTCGGGCTCTTTGGTTGCTAAGACATCTCCCATAAAAAAATCCCTGAAACATTTGGTGTCCTAATCAGTGGAGAAGGAAAACTGGTGTGGAAAGGGTCTTTTTTGGGTAGTTCTTGTTGTATCCGCTCAGGGCCGGTGTCTGCACTGGGCAGTTCTGGAACGAATTATTTTCTGTATTTACTTCTCTGCCTTGATCATTGTATTTTGTCTCTTTGGTGAGATGGCAGAAAGAGGCCAGCGTTGGTGCCTGCTGTGACAGATAATATGTCTTCCAAACTTCCCTGGAAAATGGAAGTGCTAAAAAGTTTGCACGTATGTTTATCTTATATATACATTCTGTAAAGATACTGGCAAATACCTTTGATGTTCAGATTGCTGGGGCTACACAGGGCATCATACCCCTGTCCTCAGTGCCCTGGGGAGATCCCTTGGACCTGGCTGGGCACAGGCAATGCTCTGGTTGTCCTTGTGTTGAGAGAATGCAATGTAAAATCATTTTTTTCCTACACCTGACCTGAGAAGCTCACGCTTTAACCATCCACGGTGCCTGCATGCACCAGGGTGGCAGCTCGTGCTCCTCAGGGATGTTCCTTCCCTGCTCTGGGTGGTCCTGCTGGACAGAGGGGGGACCCCATTTTTTTCTTGCATCATCCTGGTGTAAATCTAAGTAAAGCAGCAGCCCTCTTCTCCCTCCTCTCACTGATAAGTGTGGTAGACACAGTCTCCATCATCATGGACCAGTATACATCCTTACAAATGTATGTATACTGGCTTCCCACTGGCATCCCTTCCCATTCATAAACCATTTTTGCAAGGATGGTGTTAAAATTACCTATTCCTGAGACTCAGCGACTGCTAAGATTGGTAATTATTTTCCCGTATGCAGGGAAATCCGTAGGGAAAAAGGAGCAGGTGGAGGCCCTACAAGAGGTAGAGGATCCCCTGCCCTCTTGTCTGCAGGCAGAGGAGGGGAAGTAGGAGAGGATGAGGGGGAGTGGAAGCAGGTACCTGCTCGGGGCAGCAGGGGAGTCCTCTGAGTCTGCTGAGTAGAAAAAAGTTAGTCCTCGGGCTGAGGAGGCTTCTCAGCCTCCCCTCCTTTCTCAGTTCTCCAGATGAAGTTGTTAAATGTCCTTTCATTGACCTACAGAGAGTTGGATCTGTCCTGAAGTCATCAAAACTTTAATCAGAAATATCGTGACTACATGGAATGTGGCATTTAAAATTTCAGTAAACGCAGATTCCTCCAGTATTAACTTTATTTTCCCTCTGCTAGATAACCTCTTCAAGCCAAAGGAAAGATTCATTCCGGAGAAGGAGATGCATATGAGATCGAAAAGGTACAAATCGCTTCACTTGAGGGTTCCCTGCGAATGGCTGCCCTCTCACACCTCGGGCAGTGTATTCCCATGCCATCTTCAGTGCTGGAGGGTTGGTCTGTCGTTGCTGCTCAACACCCCCTTGTGCAACGCTCATGTTTTTCTTCCACTGCATCAGTTTGGTGCATTTGGGGCAGCTCTGCCCTTTCAGCATCCTTTGTCCAGCAGTTTCAGATGGCACGGGGTAACACGGGGTGAAAACAAAGTCCCTGAGAGGTACCTCGGGCTGGACCTTCAAAAATGTAAGCAGTAGGGTCACTTTGGGTTTTTTTTTTTCGTCCTGATTATGGCATGTGGTGTGGGAATTGCAGCAAACGGTTAGAAATGTTAGACCTTTACCTGCATTGCACTTCACGCCATCATTTACAGCAAGGAAAGTGGCTACCGTGCAGAATTCACACCATTTTTAAGAGTGTTCAAGATGTGTCCCATTTTTCTCCTCCAAAATACAATCCTCCTGGCTGAGTGCAAGAGCTGCTTCAAGAACAGCAAAAATCAGAACTAACAGGCATTGCGTGCATGCAAAGAACAGGACTGCTGCAAAGGAAGGTCCAACTTTCTTTTCAGACCTCCGGGAAGTTTATCACTGATTTTGATGGAAAAAGAACCAGACCAGAAGTTGCCTTTTTGAGGGCAAGTCGTCTTATTTTTAAAACAGACAGATTATGTTCTCCATGGTAAAAATTGCTCCTAATGACAGTGAAAAAATGTTAACAGCCCCCAGTCTTATAATGATGGTTTTCTTATATTTTAGAAAAATACTTGAAAATAATTGGTTGGTATTAATTTTGTGACATAAATATTTAAAAAAAAAAAAAATGCACAGGCCAGATTCTGGTTTGAATTATGTTGCTATAAATTGAACCCAACGCCACTGGGCTCATTAGAGGCTACTCCAGAATCACTCTGCTGCATTGGGATAACCTGATCCCATCTTTTTCTTCACTTTTTAGTCCAAAATTAGAAGTGTTTTCCAACAAGTCAGATTTTGTATAAAAACATTAGCGTTAATCACTCATAATTCCCGTGCCATAAATCTAATTCCAGCACTTAGAGATGCCCATTAATGAAAAGTATGGCATTGAAGGCAAACATTTCCTATAGGAAACCCAAACTATTTGTGAGTCCCAGGGATGATGTGTGAAGTTAACTCTGTAAATTCATTCTAGGATTTATGACAATTTACCAGAAGTAAAAAAGAAACAAGAAGAGAAACAGAAACGTATCATCATCCAGAGTAACAGGCTGCGTGTCGAGATCTTTAAAAAGGTAAGGATTTATTGTGAATGCAAAGTGTAATTTGTAACCTTTCTTTACCTGTGAATGGGGCCTCGTGGGCAAAACACTGAGAGCACAGGATGTTTTTAAATCCTGTCCTTGGGGTTAGGTACTTCTTTAAACTTCGATTTCAGCTTTAAACCAGCTCCATGATACTCTCAAGTATCAGTTTTTCCTTGTTTAAGTGCTCTCTGTTCCTTCATCTAATTATACCCTTCCTGTCCAAGATGGAAAAGCTTTTCAGTGTTTTGGGGGGGTTTTTTTTGAGCAATGTAGCTAGTCGATTTGAAGTCTGAGAATGCTGATAGCACCTCACGTGCAGTGTCACTGAACGTTTCTGCAGTTCTGTCCACCTCATGTATTTTAACAATATCTTAAGGCAGTTTTGGTTTGTTTGTTTGTTTGTTTTCCCCAGCAATTACTGGACCAGCTCCTCCAAAGAAACACAGAGTGACGAGGGATTCTCTTGCCCACCATCCTAATTGGATCTTGAACGCCTTTGACAGCTATATAAGCCATAAAATCTACTCTTATCTCAATTACTTGGAGGTATTTTTCTGATCTTTGGCTCTTTATATAAAGAAAGATCCTTTATAGTTCAATTGAAATTTTAGGGCAACTTTCAAGTAATCAAAACCAGCCTAAAAGGGAATGCAGCTGTTTCAGAGCATCACCTTTTGGTCAGTTTACCCAGAGGAAATAATTTTAAGAATTTTTAATGCAAATAATGAATTACAGTGCTATTATTTATCTTAATCTTTTAAAAAGTATACATCTCTGTAGCAATAGAACTGGGTTTATAAGATCTGGAAAACTTCTTTCTCTGAAGTATTCTACTAATTGATTTCCTGTGAGTTAAAACCTTGAAGTAAAGAAAAATGAATATTATTATTTGTTATGTTTAGAAACTAGCTGAAATAGCATTACCACATAATCATAGCAGCAGCAGTTTCACATTAATACTTAACATACCAAAAGGGACCAATATTTTAGCTCTCTGAAGAACTCTATTTCTGTTTATATAGTGAATCTACATAGCAAGCTTACCTGTTAAAGAGCAATATTTTAAAAAAATGATTATAACGCTGTTTTTTGTGTTTTTCATTGTAATATATATTTTATTCCACTTCTGTGAGCATTAAGCATTTATAGAAATGGCATATTAAGAAGTGGTGCCAAGAAGTATGTTTGCATCAAAACTGCAAAACTAAAACCATCTGTAATGTTTCCTCCAAAAATATTTAAATCTTTATTTGTACATTTTGGAAGTAAAAACAACCAGCTTACAAACCAATGGAGTTTATTTATGGAATAAAAGACGAATATAATATTGATCCAACTGCTCTGTTTTTATTTGGTACTGTTAAATATAACACAATTATTGAAACTGTTTGAGAAGACTTTGTATGCCACAAATCTGATGGTAAAAAAAATATTACCCATAAAAATCATTGCGAGCGTTAACCTCTGTTGCACGAACACTCAATTGTGAGTGTTTGAATGAAGCTGGAATCTGGCCTTTGATATCTAGGTTTTATTTTTCTAATCTAGCCTGAGATGCAAGGTCAGTTTTTTTTGGAAGAGGGATGTTTGTGAGCAAGGCTTTGGCCACTGAGATAGCCTCCAGCTGTGTGACCTGGGCTGGACACAACGAACTTAATTATATTTTGTGCTCTGACTATCTCCGTTAGATTACTTTGCATCTTTGTGTTTCAGCTTCCCAGTTTGCAAAATAGAATCATAGAATGGTTTGGGTGGGAAGGGACCTTAAAGCTCATCCAGTTCCAACCCCCCTGCCCTGGGCAGAGACACCTCCCACCAGACCAGGTTGCTCCAAGCCCCAACCAGCCTGGTCTTGAACCCCTCCAGGGATGGGGCAGCCACAGCTTCTCTGGGCAACCTGGAGAAGGCTCTCACCACCCTCACTGTAAAGAATTTCTTTCTGGTGTCTAATCTAAATCTCCCCTCTTCCAATTTAAAACCATTGCCCCGTGTCCTATCGCACACTCCCTCACAAAGAGTCCCTCCCCAGCTCTCCTGTAGCCCCTTCACATATTGGAAGGCCGTTATAAAGTCTCCCTGGAGCCTTCTCTTCTCCAGGCTGAACAACCCCAGCTCTCTCAGCCTGTCCTCATAGGGGAGGTTAAACTTCATGCAATTTGCATGTGCCCACCTCTCCACCCTGTCCGGGTCCCTCTGGATGGCATCCCTTCCCTCCAGCGTATCGACCACACCACCAAGCTTGGTGTCATCGGCAAACTTGCCGAGGGTGCACTCTACCCCACTGTTCATGTCTCCAACAAAGACATTGAACAGCACTGGTCCCAGTACAGACCCCTGAGGAACACCACTCATCACTGAATAGGATTCATGATGTTAATTTTTGCACACAGAGAAGATAGAGAGCTATTGAACAAATATATTGGATTCTAGATAGGTATTTTTAAAAACACACATCAATTAGTTTAATACATTTTGAGGGGCTGTGTAAGGTAAGGTAGTTCTGGCTGTGCAGAAGGAATGGCCAGGTTCTTCCCCCAGAAAAAGTCTCTTTAACCAAGCAAGTAGTGCTGTCCTGGGAACCAACATCAGGGTTGGACCACACATGGCTCCAATTAAAACTTGTAAAAGGGATTGCAAGAAGAAGCATCCTCCAAGCTTCACAGCTCAGCTGCCTGGTAGATCTGCTCTCCTGTGGGTTTATTGATCCCTCTTGCTGCTCTCCAGGAAAAACATGTGGCCTGCCTCAAGCAGGAGGGCCTTTCTCTCTGGTGGACTTCTGGGTCTCCACCACAGAGGGATAAATTATAGTCATAAACACACCCTCACACATGGTCTCCCAGACTGAATCTGAAGGATTATCTTTCAACCTTTTGTCCAGTTATAACTCACTACAACAACTAGAGCCATTTCCTCCTGCCAAAATCCCCTTTGATTTCACTAGGAACCTCGCATTTTTCCCCTTGGTTCCTTAGTCTCTGGTTTCTTGACTTCAAAGAAATGCAGCTCTGGTTCATCAAGTTTGCACCCTTCAAGAGAATTATTTCCTGCACACACCCATAGAGGAATACTACAGACCTTTATTCCTGCTGTACTGTAAACATTTAAGCCTGCCTGTGGTCCTACCCTAGAGCCACAGCACGACCTGTTAGCACGGAGACAAGACATTTGGTATTTGTTGTCTGTGGGGATCTGGATGGACTGCAGAGGGGCACACAGCAAGATACTCACTGCCTGGGTCAGGGATGTCCCCTGGTATGGAGTTGACATCAAGTGCCACCAGGAGAAGAGAGACCCAAAACTTTTCCCACTTCTTCTCTGGCAGAGTGAAAGAGTGAGAGTCTTCCTTCTTGGGAGTGAAAGAGTATTTGATATGGAAAGAGTGTTTTACATGGAAATCAGACTTCTCTCCTGCAGGATGCCCAGGAACTAAAGGGATATGGCTTAATCTAACTGTCATAATATATCCCTCCTCCACGTTCATGCAATTTTATATGCATATGTAAGTGAATCTAAATACACGTGCGTTCCCAGATGCTGGGAATATCAAACAGAGAAGCTGATCCCTCTTGGAAGTCACAGCACCCAGGTCCTTGTGAGGAAATTCCACACGAGCAACTGGGATGAATGGCACAGAGTTGGTGTGACATGGCTCAGCCTGGTTCCTGCCCGTTGGCACCCCATGGGCATGCTGACCAGGGCAGGACACTTCTCAACTGGCCTGGTCTCCTCTCGTTTCTACTGACCATCCTCGGAGACAGGGTACCACACCGGCCTCCTGCATCCACCCCTCCCCTGGCTCATGAGCAACTCTACAGACTTAAAAGCCGGTGAGCTATTCACAAAATTGTTTGGGTTTGTAGAAGGGTTATTTCCAACTGTTTTTGTTTTCTCTAACTGTAATTTTCAAAATCTGCAGGACAAATTTGTGGCAATTTGGAGTGGAAATTCTCTTGTATAAACCTTGGGAGTATGCCTGGTGACAAAATGCACAATGCAAAGCACTATCTGAGAATACACGAAACGAAACCTTTGCTTCAGAAGACCAAAAATGATTTCTCTTGCAAAACCTAATTTCTCTTTCTGGGCCTCAGAAAAGAAGGTATCTGGTAATGTACCCAGCAAACAATTCTGGCATTCATTTCAGCTCTACAATCCAGTCATTGTGACAGAAAATAAACTGCAGAGGAAAATGTTACTTCAGAAAAACATGAGCCTCACAGGCTTAGCCCTATAAGAGCAGACATCAACTTAATGAAGTTTAGAGTTAGGAAAAAAAATTGGCATAATTTCACTTTGGACTTGCAGGCGTTTCAAAGTAAAGAGTACATTTTGCCATCGGATGGAACTCAACATGGAAAATTATCCAGCCTAAATTGGAGATCACCCACTCTTGTCAAAGACTGGAATTTTCCTCCTTGTTGGATGCTGTTTGAGTTCAGGTTCTCCAGCTGTTGGCCCAGGCCCTGTGTCTTCAGGAGGGAGCTGCTTTCCTGCTGGTATGACTCTACAAGGATGAAGATCTCTAGTAACAGGCACTGTCGTTTGCTCCCCATCCCCCGTGTTGGGTTGTCTCTTCACGCTGCTGATTTGTACATGCCAGCAGAACGGTAATTAATAATGAATGTTAATGTTGGTTGGGCTGAGGTATTTAGAGAGTTTTGGGGCGTTAAGGCACAGAGCCTGCGTAGACTTGCCAACGCATTGACTTGGCATTCTCCTTCTGAAACAGAAAACCTCTCAGAAGGGTTGACATTTTGCATGACTCAAAATGGAGCCCACACGGGGAACGCAGAGTGTGCAAGACATGGCATTTGTTTGCTTGCTGGCATCGTTAATTTCATCTGACAGAAATACCTCATTAAGGGTTGCAAGTCATTGCAACCTAAAGCACGGAGGGTTACGGTATTCTGGGGATTTATTTTAAACCCAAATATTTTCCTGTGTTATGTGTATGCAAGTCATTAGTTACTTCTTCGCGTTTACTCAGCTGGTCGGATCCACGAAGAGACTGTCTGGGTAAGACTTTTTAGGAGTTTTGTTGTTGAGTATCTGGGATTGGTCATGTTAGTGTAATGTTTGCTGTGAGAGAGCTGATTTACAAGGAAAACAACACAGAAAAGCAGGGATAAAGTTTCTGGCAACTCTCTCCAGAGGAAACCGTTCCCTGATACAGCCTTCGCAGCAAGAGCTCCACGGCTCAAAATACCCCTGCTTGCCTCATCCCCAGAGATGGTTGCCCCTTTGACTCCAGGGACAAAAATGCCTGTGTGCTTTGAGGGGTGGGTAATTAGCTTTGCAGGAGCATTGACTGGCCACTTGTTCACTGATGGAGCAGATCAGTCCGCGGGGCTGTCCCACAGGCTCATGTTTCATCAAGCCACTATGACTTAAGCCTGTGGAGTTTATTACTTGGTGTGCTTCGTGCTGAGCTGGGTGACGGCCGGCTGGATGCCTGTGAGATGCCCTCACCGTGCTCCCCCACAGGTCAGCACCAGGCAGTGGAGGGGCTGAGAAGTCACAACCCCAGCTGAGACAATTCCCACTCTGGAGTCTTCTGAGTAAAAGATGAGGAGAAAGCAGTGGCACAAACTAAAATGCGAGGACACCAGAGCATAAAAATGGATTAGGGTGAAAATCTTTCAAATGTACGTAGAGAAGCTCAGTGTATGTATGAAAGCTTTGATTTAAGTACGCATCTACTGATACCACAGTCACCAGAATCCTTGCCCAGCATCCTTATTGAGAGATTTTGTGTTGCTCATCGATTCTGGGCTGGTCTACCCAATGGTAATGGCAAACCAATGTGCCGGGCTCTGGAAGCGAAACGTGTCTCCCAGCTGAACTACTGGAGGTGTTTCAGGAGGTCAGGATTTTCTCTCTTGCAATGATGTCCATTTAGCTGTGACAAAACTGTTGAAAAAAGTGTGTCATGTGAGAACACGCTTCTATGTTGGAAATAAAAAGCATCCCCTTTTTAAAGTCAGGCATCTTACTTTTCCTAGTTCTCCCTGGCTCCATACCAAAGCTGTAGGAGGCAGAATGACTTAATATCCGTTTTAGATGGCCCACAGAATAAGATAATGAGGTGTATCATCTCCCTACCAGCTGCAGAGTGATTAAGAGTAAAATAAAATAAAGGAGAAGAAACTGCACACGTGGTGCACACAATCATATAAAATTAGTAAATAGGAAAAGTGCAACGAACTGCTCGAGGTTTGTCTTGCATAGATAGGAATATGTAAAAGAACCCCAAATTGCAAGATTTTTTAATTTTTTATTTAGAAGTTGGTCACAGTGATGTATTTTTACACTTCATGGTTTAAATATTTTTACCTTCTATAGTATCTGTTAATACACCATCTAACGTGCTCATGCAGCTCTTGAAGCTCTGCTTGAAGAACGGGGAGATTTCCATTTTTATTTCACATTTCTGTGCCTTTTTAGAACTTTTTGTTCTCTAAAGTAAGTAAGCGAGTGCTTTGTATCCCCTTCTGAGGGGATGTGAGGGAAGTTAATAAAGAACGTGACCAAAGGGTGGCCATGGGAATGGTGTCCAGTCTGAATTTGGACTAATCAGAGTATTCCCTGATAATGGAGTTTGAAAAAAAGGTCCCTCGGCAATTGTTTTAATGAATTGTAATATATAATTGTGGCCAGGAAGTTTAAAAAAAAATGAAATATCCAGGACAGAAGTAGGTTTTTGTAACAGGGTTGTCCTCTGAAACTGTGTCACTGCAGAAGGAGGCGGGGAAGGAGGCTGGAGACGGACACGTGCCATGATTTGGGGTAGAAACGATGAAGAAGGGACAATGCTGTTCTCCACAGATAAATGATGACGGAGGACTGCCCAGGCAGGGCTGCTGGATGCCTTGCCCTCGCTGATGATAACACAGAGTATTTTGAATAATCCCCCAGTGACAGCACTGTGGTCTTCACCAGCCTTGCAGTGATGGCAGGAGGAGGGAATTCCCGCCGTATTCCACACTGCTGAATTACGGAGAAACAACCCAGTGCTCAAGCATTATACCCACATCAGTTCTTCGTGACTAATGTTGTTACAATGAATACCAGAGGATTTAGTAATGAATACCCACTTACTGTAAAGTGTTGCCAAATATATACTTAATTTGTAATGCTACTGGGAGCACATATATAATTTTTGTATTTGTTATTATGTAAAAATATAACTTTGAGGGCTCATTGGTCTAAATTTAATTATGAAATGGCATAAGTTAAACTGCATGAAACATATATAATTATGGGCTGACTGTTCTATCTAATACCATTAGCTGATGTTACAAACCCAACATTTGGTTCTATTTGGTTTAGTTTTGGGAGGTTTCACTTACTGTGTTTGTGACACAATGCAAATGAAACTTTTGCAACAGAATCTAACAACCAGAAAAGGCTTTGAATAAAAAAGGCACTGTTTCACTCTTACTTTCATAACTAATGTGAGATTAAGACCCAATTGATTTCGTTCACCCGTGATGTATACCCCAGTACTGTCTAATGATTTCTCTCAAATTTCCCATTAGGAATATTTATTTTGCTTTAAAAACACCCCAAATTATTCTGTTCTCCTAATTTACTGTCCCAGCATTTATGATGATGGATGTTGCATTGTTTTGTGGCTTTCAGAGGGCTAGACAGGAATGCTAAAAATATATGACTTCATAATTTTTAGTCTGAGTTGAATACTGTCCTCTTGTGAGACATATAAAAATTTGTGGCTTTTTTCCTTTCTTTTGTTTTCAGGGAGACACTGAAATTTGTAGCAACAGATCAAAGTGCTTATTCTCAGCGTTTGGTCTGAAGTCGGGAAAACATATTTAATGGATTATTTGTTGTATTTAAAGGGGTTTTAGCACAGGGAACCTTCCTGTTGTCCTGTCCTGTCTGATATCAGGATCCTGCTGGAGAATTGTCACTTCTCTGAATGACAGCTGAAATTAGCAGGAAAGCTTAAAATGATGTTTCTTCCACCAGAGTGAAATAAGGATCTATTCAGGTTGTCTGAAAAATAAGAAGCTATTCAGGTTCTCAGGGGGAAGGTAGAAGATGTCCGGAACGCAGGCCCAAATTACTCTGGTCTGGACATTTTCAGGATTTTCCTGTGGCAGGCTGTTGGGCAGAGAAACCTTCGTGCTTCTTCCTACGTGGAAGAATTTCATTCTCACTTCAGTAAACAGGGGTTGATCAACAGCAGAGCACCAACTGGGAAGACAGCTTTTTTTTAAAAAAAATGTTTTTATTCTTATTTTTCAAAATCTTAATTCCTGTCTGGTAACACTCACAAGGTGGTGTGCCACGGCTCCTCCCTGCGCGCTGCAAAGGGAGAGAGGGGGGTCATCGCTTACTGCAATAGGTTTGGGTAAGAAAATAGCAGCAGCAGAATAAAAATGGAGTTTTAGGGCTGTGCAGGTATGCTGAACACATTTCTTTATTTATTTTTTATCTATCATAAAATCACAGAATGGTTAGAATTGGAGGGACCTTAAAGATCATGAAGTTCCAACCCCCCTGCCCTGGGCAGGGACACCTCCCACCAGACCAGGTTGCTCCAAGCCCCCTCCAACCTGGTCTTGAACCCCTCCAGGGATGGGGCAGCCACAGCTTCTCTGGGCAACCTGGGCCAGGTTCTCACCACCCTCAGAGTGAAAAATTTCTCCCTAATATCTAATCCAAATTTACCCTCTTCTAGTTTGAAGCCATTACCCTGTTTTTGAAGATAGGTATTTGGTCACGTGCTACTAAAACAGAAGAAAGTTTAGTTTGCGTGGCTTTTCCCTCTTCCTGGAGAAAGGCTGAAAGAGGAAAATGCCAATGGCTATTTTGATGTGGAATGAAGCTGGGAGCTGAGCCTTCTTCCATCCCCCGGGACATTGAGGCTGTTGGGTCAGGGTTCTGGGGACCGTGAGGTGCCCCAAGGTGGGGAGGGTGCCCCAAGGGATGCTCAGCTGTGGGGTGGGGGAACGGGATGCTCAGCTCCAGTGGTGGCCGTGTTCATGGAGAGCTCTGTGTTTTCATGACCGAGGGTTTATGCTACAGGAAAAGAATGTAACTGGGGACCATGTGAGGTTTGGGTTTTTGTGTTTTAACTGCCGAAGAATTTCGGGGGTTGCTGTTGTTGTTGTTAAGGTCCTGTATCCTTGGAGTGGTGGGTTTCTTTGTTTGCTCTTGCTTGAGCTCCTCTTGGCTTTTTCACCCTTGGCCCTGTTACAGCGGCTTGCAACAGTCACTGTGTAGTTTCCCCAGAAAGCAGTATATAGAGCTTAATCAGCATTAAAGCAGAGTTGACTCCCCTGCTTTGTTAGAGAAAATGAGCTGTTTTCCAAAACGGTGTTGTAGTGGTGGGGCAGGATGGAGTGGGCAGAGCAGGCAGGGGAAGAGGAACCATGTACCACTTGCCATCAGCCCTGCTGTCCTTCTTCCAGGTAGGAATGATGCTAGCAAGCAGTCTTCTCCAAACACATCCTCATGGAAGGGGCTTGCTCTCTCAGATTGTTTTATCCCTGAGACAGACTAAAACCACTCCATCTCATTTATTAAATATATAAATAACTTCAGAATGGACATGTCAATTTTAGCCATGTGAATATAACATTATAATTCTTTATCATTCAAACAAGGTAGAAGTTGGTTTAGTTTATTCTCTAGCAAAAAAAAAAAAAAAAAAAAGAGATATCTAGAAATATTTCAGTTTGCGGGTTCCGTGATAAAATGGAAAAGATGAGAGGTAATGGGTACAAGTTACTCCTGGGGAGATTCCAATTGGACACAAGATGACAATTTTTCCCAATGAGAACAGTCAGCCATTGGAATAATCTCCCCAGGGAAGTGGTGGATTCCCCATCATCGGACACTCTTAAGATCCAGCTGGACAGAGTGCTGGGCCGTCTTGTCTAGACCGTGCTTTTGCCAAGAATGGTTGGACCAGATGATCCTTGAGGTCCCTTCCAATCTGGTATGCTACGATTCTTTGAAAATTAACTTAGTATTATATCTTGTTGATCAGCTGCAGGGGTTCAAGGATCTCTACAAGTACAAAGGACCGTGTTACTTCAAATGGCCCTCAGGTACGTCTCGGAAAGAAACAGTCTCCACTCACCAAAACCCCAACTTTATAAGCATGTCCCTTGCACGTGTGCAACCAGGGAGAAGCTGAGTAAATCCTTGGTTCTCAGAGTCAGGAGGGGTCTATCCCTGGGATTACACGGAGCTTTATTGAAAGTCTTGAGGCACCAGCTGGGACGTGGGGGTCCATTGACTCAGATGGACAGGCAAACCACGGCTTCATGGCCAGCAGAGGGGAAGGTGCAAGGTCTGGTGGCAGCAAGGCACCGGCTGGTTTTCCCCCTGCTCAAGGCTCCTAGCTGCACGGGCAAATTCCAAGCTTTAGGGCAAAAATGCCAGATAAATTCAGTGTTATGGTACCTTTAGGACAAGAAGAGAAAAGGGTCAAAGTCAAAGTAGTGACCTGCAAGGGAGGAGGAGGAGGAAGGAATGTGTTTATTGATACCAGAGAGGTAAGATTGCTGCCTGTACGTTACATTTCATGGGCCAAATGGCTTGGCCCAGACTCGCTGTGCTGCTCGGGGCACACGCTGGCCAAAGGTACAGAGGGTGGAAACTCGCCCTCCTGGACCAGGAAACCTATAGAATGCACCTTTTCTCAAGGCCGTGCAGTAAACAATATTTACAGCCAGGGTTTTATTTGGGCGTGCGGAGCTGATGGGCGCTGTTCTGGGGAGCATGCTATTTCATGTCTGAAGGCTGGGACAGGGGTCCGTGGCAAAGCTCCGTGGCTAATGGTCAGGCTGTGTGATGATGATCCACGCCTGTTAATTAGAGAGAGCTCTGATCTGCCAGGGCAGTCACGATTCAGCTGGATCTTGATTCTGCAGAGAGTTCACGAAGCGAGGGAGGACTGGAGACACAAAGTCTCAGCAGCTGGCTAGGGGACACACAGATTTCAAAGGGAAAAGCTTTTTTTTTGTTTTGTTTTGTTTACTCTAAGAAGCAAAAACTTCAGCCTGGAGGCCCCAAAGCTGTAGATCCCTGTAGCTAAGCCCAGACAAGTCTTCATGCATTTTGGCACACGCGGAAATAAAAGGACTTGGATTTCTGGATACTACTCGATGCTGTGACTACAGCGAGGTTTCCTGGATATCCAAAGGCAGATCCTGGCTGACCTGGGACAATGTGAGAGCAGGGTTACAGAGATGCTTTCTCCCCACCAGAACCTCTTCTCTTGAAATTGTTCAACTGTCTGCGGTGGTTTATTCTCTCTTCCTTTAACTCAGGCTGTAAGGCAGGGATGCAATTCCTGCTCTAGCAGAGAAAGGTACCAGACAGCTTTATGTTTCTCTTTTTTTTTTTTATATACTTTTTTTTTTCCTTCTCTTTACTACTCCAAACCCTATAGCGTACCATAATCCATCTCACAAGTGCCGTAGAGTTTGTTACAGTGCCTTCTGTCTAATGTCACTATATCATACAGTATCACAGGCTGGAGGTTTTAGACTTAATATGTGTTTTCTCCACTCCTTTTCTTTTTTCTCATGTTGTTCCCACCAGTCGATAATTCCTTCTCAAAAGCACTTTAACTAAGGGGAAAATAATGGAATTTGACATTTTCCTCAGTGCATCCTCTTCCTTTCTGGTGTCGCTACTAACCTGTATGTTATGCTTGTTTCCAGGTGAGTTATTCCAGCTGCTCTCTCCCGTACTGCTCCCTTCTGAATTGACCTTTTTGGTGCCATGTGAGTTAAAGCTCCTGCATGAATTAGTGATTTGATAACCAGAGTCCAAGGCAACTGCCTGTACTGTCATACAGTTCAAATATTAACTGTTAAAAAAATCATAAGGGCTCTTCACATCGGTTTATTTTGGTATGTAAATGCAAACTGAAAGCTAAGCTGCCTCAAGTTGACCTATTAGGGTGACAGTGTGACACGTCAGAGGCAGGTAGGAGAGCTGGAGAGAAAAGGTTGTGGAGCTGCTTGGTGAATGACAAGAGGTGACTATTAATGCAGGAGGAGTCTGAGCACGGAGTCTCACAGCATCCAGCTGAAGGGGCACGTTAAACTTTTCCAAACCACTCCACGGGGAAGCGGGGGGCGATGCAGTTGAAAGACATGGCTGCAGAGGGGTCCCCAGAGGGTCTCGGGGATCCTTGTCGCTTCACTCCTTGCTCTTTTCTCAAGGCACAGCTGACCTGTGGCTGCAGGGTGGGATATTTCATCCGCACATCTCGAAGCGCAGAGATGCTCCCGCGGTGGGATGGGTCGCTAGTTGGTGGTTTGCTTTTCCTGCAGAGGCTGAGGTTTAAAGCAGGGGGCAAACCAAGCTACCAGCGTGTGCTGCTGGCGAGAGTAATACAGAAGAAATAGTGTGTTAGGTTTCCCTTTCCCAAAGGAAAAAAAAAAAATAAATTAAAAATAAAGAGCAAAAAGACTATCATATGGTGTTGCTATTGCAGGATAGCCCTAAAGTAGCGCAGAGCAGAGTGCATGCTTTGGAAAGGAAAGCTACTTGTGCTTGAAGTAAAGACAAACTAAATACAGAGAGCAGGGAAGGGAAGGGGGCAGGAGGGGGCAGGATAAAGAACTAGTAGCAAAAGATACAAAAGAAAATCCCAGAAGCAGTGAGACACCCCCACCCCCCCCTCCACAGCCCTTCCCCTGACAACGCTAAAGAAGAAAGCTGGGAAGGAAGGGAGGAGGGAAAGAGGGAGGGAGGGAGGGAGGGAGGAAGGAAGGAAGGAAGGAAGGAAGGAAGGAAGGAAGGAAGGAAGGAAGGAAGGA
>JAOTQQ010000002.1:35656359-35754581 GCA_026546715.1 Gallinago undulata | reverse complement strand
GCAGGGGGGGGGAACCCCCGGGGGATGCCCTGTGGAGTCAGTTATCCCCTAAGGGTCCCCTGCAAACAGCAGGGTTGGGGCTGAATTCAGCCTTTGAGAGTGTTGTCAGAATTCCGACTCCTGTTTTTTAGCCGGGAAAAATTTTTCCCGAAAACCTCAAATCCTGCCGGTAAAAGCATTCTTTTTTTTTTTTTTTTTTTTTTAAGGGAAAAAAAAAAAAGTTTACTCGCTGCTCCGTTCATTCAAAGCGAGCGCCAGGGAAGGGATGGGTGCTTTGGGTTTTTTTAAAGATGTTTTGCAAGCCCTGGCGTTTGCAGAGGGGGGAACCAGCCTGGAAAAAAGGACTCGCCTCTTTGTATGGCAAAAAAAAAAAATAAAAATAGGGCTTTTTCAGGACTCACTGGAGGGCCCAGGCCCTCTCCTCTTCATTAAGCAGCAGCTGACAATGCATATTTTGCGTGAGAGAGGAAGGGAGATTCTCTTGTGTAAATACACGTAGCAGCGCCGCAGAGTGCGTGTGTCCCTGCGTGTTACTACAAACTCGTGTGTGTGTGTGTCCCTTCCCGGGGTCTTTTTTTTTTTATTGTAATTTTAAACTTTGTAAATGTTTGCTTGTCTCCGAATTTCTGCCCAGCGACTCTCACTGGGACTTTGGCTCTGGGCTTGTGAAGAGAAAGACAGAGACAGACTTTATCACATCAACCCGCACCTTAGGGCAGACAGAGCAAGCGGTTGCATTTAATTAAGCAGTGAGGAATTGTGTTAATGAATTAACAGGAGTGGAAGCTTTGCTTTTGCCCCTGTCAGAGGTCCTAATTGCTCTTCCTCAACATTTGTGTTTACACCAAATCAGGCTGCAGCAATTCTCAGGTAGATGAGGAGAAAGAGGTGCCCAGCTCCCCTGGGGCTGTCCCCTTTGCAAGGGTCGGGGGGGGGGGGGGGGGGAGCTGTTTGGGTGGGGGCAGCACATAAAAACCCCTTCTCTGAGCATGGGACCCGCTGTGGGTGCCCAGGGCCCGCCGTGAGCTGGAGGTGGGCCAGGACAGAGGGTAAACTTGACTATGCATCCAGGAAAGTTTGAGATAAGATGCCTCTAGCGTTCCCGTGTGACAGCAAGAAATAAACATACTCCAAATTTGTTGTTCCCCCAATAAAATAAGAGGGCAAACTGTGGGTGGTTTGTGTCTGGCATAGAGATGAGAGGGGTGGAATGGTAAATAGGGGCTGGAAATCCCATTACCTGTGGCTTGGGATCCCCCAGGAGCCAAGCTGGAGCTCTAAGGTGATGTTTGTGCTGATGAATGAAGGTCTCTGTAACGTCTGTGTCAGCTTCTCATCCTCGTGGTGCCCATCTTCAGACGCCTGAGCTTGAGCAGCCACGCTGCTTGCTGGGGTTTAGCCTTGCTACATCCCTCCTACTCTTCCTCTACCCATAACGTGTCTTTTGCCTCTGCAGCCAGAGTGCTCAGCGAGCATCCTCTTCTTTAATTCCCTTTTTTTTTTTTATGAATTTATTTTTGAATCCCATGGAAGCAGAGAGCCGCTGTAGCTCTGCCAGAGCATGTGCTGCTTTCTTGGTCGCAGAGGTGCTGAAAGTTGCCACCACGTGTTTCCAGACCCGGCGAAACTGCCCGGTGACGGAAAGTCCTCTGGGTTGTGGTGGCACACCTTTCCACCCGCCGTCTGGAGCCTCGCAGCCCCTACCTCAGCTGCCCCTGCGCCTGCCCTGGGGCCAGCGTTTGGGATTTGAGGTGCTGCCAGGACATCCTAATTTCTACATTAACACATGCTCAGTGGTTAAGATAGAATTCTAAGTTACGATGTGTCTTGAAAACCGGTTTTGAAGTGTGGCGAGAGACACGCGTGATGTGGGACTGCACTAGCAACAACTCTAATATTAACCAGAAGCTATCATGCTATGAGCTAGACAACTTAAAAGTAGCCTTGCCGCTCACATTTTGGTTTCCTGTCCAATTTTTATGGTCTTACAATGGCCTTTTCCACTTTTCAGTATTGCCAGCTCTTGGCTGATGGCTAAAGGACCTCATGGGCAAAGAAGGGAAACTAACTCAAGTACCAGCCTCAACAAAGCAAAATGAGCTTTGCTGTCCTGGCGGAGGATTTTATCTAGTAGGATAAGAGCTAATCTTACAGATTTAGTCAAATGCCTTAAAATCTACATCCGCATAAGCTTTGTGCAGAGTCAAGGCCTTCCTGTAGCTGCAGGGCAGACAATAAAGTGACGGTGCATAAAGGTAAACTCCAAATTAGTGTCTGTGTGTAAACTCTTAAATCTCTTTTGGGTATTAGGCGCTAGCTGGAACAACAGTGGAAAAATGAAAATCCTAAAATTGCACTTGAAAATTCTTTACCTTCAATTAAAACAACTTTCTGTCAGGTTTTATTTCTGTTGTTGACCGCAATTGCATTGGCTGTTATGGAAATAAATTGCAGAAGAAGAAATCTTCCCTTCTCTCTCCCTTTAAAACGGATCTCTCCGACACACTCCACGTTTTAGAGCTCACTTTCAAATGCTCTCCTCTTTCAAACCTTTCCAGCGTTTGTGGCAGACGTTTACGGTCTGTGTATAATCACCTCCTTGTCTGACGATTATCCCTCTCGGGTCCCCTGCAGATAGCCTGGCATGAGCTGTCACTGTCCGTGGGGCTCTGTAGATCCATGCCAAAATACACCAGCTGAGGACATTATGCCCACTCTGCAAATCATGTTCGTGTCGTTAACTCTCCTGCTCGCTGGGGAGCTTCGCTGGTGTTTTGTCGGGACTTCTCACCTCTTGCTTTCCTTGAAAATTTCGGAAAGGTCGCCATCCAGCCGCAAGGAGCATCCTTGAACTAACGATTGACACGGCTACGTTTTTGGGCAGCTTTTCATCCTGCTCTAGCGACACATGAGTGACGGCAGCCCATCAGGGCTGTGTTTAGCTGTTACTTCCACTCGGGCTGCCAGCTGCCACCGGCACCACTGATCATCAAATTCTGTTTTTTAAAAGGCTGAATTCATCTAAAGGCTCATTTGGTCCTCCACCAGCCTTTCCCAGACCTCGCCTACCCTCCTCCTGACAGATTTATCACTGGCAGTCCCTATGTTTCTAACATATCTCACATCCCCGGTGCAAAATTGTCCCAGGAGTCTGTCTGGGCTGTGTTTTATTACCATTCACCTGCATCCTTTTGGGCAGGACCCCCAGGGCTGTGGCATCACGTGCTGATGGCGAGCATCAAGCTGCCTTTGCCAGCCCAGGGTGGCCAAGGAGCACGTCCAGCCCAGCTTCTGCTGGGGATGCTGCCAAGCCTCCTGCCTGAGACCCTGCCCTTTGGAGACTGCGCGTTTGAGGGATGGTGGGGTGGGGTTTGGAGTTGGAAAGCAAGAAGTGACATTTCCAGGGTGTTTGCAATTAGGTCTGAAATACCATTAATGTTGCTATGGCAGGTTCTGCTACCCCAGCACCTTCTCCCGAGCTCTGCGTCTTACGCAGCATCCAGTCCTGCTTAGGATGCCAAGCACTTCATACTATTTACATCGGAGGGATTTTTTTATTTAATCCCTTTTTCTGATGGCTTTTTTTCCTCTAGAAGTTCTCACATCATCTACTCTACTCATCTCAGTGTCACATGCACATAGTACTTGCATTTCAAGTAGCTTTTACTCCTAGGACAAAAGCACATGAACTCCAAAATTTTATGGTACCTAAGGCCTAAATCACACCTGCAGAGGCTTCTTGTGGGCTCTGCTGAGTCTCCAGGGCAAATCTGTGACAAACAAAACTAAAAATCCATGGCTTGAGTAAGTCTGTTGGAGGGTTGTGGCTGGTTCTTGATCGGACAGTGCAGTCCAAAAGGACAATCCATTTTGTTTCTCGCTAACATAAAGTGCTTCAATTGCATTAAATTTGGATCTTTTTGATAAAAGGATTGCACTGAGAAAAGCTATTGTTTCTTAGGAGATCCCTGCTCCAGGGTGTTGAACCTTTTTTCTGGTGTCACATAAGAGTTTGAGTTGGTATGTTGATATTGAGTGCGATGTTGGCATCCACACTTCAAAAAGTGACTTCATCAACTGCATCATCTAATCAGAAATGCTCGCTCCCCCGTTAAATTGTTTAATGTCATTTCATTAATTTTTTACCCTCCATATAAATGAGATTGCAGTTTTCCATACTTGGGAGCTAGGACGAGAAATATTTGGTTAGCTTGGGGGTGGTGGTTGTCCATTCATAAGCTCAACAGGACGAAACCATTGATTCAATGAACACATTCTTTCTTGTCCAAAATACATAATCTAATAAGGCAAGAAGTGACTTTTTTCATGGCCTGTTCATCATGCTGGATAATCACAGGAAGGCGTAAAATGCGGAATGCAGAATTTGGCACAAAAGGATCTTTTAGTTTATTCTGAGATACTTGTTAGGAGGAACTGTGTCAGTCCCTGTAAATTTAGTCTAATGGTGTATGTCAGATGCGTTAAGTGAAAAACCTTCTTCTGACACTGGTGAAAGTTTGCTGGTTTTGTACTTCTAGCTCATGTTTTCTAATTCTGAAAACAGATGACCGAGTAAGAGAAAGAAATCTCACGTGTGACTGCTTACCTTTGAAAGAATATATTAGAATATAAACTTCACTGAAATCCAGTGTTTATGGGATTTTGTTTTGATATAGTCATGAAAAAAATATGGAAAAAATAAAATAATATGGAGTTTTTCATAATGCTGCATTTAATAAGGTAAGTATATAGACCTGACCATGCATGGAGCTTCGCTTCACCAGTATCTTTGTTCAGCAGCTCAGACTGTACGCGGCGATGGTAGTGCTGCTGAAGATCTTCTTACTTCAACAATGAGAAGGTATGAGGAGGAGAACTCTTCAGTCTGGATTATTTAAGTCTATATTGCATTCCTTTTCTGTCATTGAGAGCTCTGTGGTGCCAGAGATATAGCTGAGAATAAACTGTGGCCTCTGACGCTTCTAGGGAAGAAAACAGCCTCTCGTTTCTGATCCACATTCCTCTTTGAACTGGAGGTCATAAAACTGTATCCAGGTTAAAAGCTGCTCTTGTGCGTTGATGCAGATTTTAAAGGCTGTAGTAAGCACTCCAAGTGAAATAATTTATTCCTTCATCTATTGCCTCTTAAATGAGGAAAATGCACCCCACTGAAGAGACGCTTTGATTAAACACTTGTGGTTGAGGGGGAACTGCAGGGTCATTGCAGAAGAAATCTTCAAACTTTAGCAAGAAGGAGCTTGTCTGTTTATTTTGTGTCATGTACATTCCTTGTTGGTGGGTCTGATCCTCAGGTGGGAATAAATTGCCTGACCTCTGTGGATCTGGCTCCTTTCTACAAGCTGGTGGGGATGTTCTGTGGCGTTCATTTAAAACGTGCGTGGCAGGATCGGAGGATGCTCGTAGATGAGCAAAGCTGTGTTAGTGACCTGGGAAGACTTCCTGGGTGTTCTCCCTACCCTGAGGAAACAATAACAATAAATGTTCATTGCTCCTGTAGCTCACCTCCTGAAGAAGCCCATGAAAGTCAGGAGTTATGAACTGGTCTAGTGCTGATGGTGACATTTGTTCTAAGGTCGCACATGTAAACCCGAGCAGAAGAGGTAGCTTCGAGAACATTAAGTAACTCTGAGTTTTCTGTTCATTCGTGTTTCAAAAAGTAGGGAGACAGACTTCAGTGACAGCTTGTGTTAGTACAGGAGCAGTTAATTCTTCTTTTTCCGCTGTTGTGTCACGCGAGTCGCAGGTATTCCCCATACAAACAAAATGGCCTGATGGATATTGACTCCCCAGCCCAGTAGCTCGCTTGCTTTGCTTGGGGAAGACCTACAAATCGTTTCCCAGGCACATTTACCTAAATTAATACTGAAATTTGCTTCAGCTGGGTTTTCTGCGTTTTCAGTGTGATGTCCCAGAGAACGTCTGAATGAATGATTTGTGTGCATGGGACCAGCACTGCTTGAACTCCCACTCTGTAGGTTTTTCTCACGGATGGTTGTGTATGGGAAGGGACATCCCGCAATACAGCTTTCCTAAGGATTCCTTGTACTCGGTGGGGGAGGCTAGTAAATCATTGGAGAAAAGGATTGTGCTTTACCTCTTAAAAGACCGAGAGGAAATTGTATTTTGGGCAGTAATTTTGAACTTTAGGCAGTGGAAAGTAGGCTTTCTTGGGGGATTGGAGGGGAGGACCTGGAGAGGAACGCTGTATCTGGATTTTTGTGTGATTATGTGGACTCATTGCTGAAAAGTAAATATTTTGAGCGCTTTTTTTCTTTGACATTGGAGCTCTATGGATTAGTTGTGTCTGTGCTTGTAAAGCACAGGTTATTATTTCTCTACTCAAGTGAGTGTTTTTGTTAGGTGTTGCATCGCTGACACTGACGGATGCAAAGCTGAGTTTAATTAATCAAAATGAGAATCTCTGGGACTGGGATACTTTGGGGAAAGAGCAGCAGTTTAGGAAGAAGCAGCTGTGACTCCGTAGTGCCTCTGCTGGGAGGATGCTGAGTTAAGACAGGACATCCTTTGCTATGGCATCCTGGAAATACCTGTGGGAAAGGCAAACCTCACTATTTTTTACCTTTTATTAGTCCTGTCCTGCTTGTTTTCATGAGAAGCAAGGACTGGGTGAATTTATATGGTGTGCATCAGGACCCAGAAAAGAAGCAAACTTAAAGCAGGATTTGCAGCAAGAGGAGAGAAGTTCTAAGCTGTTATGTCACTTGCTTTTCAAAGCTGCTTTGGGTTTGAATCCTGTACTTACAACTTGCCCTTTTCAGTGAACTCTGCAGGCTGAGCAATTCCATGTGGGGAACCTCTCTATACGTACCCATCACCCTGTCTGCCAAAGCAGCCTCTGCCTCACTGCTTCGCTACTTTCTTTTTCTTTCATATTTTGAAATGTTCCCTTCTAGGAAAAAAAAAAAAACCAACAAAAAAAAAACCCAACTCTGTCTTTGGACTGGTCCTGAATAGTAATTCCTCAGTCAAACAGAACAACATCACAAATGAGGCTGGACAGCTGTTTCCCAAATATAGTATATGTATATATATTCTATACACGGTAATAAAGCTTGGTTTTCACTATTTGAAACATTCTGCAGTCTCCCTGCCCCCTCCTGCAGTCAATGGCAAATGTTGTTCTCAAAACTCCACTTGTCACATTTTGTTCTCGAGAACAGGGAGGATATTGAGATATTATACTGGCTTCTTTCCTTGAGTGCATTTCAATATGTATTTTGTATAATGAGAGCCCAAATCCTTCTCGCATTACTTATGCTTTAATCACACTGTGCTCTCCCAAGATTGCTTTAATCGCATTTGCATCAGCAGGAGTCACTCCGTATGATGAGCAATATTTCATCTGCAAACAGAGGGGACCGATCTCGGGTGCGTGATGAGGAAGGAACTGGCTGTCCTGGACTCGTTACAGCGCAGCTCTCTAGCGAAGGATGGGGTAGCATCCTGATTTGAGAAATGGATAGTCAAGAGCTGGAATGAACAAAAGCTATTTTTTACCGTTTTCTTGAGGACCCGTCAAGTGTGAGAGTTCCCTTTTAATTTTCTAGTAAATGGCTTTTTGGCATGTGCTAACTCCCGAGAAGCGCGATGCTGCCTAGCGCAGCAGACATCATTTTGTACTCCAGCCATGACATTACCGTATATGAGAACTGAAAAGTTATATAGATATTACACCAATATATAAACCATGTGTGTTAGAAAGACAAGTTCAGTTTTGAAATATTTGACTTAGCTATGCTTTTCACTTTCAATCTGTGCCAAACATGTGCTTGAATGACTGATGGAGTCATATGGTTCCCTGAATAAAGCACTTTATTGTGCGCAAACTTAGAGCCTTCCAACAGTTGTATTACAGAAGCTTGAAGATTAAGATGATCCAACTGCTTAGGGGGTATGTTCCACAATGAACATTTTATTTTTCTTTTTTTCCCCCCTCTCTCTCTATTTTTCACCCTAAAATGTGTCATTAGTTTGTTCAGCTGGTCGTGCAGTGACACTGACCGCAGAGCCTTCGGTGGAGAAGAACAGCAAGTTACCCTCAAATTTAATCTTTCACTCCTGTGTCCATATTAAAATGTTTAACACATGACTTTTTCCATGGAGTTTATGGGCTTTCATGGGGGAGGGGTAGGAGGGCTGTTTCCTGTGGCAGATTATTTCATCAGCAGAATTAGATTTAGGAAGGGAATAACTCAGGCAAGAACAAGTGATGACAGGAGATAGTTCTTAGAATTATAAAATCAAAATATTAAAAAGCATGTTTTTAGTGCTGTTTAGTTAAAAGGGCTCAGTGCTTCTCAAACTCCTATTTCTCATCTGAGCAGTCAGTGCCCGTGAAGCTGCTCATGTGAAAGATCAAGCGGAGACGCCGCAAAGTCATGCACGGATCAGTTCAGAGTTGACAGACCTGTCAAGCTGGAGAAGGGATCTTTTTTCATTAGAAGCAGAAAGAACAGAAAATTAAATTCAGAAATGCACGGAGTCGTCTTACTGTTGCCTGTCCTCAGGCTCATCAAAGACCTTTGCTGACTTTTGATGTTTTAGAAATTTTGTACATGAGTTGTAATTTTGCAGTGTGAAGGAAAAGGCAAGATTCAAGTCCAAGACGATCCGTGGAATTAGTTGCTTTCCAAAAGTTACTTGTGCTTAAACGCTTGAGGTCTTGGGTTTGGGAATGGGGGGAGGAGTGAGAAGACAAGTAAAACTTTGTGTTTGGTTAGGTAGTTTGCTTCTTTCTTTTTGCCTTTTTTTTTTTTTTTCTTATTTCTTATTAAAATACTTATTTTCCAGGCAGGCCATGAAAGTTCTAATTTTACTAGATTTTATAGAGAGAATCAAATGCTTTGCTTAGATGTACAAAGGTCAGATGGAAAAATCATTTATGATTTTGAACAAATAAAAACTTTTCTGTAAGAAAAAGATTTTTATTTTATGCACAGTCAAATCTTGCCCAGACTTTTGTGCTTATATTCAGATGAGGGCAGAGTCTGGCACGTTATGTGCTGTCTCTTTTAAAGCTGTGGGATAATGGGAAGTACCTTATCAGTCTGGTGGAGTTTCTGATTTCTGCCCTTTCTTTTGAGAGGGCGGCTGTGTTTTCAGCTGGTGGTTAGTGTAAAATTTGAGCTGGATGGACGGTTGACTTTAAGGCAAGCTATTGCTTATTTTACCCTATGCAATTTACCAGGCTTTCTTTCTTTAACCATTGTGTACTGGAAATCTTGTGCTGGTTTATTTCACAGCATTTTAATATATATTATCAAATATTAATATAATTTGCATTTTTTAAATATTGATAAGCAACAATTTATTACTTTTCCGGTCTCAGACAGACTAGGTACCATTCCAGAAGGTGGTTTCAGCAAGATCTGTACCTGGACAATGTGTTCTCTTTTGCTGAAAGATGGAGCGAAACAGAGGACTGGAAACGTGCATCCTCCACACGCCTTGGCCAGAGAGCTGGATAGTTAACACTTTTTGGTTTTGGCATGATATAGTCTGAGTCCTCATGTTAACAATTTCCATTTAAAGCAAGTTGATTTTTAATTTATTATTTTTTTTCCTTAATGAACAAGAGCTGGCTGTGATTGTCTTTGCTCTGAAGTTCTGCATTGCAATGCACTCTAACCCCACGTGTAGCCACAGGATACTCTTGCCATCTGCAAATATATCAGCACTGGCAAGACAAATACCAAGAGGTCCATGAAGCTAAAGGACATTCATGGGCCCTGTCATCTTTGGTTTTCTAGATTATGCAAAAGGAGTTCTTTTAGTTCCTTCTTTTAATTCAGTCTTTCAACTTCCCTGATCACCCTGGCAGCCTTTCCCATCCACCAGCTCCAAGCTGAACTAATCTTCCATGAAGGCAGGTGAGGAGAAATGCCCGCAGTATTACAGAAGGTCTTGCATTGGTAACACTTGGGAGTAACCTCAATCCCCAATATTCACTGCAAACACCTCTTCTCATGCATCATTCCAGAACTGTCTTTGTTTCACGTGACAGCAGCGTTATGCTGAATAACGTGTAGGGGTCTTGTGTCATTTGCCCTTGAAGATTACTGCTTAGAGTAGAAAACTTACTAGTCCCTGAGAGTATGGTCCTCCATTTGGTACTACTGGGTCTCAACCCTTTGCTCCAGCCTGCAAGTTAGTGGATTCTTTTGTAATGTTCCTGCACATCTTCATGCAGATGTTGTTTCCTAACGTGGAGCACTGGATGTGAGGAGGACACTTCTGCACATTGAGTAGAGGTTGCTGGCTGATAGAAATATTAAGGCTGATCCTAATATATTTTCTTGCTGAACCTTGGTAGAGGCCTTCCCTTACCTGGTTGGTTAGCGATGGGCTTGGTGGGCACTCTCACTCCCTACCCAGTTTCACACCCTTCTTAAATTTCTTAAGTTCACCCACATCTTGAAGGTCAAATGCTTGGTCCTCTCAGTGTATAAACTTAGTAATTTTGGATTAAAAAGTTATATTTTGAGTCTGAGGTGATAAAAGAGTTGTCCCAAATAAGACATGAGAGAGAAGCAACTGATGGCAGTGTGATAAATCTCTTTTCCATCCGATGGGCATCCCTGCTGGCAGTGGTGACTCTGTTGGAGTTCCAGCCCAGCTCACTGGGGTGGTGGCACAGGGAAGACCCAAGGTGTCCTGGGCTATCAGGGAAGCTGGCTGGTGACAGAGACTGTGGGGATGCCCCAGTTCCCTGCCACAACACTAATTACCAATGGTCCAGTGAGTGCAGGGGACAGCCGTGGATACACAGCCCTTCCTCCATAGCCAGAAATGACCCATGCGAGTCATGGATCCCACTGACTGTGAACTAAACTGAGGAAGCTGGAGAAAATGAGGAGGAAATGGATAAAGTATGCTCTTCCTGTCTTCCACGCCTTGCGATACAGAGCAGTGCCCGTAGCTGTTTTCAGTCTGCTGAAAGATTACTCTGTTTTATTATTCTTTTATGTCCTAAGATTATTCCGGTGCGTTGGTGTTTTGTCGCAGAGGAAAGAGTAGATAGGCTGCAATTTACAATGGTGAGCCCCTTTATAAAATGAAAAGTAACACAAGGATAATATAATTTGATTTAATTAAGTCTTTTTTTTTTTATTATTCCCCCACTCGCCCCTTCTGTTCTGTCTGTGACCCAGCAGTAACTGCAGCGGGTGACACGAAAGGTGCCCAGGCCCAGGGTTCCGGGGAGATGGACTGGAGATGGGCATCCCCCAGCATCGCTGGGGCTGGGGCCAATGGCCCTGGGCTGGGCTGCAGGGGGTGCTGGGGCTGTGAGAGTCCTTGGGTGCCCTGGGACCCTCCCTGGGGTGATGTGAACATGTGTGGGACCAGACGTGGGGATGGGACCCCCAGAACATGCACGCCCACAGTGGGAAGGAAGCAGAGCCTCATATGTTGGCTTTATTGTAAACCTACATATTAAGAGATGGATGTGTTTTATAAACCACCCAGGTCTGACTCCGCTCTCCTGCCCCGTGCCAGGGCAGGGGGGAGCAGAGCCAGCACTTACAGCACGGCGGGGCTGTTGGGAGGGATTTTATTTTTATTCTTTTTTTCCCCCTCCCACTTCAGCCCATTTCATCCAGCCCCACTCAGCACTGAGAGCATTCACCTTTTTTGTTTGTCGTAAGGACAAATAAATCGCACTGCCTAACTAAAAGCTTATTAATTTCAAGTAAATGCAAGAACTGAAGTGTGTCTGGGCTTCTTCAGGAGGCCACGGCCATTAAACAAAGATGTCACGTCGCATGCTTGGAGTTTATTTTACGTAGAGCTCGGAGGAACTGGAATACAAAGCAAAAAGATGAAAACTATTAACTTCTTTGCCAACAACTCCTTGTATGATACTGTGCAAGGAAGAGAAGTTGTAGAAGTACGTGGCAGATGAAAAATATTGAAGCCGCACAAAAGTCACCGACAGATAACATCTACTCGTCTCACTATTTGTACAAAGTATCTTTTATATTACTGGGGAAAAAAAAAATAGAGAATAAAGGGCACTACATCAGCTTGTGGGCTGCTTGTGGATCAAAAGCGTTACCTTCAGCGCAGGCTGAAAATAGAAAACAGATAGACACGACTGTGAGGTTTTCATGTGAAAAAGTGGGAGATGAGCTTGCGTCAGGAGGAACTGGGCAGAATTTCACTGAAATGGAAAATAAGTAGGTGAGTAAGTAGGTGCATGTGACACAAAAGATAGGAAACCTGGCTCTAATAAAAGTTTCTGGTAATACAGATGGCCTGATTTTCTTCCCCTCTCATGACACGTTACCAAAATTTAAATTCTCTGATTTCAATTATTACACTATTTATATTGCTGTAATACCACGAGTCCCCATAGAGAAGAGGCCTCATTATTAATGTAATGCAAACAACTCTAATGGTTCCAGCTTCAAAGAAATCCTAATGAAAATGGGTAAAGGAGATGAAGAGTGGCAGAGGGGAAATACCAGCACGTCTGCGCGCATGAAGAACTGCAGCACTGGGAGCTCACGGGATGTGATCAAGGTGATGGAAACCCTTCCCTAGCACAGATCTCCAGTCCCGTCCCACCGCGCTCTTCTCCGGGTGCTTCTCGGATGTTCTTTGGGAGGGCTCTGTTTGTGCTTGGAGATGGGTGGCCCGAGACCAACAGAAGAAAACTGGGACTGTGTTTTGTTCAGCCATGGTGCGAGCGCCTGGCTGAGGTAGCCCTCGCCGCCATAAATTCTTCGGCGTTTCCAACTCAGAGGCAAAGGGCCGTGTGTGCCCAAGACTCTCCGAGGTTGCCGGCAGCCATCCCACCTGGGGAGCCCACACCTCTGCTCAGACTCTGGCTGCTCTGGGGCTGCACATCTGCTTCTCCCATTTTTTCAGTTTCCTGCACACTTCAGCTGCAATTTCTATACCCACAGTTTCAGTTTTTTGGCCCGGCTCTCTTCTCATGCTTCTTTGTGTGTTTTTTCCTCCTGACTTCGAGTCTTCTTCTACCCGTACCTGTTCTGTCTGCGTCCCGTTGTTCGGCCGGGCTCAGCAGCCCTTCAGATGCTGTCACCTTTCCCATCTCGACGGATGTGTGTGGGTCGCTCTTCGTTGGCTCTGATCCCTTGTTTTCTGCAACATGTTCTTTGAAGCTTTGCAATACAGCTCCAGAATCCTATTTAAAGGACCTACCTTTTTATCTTCCTCCTACTTTTGGATTAAAAGACTGATCTAGAGTTTACCTATCAGTTAAACAGGTTTCTTTATTTTGTAGTCATTCAGTAAGTAAATATAATACATTTGAATCAGAAAAATGTTGTTATTTGATTTACCAAAGAAGCTTTAATGTGTATGTATCACACTGAGGACAGCTGGGAGTTAAGCAAGTGCATAATACTAAGCATGTGCCCAAGTGCTCTTTGGATTGAGGCCCTGTGACTGGGCTGCAGTGCTTTCTCCTCCTGCAGGAAGCCGTGATTTTTATCACACCCAATAATTTTTTTAAAAAACCCATTCAGATAAGCAGCAAAATATTTGGCTGAAGCAAAGCAACTAGGCAGAAACTGATCTTGTGTTTTATAAATGCCATGGCTTCAGAAGGGTTTGCAAACCCTAAAGCTTGTCTGTTTTGTTTCCCCCAAATAAATTATCTTTTCCAATAAAGATATAACTGCTGCCTATAAACCTGTCTTGATGTCTGTCTCCAGACTATCAACGCGTCTGCACAACACGCATTTTCAGGGTGCAGATAAATAAGCATGTGTGTGAGATTAAATGTGCTCATTGTAACCTGACTTTGCTATGCACCACAAGCAACACTTTGTCATAATAGAATAGGAGTGGCAAAATCAAACTGCATTTTGTCTAGAAATTGTTCCTTTTTCCTGTGATATTTTGATAGAGGTTGTACTTTCTGGACCACGTGATGTAATGAAGGAATAGCATTACTGTGCGCAAATGCTGATCCCTCTCTCTCCTTTTTCTTCTCTATCGGGTAAATTTGTGATGTTAATGCTTTGCAGAATTAATAAGAAAGGCAACTTGCACATGTAGGAGTCCCAGAAAGACTTTGGTGTTTTCTGATATCTAGCTGCAGCTCTATGGTATAGGACTGCGTGGAAGCAATGCAGACAATGCATCCATGGGAGAAAAAGTATGCTCTTAGGGATTTTTAAATTTAGTTTTCATGAAGTTTTCAGAGTGCAAATCCTACAAAATAATAGAAGGACCCGAGTCATTTATTTCATATGGTTGAGACTTCTCTAGTCAGCCAAGAAAAAAAAATAAAAATCAGGGCTAGAGCCAAACTTTTTTCATTTCTCTGAGAGATGCTTCATAAATTTCTGTTCTGTGCAGGGACCTCAATGCGTGATAATCAGAATAAAGAGCTCTAAGGTTCTGTCTAGACCCTCCTAGGCAGAGGGGATGGTATCTCAGAGCCTCTGCGGGGGTGAACCCAATGGTGTGTGGGGTTTGGAGCATCCCTTCCAAGGGCTGATCCCAGACCCCTGTCAGTTGGGCTTGGGCTGTGCTGAGAGTGGGGTGAGAACCCTTCCTCTACAGGAACACCCCTATAACAAGCAAATTTCCTCTTCCCAATATACTTTATCTTTTTACCTTAGTCTTTTTTTTGGGGGGGGGTGGGGGGTGTTTTAGGCAAAGTGTCACATTTTTAAAAGCATGCTGGAAAATACTAATACTTATCTCCCTCTCACTTCAGCTTAACCCTAATGACTGCGTAAATGTTTTTAAGCTGATTCTAACAGCGGCTACGTGGGGCTCGTTCTGCCCAGAATCCTCCTTTGTGATCCTCAGAGAGTGTTAGGTGACCAGAGAGGGCAGGTCAGGTTGCTGGGATGGCAGTACTGAGCACTGGTACCTCTTTGGGCAAGTCTGACCCAACAGCTCTCCTCTCACTCCCATAACAGGGTTCAACCCTGAGCCGTGGTTGAGCTGCTAAAATGCTGCCCCATCACCTTTCCCTGCACCTCGTAGCCCAAAAGCGATGGGAGCAAGGAGGAAGACAGGCAATGCTGGTGTTTCTCTGCTTTAATGGAAGATGGACACCTTTCCAGAGCACCTGTGAAGACCCAGGTCTCATCCTTGTGGGGTCCAGGTGCACCAGAAGGCTCTATGTGATGGTAGGTCAAGAGTATGGCAAGCCCCACCAGCGTTTTGACTGCCCCGAAGCGCATGGAAGCCATCCCTCTCTTCTCTTTAAGATTTATTCTCAATACCGTTTCCAGCTCTTGTACTAGGACGCTGCTTTTTAGGACTCTGCGTTGACAGGCAAAGTACCATTAGTATGTTTAGCGAGAGGAAAAACACTTGATAAATATTGCATGCAAATAGCTTTTTTGACACTATAGTATGAATTGAAGTTGTCTGGCTGTGTAGGAGTCGGACGTTATTTCAGTGAGAGTTTATATTCCAGTCTTTTTTTTTTCTTTTTTTTTTTTTCCGTTAATGAGAACGTGCATCCTTGATGTTATGGAGTTCTCAGTCCTTCGTGACCTCCTTACACGTTCACCTAGAAATGCTGAGGCTGCTGAGTAAATATTCAGTCTTTTGTTGTACACAGTTCAGACTCGTTAAAAGAGAGCGCGACCGCACGGTTCCATGTTTAGCCGACCAAGATGGTGCATTAAGAAGCATTTGGGGGATAATAAAATACCGAGGATTAAACCTGGTCAATCAGTGTGTATGATAAACTCGGAGCTTTCAGGAGCCCCGAACCGCGTTGTTACATCTCTGCTGGGACTCTGACTCGCAAAGCAGAAATGGGAGAGACGTAAGGGAAATCCTGGGGTCTCTGCCTGCCCGTAGGGAGCCTGTGTTGTGCCACCACAGGGTTTGTTCAGCCCGGCGAGTGCTCCTGTGACACCCCCAGGGCACTGTCCCCCCCTCCTACCACCCCTGCTTGGGATCTGATCCAGCGTGACTGTATCTGGGAAGAGGGATGGGGAGAAGAGGGACTGGGGAGGGGAATGATCAAGGTTAATTTCTTTACCTTAATTGCATAAAAAATAGTTCTGATGAAATCTTATCTCTTCTACGTCCCTGCAACTTGCTTGCCCTTGTAGTGATGACACTGAAAAGACAGCCACCTACTTGCATTTCCCCCTGCTATCATCTTCAATGGAAAAAAATATCCAAACTCTAGTGTTTTTATTAAAGTAACACTTTAAATAGTTGGTGCCAATACCTCTCCAAATGTTTTTATTTAAGTCTTGCATCCCAGCCCCTTATCTTTGTATCCTGGTATCTCTACTCCTGATGTGCAGTCCTTGTCTTCTGCTGCTACAGAAACGCGCCATCTAATCAGCCGTGGAAATCACATCACTTCTCTCCCAGAACCCCAGCTCTCTCAGACATTTGTGTGGGTTTTCACACTGCCAGTATGACCCCACAGTGTTTTAAGGTTTAATTCTTTTCCTGAATTATTTCCTTTTGAAATATGCTGCCAGGTCCCTTAAATAAAAAGGTTTGTGGTGTCAGATGCTGTTCCTGACTAACCCGAAGCGCTTCTCCCTGTCCCTAGGCGAGAATGTGGATGGAAAATTGGAGACCTCAAGCCAGCAGATGCCAATGGACCAGTCAAAAGATTATGAGATAACGATTCCCTTCCTTTTGAATGGAGAACAGTGGAGACCAGTCGATGGCATTTATTCAAAGGTTAGTCTTCATTTTGCCTGTTATTTTATTATAAGGTGTATAACAATTGGAAGGTTTCCGGGGAAACTTCATCGTATCAGTTGTAAGAGCAATTTTTTTTATATTTTTTGTAGAGAGTCTGCTCTCTAAAATTATTACTTACCTAATTTAAGAATCACAGAATCACCTAGGTTGGAAGGGACCTTTTAAGATCATCTAGTCCAACTAATTAAAAAAAAAACAAACAACAAAGAAAAAATGCCCAAACAATAAAAAAAAAAACACAAATGAAAAAAAACCCAACACAAATACCCCACACCACACCCAAAACAACACCACCCCAACACTAATCCATATCTCCAAGCACCACGTCAACTCGTCTCTTGAACACCTCCAGGGATGGTGCCTCAACCACCTCCCTGGGCAGCCCATTCCAATGCCTGACAACTCTTTCAGGAATGAAATATTTCCTAAAGAAGAAAATGGATAAGGTCTTTAGTTAAAATGAATATACTTTTACTGCTATGCAGCATTCTTATTTCTGATGGCAGAAAGGGAAGCTTAAAGCAAAATAGGCTTTTTTTTAAGTTAGCATACATTGCTTGAGATTGTATCATACAACAGCGAAACAGCCCCAAAAGTGAGGGAGGGGCAAATCCAAGAAACACAATTGTTTGGTTAATTACGGTCTGACAACAAGAACTTTAAGGAAAGGTGTTAATAATGTTTCTCCCCTGACGGCAGGCTGGGGCATCACCTGGAGCCCGTCAGGGGAGATGGCCCCCAGATGCTCTGCGGGGGAGTCGGGGGGAGTCTCCTTCACACTCTGCGTTCCCTTTGCTAACAAGGGGATAAGCTGTCGCTGGCTCTGACTAAGCAGGGGTTGTTTCCCCCTTTCTGACAGGTCCTGATAAGCTTTCTTCCTTTTTTTCCTCTGAGACATTGGCTGATAATATGCGTAGCTGTTTTTAGGAGAAAAGGGCTGTTTTCTGTCTCCTGCTTGAATCATGAAGAGGGGTTGTTGTTTATTATCACCAAAGATGTCATGGCAATCTCTTAGCCAACCTTTTTAACTCGAATCTAGTTTTGATCCAGCTTGTTTTTAATATTGTGCTTTTAATTGTCAGAATGAGGAGAAAAAAGTAAAATTTTAAAATACTTTTTTTTTAAAAAAAAAAAAGGAAAAAAAAAAGAATCCAAGCAAAAAAAAAAAAGCATCACACACAAATAATGCAAACAGCCAAGACAGCCCGTTAGAAACAGCTTTCTTTACTGCACTGGGAAAGCATTTCATGGAGAAATCCTACTTGACTACTGCCACTGTTTGCAGGACACAGTTTTGAGTCAAGCTGCTGACTGACAGAGGTAGGTGTGAAAAGAGATTTCAAAACAAGGGATGTGACTTTCAAAAAAATCTTGTCTGGATTCAAATTTTGCTTCCTTTTACTTTTCCCCTTCCTAAATGGGAGAGAAGGGCCAGTCCTAGTTTTGAATATCTGCAGTGATGAAAGGGATATCGTTGTGGGTGGATAACGGCTTATCTTAGAGAGATAACACAGATGCCTTGGTCCTAGATGTATGTGCAAGTCTATTTTTAGATCATTTAATTAGAAACAGGCATTCTCCATATAGAGGTCTTTTAGCTACTCACTGTAGCTTTCTGAAAGAGTTACAAGAGTATCTTTATGTGAGTAATGATAATGTGATTTATATCATTAATTTGTTTCCCAGAATCGCTTTCAGTTTAAGATGAACATTAGAAAAGATTTGTGGTTTGGTAGAAAGATCCACGTGCTGCATCAGCACTTTTTTCCTTTGAATACTCCTTTTCCATGGAAACTGTTATAAATTACATACACAAAAGTGCAGATCAGACTGTGGGAAGAACAACAGCATTAAACTGGTAAAGAGTAATGAATAGCTTGTCACATAAATATTGATCAAAAGCACAAAAGTTAAATACTGTTGTAGATGATGGTTAAATGGGACCTATTGTTCTTCAACTCAAAAGTGTTGCTCCGTTTTATTTTAATTTTATATAAAAAAATAATAATGAAGTAACATGTACTCGTAACCAGGGGAATGGTGTTGCAATAGAATGTCTAGTAAAATAAATAATGTGGTGGTTATAAAAATGCCAAAGAATTAAAGTTATTTGTGTATAGATAATTGCCTCGCAGTGATAGCTCCTTTCTCCAATCCTTTGCTCATAAATGCTCCTGCTTAACAATTAGTCCCTGAGAAACCACGCTAGTCATTTAGTGTGGTGTACTCTTTCTTTCCCATCTTGACGATAAAACTGTCCTTTTATTTACCCCAGGAGTCACTGCAGTGTCTGTTGGAATATCTCATTCAGAATCTGTCAGGAATTATTATTAAGCTAATGACTTACTCACTGAGAGCCATCTACGCAATACAGTGTGTGGAGCAAGAGGCAAAAAAACTGAAAGTAGTCACAGAGACCTGCCCACCAACAGCAGGAAAATTGCATTTACTGAGAAAAAAAAAAAGAAAAAGTTACTTAGCTATAACCTGGGTTTACTTAAATACAGTTAGGGTGTACTTCTTCAAGGACATCTAATGATTTAGGTACTTCCAAAGAGTGACCCTTCAAATTAATGGTAGGAAAAATCCAATTTTAAAATCAGACATGTAATCAAATTATATTTAAAGAATTTGGGCTTCCCTAAGTATAAATGTAGGGTCTTGTTTCCAGAGAGAACCTATCATTTACTGGGCAGATCAGTTTTCTCCCTGCCCTCCCCACCCCAAGTCAAAGCTGTAAGAGACCAAGACCAGGATCTCATTACGGTAGGATTATTTCAGAAATGCTGCTGCTTCTCTCTTGTTTAAAAAGAGGAACATTTAAAAAATAAAATATGTATACTTAAGAGAAGTTAATATGGAAATGCATGTATGTTTCTGCAACTGTACCATGCTGTTCATCTAGTTAGTGGTTGTTACCATTTCTCCCGATATCTCCTGTTGAATTCAGAAAATTTAGGTAATTTTCAGTTGGAATTTTTGAACGGTGCCCAGTTACATTCTTTTATTAACCGGATATAGTATCCCATTGCTAATTCTGAACACGCTGCTAAAATTAGTGGCTGCTATTTTGAGTGTCCCGTTGTTGCTAGTCAGGGCTACCGATGAGTAACTGCATTTGGGGGTGTGTGACAGGGACACCGGGGCCCTGGAGCGTTGTGCAACGTTGCTCTCTGCTTTCCAACAATAGCTGCCCATGTTCAGCGCAGATGGGATTTCCATCCTCGCTGAAATTTTGGGTGCATTATAGAATGTGTTGATAGGTCATTATACAATATAGCTCCAGTTCTCCTTCCACTTCATTTTTTCATGTATTCATCAATTTGCATTCTGTACCGATTTTTGTTTTTTTTTTTTTTTTTGCAGTGCTTGGTTTAAACCCAAGAGGGTTGGGTCCTGTTTTTCTTAAATTTTTCTAAGGTTTGAACAAAATTGTTTCATTTTTGCATTATTCAAGTGCAGGAAAAAAGACTCTTTTCCCCGCATGTTTCCAGCTGAATATTTTTCTTCAGACTTGGCTTGAGACTTGCAAATCAAGCCAAGTTCGATGAGAGTTGGGCAAGTGATGTTTTAGCACACAGAACACTTTAGGGAAGATTTTTCAGAAGACCATCTGTTTGGCTTCAGCTTTTATCCTCACACCCTGTTAGGGACACACACTGGTTAATGTGTGCCAGATCCCTGCGCCGCAGGAGCTACAGGTCAGGTAATGCTGGTTGTGTTAGACCCGAGCCTGAAGCACGTGCCTTCTCTTGGAGACCCAAAACTCTGGGTAGGAGGCGTTTCACGTAGGCATTAAGGGTTTCTTGGCTCCATCTCTACGCTTAAAAGGTCGTAACTGTGGGGAAACTCTCCCTGCCAGAGACCAGCCCAGGGCAAGCATGAAATCGTTGTAGCACTGGGGGGGATCCCAGTGTGTCATTGCCCCGGGCTGACATTCATTCTCCCCGAGTGACACGCTCGTTAATGAAGTTGGCTTTGTATCCAGGTTTTAGTCCAGATCTTAAAATGCATTAAGTTTCTGGGAAATTGCAAGCCTTTGTGCATATATGGTACGATCAATTGTGCAAGTGGACACAGAGTCCTCAGGTTGTGGCATCTGTCACTCAGACGTGGGGTTTTCCTCTGGTCTTGGCTGTGTAGGATCTATAATGCCATTGCTGGCACCTGCAAGGACTCAAATATAATCATGACGCTGACCAAGTGCTTTGAAAGGTTTAATCCTTTGCAGTTTTTAAAAGCATACGAGCAAGTTAGGTGCAACTCTCCTTGCTGGGTGATGCTTTGCATCTTTTGATGTTTATGTGCATACTCTTGTCATTCTGATCTCTGTATCCATTTGAGTACAACGTTAAACTGCTCCATACATAGCTATATTCTCCAGTCAGGGCACCGTTGCCATTCATAAAGACAAATTTGAACATAGCTGCAGCTGGGCTGGCGTTGAAGGACCTGTGGGCAGGCAGCATGGAGATGTGCATGGTTTCTGAAGAGCCACATGAGAAGCTGGAAAGCCCTGAAATGCAAGTTGTCAGTCCAGGTTGTTTTCAAATGATGAATAGAATTATGTTTTTAACATTAAGTTTGAGTGACGTATAGAGGACAATGAGCAAATTTTGCTGTGTTACTGCTTGAAAATCATTAGCTATGATATAGGAGATGCACACAATATATAATATAATCCACTTGAATTACAGTGAGTCTCACCTGACTCTCTCAAAGCACTACCACTAACCTCAATATATGAAAAGTATATTGGAAAAGCAACCTCTCCCCAGCCTTGCCGAGAGTGAGAACTCTCGCTTGGTGGAAGATGCTGGATGGTTCTCTACACACCAGGAGATTGGGATCTGTTGCTGTTGGGGTTAGAGCCGAGTGAAGGAAAAGATGCTCATAGTGAGCAGAGAAGAGATTAAGACATGCAGAGTGTTCCCTGATGAAGAACAGCTATGACTCCAACACCGATGACTTTTAAATACAAATAAAACAGAATTCATTTCCTCTTGGGAGAAATGGGGGTGGCTTCAGAGAACATTAGAAAGGCAACACCAAGTTTAAGTTTTCAAGGACAGATTCTGAGGTAGCGTGAATCAGCTTCCTTCCTTTGACTGGGCTGGTATAAATCAGGTTTGCAAAGCAAAATCTTAAAGAAGTGTTTTCAAGAAGGGAGAAAATAAAGATGAGATGACAGAATTCCTTTTCTTGCAGCAACAGTCTTTTTTTCTTTCTTAGTGTTATGTTATACTTTGAATATAAACTCTAGCAATGAAATGCAAAGATAAAGATGAAGGCCAGCTATAAATATATGCTTAGACTATATTTCTTCTGGTTTTTAAGTGCATGCTTGTCACAGCTCAAAAGATTCTGCATGTAAAGTGGCAGAGGATTACCATTTTTACTGCTTAGCATGCCTTGCATCTCATTGAGCTTGCGAAGAAGCGGCTTTTGCCGCTGCCTGCCTCGGTCGTGAAGGATGGTGTTACGGGTTGCATTTACAAACAAACATCAGAGTCTTGATTATCCGTATGTCACTCTGGACGTTGATTACTTAAATCTCAATGTGAAATTCTGCACTATCTGTAAAAGCATCACGGGCTCCGACAGTTGTTAGTTATCTTTATGGTTCTCCAGATTTATCAAATGTGTCGGATATTACACTGATTCTTTTCAACTTTTTTTTGGTGATTTTTCATGCCTTCACTGGAAGGCCCTAATTCAACACCTACTGAGACAGGGATTTTTGCCATTGAAACAAAAAATCATTGGAAGGAGCAAGAAATAACTTTATTCCTGTGACTTTGTAACAAATTTAATGCTGGAGATTCAGGAACATATTTGAAGCTGCCAAGCAGGGATGAGTCTTACCCGTTTGATCCTATCTTTATACTCTTGCATTACTTCATTTCTCTTGCAGACTGGCAGAATAGGCACCTTCTATCACAGCCCAGTCTATCATCTGGAGTTACAGTGTGCACACCAGCGTCAGTATTATTATTAAGTTATTGGTACAACCATTAGAAAGACACCAATTTCATAAGATCTCTCTGCCGGTTCACATTTCCCCTCTTTGCTGCTCCTCTCAGCGTTCTCGCGTGACTCAAATATAGGGTTTGATGTATGGAGTACAGCTGAGAGGCCTGCTATGTCAGATAATTAATTTGGTGCTCAACGTTTTCAAGAGCAAACCCATTCAAGTTTATTTCATAACTGGCATAGCCTTCGTGCAAGTGATAATTGTTTATATTCCCTTCAACAGAGCCTCCTGCTGTTCTTTTTCATTTGAAATAATTACCAAAGTTTAGACTTCCAGACAATTGTATTAAGGGGAATCATACAGTGCTGCTTAAACAAGTCTTTGAAGACTGAGAGGACAGCTTTCAGAGCTGTTTTACATATCTTAAGAGAGAGAGGCATAAACAGAATTTATAGTGCTCTCCATATTTTTATGACTCATGAGTATCGAATAGAAGAGGCAGAGCTGTGCATGCTGCTAAGGCTGTGTCATCAGCTGGGAATGTTGCCTGGCACCGGCAGCCTCAGCGGTGTGAGAAACTGCACTAATCCTCGATAAAATTCTCTGGGAGATCTGCTCCTTGAGCCTTTAATTAGGAACCTGGTAGTCATTAATTTAATAGCCTAGTAAACAATCTGTTATTTCTTTTGCTTTTTATGATACCTATACCCCTGCCTTGTAGGGCCACTGTGGGGGCTAATTAGTTCAAATATGCTCTATTATTTAGTAACTCTTCAGCACTTGTTTAATTCAGAAATATTGTAATTTTTTGCACGGAAGCTATTAGGAAAGGAGTGTGTCACCTTCTCTGGTACTCAATAGAATTCCTGTGACTATGCTAGCAGGGCTGGATTGCTTCACCGAGTGAGAAAAAGTAGCTTAAAGCCAACCCTCTCACCTTATCTTGTGCAGGAGGAGGTCCTCATGGAGGAAAAACATGTTCCCTTCTCCTGAGCCAGTCCCATACCCGTGTTTTTAACCAATCGATCAATCTGATAATTTCACTTATGAACCAGGGTACGCCTATGGACATTTCTAAAAAGTTTCTAGGGACTTGCTGGATCTTATGTAGCAGCTACAGGCTTGAGAAATTCCTGGAGCTGGGACCACCAATAAAAACTTTGTGTTGGTGATTGAGTAGGGGAAATTCTTTTCTCTGTCTGCACTGAATCAGTGCCCTAGTTTCAACTAGATATACTAGTATTCATTTCCTGCCTGAAACGCTTGGGCATACTGGGAAGTGTTAAGCAATTGGGATTCATCCCAGAAAACGGTCCATTTCATTTTTAGCTTAAGTGATACAGTGTGTTAAGTTTGTGAAGTTTTGTGCGATAGTTTATGTACAATATAAATAGCAGATATTATTGGGAGAGACTGCTATTTCAATAAACAGAAAATGTAGTTTTACATATTAACCATCCACCAGACGTTCCTCCCCTCCCTTGAGCGTCTCGGAGCCCTCAATAGGGTGAAAGTCCCTTTCACGAGCTTGTATCACGCTGAGCTGCTGGGAGGAATTTTGTCATACTTGGCCAGTAAAGATGGCCAGTGATATAATAGTCTTGGGCGAGCTCTTTCCCCCTGTACCACCCGGCCTCCCTCTGCCAGCAATTGTATCCGACGGGACTCGGTGCGTTTGCTGCCCGTGACCCACCAGCTATGAGGTAGTGTCTCAGACTTGGGCTTGAGGGATCCATTCCCATGCTCCTCCGTAAGGTGATGGGGCTGAGGCGATGTTCTTTAACGTGAGTTTTCGGACTGGTCTTTAGGAAAAAAAACACACCAAAAAACAAACAAACAAAAAAAAACCCCCACAAACCCACCAAAAACAAACAACCCCAAACAAAGAGATCATGCTTTCTGTAATAAAATGGAAAAAAAATATCTGGAACTTAATGGTGCAGTTAATGCTAGCAACGCTTTAACGTGGTATTAAAATATTAAACTAAATTCTTGCAATTATGTGGCATTATGCTGCGTTTGTAAAGTGCTTGTACTGAGGCAGTTTCATATTGAATTAATTTAGTTTATACTTGGCTATTTCATGTCTCTTGCAACAGATCTTGTGAGCGTAAGGTATGAATTTCAGTGTTGGATTAAAATACTACTTTGCTTTCCAGCTACGAGCATGTGATCAGTTTTTTACAGGCAAAAGGAGAATCTCCCTTGTTCTTAATTCTTATTGTGATTGCCTTGGGTCAAAGTGAACACAATGCTGTTCCTGCAGCAGGGTCTCTCCCACCACGAGCTCCTGGTGCTCAGCTCCTGCAAGGAGCCACTTGAGGGCTTGCAGGTGACGGCAGAAGAACTTGGGGCCTTTCCAAGGACTAAAGTCCTCTAAGCTGGGAAAGACCATGGAAACTAAGAGCTGCTGACACACGCTGTGATGAAGACCCTTATCTCAGGAAGCCATAGTAAATTGAATTGTACTCAGTGAATATTTTAGGGAACAAGAGGTAAATTTAGCTGGCCGATCCCCTGAGTCCCATTGTTAACAAGCCTGATGTCTTTGTTGTTGAATTATAATTCAACTTCAACCCCCAGTTGAGTAACCTCTTCTATAGGAATATTTCTCATTTCTCACAATTGTACCAAGAAATCATAGAGGTTATATGCAGTTTAAAGCTTGATAAGAAAAAAATACTTAGGATTGGTAATAAGCTTTTTTTTTTTAAACGCAGTGGTGATATCTTGACAGTGACAGGATTTCAAAGTGTTGCTATTTTTCTAGAAATAAAATGACTGCCAAAAAATCTGCCAATTGTTTTTGAAAGCTTGTGTAGATGAGGTAAAAATGATCTGTATCATTATGATATCGTAGCAGAAAGTTTGTGTTCAATTTCCATCTTGAGGAAATTATGTGTCCCTTTTGTGCACTGTCTTTCCTCAAGGACACAGTTTTAAAGTATAATTGAGCGTTCAAAGCTTAATTTAACAAAACGATTGTAATTTACAGAATTGTAGATGCGGTGGAGTGGTGAGGCTTAGTGAGACTGGAAACAAAATGCGTTTCATGGTAATTCGTGTGATGTGTTTCCATTTTGTGATGTGTGTGTGTTGGGTGTGCTGCCAAAGGCCGCAGGCTTTTTACTGGGTTTGATCTCATCCCTGTCCTGAAAGGATGTGCTTGTGGTGTTTCTGGTCAGTGTAACGAGAAGTCTGGTAGTGATACTGATTGCACTGAGGTATGTGTTTGCCCCCCCGATACAGAAGTTAGACACACACGGTCGCTTTGACGGGGCCATTGAATCCAAGGAAGGGTCTTGTCGCCTCTTGTTGCTCCTCAGCAAACCAGAATCACAGAATGGTGAGAGTTAGAAGAGAACTTAAAGATCATTGAGTTCCAGCTCCCTTTCCCCGGGCAGGGACACCTCCCACCAGACTAGGTGCTCAAAGCCCCCTCCAACCTCGCCTTGAACCCCTCCAGGGATGGGGCAGCCACAGCTTCTCTAGGCAACCTGGGCCAGGGTCTAACCACCCTCACAGTAAGAATTTCTTCCTAATATCTAATCTAAATCTCCCCTCTTCCAGTCTTAAACCATTCCCCCTCATCCTATGGCTCCCCTCCCTGATCAAGAGTCCCTTCCGTCTCTCCTGGAGCCCCTTTAGGGACTGGAAGGGGCTCTAAGGTCTCCCCGGAGTCTTCTCTTCTCCAGGCTGAACCCCCCCCCAAGTCTCTTAGCCTGTGCTCACAGCAGAGGATCTCCAGCCCTTGCAGCATCTCCATGGCCTCCTCTGGACTCATTCCAATAGATCCGTGTTCTTCTGGTGTTGGTGACCCCAGAGCTGAATGCAGAACTCCAGGTGGGGGTCTCATGAGAGCAGAGTAGAGGGGTAGAATCCCCTCCCTCGACCAGCTTTTGATACAGCCCAGGATGGGGTTGGCTTTCTGGGCTGCGAGTGCACATTGCTGGCTCATGTTGAGCTTCTCATCAACCAACACCTCCAGAATGCATTAAGCTCCATTTAGATCTCCAGCTCTGGCTTTGTCATTGCCTTTTCATCCTGTGCCTCAAGTCCCAGGATGCTAATATGTTGTTTCCTCTGAAGTTTGAATCACTCTCAGGAAATGAAGTGCTCTTAGGTCCTGCCCTCATTCCTTTGCCCTTACTGCGTCTCCTGCCTTAGGATCAACTTTATTTTGCTTCTGAATGAACTTTCTCCCTTCCTCTTCTGGCCATCTCACTCCATCAGGAGCTACTGGGCGTTTTTTTGGCAGGGTTCATCTCCTTGTTTACTCCTTCTCTCTCAACTGACCATGTCCTTTGAGGAGCGCTTCAGCAGTCCTGCACAGAAAAGGTCTTTTGGGGGTGAACCTGCCAGTCATCACTCTCTGGAGTGATTTGCCTCCTCCTGAGGTGGCAGCATTTTACCCTTTGTGTTTAAAGTGAAGCCTATAGATAATTTTAATACTCAGAAGGATTGTATTTGTTACTTGAGGCCACTTAAATGGGCACAGGAGCTGCTGCCTAGCTAGGGGAGGATCAGATCTTCATTGAGATGCCTCATTTTTGCACGCTGGTGGATGCTATTTTCCGGCACACTTCATTTGTGTGAGTGTTGGAGATGGCAGGCTCCTTCGGGCAGCAATCTTGGATGAAATCCTACACTGGTGTCTCTAAGATGACATTATTTACTTTAGTTTCACCCATTCCATCATCTTTCCCTAGATGTTTTCACATTAAGTACATCTTGTACTGAAAAAGCAATGCTGCTGAAGGAGGTCTGCTTCAACTCCTGGCAAGTGCCGAGGAGACAAAAGCTCTTAGATGTGTTAATCTAAACAGCCATAGTATCCCTGCCCCAAAAAAGGACCGTTTCCTTGGCAGATACTGAATCTGCCTTTTTCAAAGGAGAGGGGAGTTTCTGGAAAGGAATCTGTTGCGGGAAAAGCCAATAAGAGGAACTCTGTAATTTTGTCCTCAAAGCAACTTCTAGCGTATTTTAACATTGCACACTCCCTTCTGCCTCTGCTGACATGGTCAGAGTGCTTTCTCAGCAGCAGAAGAAAAAGTGGGATCCCCAAATCCAGTATCTGAAACAGAAACTGCCTTTCTCTTGGTTTCAACAGACAGAAACATTGTTTAAACCAGACTTTTTTGGCATTTACTGGCAATACTAAGAAAGAGTTGGCAAGGAAAGCTGGCAGAAGGAGATGAGTTGGATAAGCTTTAAAGATTTTTTTTTTCTATAAAATGAATATCCAGAAGCTGTGTAAATGTATTTTTTTTCAGTTTAAAAAAGTGTATAGAAAGACAACATATACAGATTTTTGACTGAAATAGCATCTAAGCTGATTGTGCCCTTCAAATTCTTTTCCCTCGATTAAAAAGATGTGGGGAAAAAAAAAAAAGAAAAAACAAAACAACACCTCAGGAAATCCCTAGAATGTTTATTCGGGAACAGACCAGCCTGTTACAGTCATTAGCTTGCAAAGGTATTTCTGTTATAGTCAGAGGGCAAAGTGAATTTTAACCTTTTATTGCCAAGAGATGTCACATTTGTTACTGAAGTAGCTACTGAGATACATTGAGGCACGTAAATTATTATTGATAAGTGAGTGGCGTATGTTAAAAACAAAACCCAAACCCCCAAAGTACACCCCGCAGAGAGAAATTAATATCAATTAAAATGCCCATAATTAAACATAAAGTACTATATTTCATTCTTTATTGTGTTTCCATTTATTACTTCAGCATTTCTGATTGTAAAAGGCTTTACTTGCAACAACAACAACAAAAGTTTTCAAAATATTGCCCTCCTTTTTTTTTTTTTTTTGTTGCAAGTTTAGTGCAGAATTCCTTACTGCCATGGGATGTTGATTATAAAGGGAAATAGAGAATAGGGCTGGACTGGTTTAAACTGTGATCAGTGGGAGCCCTCCGGACCCAGGCGGTTGTTTCCCAGGATCCCCATAGGAAGGGGAGAGGAAAGGAAGCCACTGCTCTGTGGAGACCAAGCATCAGGAGCCTGGGAAGACTGCAAGAAGGCACATTTAAGATATGGATAGAAACAGTTGGTTGTTGGTTTTGGGTTTTTTTTTTAAGATAGAAACCTAAATTGTTTGCTTTGTACAGTCAAACATCTCCCCTTTTACTGTCTTGCCCTTTTCCATCGGTAAAAAGGGAATAAGGTTTAATCCAAGCCATGGGGCATCAATTTGATTTAGGTAATGGCCTTTTCAGAGGATAAGTGTTATTTGTATTTGCACAACTTTTGGGGAGTAGGGATTTGCTATTCTGGGGGGGAAGAGGGATGTCTTGCATGTATGGATAAATCACATGTGTTATCAGAACTGGGAAACAAACATAGTCAAGATTTTAGCTCTCAGAGAACGAAAGAGGAGTGTTTGTGATGCTCTGTGCAAGAATTTTCACTGTTACAATCTTGGAGGCAATTTAAGAACAGCTTGTAAGCACTATGAAGAACAATAATTGAGATTTTTATAGCTTATGATGAGCCATATAAATCAGTCCAAGTTTAGTACAGTCACCTGTCTTTGAGGAAGATTAGCACTGACATGAAAACACTTTATTTTAAGGAACATTTTGAGAAATAATATTTTAGTCTGTTACATACTTTTCTTTCATGTACACATTTTTACTGCTCTCAAATATGCTATTTAATCATCAAGCATCAATTTATTTTTAAAATTGAATTTGTTAGTTTTAACACACTTGCATACATCTTTTATTAACTAATTTAAAAAGAAATCTCTATGTGTGGAATTGAAATCAACTCTAATTTCAGCCTTCATGGAATTAGTATTTAGCCATTTCTCCAAAACTGTGTGTTTGAGAAGGAGAGAATGACAGCTAGATTTCAGCCATTTCCTTAAAAGACGTTCTTGAGGCCTTCTCACTGCGTTGCTGAATTTCCCAGTAGGTATATCTGTATCTATATTGACATGGTAGATATATAAATATCTATATTGCTATCTATATGCATAGATACATACTCTGTTTCCAACCTTGCCTCAGGACTCAGCTCTTAAAACATGGTTAGAAATTTTTTTGCAATAATATGTGAGGAAAAAATGGCTGAATAAGGTTACAGCTAGATTGCGCATTGAAATCAAATCATAAAATCACATAGTTGAGAGGGAAGATACATACCATTGAGTGAAATTCCTATCAATGTTTCTGCTTTGCTAGGACATGTTCTTAGGAAGGAATTACATTTAGAAGCAGAGAGCTTATCAGTGTGTCCTTGTAACATACTTGCCAATGTCATGAACTTCATATATGGAGATAGAGTTGCTCTAATTTTAGGACTAGGCAGTGGAAAAAAAAAAAACAGCATACTGTAAAAGAAATAAAAACAGCATTCAGTCATTGAAACTGTGGATATTATCTGTATCATCGTGAAAGAGCTTAAAAATTACAACAGGATCAACTGCTACAGATATTTTGGCTGATGTATATTTAATAAGTGTCTTATAGGAGTCCCCCATTCTTGTGTGTTCAAGCTGAATGATATTTCCTATAATTATAATAATTTTGGGCAGGTAGAAAAAGGAGCTTGCACATTTAATATATTTTTTTTGCACAGAACTATCAAAAAAATTCTTCGCAGCCTTCATTACTAAACAATTTAGACAAAGAGCCCAGTCTCTGCTTGAAGTCTTCAAAGGCAATGTTAGTTTGTTTTTCCAGCAAAATCTTTATCTTTCTCAGTGAAAGTCAAATCAATAACACAGTAATCACAGTAAAACACAGAGCCGTGCCTCACCAAGGTATATTACTGGAGCTGAGTGTGAATTCTTACATTAGCTGTCACAAACAAGCCAAATGATTTGGAAATAACGCAGAATGCTTGGGGTTTTTTTTCAGCAGCCACTGTGCCGTTTTCTGTTTTTACATTCTATATTTTTATATTGTATGCGTATATTTTCTTGTCATAGCAGTAACAATTTCAAAAGTTCCTCAAGAGCAATAGTGAGATTACTTTGGTGATTTGTTCTTCTGGTGTGCTGTCTGGCACCTGACAGTCTACCCTGAGCTAGTGAGAAATTTATTCAGCATAAAATAAAGTCTTATGGCAATTTATTGCTGTCTTTACCCACCCCACAAAAATCATTCCTCTGCATCTCTCGAAATGTGCAAATTCACTTCTTCAATTTTCGGGAGCTGTATCTCGTCTTTTGATGCAATGTCACCGTCACAGCCTCGGTACATGGAAAAGAAATAACTTGTCCCACGTATTTAGCCTAAGGTAAAGTTTGTATGTGCAACCTATTATTATCTGTGAATTTCGGTTCGCAAACTGAAATGTGATTGAGTTGTTTGGGGCAGCAGTTGATCGTTGATATACCTTCTTTATCAAATGTATCATGAAATTTAGGTTTCTTTAAAAACAGAGTCTCTGTGTAAAGGCAAGTAAGCGCTGTCTGAGGGAGTGATGCAGCATCCCTCGGCTGAGGCAGGTGCTCAGGAGTACACACGTGGCATCTTTGCTCTGCCAAATTCTTGGTCTAAGTGCAACCAGTTCACTCAGCCCTCAAACGTTATTTACTGGTGCACCTCGACGAGTGGTCCACCTGAGTTCCCGTCTGAAAATCTTCAGTCTTCTGGCGAGCAAGACTTCCCATTTAAGCTTTGTGATACGGCTCTAAAATGCTCCTTCCCTCATTGTCTCAGGAAATCAGCACAGTAGGGGGAACCCCTGCAGAGACTTTATTTATATGTTGATAAGCTTGGATGAAAACTTCCAAAAAGACTATATATACTTTTAAACCTGCCAGAAGACTCTGGCTTGCTCCCATGCTTCCAAGTCCTGCTCTAAACATACTGTGTTCGCTGGCACCTTGAGATATGGCAAAGAGTACCCATAACGGGCAAACGCTTGCTATTTATAGAGACACTAACGAACCTTTCCAGAAGCCTTCCCCTTTGCATTCTGCTGACTTGTATGACTCAGGAATACAAAACCCAGAAGTCTGGTGGGATATGTCATGTTTTAACATGCAGTTTCATACACTCATGTTGTTGAACTTCATAATTTCATTTAAATATGTAACATGGTGCAGCATTAAGCCCTTTTTTTTTTTTTCTTTTCTTTTTTAAAGGGCTATAAAGGAGTGGCAACCCAGTAGTTTAGGTGCAGACCTCAATGAAACATTGGACTTCTTGTTGTCTGGGAAAATAACCAGGAGTGTTCAATGGCTGAAGAGCAACAGTGGGATCCAAATAATCTAGTGGTTGGAGTGCTCATGAGTGGAGGTGGGAGGCTGTGGATCAGACCACTGAGGCACGGAATCTCACAGGAGATTGCAGCCCTGGAGGCTGTACGTGTTTGGCTCTGGATCCTCCTTGAATAATTACCAGGAAGGAGAACAGCCGTGAAAATAGATGAGGAAAGGGTCACCTGGGGAGAAGAGAGGAAGGAGTGCAAGGAATGGCTGCAGGTCTGAAACCATGGCCCCTGGTAAGGACCAAAAAAGTGGGACTGTCAGTTTAGAGAGGATGGGGCTGGGCAGAGACATGATAAAACTTCTAGTATGTAAAAGGCTGCAGGAAAGTAAGAGGGAGTAATTAGTTTCTGTGTCACTGTTAGATATGCTCCCCATCTAACAAGGACAAGAAGAATGGCCTCACAAGGCGGCGAGTAAGAGCTCCGTAATGAAGATAATGAGTGAAGAGTGTATTTACATGCATATAGTGAGGAAGGGAAGCTTTGAAGTCTCTCAGAGTGCACTTGATTTTCAGAAAAGCCAGAGAAACAGCTGCTAATGAGAAAGGTATCATTGATCCTGACATGGGGCAGGAACCTCTCAGGTCTCATAAGCCACATTTTCTATGATTTGATGTGGAGATCATTCTTGCTCCTTTATTGAAACCTTTATTGCAAACTTTTGCTATCTCTACATTTCAAAGAATAAGATTTGGATTTTTCTGAGTTTTTAAATACCTAGAACTTCATAGGTTTTTCTTGCCTAGGATGAAGATGCTGTTGCCCAATAGCTTTTCTTTATCTTCTAATTATTAGTTTTGCACAACTTAGATCCAGACCCTAAATAATCCATAGACAACTATAATCATGTCTCAACGGGACAAAGAGAAAATGCTCTAGCAGAAATTCAGCCTTTTGTTTGTTCTTTTAAATTTTATTATTAATTCAACGATGGACAGCAAAATCAGAGGTGGATCAGGATGCTGTGGAGGTTGGCATATTTATAACCTGAAGAGATTTGATTTAGGAAGGAATTAGTTATGGCTCTGGTAGGACTTGTTAAATCTTGCGTGAGCTGCAGAATTCCCATATAATCACGGACAAATCAATTGGCTTCTCTGCGCTGCGGTTGCTCATCTGTAACTGGAGATAGTGGCACTTCTCTGCCTCACAGGTGCTTGGTTGCAGCAGTGATAGAGGCTCTTTAGAGGCTCCAAGATAGCTTTTGGAAACAGTAGTAGACAGCCTGAGGAAATCCTTTCTTTGAGGAATTTTGAAGGTTCAAGAAAGAGATGTATAAACCACTCTGAGACAGGTTATGAACAAACATAGTGCCCATGTGAACTATTGAGCATGTCCTGTAGTAGCACTTTCCTTATTGCCTCTTTCCAAAGTATATGCTATAAAATATTGTAAACAAAAATTGCATGGGGAGATTAATCTTTTGAAAGATGGGTGGAGTTTCTTTTATATATCTTTCTGGATTTTATGGAAAACTTTGCTACATAGAAATAATCAGGCTTCACCAGAGGCCCTTTGATGGCTTTCTGGGAGTACAATGCCATAAACAATGTTGGGTGGCAGCAGCAGTCTCATATCTGTGTCATCTGTTACTCTGAGAAGCATCAAAGCTTCAAAAGACTTTCAGGAAGGGGGAAGGGAGGAGAGGATTTAGCTGCAGTGCATCATAAATAGACCAAATCCTGAGATGACAATTTCAACCGTTTACAATAAGCACAAAGTAATTCAAAACACATTCTGGGACATTCGGGTTGTGAAGTCCTGGTAGATCACATGGGCTGTGTTGCAGAGCTGTCTTATTTTTAATTAGCAGCAAACAGAGACATGGTGGTGGGTTTGGGGTAAGGTTTGTTTTTTTTGTTTGTTTTTTTTTTTGAAGAATCGTCTGAATGAAAACATGTTCAGTCCAGAGCTGGTGGTGAGTCTCTTTTCCTTTCAGTATCTTTTCTGCAGGTTTGGGGCAGTAGCTCTGAAGGATGTAGACGGATGCAGAGCGTGGCGTGGTGCGGGCAGATAATGCTGTGGTTGGCCTATTGTTAGAAGTTTTCAGGTGTTCAGCAGATTTTTTCACTCAGTGCTCCTCAGTAATATATCTCTTTTGTGGTTACCAACTCTTCCCAACGCTAAGCTGGAAAATATGATTTTTCTGTTTTCATTTTATCATTCTTTTTTCTTTTTTTTTTTTTTTTTTTGTACCAAGGGTAGTTAGCTTATAGTTCTAAAAGTAAAGCTCCTCTGTGTCTTAAAGTGAGAATTTTCCCTCGGAAGACAATAAATCTCCAACGCTGATGGAAATTCAGCAGCATATGGCACACAAATACCTAAATACTCCATGTATCATAGCCCATCCCTGGGGAAACTGTTGCATTTAAATTTCCATTGTGGTTGAATCCTTGGGGGGAAAAAATATCTCTGAAGCTGAAGTAAGAAACAGAGAATTTGAAACTATCACCAACACTTAAATCAGTGCAGAGTCAGAGCTTTACTGCATTTGCTCAGGCAAAACCGTGTAAAACAGACTGGTCTCAGACAATCTTTATTATTCTGTCTTACCTGGGCTAATTCACTGGCTTCTGGTATGGGGGAAGGCAGGCAAAATAGCTCAGGGCTCATATAAATAATGGTGTGACAAGAAGAGGGGGGAACATTGTAAATACATGGTTGAATGATATGTTAAAATAAAGACAACTGAAAGCTGTCCAGAAAGGCAGATAGATTGTCCCCTCCCACGATGGGACCCTCTGGTTGCCTGGGTTTTGCCCGGGAAGGAACAATTAAACAGTTTGTGGCGTGTAACTCCGCTTGCTCCTCACCTTGTAGCTGCAGGAACATCTGCTGCTTTCTTCCGTAATGCCAAAGCTACCGCCAAGCCCCTTCTCCCCCAGTCCCTGGGTCTTTGACTCTGGCTTCCAGTGGCTGAAAATGGCTGAAAAACATTCTTGCCCGTTCTGTTTCGCTGCACTGGTCCGTGAGCCTGAGGTCGGGTAATTGAAACGTTTTACGAGCCTTCTGCAGAATGTTCATGTTTCTGTTTTCTAACCCTGGGCAGTCAGTTCAGCAAAGAAACGGGAATATTTTTGTTCGTTTACACTGGATGGCAGAGCAGCTGAAGGTGACAGCGGACTTTATACTTTTATCACATGTTGCAAACGCCTTTGAGATGTTTCTCTCTTTGTTATCTCAAAATACTGTGCTATATTGATTTTTGCTTTTTCTCTAAGGGGCTGAAAATTTCAGTACTAACCCTGAAGCCAACTGAAATAATTGATTATCTGTTTTTACCTCCTCTTCAGTTATTTACTTCATGCCCTTCAATGGAGAAAGGGTGTTCTATTTCTAGATGATTTAGTGTAAAGCAGATCTTTGCTGAGCTTTAATATCAATTTATATAACCTTGATACAGGGGTTATTTTTTAGACCCACGAGTTTATCTAATATGTCATGAGAGAACTTATTCTAGAAATACTATTTTATAGATTATTCTTATTGAACCTATGAGTAATAAGAAATGAAACAGGTTTTCTGTAAGCTCAGTTAGCAGCTGAAAATACTTAAGCAAATTATCTACAGGAGGAATTAGATGCCCACTGGCCTTCTATAGTCCAGTTAGCTTTTAAAATGTATTTTATAATTAATAGATACATTTTGTTTACAGTTTTTTGTGTATACATTAATAGTAATGGCACTTTTAGCTGCGTTTTTTCTTTGCCTTTGTGGCAAGAAGTATGCTGGTCATTAATACTTCAAATCTCTGGGTATCATTCAGAATAAAACATATGTTTTTGTTCTAGGGAGTATTTTCTCAGATAAGTTTTCTGAGATTTCCACACTACTTTGTGTCTTTTATTTTCTATGAGAATGTAAAGGTATAGATGTCATATCTGTAAGTAAAGTCTCTTTCTAATTAAGTAGAAAAACGTGAGATGCTGCCCACAGGTTTGCAAAGTCATTTGCTTTACTAGGAAATCGTCAGATCCTTCTTTCTCTTAGGATGCATTCCAGGATATAAAAATGATTCATGTGTCTTGGAAGTACAGCTTTGGAAAGTTTGTCAAGTTATCTTGAGTAGCCCAAGACTGGGGTGAAATCTCCCCTTCCATTAGTTTAAAAAATATTAATATTTTATCTGTCTTTGTATAACTCATTCATCATCTTCAAAAGATCATCAGAGACAAATTACAGTTTGAAAGAGTGGAAATTAGATACCAGCTCCTCACTTCTGGTTTGCATTCCAGTATTTGTGATGCAAAAGGGAACTTGAATCCAGAAGCACATCTGTGATTGCAATAACAAATTAGCGAAGAAGATTTAATCTGAGCCACATAATATGAAAAGATGTTTAGGGAGAACGAAGTCTGAGCTCAGAGATCTTGGCACGGACCTGGTGCAGTGGAGTAGTGTGACTGGGGGGGAGAGGGAGGAATCTGAAAGTGAAGAACGGCATGTGAATTAAGCCAAATAATTAAGTGATTTAAGCATTAATCTAGCCAACCCTCCGAGTTCATTCAGAGAAGCAAAACATATATCATTGCTTCTCTGGAGATTGTTGCATTGTCAAGAATTCGGTTTAGCCAGGACATTCAGACCTACCCTTTACTTGCATTAAAAAAATTCTTAAATTTCTCATTGTCTGAAACTGATTGTATCTTTTTGCCTTTCAATAAGTTTCATTTAGTTGCAATTACTCTGGCTTCAAAATCTTGAAATCAAATGAATTAATGAAAATGGAAAATCAGAACTCTTTCCTAATTAAGAACTGAGCTTTTCAAGGAATATGAAAGGATCTAATTTAGAGAAAGATGTTTGGAGAGCATGAAATGTGGCTTGAAGGAGATACATGTGCATTTAATATAAGTTACTGAGCCCAGCCAGATTTGTATTGACGGGAGACAAAAAGCATCTGAAATCCTCTTTCAGTGATAGAATAATTTATGGGCTTTCCTGAAGCATTCCGAGTTGACTTTCAGTTCAGTGAAATGGGTGGCCATCTCAGTTTGCTTCTCGGTGGACACAGCTACTACTGAATTTTGCATTCTTTTCTTCTGTGTTAGTTAGCTGAACCGTGGAAGTATTGGGAGGGGGTTGTGGGTTTTTGGTTTTGCTCTTCGGTGGCTTTGTCTCCCTTCTGTATGGATGTGGAGAAACCTCCATCCTGGAAGTGGCACAGTTGCAGGAGGCTCTGAGGATGCAGGTGACGCTGAGGGATGTAAGGAGTGGGCAGGTGGCTCAGATAAGGTCTATAATAAAAGACACAGTTCAAAATCTACTTAATTTGTTATTGACCCTGAAGCACAGTTCTCTTGGTCTGCCTCTTCCCCAGCACATACCATACGTTGTGTGTACTGTCCCCGTGCATAACACATGGAGCTCATCAGCTTGTGCCCTCCTCAGCATGCCAGGCAGCTCCCACTGCACAGAACATTTCCAGATATTATCTGGAGGACATGTCATTTCTTGTCATTTGGAACTGAGAAGTGATTATCATCATAATTCTTCTCCCCCAGGGCCCAGAGCACATCGCGGGTTCCCCACAAACGTACCCTGCAATAATTATGCACAGGGAAGGGGAGAAGAGGTGTTTCTAAAGAGGGTCAGGTTTGCTGTTCAGCTCTGCTAAAACACAGTGGATGTGTGGGTGGTAAAATGAAGAGCCATTAGATGGGAATACTCAGAGAGTACGGCAGGAGAAAGGCATAAGGTGCATAAAATATACTGACTGTGGGTAGCTAGTCAGTCTTTGACACAGTCCATGGCTTACCTTAGGTTCTTGAGTATATTGGAAGACGAGGTTATAATCAAACTTCCAGCAGGAGGTCACGGTCCCCACCTCCCTTACAAAGAGGAGGAATTTTACTTTTCAAGCTATGTGTGGCTTTAAACCCAAATGGGATCTACTAAATCTACGTGGCACACTCCTCAAAGAAGTTCACGTGCATCTCAAACTGGGAAATATCAACAGCTGCTCATTCACATTATAATTACCCAAATTGCAAAGGACCGTCTGCAACAAGTCCTGTTCAATAACTAAGGCTACCCAGACCCACTCCAGTTGCTTCCGAGCTGCCAGCTCTATTAAGTTTTGTTTTCTAGCACTTCACTACGGTACAGACACGTTTGTTTTCTTTGCACAGCCTTCCACAAAGCATTGTTTAAGCAGCACATATTGTATTCCAACAATGAGGTACTTTTTGCTCCCATCTGTTTGATAGCAAAATGAACAGTTGTGACTCGTACGTACAGTGTAAATACTGTATAATGACTATGGGTTTACTTTGAGTAAATTCCAGGTTATTTCATTCCTGCGCCAGGTTTTGGTCTGGTTTTGAGTCAGGGAAAGATTTCTGATGTTGGGCCTGAACTTTTCAGGTGTTACACATCCCTTTAACAGAGTGAGCCGTCGTTGGCCAGGGGTGACAGTAAAAGTCTGCCACGAGCAGACCCGACAGTGAAGCAGGTATGGGGAGGATGAGCTGCCACGTGCTTCTCAGACCTCCAAGGCTCTGTGGTATCTAGTCACCTTTTCTGAATAGAAGGCCATGCAGATGCTCCCCCAGAGACTTACAGTGCTGTGAGTATTTCTAATTAAACCTTTTGGGGCAATAAAGTAAGGAAAAACAATGTAGAGGAGGATTTAATTTTTAACGAGTCTTCAAGTCTCTTCAACAAGAGTCTCTTCTCTCAGACTCTTCACCAAGTGTTTTTTTTACTATTCAAAGGACCTTTATATTTGGAGGTCTTTCAAAAAGCTAGAATCTGCATCACTGCCATCAACCTCCTGCCCAACCTCTTCGGCGAGGTCGCAGTGTCAGAGGACAGGAAGGGCACGGTCTTTCCAGCCCATTTAGGGAACTGGTTGTGATAGCAAACACCACACCCTTCCATCAAACCCAGATTAAAAATCACTGCTGCTCCAGACCTGCTTCCAAGCTGAGGACCTACCAGCTGCACTAGGTCTGGGTAGAAAGTCCTGTGCTCCCTGGGGTTGGATCAATACCTGAATGAAAAAAATTTGGTGGCCTTAAGTAGCTTTGTGGAGATAAAACTTCAAAGAGGTGGCAGGCAGCACCTTATGCAGGGAGCTGTTTAGGATACATCACAATAAATCATAGACTCATAAAATTATTTTGGGGTGGAAGGGACTTTTTAAAGGTTACCCAGTCCAACCCCCCCGCCACGAGCAGGGACATCTTCAACTGGACCAGGCTGCTCAGAGCCCCATCCAACCTGGCCGTGAAAGTTCCCGGGGATGGGGCATCTGCCACCTCTCTGGGCAACCTTGGCCAGTGTCTCACCACCCTCAGCATAAAAAATTTCGTCTTGATATCTAGTCTGAATCTCCCCTCTTTTAGTTTTAAACCATTACCCCTCGTCCTATTGCCACAGGCCCTGCTCAATGAGAGCTGGCTAAAAGCACACAGATTTTTTTATTATTTTTATTACTTGTTCTTAATACAAAATTGAGTTCACAGTTTGGTGCAGTCATTTCCATTCAGTCGAAACCATATGTTGTTTCATTTTTCCTTTCTTCCTTCCTTTGTGATCCGTGAATCTAACGAATCGCCCGCTCCCAGATGCGGAGCAGACTCCTTGCGGGTCGTCGGGCGCGCAGAGGAGCGTAATAAATACACACCGAGCCTTGGTTTGTGTTGGTTTCCATCCATCCTGCTGCTGCAAAGATACAGGAAGGGCTTCGCTACCTCGCGTTGGCTGGTTTGTGTTACAGCACCATCCTTCTCCCAAACCACATCCTGAGGCAGAGGACAGCACAGCTCGCTCCCCACCGGCTTTTTCAAACTGCTGGCAACGCCAGTCCCCCCCCCCCTTTTTTTTTTATTTCATAATTCGCTAATCTTTGTTCTCCCAACTTGTTTTGGGGAATCTTTGCAAGGTTTTTGTTTCAAAGTTCGCCCTGAAAAGGGACTATTGATTTTTGACCTATTTTTAACCAATATAGTTCAGCAGATAATTGGAGAGCTGCTTTCGAAACCAAGGCTGCCCTATTTGCTCTGCTCAGATTTAATTAAAAAGAAAGAACACATTATACTTTTCTTTTTTTTTTTTTTAATGTATAAAGCTGTGAATTTTCTGTTAAACCCTGTTTAGCTGGCCAAATGCACATTAAGTATGTTTTAGTACAACTTCAGTGCCTGATAATGAAAATATGGCGCAAAAGTTGAATTCAGCTTTCATGCCTGACATTTTACTGGCACCAAATAAATCCATAGCATAACAACTCAGCCTCAGAAGATGCGGATTTCTTTAAAACATCAAACTAGTTATTTTGGATTTGCTCCTGAAATATTTGCTCCATAATGTTATGGCATTTTGAACATGTTTTAGCTAGGTTATTTTTTAATTTAAAAAAAATATAAACCAGGAGTACCTTACAAAAAGGATATAGCTAAATTGTAAGCATGCTTTCCCTTTCCCAGAGTAGTCATTAGCTTTGTATTTCTGCATGGAAACCAGGAAACTGTGTGCTAGAACTGTGTAGTTTTATTGATTTTGGTCTGGCACAATTAACTTCTCAGTTTCCTCTTTCTTGAGTGTTATTTGCTTGAATTTTTAACTCTGGATAGGGACTTTGGGACACCAACAGTGAGCAAAAAAACTGTTAATTTAAATAGCTCTTTACAGGGATTCGTAGGAGCTTCAGCAGATGCTGCCAAATGACCTGATGGCCAGCAGCTGGGACTACCAGAGCTATAGAGGTGGTGTACCTAAACTTTTATTATTGTTATTATTTTACATTTTAATTGAAAATCTTTTTAAATTATGAAAAGGCTGCTGAATTTGGGTCATTCCCAAGGTTGTCTTGTTGCTCCTGTTTTGTACGTGTCACGTGAGGAAGCTGGGGAAGGGGCCAAGGAGTTGCTGCCTTTGCCCCCTCCCTGCTTTAGGACCTTGTGCGTGATGGTTTCTGCTGTGTCTTGTGGTGTGCAGCAGAGTAGGGCCAGGAAAAGAAGAGGGTGGAAAAACCTGACTACCTCCAAACAGCAGGTTCATTTGCTACAGAAGGAGGTAAGAAAAAGGGGAAAAAGAAAAGAAAATTCAGGTTAGAAACTATGCCTTCCAGAAAGAAGAATCTTAGACCTATTTGTACAGTCAGTGAGAAAAAGTATGATCGTTGAGTTTTCAAAGAACCACTTTATTTTGAAGTTGGGACCAAACTTGGAAGTTCTTTGGTTTCCTACATTATTGGAGTGGCTCAGCCAATTTGTTAAGGGGCTGTGATTCTTTGCTACGCCATTAGAAAAAAAAAAAACAGAGCAAAACACTCTGTTCTCTTTGTTGCTACTCATTATATACAGCCACAGGGATACACGCTTGTCATTTGACAGTAAGGAAAGCACAGCTGAATTCACTGCCCTCAGGAACTTGCAAAACAATATGAATTAAGTGTTTATACTTTTCATGTCCGCATGAAATATCACTTGGTTTTGGAGGTGTTTGTAAGAAACATAGACTCTTGTGTTCGCTTCTAAACTAAAGGCAAAAGAAAAGCAAGAAGTAGTTATTGATTTAAAAACAATGCACATAACTCATAGTAATTTTTTTTTGCCGTTTGTAATGATCTTAAATGTATATACTTTGTAGACAGCTTGCATTTGTTGGATTGAATTCCAGTTATTATGGCAAGATTCCCCAGGTGGCTTTATTTCTTATAGATTCCCCAGCTTTTCCTTCTTTGTGTATTACAGATAGTAGAGGAGTAATATCAGCCCAAATATCTGATACCTATAAACGTACCTCTTAGCTTGTGAAGGCACCAACAAAGAACGTCAGTGTGTGACAAATAAGGGGGAAAAAAAAGGTGGTTTTATATAAATAACAGAAAATGGCATAGAATGTATCCCTACTGGAAATAATGTACTCTTTTCTCGGTTATGCAATGTCTAATTCTTGATGTTAACTCTTCAGATACATTCCACACAGATCTACATGCTTTTTCCTGTATCTCATATGTCTCAAAAGACCTTCCTTTCCAGAGCTATGCTTAAGAGTTAACATAAACTTATGACCTTCACTTTTTTTTTTGTGCTGGGATTTCTGTTTTCAGGAGCATAGAGGAGAAAGCAAATAGGGTCTTACCCTTAGAGTAAACTTTGTGCTTATTTGCACACTTTAAGACTCTGGGTTAAAAAGTGCTCCTAAATTATCCCCTACTTTGACTATCTAATCATCTAGCCTGGGGTGGTGTGTCTTAATGCTGGTGGAATCCAGGTAACCAAAGGTCAACAGCCCTCATTGGCTGTCTTTGGCCAGTGTAAGTAATTCCTGCATGAATATCTATTTAGTTTTGTCCTAAATACATGCTGAACTTTCAGAGGCGTATTCTGGTTTCCCCACGTTATGGAGATGTCTCTTCACTACTCCTCTCACTCTTTTCATAAACAAACACTGATTTGCTTCTGCATCCAGCTGCCTTGTATAACACTGTGTTGAGCTACTGTCCACGACCACCCAGAGGTCAGAGCCAGGCTGGCTTTGTGGTAGCTGGTCAAAATATATGACACTCTGTGTTCTTTATGTGTCCTATGGGAAAGCTGCAGTTCGTTGCCATGGTTTGGTGCAGGGATGACAAGCTCTGCACATGGCTGGAGTGCCTTCCGGAATCTTTTTGTGATTTATCTTACTTCAAACTTAAGCCCAGGCACCTGGTTATTAAATGTGACAGTCTGTGAGTATTTGCTGTATTTTTTATTTTCGCTCCGTGTTGAATGTCAGGAGCCTTGTTGCATACAACTACTTGCAGTCCATAGTTCTCCATATAACTATTTGTTTCCTTATCTTGCCAATTTTTATGCATTTCAGACTAGGAGTGTCCCAGCAGTGACTGCTCAGGACAGTTGGTCTGAGCTGTGGCCTGGCATGGGACAGGCACTTTGTGGGTGTCGGGCAAAGTTGACCCTGTTGCAAGGTCGTCTTTAGCAAAGTTAATACCAGCTCTAGAGGGACTGGAAACCACTTTGGATTAAACAAGCCTGCCTAGTTCAGTCTACCATGTTAGGATATAATTTAAAACTTCAAAACCAGAGAAGTAAAAACATCCCTTTTTGTTCTATTTCTCTACTCTCAAATCCTGGATTTGGACAACTGATAGAGCTGAAAATGCATTTCTCTTTCCAAATGAATTAATGCTGCTGGTTTGAGTTTATTTACTCTCTTTGTGTTGTCTATAAGTATTTACCTTTATTTCTATTATTTATTTGCTAGGCTGATTTTTATTTAAAGTTGTAGGTGCTGGCCTAACTCATGTATCTTAATCCAATAAAATCCTTTATCTTTTATAGAGAGGAAGTTGCAAAGATACATGCATTAGGACTCTCCACTTCATCAGTTTTCTATCTCTTCAAATGTAATAAGAAATTACTTGAAGTATTCCATCCCGATCTCAACAGTCAGTATCAGGGGAAAAGCTCCCAGCACTGCAGTGTGATCACGGGGCATGTCAGCTCCACAGCCCAAAGGAAGACGTGATCCAGCAACCATTAAGGCTTTTTTGCTGGATTACAGTGCACAAAAATATGCTCGGTGACAACTACTTTGTATTCAAATTCCAGAATGGGCATCCCAGCACGGTGAACAGATTTACTCCAAGTGGACAGCTACTGGTAATTGAGGCATAAAAAAAATATATTTGTGGGTTTGGGGTATTTTTTTTAGGCAATTATATCATTATTATTAGAAAATAGTCCCTGAAAGTATGAGGAGTTCAAAATCTGCTACTGAGACTCTGTCTTGGTATGATAATGTGATAAAACATGGGCAAAACATTTTCCATGGGAGTGGAAAAAAGTGTTAGTGCTATTTTGGAGCCACTGTTCTTGTAATGCCTTGACGTCTCTTCCAGAAGGAAGGTGCCTATTTGCTCACCTCTGTATTTAGGAAGCATGGCTTTAGAACATTTTACGTGCTAGTGATGTAGATTTTGAAAGTAAATCCTCTAAATAAGAGAGAAAATTTACAGACAGTACTACTTCAGTCGTCCTGAAGTCAGTTCTGCCTCTTAGGATATCAGGGAACAGTTTGGTGCATGGCTGAGATCTCATGTCACAAAAAAATAATTGCCAAAAAGAAAGCAGCACATTGTAATTTAAGAGTAGAAAGAACTAGAAAACGTAAGCCTGTAGAGAAAAGAAGGTATAACCGTAGAAAATTATTTATTATGGTTTAAATAATGCTACTCTCATAAGGTTCAATTTACTTTCACATTTGATAATTTTAAAGGGATCAGAGATGTTTTTGTCTTGTAGCAGTCTCTTTTACTCTGCAGCTGCTTTTTTAACTTTACAACTTACTAACATCAACTGACTGTCAAACAAGTACCACTGTGAACTCATGAATAAACATAGTTATCATTTACATATTAACTGAGGGCCTTTAGCTGAAAAGAATCCATTTGTGCTACTGCAATATCTTAATTATTTACTGTGTTCTATTGTAATTAACTGTATTTTACTCTCGTAAAACTCTATAGTATGTATATCTTACTGGGCTTGGAACCAAGGCACTAATATTAAAGTGGTAATCAACGCTGCCTCTGAATATTCATGCCAATAAATGACTCCCATGTGTTTGCTGAATGCCAAGGATAGTCTAGAGCATTTATTTTGCATTCTAGTGGGATCTAGTTTCTGCAAAGTTCACATAGATGCAGAATTTCAATCTTGTTGCTGTTTAGCACGGGGAGAAGGAAAACAAATTTGAATTTGCTCGAGCAGTGGGACAGGACACTTTCAAAAATGCAACGGTATCTCAGTCACAATCTGGGCTTAATAATGTCTCAGAGCACTGGGGAGTTGTCAGCTATTTTTTATTATAATAAAATTATAATTTTGTTTAGTCTACAACAGCCCCCTCATAATTTCACTTTTTAATAAACATCTACAATTTTCCAAATAATTTCAAAATCCTTACATCTCAAGGGCGGGGTGCTCTGACTGTCATGCAGCCGGGGCTCCATCAAGGCACCGCTGTAACAATCCCAAATTCAGACACATTTCCCAATAAATCAATTAAATACCATAACCCCAAAATTATCCTGCTTCAGTACTGCAGTTGGCTGACATAAATCTTCAGAAAAGAATATTGAGTGTCCAGAGGAACGACTGATTTATTGAGCTACTGTCGGAATTTCAAACCAAGGAAATAGTCTTGCAATCCAGTAAGTTTGTTTAATGAAATGTAAGTTAAGTGTAAACAGTCTTAGAATATATGTGAGTTCAGTCTTTTGGATTAAGAGTAAGTAGCATATTGTAAACTGTGTTTTCTCATTTGAAGTACAGTTTCAAGAGCTGTTATAGGTCCTCTGCCCCTCTCTGCAAACAAGTGGTTGAGCCTCCACTCCCTCCTTTCTCCGAGGGCAGATGGGTCACCAGACCCTCCTGATGCTCTTTCGCAGCTTCCAGAAAAATAGTGGATTTACCTTGGGATGTTTGAGATGAGAAAGAACTTGTTTTATAATTGGGGGAATGGCAACATGAAGATTGCACGCAGTCGTGATGGTGCTGAAAATGCAACCCAGATGTCCCGATCCCTGCTCCACGCTGGAGTGCAACTGGGATTTCCGTGTGCTCTGCTGTTGATGTCTTGTTTAGAAAATTCTCTTAAATCCTTGTATGTGTACAAATACTTTGTCTATTGTTCTCACAGAGATACTTGATAATACTGTTGACCATGTTTCTAATTACTCCAGCACCAATTCTTTTTTTTTAAGCGAAAACTTAATCATCCCTTATGAAAAGTTTAAAATGCATATTAAAATATTTAGCTATTTATAGGAAAAAATAGTTCAGCATGACTGTACTTTATCTTTAGTTTCTGTGATAGTCTTAGATCCCATGTGCCATCCTATGCGTGAATATTTAACATATTCAGTCTTTAGGGAAAGAGCATTTCTGTTAGAGCCACGCTGCTGACTGATCCCAGCACTACAGGTCTGCTCCGAACCCAGGAGGTACCAGCTTTGAATATGGATTTCTTAAGCTGAAAACGGTCACGCCAAGCCCAAACCTGCTTCCCTGCACCTCCCTTTAAGAAATAGTATAGCGAGGCTGAGCATTAATAAGAGATTACGTTAGCGTTTCATGTAGTCACGCTGTTACACGGAGAGAAAACGGGCAAAATTCAAAGCTGTCAGATGTCTCCTGGAGCTGATGTGTGCTGCATCGCTACGCTTATCTTCTCAGGCAAGATGTGCTCTGATCTGCAAAGTTGCAAGTGATGCGACTGCTTAAGGACTCCCCATGGTGTCTGGGAGACCTGTGCTGCCTCGCCAGGGTTGTTTGCACTGGCCTGTGTCTAAAGAGCTGGTGGGACACCACAAACCCTTCTCTTGGTAGTTCCTCCCAAGCAGGGCCTGCTCCTACAAGGCCAGGCACGTGACCGGTTCCTTGGCAGAGCGGCGTGTGGGATGATGGGCTTAAACAAAGGTTTGGACCTTAGTTTGGGCTCAACCAACTCTATTTTTGTTTTTCAGAGTCACCCGGCACTGCTGCAGTTTGTAATACAAGCTGAAAGTAAACATCTAGTCATCAATCTGGAGAGGAATGAGTGAGTACCCTTGATACATGTTCACTTTATTCTGCAGGTTCTTGGAGAAGGGTTATAATTTTAAAATTGATGTTTTAAAAGTAACCTGTGGCTAAGTCTGCTACTGGTCCCAATGTGGAACAGGCCACTGACAAGAGAGTTTTGTTCCAGTTTGGAGTGTGCTTATTTGCACACTCGTTACAAAGCAAGAATCTCTTTCATCTGCATTTATGTGGGACTGAAAATGGACGTGTTGCCTCTCAGTGTGTTCTTGTTGATCATTACTTTTGTTTTATTTGGTTTTGTCCTCCTTTCCTGTGGTAAGCCTTTTTATTTACAGTAATGTGGAAAATCCTACAGTCTTTGGAACTTTTTGGGGGGGACTCATCCCTCCTAGTGCTGCCTGTGACCGTGGTTGCCTCCGTGCGGTGGTCATTGGCGTCTGCTCAGGGAAGATGAGTCAAGCATTTGGGCTTAACCCCTGCTGGACTTGTCCAAGGGAGCTCTCTGAGTTTGCTGAACGATGGGGTGTTTGTGCTGTTCATGAGACCAGAGATCAAAGCTGAGTTTGAGCCCTCATTTGTGGGCTGTAAATATTTTGTCTTCTTCCATGTGCTCTTGACAACTCCTGCTTACGTCCATAAGATTTCAGAGAGGGATACAAAAGGCTGCTGTAGAAATGGACCCAGAGTTTTTACAAAGGGGTACAGAACCATACAGAAATGAAGTCACTTCTCTGGAAGTACATGACAAATGGAACCAAAGTCATCAATGCCTTAGTCTACCTTCTCAACTGTTGCACTGCTTTTCCTCTAACAGCATCTCAAGAATATATTGTAGGAATCCAGATCGGGACAACCACATGCTGTTTGTCAAAGGAAAACCAAAGATCACCCTCAACCTAGGGAAAGCTTTTTATAAATGTTAGTGAGGATCTGTGTGTTCTGTAGGTTTCCCTGCTGTGAAATAAAAGCAGCAGAGGTATTTTTTTACGGTAATGGAGAGGCCATAGACTTAAGCGGTGCAGCTTTGTGTTAAGAGGAAGGAATGTGCGTGTGAAAGAAAATGTCCAGGGGAGGCCGGGTACATGCTGCCTTGGGCTGGTGATGGACAACTTCAATGGGAAACAACAGGGCACCTCTTCAGTCCTCTGTAGTAAAACAACACAAAATGCTTTTTATTTCCAGTCATTTGGATGAACCCTAACATTACCCAGCTGTGATAAAATGCAGTTCGCTTTATTATTCAACATCAGGCCCAAATCTTGAGCTTTCTTTATGTTATTTTTAGTGCCCCTCAGTTGTTCATTTCCTATTCTTGAAGAGTATGTAGATCCCCCATGCACAGGTTGCTCTGTTTCAGTACCTAGAGGAGCATTTAATTCCTTTAGTAAACAGGGATTTAACTTTATATTCTCTTCATCTTTGTCAAAGGGTGTGCCTTCCTTCAGGAATGGGAAGTATGCAGCAATTGAGGAAACTATTTACATTCCATGTCAGCGATTAAAAGAACATAAAACTGCTAATACAGGCCTTACTGAACATGACAAACTCTCTTGTACCTGTCATAAAGTCAGATTTAGAAAATTGCCACCTCTTTTAGAAGTAGGACATGAAGGTACAGTAAATTAACTCTATGGGCGTCTGTCTGACTAACCAGATTCAGAGATGTTGAGATCTCCTACTTAAGGTATGTAGGAAAATTATTATTTTGTAGTTTACCTATCTTTGTGGTGGGGTGTCCGCCAGGAGATTTGCGTTCTGGAAGATTTGTGTATGGTGTTAACATCATGAGGTTCCTCATCTTATTCATAGATCCCAAACCACATAAAAAGTTTGCAAAATCATTTCTCCCCTTTCTCCAGTATTACTGACTTTGATTTTCAGAAGAAACAATGGTCTGAGTGGTACAAGTCCCTGCAGAAGTTGCTTCAGTGGGTGTGTGTGCGTTGTTACCTGTTCCTGTGAATAATGCTGTCTGCACGTCTGGTCTGTGCCCCTCGGGGCAAACGATCTCAAGGCCTCTGTGCTTGTCTGTGGAAACTGGTGGTTGCATTTCTTCTGCCTCCAATGATGGTGTTGGGCATGTTGTCACTGGCATGGAGAGGCACATGGCAGCAGAGGAGGTGAGGTGGTCGGGGTATGAAACAAGCAGTGTATGAAACTGCTGCTTCCAGGGGGTCCTGTGGGTTCATGGAGCAAAAAATAATGTCCAGGAGGGAGAGAATGCATTTCTGCAGAGCGGAGGATGGGGAATGACAGCTGGTGGCAGTGAACCAGATTGGACCTAAGGCAGATTATGGATTCCAGAGGTGTGAGAAGGTCATCACATAGCTAGGCTGGAGCTCCTGCCTGTGAGTCTCCAAGGCTGCAGAGAGGACCATAGGCTGTATGTGCATCAGCAAATGCGTATACAGACCCTCTCTCTTCCAGCCTGCTCCATCTTCCTGATGCTAGCATGAAACATGCACCTCAAATATCTTGAAAGCATTGATGTTGAGCATTGCAGTAGCCATTAAATCAACACAGTTTAGGTAGAAGTAGAGTGCTAAACATAAACATCTTTTCTTGAGTAGTAAATGACAACTCATATGAAGCTCTGATACGTGTGCTGTTATTTTACTGTAGTTTTTCATGTAAAGCATGATATTCCTTGGAGAGTGGTGGAGGTGGATGGGACCCCTAAATTACATAATTTTTGCATTGGGTCATGCAAAAAAAAACTGGATGTGATTTTCCATGGTTAGTAGAAACAGCTGCTTTGAGTAGTCTTGACATTAAACTCCATTTTTTGAAAACCTTAGAGATTTTCCAAACCTTGAGTTATATTTCAAAACATGATTCAGATGCATTAGGCAACCCCAAGTGGGGACTGATGTGTTAAACCATCTGTTATCTATGGAAATATTTAATGTCAGTTTGGTGTTTTCTGATATTTAGACTCAGCAAGATGTGTTTGTATGTACTGGGCAAGATATTATAAGTTAGTTCTGGAAGAGTTACTGGTACCTAACTTCACAGCTTAGGGTTTAAAATCTCTATGGTTTCCAGCTGTTAAGTTTACTTTTGTACATATTCATTAAATACTTTAGTGATTAATTTCCAGGCATTGCACATTTGTAATTGCAAAAACAAAATTATTGGCCGTGGACTCAATTTGTCAATCGTAGCAAACCTGCAAGCGAGCTTATGTTGCAAGTACGTTTCTTACTATGATTTAGTTGCAGAATATGAGTGCACTCTTGAGAACCTTAAGCTCTGTAGAGCCTTAAATGTTTTAGAAACACTTGTCATATGGAGAGATTTCCAGAATCAGCAAATCATCGATCAGCTGCAAAATAAACCGCCCTTCAGAGCGACTGGCTGTGCTGGTGTGCGTTCCATCAATAATACTGATGCACTTCTATTGTGCGAGGGACAGTAATGTATGCACATATAAATTCCTTCCGAGTCGATGGCAGCACGTGGGTCTTAGAGGAAAGTAGGCTTACTATTGTGTAAACCAAACCAAACCCCGGTAAGATTAAATCAGAGTTGGAGAGTGGAACGGTATGTGACTACTGGCTGTTTGTCTGCAACTGGAAACGTTTTACACTCTGTCAGAAATAGGTCTGTATACAGCAAAGTACTTAAGTGTTCTTTTAACTTTAAACATATGAGTAATCCAGGTAAAGTCAGTGGAATTACTTATTTTCAAAATTAATTTCATGCTTAGATGATTTGCTGACAAAGGTCACGATTATGAATGTCAAAGAAATATAACTTTGAACAGATGTTAGAGAACTTTTTCTAACTTTGACTCCCATATTTACCTGAGCCTATGGCAGATAAAGATAAAAAAGCTGAGATAAGTCAGCAGCATGTGAGGGCAAGTAAGGAGGTGGGGTGGCTTTTTCCTGTGGATATTGGCATCAGCAGCATCTCATGGTTTTCTTCTGGTGGGACTTCATCGACTGGCTTTGCAGGGGGAGCAGTGAGGGGTCTAGCAGTGTGGTTGTGGCGTTTCAGCCATTGGCAGTTCCAGGGCACGTGGAAATGGAAAGAAAAAACTCAAGTATTTGAGAGAAGTGGAGTTCACTATTCATTTCCCCACAACTTTATGCACTTTTTCATCAGGTTTATAACACGACCTTCAACAAAGCAATATAAAAAAGGGAATATATGAGGTTAGATTGCTGCCTATTATTCGCTCAGTAAAAATTCTTCTATTTTATCAGGAGGCAAAATCCACCCCAGGCCATGGTATAAGTCTTCATCCTACCCTTTCAATCCCCTAAGATCTCAGAGGTCTCCAGAAGTTTAGAGCATCTCTGACTGCTCCCCTTGCACGTTTACCTCTCCTGCATGGAGACACAGTGCCGGGGATGTACCGGGATGTAATGACCCAGAATTGGAGGTCACTTTGCAAGCTTAGCTCTGGGACAGAGGAGGTTCCAGCAGTATTCCCTCAGTCTGAAAAGCAGGCGATAGGCGTCCTCATTCATAGTGCTAATGTGACCTCTTCAAATGAGGCTTTAGTGTTCAGAAATATTTTTCTTTTGTTTTTTGGCTAAATAAATAAATAAAAAAAAAAGGAGTTCTCTCTTCTCTTCTGTCTGACCTTTCTGAATAGGAGCGCTGATTGGTGTGCAAGTGACATTCCCGCTGGATTAATTTAGCAGGGAAACAACCCATTTCCAGTGCCAAAGAAAATAGCTGACAAAATTTGTTAATGAATTGACATGCTTATATACAATCAATGGCTTGAAATACAGATAGAGGAAACAAATCTAAACAAATGAATACCAAATAGAGAAACAGGACCTCTCAGAATATCCTTGCTATTATAATTCCACGTTTGTAATTTAGCCAAAAAACTGTGACCCCTGACTGTTTTATCTGCAAATGCTGGAGCTGGCATCTGTACTGCAGCATTTCAGCATGAGCTGACAGTTGGGCCTTCACTTTAATTGAAGTAAAAGTTTCGCTTTAATGGAAGTAACAATTTTTCCCTCCTGTAATGGCACCAGTCAAATGGTCTACACCATTCTGAAATGTCAAAATTCAGCTATGGTATTAATCCATGGCTCTAAGGGTACAGGTATTTGCTATTACTTTGTGGTATAAGGATGGCATATTTAGTGGGAGCATTGAGATACCAAGATTTTTTCTGTAATTGAGGGAGTATTAGTATGGGTTGGTGTTAGCAATGGTAGTTGAGGTTGTGTGGCTGGAGCTGCCTTTGGCTGTTGTGGAGCTGTGTGTTGGAGAGAAAGGATTCAGCTCCCTCAGCAGAGAAACTGCTGCTTTCTTGGTCTGTTTTTTTCTCTCCTTATATAAATACGCCAAGAGAAAGGAACAATGAGAGAGGATATTTATACGCTGATATAATATGTTGGAAGTGGAGAGGATAAAAAGATTGGAATTTGTATTCTGGAGAGCTCCTTGTGGCCGAATGTCATAATCTGTAACACGGTCAAGCTCCTTCTCTTCCCATGCCCCATAAAACAGTGAGGGAGTGGGGCTGTGCCAAGCCCCCTGGAGAGAGGACCGTGTCCTCATCACAGCCCAAACTGTGGGGCCGGGGAAGTACATGGGGTCGGGAGAGACAGTGCTGCTCTGTCCTTGCTCCCCAGCCTTGGCACGTGTGAAGGACTGGGGGAACGATCTCCTCCCTGAGGTGGGAAAACTGGAGATATGGGGAGGTTTAACCTGTGCGTACTGCAGAATGACAAGCCTTGTTCATAGCATGCAAAAAAATTAGAGGCTGATGGATAGGTAAGGCACTGTTTTCTCTGCACGAATGTTTTCCTGAGAATGGTGGTTTCCATCAGTCGACAGCTTTGAACCAAGTTAACACAAGGTTTTGCTTGTTCACCGTCTGTCAGTCAGAGCAACCCTAGAGCTCTACCTTCCAATTAAAAATATAACAATAATGGAGAGGGGAATATCCTTGCTGGTGCAATAAATTTAATAAAGGAGTGCCTGCTCTACATTTCGCTCCCTAGATATATATTGCGGCAGTAGAATATTGTATTTTCAGAAGTGTGTTTTAATCTCCCTTTGTACTGCAGACTGTGAGGTTTTCAGCGTTTCGTTTTGACGTTGCTCAGCAGAGGGGTCGGGGAGGGGAGCTGGCTATAGGAACACAAAATAGGAATGTGCCCTCCCTCCCTCCCTCCCTCCCTCCCGCGGGCGGGCTGGAGTCAGCCCGATCACGGTGATAACGAACACACAGGCGAAATGTAATCATCTGGGACTGTAAAATAAATAATTAGGGGAGAGACGAGAGATAAAAACAGCTTTCTGGGAACCTTGCAGTCTCCCACGGGTAGTCCCATGCCAGCCCACGTGGTGCAGGAGCGCTGTGCGCCCAAGGAGCAGTGGCCAACGCTGAGGTTGGCAGGCAACCTACGGGAGCGTCCAGCTGGACCCAGCCTTGGCTCACGAGCCTCCTGGGTTTTCCTCACGCATTCCTGCTATCTGCTGCTTGGGCAGGTTTCAGATTGCTTTTGTTTGTCGGGGTGTTTTAATTTGTTTCTCTAACGAGAGCGAGCAGCCTTTGGAGCGAGCAGTTGAAGGGGAAGCAGTGAATTCTGCTTCGCACCATCGTGTGCCCCAACATTTCCCAGGGTGTTCGGTTTCCCTTCCTCAACACGTGTAAAGATGGCCAGGCCAAAACCGAGGGGATTCTCCTGCTTTTCAGGAACACTTGTAGGTATTTCTTTCTGCTTCAAAAACACATGGGGCACTGTAAATGATTTTTCTAGTCAAAATTGAGCTGCGTTTAATGAATTTTCTGTTAGATATTTTCACTTTGGTTCTCAGTTTCAGGGGTCTTGTGATGGTATGTCCAGCGTCTCTCTTTTTGCATCTAGTGGCATTTTGCTGGCACAGGCTCGGTTCCTAACATCTCAACTTCTCCTGGAGGCTTTGCAGAGAGAAGAACAGTGCTGCCTTCATAAAATTCTATAGGGAAAGATGCCAACTATTTAATTTGCTTATGGTGTTCACTGCTTCATGTATTTATTTTGGGAGGGGGGGGTTAGTAAATAGAGAGTACACTGAAGTACGGTTCCTCAGATGAATTCTCCATTATTTTATGTTGCACGTGGAAGTGAAGTATTCAACAGGAACAATTCAGTTCTGCTCGTAATCCCTGTCTGGGAGCCTGATCCACATCCCCACCAGGCACAGGGCTGGGCACAGCTCGTCCCTGCCAAAGTGGGTGCTGGTGTCCCAGCTTTCCACTGATCTCCACCGAAAGAGGCCACGTACCTCCTACAGACTTTCCGCAGGGGATCATTACTAGAAGCATTGACAGTCAATCTCCTTGTCCATGCGTGTGTCCAGGGGTCCCTGCACTTGTCCTCCCAAATGACAGCACAAGTGTCATTGATTCCTTATCATGAATATTGAGTATATCCTTCTATTATATAGAATTACATGTATTACATATATTGAGTATATCTTTCTATTTTTTTCCTCATTTCTTTTTTCTTCCTTCTTTTTTTTTCAATTTTCCTTTTATTTTTCTCTTTTTTGCCCTTTTTCAAATCCCCTTTTCCAGGTGTATATGAATTTCCATAGACAAAGTAGGGCAGCCTTCAGCAGTTCAAGCTTTTCCCTTCTGCCAGGGGTGCAGGTAAGGAAGGCAGTGTGCACTGACCCCCCTCCAAAAATATTTGGGTTCTCCTGTGTCACAAAATACAGGGAAAGAGGAGGGCCAGTGGGAGGAAGAAATTCATGTCCCAAGTCGATAGGAGAAGAGTATGATCCCTGGATGTTTCTTTGGGCACGATGTGATTCAACATCACTGATGTAACGGTTTCTTTTACAATTTTTTTGCGAGAGGCGTATGTGACTCAGGCATCAGGCATGTCTGCAGAGCTGCTTGCTGCAACAGCTGTTCCTCTGCATCTGCTTATGGAAGGTTTTCCTCTTTAAACAAAAAAAAAAAAAGGAAAAGAAAAAGAAAAGAAAAAAGAGAGGAGAAGAAGAAAACAGAAGAAGGATGAAGAAAGAAAGAGAGAAAAAGCCAGGCGCAAGGTTCTTAAGGACAAGAATCTTCTGTATAGGGCTGGATTCAGAGGAGAAGCAGATACTTTCCTGGACACTGAAAGTGAGAGTCTTTCCAGAAAATGTCAGTTCCTTTCCAAGTGACAGAGCAGTTTCTCAGGGCTGCAGAGGATGGCAGAAAGCACTGGCAAAGAAACAAATACCCGCCTGCAAAACGCGGTGGGGTGGGACCAGGAGGTGCTCAGCCACCTCTCCAGCTCTGCGAGCCCCAAAATAGGGTTCGGGGTATTTATTTATTTCATTCTCTTCAAGCAGAGCCTTGAGGATTAATTTATTCACATTCTGAAGATGAAAAGCAGCATATGAGCACTAAGTATTGCAGTATCAGCCAAGAGGGATGATTCAAAAAGCAGAGTCTATATGAAGAGTCTGAGTGTTGAGGAAATACATATATGGAAACATAAGCTTGGCAATAGGGTACTTTTTTTTCCCCCTCTTTGATGTCTGGCCTCAGTAATCCAGACAGATTCCTTCAAGAAATTGGTCCAATTTATTTCTGTGCTTTTATCTTACTACCTGCTACTTGTTCATTTGAAGTAGCGATGAAAAAACCCCGAGTACCTGGCTGCGTGTAGCAGTGTGCTTTTTGTATGAATAAGGTAATTTGAGTGCCCTGTAATACTCCCCCTAAATGGGACTGTTCTTGGCAACCTGTGCTTCCCGAGTCCTCTCGGGATGAGAGCAGAGCCTGCCTGTTCCTTCATCTGACCCACATATTTGCACTTTCTCAGTCTTGCTTAGTCCAGTAAAAGCACACTGTCCTCTTCCTATCTGATACTCTTTTTCCCCCTAAGGAAAAAAAGAGTTATGTTCAGTTACAGCTCCAGTTATGATCCAGTTTCGACGCAGCCTCTATCACATTACATATTTTATCTGACAAGCATTCTGGTATCTGTGTTTTGTTAGTGCTTATATATAAAATAATTATATCTTATTACAGGGGTTTTTTTTGGTAAAAAAGAGAATAAGAATGTGTCTCCTGTGCTCTGATCAAAATATGTAAACTTTTGGCTTCAGAAAAGTTGCCTCTGACATTTAGATATAAAATAAAGCCTCCTAGTCAAACTTAATCAGAAATACATATATGCAGCCCACTCTGACTTCAGGGGAATGGTTCTTCATTTACATGAGAAAAGAATTTGATAGATATGAACGTTATTTTTATTCTGGATATTAGAAAAAGGAGGGGGGGAACCTGAATGGGAATTAGGAGATGGAAGTAGAGATATTTTTACAGCTTAGCCTTTGATACATCTCTGAAACCCATGGAAATAATAGTTTTCTTTACATTACGCACAGTCCCTCAAATATAGTGGAAAATTTTCATCTGCTTTCCTCTGTCACTTGTATTGATGTGGTTTAGAGACAGGTTCTGCCTTTTCTCCTCAATGCAAGTCCTTGCTTGCACTTTGTGATCTCCATCTCTTCCCCTTCCAAGTGATGGGCAAAGCAAACTCCATGTTCTCCCCACCACCCCTCAAAATCGTTTATTCTTGTTATCATTTAATACTAAGGCAGTAAATGCTTTATCAGTTTTGAAACAGCAGTCTGGTTAATTCCAAGCAGATGTCTCCCTTTCTTTAATCACAGCAGCAGTTATTTCTTGGTCAGTCTTGATTAGCTGATTCTTACATAATGAGAAAGTATAGTTAATGGCCACTTATATGTGGGTTGAACATGCTGAAAAGAACAGCTTAGCCCCTTGAGAACAAGAGGCTGATGAGCCAGTAAAATCAAGCTAAATGGAATGAGTCTTCATTATGAGTCATTAGAAAAGATGACGCTTTGGCTAACAGATGAAATATCTTTGATGAAGACCAGTTGTAAAAGCACAACTTAATGCTTAATAAATGTATTGGGGTGACTCATAAATTCAGCGTACACATTTGTTTCTTTGCAGAACGTGTCAAGTCCGGTGCAACACCATTTCCTGTGTTAGATATGTCCCCTGGCTGGCTACAGGCTTTAAAAAGACGCTCCTACAATCTCTGGGTGAAAGATGGCTGTATGATAAATTGGCAGAGGATTCCAAATGAAAATAAGAGTGTTCAGACCCACTGCATTTGGCTGGATAAATGGGCAAATCTCCCTTTACAGACTGGCTAGTGACCGTTAGGTGTATCATAATTTTATTGGATTTGAAACTAAGCTGGTTGGAGATTGGATTGGATTAGTAAAAGCTACAGTAGTTCAACTTGTTCCACAGACCCATTGGATAGCTTATGCAGTTCTAGCTGGACAAATAAAAAACTAATTTATGAAACAGCAGGGATTCTGAATGTTGCAAGAGAAATGAAAAATAGAATATATCTCTTATCCCTACATAAAGAGCAAATAAACCCCCAAATGCAAAGTAGATAATGTCATTTCATTAGCTGGGCGATAGCGTTGAGGTAGCATAAAAAACAGCAATGATTGTAACATAAATGCTTCTGAAACAAAAATATTTGGGAAGGAAAGGAGGGAACGTGATAGGAAGATTTTATTGGTTTTGTTAAAGAAGTGGGAAGCTGTTAGTTTCTTCTGAAAATAAAGCAACCGAAAGCAAGTAGCTACAGTTTGCGCTTTTGCTTGCGTTTGGGTTGAAGACTAGTATGATATTTGTTCATAGAGGAGTTGCATCATCTTTAAAAGTCTTAATAATTTTATTTTGTGGATGTAAATTAAGCAAATTAATGTCTTTCCAAACTATTGTGGGGATAGTGCTCAAGTAGGACATGCATTTGACTTTCTTAGAGCTCAGAGGCATAGTGATTTGGTATAATGACCTTTTTTTAAAAAAAAAACAAACCAGTTCTTGCTAAGATATTTTTATCTAGTATGACTTGTTTTATCTTTTTAGATAACAAGTGATGTTATTTTCAGAAAAAAATATATCTTTTTATACAAATTTAGAGGAGTATCCATCAAAATTGCAAGCAACAGATCGTTGAGAGGAGTCACAGATGCCTGAATGTAAAGATGGCTTTATCTTGACAAGGTTTGCCCAAGTTGCTCTGCAAGAAACAAACATTTTCCCTTAGCTTAGCAAATCCTGGAAGAAAAAGACTCACCATTGTCTAGGTGGCATCAGAGGGGCTGCTTTATTTTTTGTTTTCCAGGGGCTGAATTCATTTATTGGATTTCTACACCTCCTAATAATTTAATTCCGATCAATGGTGCAGGCCCAAAGACTTTCTGTCCTTCTTGCTCCAGCAAGACTGACATTGTTATGGACCCAAAATGTCACAATAATGGGAAGAGATATACCCATATCATCAATTTTCTGCTGGTTCTTGTGCTGCCAGCATGGTGCCTTCTCCTTCCCCTGGGCTGGAAGTGTCCTATGGGCAGCATCACTGCCCCCACCAGTGAGCCCCAAGGTGTTGGGGTCCAGCAGTGAGTCACTGGGAGCAAAAGAGCCAGCAGCGAGTATATATTTTTAATAAGTAATGAGTTCACTTAGTAGGAAAGGGCAGGGTAGAGAATGAATTGTTTAACAGATTAATGCGAATGTCTTTTATATTTTATAAACCTTTAAAGTCCCTGGTGTGCTGAGCCAGGTTTTGTTTATGTACATGGAAACACGAAATCTTTTCCAGTCCCTGTGCAAATAACACAGAATTGGACTTCATTACATTGGCTAATTTAACAAGTCCTAAGAGGCTTTTTGTTACTCAGTAATAGGGGAGGAGCCACAAACCCCAGAACTGCTGCACCAGCACAATCTCCTTGAATGAAATAATCTTCCTCACTTTCTAAGCTCTCCATGAAGGATTTTTGCCTGTGAGACCAGAGTTCACAAGGAACAAAGATTTGGGGCGAAACCCAGGTTTCCTCCAGGGTTCCCTGAACTGCTGAGCAGCCAGCAAGAGCCCTGGTGGCAAGCTTCAGCCCAGGTTCCCACTGCAGCATCCTCTCATGGTAGTTTCCCAACAAAGAGTTGGAAGCATCCAATTTTGGTGAAGCTACAAGATTTAATGAAGGATTGGAAGAACTTTTCTTTATGATGAAAAGCAGTAAATTCTAACACTGGGAATTTATTTATGTCTCATAACTGGTGGATAATCACATGGTACCGATAAGTGAGGCATTTTAAACTGCTGATATTATTGCTGCTATGCCCGTTAAATAGAACTAATGCAAGCATTGCATAAATATTTTAATAGCTTTTTACAGCATTTCTTTAGAAAATGTTTAAAGAGCCACCTAATGTCAGACACAGATACTTCCTATGTAAACCCTTGTTAATTCTCTTTTAATGACTTTATTAACATTATTTAATTGAATATTGATGCATTTAGCAGCCCTTTAAGCATCCTGTTTTATTGAAGTTCTACTCTCACATATTGATAAGTAGCACAATGTAAGAGCACTGATTAATTGCATCTTCGCTTAATTCTATTTGAACTAGTTCGACATGAAAGATGAATGTAGGTACAGGAGAGCTCTCTTTTTTAATCATCTTTATGCATTCCATATATATAGTTTGTACCACTTAATTTAGGTTCATTTTGATTCCCAGTATGCCCAGTTAGTATGAGTATGATCACACTCTCAGAGCTAGGGGGGGTCTAAGTATTTTACTCTGTGAAATGTTCTGTCTTTTATCTCTTCTCTTATGAATAATTTACTTGTTGGTACTGCTTCAGAAGTGAATCTGGTTCTGCAAAAGCATATATATTTTACTGGAAAAAGTAAGTATTACAGTGATATTAGCTTTCTCCTTGGAAACTGTCCTTACAATATTAGAAGTCTGCAGAGAGGTGGATGCCTTGTCTTGTGTTACTTGGCTTAATAGCCAGCTGCTTTTCTTGTATACTTCCACAAGAAGCACTGGCATTAACCATACATATTTAATCATAACATGGTTGCTTTTCTCATCTCAAATGTTCTTCTTTGCTTCTTTATACACATTTTTTGCAAAGTTCAAGCAGGGTGAAAATTGCTTCAAGAGCAGAGGGACTGGGGAAGCTGATGTAGTGTACTGAAACCAGAGCCCTAGGACTTTTGCTGTTGCTGGATTTCTGCATAGGCTTTCTGCACTGGGGTGAATTTCACAGATTTTCCTAGTACTTAGTCAACTAATGGTAAGACAATTAGAGGTGAAGCAGTTTTACTAAGTTAGTTTTTCATGCTTATTTTCTTTCACACAGTCAGCTAAAACCATAATATGCTTTGTGTTTGTGTAGACTTACCAGGTAGGTTTTGAATGGTCTGTCAATGTCTGAGAGTTAAAGCAGAGCAGGATGTGACCTTACCTAATTTCAGTTCAGCAGGAAAACATTCTCATTTTTGGCAGTAGAACTGAAAGGACAAAATCTCTCTTTTTTTTTTTTTTTTTTAGCTTTTCTGTAGTTCTCTTACTAAAGGAAAGATATGGATTTTTCCACCCAGGTAGACTATGGGGAGAGTATTCAACCTGAAGCACAACATGTTTGTAAGAGACTCAGATCCTGAGATCTGATCTCAGCTCTATGGATTTTGCCATGTTTCCTGAAGACCATGCAAGGGCAGGTATGTCTGTGAAAATTCATTAGGTTATAAATGAAATCTCCAAGCATTGCAGATCCCACAGAATTCCAGAATTTTGCATTACTGTCCATTTTTTGAGACATCAATGTGTTATTGTGATTGCAGTCTACAACCTGAGCTCTTCCTTACGTTAAAAGTGGAATTGATCTTAAACGTCAGCCAGATGGAGTTTCCTCATCCTTGCTTTATCTGAAGGGTTCACTTAAAAGACTGATGGTTTTTGTGGCAGTTGCCTTGAGCAGTACCCTGGCACTGCCCTGGGACTGTAAAACATGTGTAGCGCTTGTGCGTTATTAGAAACATTGGAGAGGGAGCACAAAGAAGGACTTTTGCTTAGGTTACACGTGAGTTGGAGCACCAATTTTTAAGAAAAAGTCTAAAATGGGAATGTCAGATATAGGCAATCTCTTTAGTCATGATTATGATTTCAAATCAACAGCAAAATGAAATCACCGTCACTGGGGCTGAGGCTCTGGACTGATAGTCGCTTCTCAGGAATGCCATCCCTGGCTCACATGTGAAATGCTGGAAAGTTGTCCTGATAGTGAAAGACTAAATCTGAAATTTAGCTTTTGAGTACCAAAGTATTGAGTATTTTCACTTTGGGGAGCATAAAATACCTGGGGAGTAACTGAACAGAAATGTACCTCCATTTGGATATAAATCAATAATTCACTTAAGGCATAGGTTGGATCAGAATCCAGTTATCTCTTCTAGAGTTCTGCATTGTTAGCAGAAATAGATTTGACATGGGTTAACTAATGGGAATATCAGAGACAGAGCAGAAAATCATTAAATGAGATTGTCATGTTCTTTGTTTACCAGTTTCAATGAGGAAAAACTAAAGAAATAATGTGATGGAGCAGTGGCAACAGAGTCTGAGGGAGGAACTGGATGTAGACAGAGAGGAAAATTGACATGGGCAAGTCTTTCGTGGAAGAAGGAGAAGGACTTTTACCATCATGGATGATTTAGGGGGAAAGGGGAGAAATGGAGAACCCTTTGGTAAAGTTTTAGCACCGAAATGTAGAGGTCAGTAGAATGAAAACCCTTGGTACTATTGGCATGATAAAAGGAAAAAAAAAAAGTTAAAAGAGAGCTGAAGGTAGTAGAGAAGTTTTGACTAATAGTCTGGAAGATGTAAGAGGCAGTGCTGGTACTATACGGGTAAGGAATCTGGGGGGATTTGGTCATTCTGAATGCAGTTAGTAAATTTGCTGATGGCTCGAAATCACACAATTACCTCACCTAGCTTTCACACAGGCATGGAATCTTGCACAAAAAGGCATGAGAGGAGGCTGTGATTGCAATCTGGTTTACATCACACAGCGTATATGCCATATAGTACTCCATCCCAGACACCACTTCCAGCTCTTCACAACAGGCTAAGGAGCACTAGAGAGGCAGATGTATGCTTTGTGTAGGTGACGGCAGAGAAGAGAGGGTCAGGTAAGCTATGTACATAGGAATCTTCTAGGGAAAACCTCTCCTGCACAGCAAGTTTGGACAGGAACTGCTGCTAATGAAAACGGAGTAGCTGTGGTGAGCCCTGGAAGTCAGGAGATCGCGTATGCACCCAGCTGGACTGCTGAATCTTGTTTTGGTTTTCACTCCCGGAAGGATTCTGAGAACAGAATTTATTAAAAAGGGATTATTGCAATCCAGAGATAGGAAAAAATTAAGATAATACCTCAGTCCAAGCAAAGGAAGAATGTCAAGTATGTGATTGACGGTGCAACTATTGATAGGACTAAAATATGCAAATTGCTTTAACCCTGGACGTTGCACACCAGGCACAAGGTGGAGTGCCCAGGTGGTATGGAGGAGGATGTTGGGAAACTGTCTTTTCCCTTAGGAAATTATGTCAGGACTGAAGTATAATGAAACTGACACAACATGATAATTCGTGACTAAAAATTGTACAGGAAGAAGAGGTTAGGTCAAGGGGACACATTACTCATTTAAGGTCATCTTAATTTGTAAAGCCGTAATAGCATCAACCATGAGCAACTCTTGTGTGTTCTTCATATCCTTATTTTCAGTTGCTTAAATAAAAGATGTTTTCAAAGAAGAGAAGAGGTAGAGAGGGTACACAATGGTACCCTCTACACAATGGGTAGCAATGGGAGAGAACAAATTGGTCACAAGATACCTTCTTTGCTTAACAAAACATATGGTGGCCAGAAAGCTACTCGAAAATATGCCATAGCAGAGAAGTCTAGTAAAACAAAATCTAGTCATTTAAAAGACTTGAAAATATGCCTATCCTATAATAATGTGTAATTTTTTATTTTCTCCGGGATCTTGAAGAAACAATTTTATTGATATTAGAATTAGCTGACTGATTATGATTGTTCAAGCTTATATAGAAGAGGGAGCATCTCCGTTTTCTATAGGAAAATACAAAACTTTATATTTAGGAGAGAGGGAAACACGGGGTTCAGAAACACAGAATTTTCTCAAATGGAGCATGGACAGAAGTCTTTGTATCCACTAGCAACTGAACAAAGACTTGGCAATGATGTTGAGTTGAGGTCCAGTCAAGGAAAAATTGAAAAGAAAAAAATCCTTCAGGTTTAGGAAGAGGTTTAGGATGTGACTTAAGTTTAAAGTACTAAAATGCTTAATAATAACTAAAATAGCCCAATTTGGAGCTTGGGTATATTCATGCTTTGTATCAGCTGCGTGCGTTTAGTTCAGAGAAGAATGGGAACTCCACTCAGACATGCGTAGAGAAGAGCTAATGTACTATTCAGATATTTTAGTGAAAGTCAATTCTAATTTATTTCTATGTATTACTAATGTCATTGCATGAATCATTGCAAAAGATATGGAGATGAGAATAAAAAAGAAAGTTAAATTGGAAAGGCCTAGTATTTTTCATACCTTGTCAGTTATGACATTTAATCTTAATTGTGTCTGAATTTGACTGATTTTCCAATTGCCTGAGTTTAGCAAGAGTTATGTTGTTGCTAGGACACAGCTACTTCGTGTAATCCATCTATCATAAAGTAAAAGAATGATTTTAAAGACAGATTCTTCTATTTACACTCACAAGTATATTTTGAGCAGCAGTGTCCTAAATGCAAAAGGACCATAACACCCTTATTCTGAAATAAAGGCACCAAGTGGTGGTTAAGAAATATTTCCTTTTTCAGTCTCTCCATGCATAAATAGGAAAGAGGAACATGCTTTACTCTTGTTCTTGTTTCCTGTGACTCCTTAGTCATGGTTTGTTTATCAGTTTCATGTTGACAGTAGTGAATTTGATTTGTTCTGTTTCTTTTCTATTCATGTGAAAGGTATCCTGGTACCATTCATTTCTGCTGCTGGTTTGTTTTCTCCTTTTGAAAATTAATCATAAATGTTTAAGAACAGTCACAGATACTCTGCTGGTTCCGTGTTCCCTTGCAGGGTGTCTCTGAATTTCTTTTATAATTATTGTTATGACATAGGGGAACCCATTTCATGTAGTAATTCTATTCTATATTACAGGTACAAATTAGATAGTGGTGAATTCCAAGGCAAACTTCTGTAACGTTTTTATGGAAAGATTTGAGACATTGATTTTCCAGTGGGCCTAAGTGAACTGAACGACTGTATCAGCAGCAGTGCTTTTATTTCTGACTCTCATACCCCTGAAAGGCCACAGTGAAATTTCTGTAATGATGTAGAGTAAGACCAGTGAGGTCCTTGTCATGTTTGATTCATGTCCCTAAAGCCCACAGAAGCTCTGCAGGGGGCTCGGGTGTAGAATTGCTCCCCACAGCTGTAGTAAATGAACCTCTATACTGTTAATTGGTTTGAACTATTTAGATCTGTGACCCAACAGTTATAGCGTGTCACAGCCCTGGCTACATTTCAAGAACCAATACCTTGCCCTTGGTGGCCTGAAAGGTTGGTTTTTTTTTAATCCTGAGAGACAAGTAGCATGCAAATGGACTCATTAAGACTCACCTATCGGTTTGGGGTCTTCCAAATTATGGTCGTGTCTGGGTCCCAGTAAGTTCACACCATGGCCTGGCCACGATGACATTTGTTGGCCACGGTCACATTTATTGTCACTACTTGGGTAGTAAATATGTAGGATGGCAGCACAGGAGCGGAGCTGGAAAATCCTTTAGCTTTGTTCTGAATGGGGCTCCAAAATAGTCATTAATTTGAACTGAATATAGCACACTTTTTTTTTTTTTCCTAGGAAATAAGAGGGTTATTCCGAACGCTCTTCAGAATGTTAATTTCCCAACTTTATAGAGAATTTTATTTCAGAACTGCTAAAACTTTTTGTTGATATCAGCTCTTTTGTTGGAACTTACTGTTTCAGCATGGCAACACAGTGCAAGGCCAAGGCCACAGTAATGTGTTATGAGAACAGTTAGAATGTCATTCATCTTCAGAGTTCATGAAAAACTGAAAGAAGTTTGAAATTTATGATAGTAGAAGACAATGACTACTTTACTAGGGCCATTTAGGACTGTCATTTGCATGAAATTAAAGATGGTCTCTTATAAATTTATGTATGAAGTTCTGAAAATCCACATCATTTTAGAGGCAAAGATTTAGAAAGTGATACTGGAATAACATTTGGTAGATATATTGCTAGATCAAAGCCTGTTGACATTAATATGAAATCTCAGTTTTCTTTATCTTTTACAAGGGACTTTTTTCTTTTTTCCTGGAGCAGTCTCCAGTAATCAGTAGTTCAGCATGCCCTATGCAAGGAAGAGTGGAGCACTCTTTTAGCACTCATTGCTGCTTGATGTGTTTAAAAGGTTTCTCCAAACGGGCACTTTTGAGGTGAGCATTCAGCGCAGGGGAAAAAAGCTCCTTTATCCAATATGAAAGCTCAACATGCCAGAAGAACAGATAGACATTTATTGATGTACAGAGAAGCTCTTGTGCTTTGAGGGCAGAGTAGCATCTAGGACCATAATACGAATTCAGATGCCATGAAAGAATGTAAGCAGTAATGTTGCATGCCAGAAAAAAAATAAATGGATGCTATTCTACTAATAAAATGTGCTCACGTTATCACCCTTGCCTAACATTACTGACTTAGCTTGGGTTTTGTATTAATTATTGAAAATTGTGAGGTTTGTGGTCCCCAGAAGAGTGCTTTATTACTACAAATGCAGCTGACATCTTGTAGCTGCCACCACCTTTTTTTTAAACAAATTCCATCTTCTTACTTCTGTGTTTTAACGTAAGCATCAGTTTGCCAGAATGACACCGTGTTAGAGTATTAGGCAGTGTGGCAGGGGTGGGCAAAACAAGTAGCATAAGTTAGGCAAAGATGAAAAATAAATGCAAAGAAACCGATAGAGCAGATCTGTCATTGACAGGAAATCAGTGGCCCTACACCAATTTATATGAGCTATGTTCTTCTACGGTAGCTGGTGATCTCGTACGACAGGTAGTAGATAAAGCATATTAGAGTAGATGTGATGACCTAGCATTCATTGTTAGGTTAATGACTAATTGACCTAATGCTCATCTTTGGTTAATACATTTATAATCATGATTTCCAAGGATATCACTCATGGCCTGTAGCCATGACAGGCAACGTCCTCCTGGCTTAGACCTTGCACTGTGATCGCTTTCTTCAAGTGTCCATGACTACTAACCTGGTCACATTTGAAGACCTCTGCATCGTGATGTTGTCAGTAAAATATGCTCTAGACATCTAGTTTCACTCCTATAGCAATTAAAAAGCCAATAAATTACAGGATGTTTACACAATGTAACTATCTCTATAGTTACAGAGTGTAACTATAACAAATGATTTCCAGAACATCTGGATGGACATGGATAACGATACGCAACTGTAATTTATCTGGATGCAACTGCACTTAATTTATGATTAATAATATATCTCGATGGTCATCTGTAGAAATATTGTTTGAACACAATCCTTTTTATTTAAAAATGTCTATTTATTCTGAAGTAACACAGGGTTTCCTCTTTTGTATGGATGTAGATGAGCAAGTACAAATGTCTCCAGGTAATTTGGTGTCAGGGTGTTCTCAGCTAGAAAATCTGTTGCTGATGGAGGGATCTAAGACAGTTGTACCTTTGATCTCGTCTGCTGTCCTCCCATGGCACAGCAATGTTTTATGTCTTCTGGGCTTCTTTTCTGAAGGCTTTTGTTTTATTATGAGTTTCTGGGAATTTCTCAACCTGAGATGAATGGAAGTGATGTTATACGCACCTTTCTGAAATGAACATTTATTACCAAGTGATTCCTCCTACATTGCTGTGATTCTTTCGCAAACTATTATGTCATGTGGTTTTATCAAGCAACACCATAGTTTAGTCATTTGAGGGTGGAAATACAAAGATCGGGGACCTAGGATATTGGGTGAATTTTTGTGGCCTATTGAATTTGAATGATTTCTAAGCACATATATACATTAGGCTCTCTGAAAACAAAGCCACAACCCATTTTTAATATGTTAACAAGGTGGTCTTGTCTGCTGAATAGAAAATATTATTTTATCGGGTACAAATTATCCTTAGATGGTGCTTTAAAAATCCTGTCAATATTAACATTTTGTTTTTTCAACTTATCTTGAACTTCACTTTTTGCAATATCATTTAAGACCTCAGCTTGTATTGCAAAAAAAACATGCATGCAAGATTTGATTAATATTCCAGTATGGATCAGTGCTAATGATGTTAACACAGGAAGATAAATCAGAATAAACATTAAATTATTTTTGTATTTGTGCTTGTGTCCATGCAAGTCTTGCGTAGTGCAGTGACTGATTTCTTTAGGGGAAAAATATCTTTGAACATAGTGTTGGATTAGTTCCCTGCAATCTGTCTAAGTCAAGCTTTCAATATAATTTTCAAGCATGTTTCTTTGAAGAAAATATTTGACCTAGTAGATCATCATATTTCACTGTCACAATTGTCGTTCTCTTGATAATTAGCCATGTTTATCCAGTCTCAGATGTTCTGCTGTGCTATTCCTCACTAGTAGGAAGCTGGTGCTTTGGAAATGCAGTTCTTGCAGAGGATTATGCAACCTCAAAGGATGCATGTGCAGTTTCTGTCCACGTGTGCCTTTTCCAGACACTTCTTCTGGGGTTGACCAAGTGAACTGAATCGTCCTTAGTGTGAGACCATCTCCTTCCTGGGGACCATGTGGGGACAGACAGTACCTAGTGAATCAGAGCCTTGCAGAGGGTGGTGAGTCTTCATAATTTGGTAAATTCATAGAATTATAGGATGGTTCAGGCTGGAAGGGACCTTCAAGACCATCCAGTTCCAACCCCCTGCCCTGGGCAGGGACACCTCCCACCAGACAAGATTGCTCAAAGCTCCATCCAGCCTGGCCTTGAACCCCTCCAGGGATGGGGCAGCCACAGCTTCTCTGGGCAACCTGGGCCAGGTTCTCACCACCCTCACAGCTCTGTAATTGGAGTGGGGACTGAGGTGTATGGCATTATCAAGAGGACCTGGGGATCGGGGTGTCACTGCCCATCAGCAATGTGATGAGCTGGACCAGAATGGAAAACTTCCATGAAGGCTTTGGAAATAGGGGTCTGATCTCCACCACAGTTTTGTTATGGCTTAGGGAGATTCAGCAATTGCGTGTAGTTGCCAATCTAAAGCGGTTTGGGTTCCAGTGTTTTAATTTGTTCCTTTAGCTGAAAAGTTTGGATAATATAGCTGTAGCTGAACTCTCAAGCATGCGAAAAGGCACAGCGTGAAAGCGGCTTGGAAGAAGCCCCAGCTGTTTAGTAACCAGTCCGAATCATCAGCTGTGAATCCTTTCCTTTGAGGAAATAATATCAGATTAATAAATGAAGCATTCAGGGTCTGGGCTGGGAGGAATGCAGGATGGAATAACACACATTCTAGGCAAAGACAAACGCAGACTGTAAATGGAGCTAAGAAACCCTCCGAGTCTGAACAGTGCGGGCTGTGTTATAACCTCATTTGGTCAGGGAATTAAGAATTGATCCTTTTAGGGACTGACACGGAATCGTTGACACTCGGATGTGTCCTCCAGCAGCTTTTACATCTATGTGAAACTTGTTCCATTGCAATCTAAAATGTCTTAATCCAAAAATCTATTAATTTTGGGCTCTGTTTTTTGGTGGTTTTTTTTTTAAGGCAACTTGTTACAGTGAGATGGTCTGAAAGACTGGGACAACAGCAAAGGAGCTTTTGCCATTTATTTGCAAGTGTCACAGTTAAACTCTTATGCTGTAAAGGACTTTTCTACAGATCGTCCAAAACCCCAGATAGGGCTGTAAAACTGACTGCCCTGTTTTGCTCGTGGAGATTCAGAATTATTCCTTTTTCTCTGGGGATCACAAGGAATCAGTGACAGAATATAAAGGCTGTGCTGAGATTTTCCAGTACTGACCTACTTCTTCTCTCATTAAAATCGCTTTGAGTTTTGCCATTGACTTCTCAGGCAGAGTCAGGCCAATATTGTATGCTAATGAAATTGCTTTCCAAAAAGCTTCTCCGGTAGTTGTGTCCAACCGTTCCAAGCCATGGGTCACAATCTGATTTCAAAAGTACTGAGGAGCCCGTCAGCATTGTGAAACACATTTCCTGGCCCTGGGTGGCTCAAATTTGCATCTCGTAAGCTGTGGCAGGAAGGAGAAACCACACAGAGGGCCCATTTCAGAAGAATCTGCTTGTGCTTTTGCCTCTGTGGTCTCCTTCTTCAGGTCTGGTGGAGCAGAAGCGTCACGTGGAGGGACCTGGCAGGAATGCGTAGGGGTTGCAGACGACAGGTAGTCTCAGAGAATTTATTGCTTTAAGATTTCTATCGTGTGAGCTTAAAACATTTAGGAAGATTTTTTTTTTCTTATTTTTCTTATTTTTATTAAATCTTTCCTACTCTGCACCATAGCTCAGTGTTTCACACTATCTGGACACTCGACAGCCAACAGAGCTCTGCCAGAGCAGCACAGGCAAAATGAAAAAGGATTTTATTTGGAGTTCAGTGCATATCCTAAAGAAGGAGCTTTACCTGGGTCAGGTTTTTCCTCAAGTATCTAGAGGAAATGCTGAATAAGCATAACAGCCTAAATGGATGGAAGCCCAATTTTCCTAATATTAAGGGCAGAATCAGAGCCAGGGATTTGGTTTTGGTCTAAATGAACTCCAGAGTATAAAGCCGAGACCAAAAGAAAAACAGAATTTTAAACTGTATGCTTTAAAGTTAATGAATAGTTACACTGTCTGGAACGCTATACAGGAAATAAAAACTCTGGGATTTTTTTTTTTTTGGCTTTTTATTTTTGGGGGGTTTGTTTTTTTCTTGCGCAATTTAGCAGTAAGAGTTCTATAAAAGGAAGACTTGTGCATTCAGATAAATTGGGGAGGTAAAATATATTTTTTCAAAGGAAAAAGAAATAAGGTTATCTGTCCAAAAATGTTTGTGATGAGGGTGTGGAAGCCTGCGAAAGCAGCAGCAGTGTGCCCTCCAGTGACAGCAGCTGCTACAGCAGTGAGAATGACAGTCTCTTGCAAGCTCCCTGGGGACTTCTCTGCACAGGGAAGCTCAGAAAGTTAAGATGAATTAGTCAAAAATACAAAGTTAATACAGGCGAAGTGAAAATATCTACATTCCACACTCCCCACCCTCCCTTCAGCAGATGCTTTCATTCAGGTGTGAAGTGCCCTTAATTTGCTGTAATCTTCATACCCTTGGACATTCGTAGAATTGGTTTTGGCTTGCAGACTGAAAAACACCAGAAAAAAAAAAAAAAAGAATGCAGTTTCCACATACATAAGTAGCTGTCAGTTGTAATAATTTTTTATACATTTTGATGGATAGTCTTGCAGAAACAAGGAGCTTTGTGTGGTGCTGTGCACAGACAGGACCTTGATTTTGCAACTGGATTCCAGAAGGAAACCCGGCGGTTTGGGGCAGGGAGCTGTGAGAGGGCACGTTGGGCACATTGCCATCCCTTGGGCTGGGACCACTCCAAGGACTGAGCCCCGAGAGAAAATAGGCTGGGTGGCAAGGGAGGAGAGAGAACCTGGCATTTCCACTGTCCTCGGGGCAAAACTCTTGTGCTGGGGGGAATCAAAAAAACCATTGCAATGCGGGGTTTTGGGCTAAGATATTCAGGGTTTGGTAGTTGCTCCAGCACTTCCAACTTGGCATTTGTTGGTGGGGCATGACCGTTTCTTGCACAGCCTCCTGGTGACTGGACTTTTCCACGTGGAGGCTGTGTTGTAAAATTGACTGATTTTACAATGAGCATCTTTACAATTATCTCTTCATTTGGGTTTTCAGCACTCGTCGGCCCTTAGGGCATCCCCAAAAGACAGGCAGTCAAAAGGTAAATAGAGGTGTGCTTGCCTAAAAATGTGATGACTTCAAAGCTGGATCTTACTCTTCTGCAGGCAGGGGATTTAACCACCAAGGTCACAGGTCAGTGTTGGCATTTTTTTCTGAACCCTCTTTCATTGTTTGAAGTGCGGGTATTGATGCAAGATTCCCTCACCCTCCCTTTCTCTTTTTCTCATGAACATACAACTGTATTGAGAGAGAGAGAGAGAAATCCCAGAACAACCAGCAAACCAAAAGAGGAGAATGAAATCAAGAAAGCACAAAAAAAGGCAGTGTTTTTTAAGAGCCGTGTTTTGTCAATCTGGGTGATGTGAGCAGAGATTTATGGGGTTGCTTGAGCAGAAGTCGAATTGTCTGTCATCTCGCTCTGCTGAATAATCATATTGCACACAAGGTCTGCCTTAAACATACGAAGAGGGAAATCCTTTCTCTCCAGTGAAGCAAACAGATCATATGGAGAGCAGCTGGAATTGAGCTAGATCTTGATTTAAATAAAATATTATTAGCAGTGACACTGTCACGGCAGCGCTTTGGAGTGGCACTCAAAGGAGTTGCCAGGTGGGAATCACCAGCTTTGTAACTATTGTTTCCTGGCTTTTCTTTCTACTTTTCCAGAAGGGGCAAAGTACAAGGAGACCTCAGTTTATATAGATGTAAGCGCAAAAAGAGATATTTTGATTTAAAAAAAAAAGTCTTTTTGTTAGATGACTGTAATACTTGGTCTTAACTAATATGTTTAGAGCTTTAGAGTGCAGCTGTTTGCACGTTGTTTCCATAACTTCACGTAATTTTGGAGAGAAATAATTGGTTTACAAGGTGGAAGAAATTGTTGGTTTGCAATTACTGTCATTGAAGAGAAGATGCAGGTACATGAAACCACCTCGGGTTCCCAAATGGTTGGAGTAATAGGGTTCCCTTCTCTTAAAGACTTCTTAAAGAATGAAGTAATTTGATTTTTAAAGTATGTCATACAGTGTGCAAATTTTTTTGGTGTCTATAATTGCTCTACTTTTTAATGGGAGTCATCTATGACAAAGAATTAAAGCCCAGAGATATTGACTGAAAGCTCTGTAGAACCCTTTGTTTTAGTCTGTTTAGCACCAAGGATAAAATTATTTCACATTGAGCCCAGGTTCCTTTATTTTCCAGGTGACTTTATTTTCAAAGTAATAATTAGTAGACCAACATAAGCAAATTTCTGTAAAACAGAAAAAAGTCAGTATTCTGCTCTCTTCCAGTCCAAAGTGCTGTATCCTGGTCCAAGTTGGAAGATTCAATAGTGTTGATTTCAGTGGTGCTTTTCCCAAGCTCATAGTTAGGCACACAAGTATCTAGTTGAAGAAAGCAAGCCTGATATAAAGAAAAAACACGTGCACTCTTCCACAACCAAATTTGTCGATGACATCAGCAGGCATGTCCTGCAAAGTTCAGAGAAGTTTAGTTTGTGCATGTCTGTATGCTTAATACACCTTATATTATTTAATTCCTAATCCAATTTCCTAATTTCTGCAATCTGAATCATACAGGCAGATCTTTATTGTCTATAATATCACTATGTTGTTCAAATTTTGGGTTGCTCTGAGATGTGTGGGTGAGGGCATGGAAGTGGAGGCATTTGCATGTACCTATGATAGAAATGGATTGAAATTCTTAAGACTTTCCTGGCACTGCTGAACACATTTTGTTAAGGAAAAGGAATTCCATTGCGGTGGCATTTTGAAAGGAGAAAAATTTAATTTCTGTACGTGCTTTAAATTGATTGAGCCACAGTACATTTTTGTCATTTTATTTCAAAAAAATATGCAACTGTTTAAATGGATGTTAAAAGAAAAATGTAAAACTATGAATAAAAAATGTACCAGACATGATAGGGCTAGTAATTTCTGATTAGAAATCACTGCTACAGTTGTTACTGTTGTAGATCAAATTTACAGCTGTCTGAAGGTGTTACATTTAGAATAGTCTCATTTGGAAATCATTACCAAACTTTGAATACACTTTAGGGGTTTTGCCTTTCCTTTACCTTTACAATCTGCATGTTGAAACAGTTTTTACTTCTGTTTTTCTTATTTACTTCCTATTTATGTTGTTAGGGCTGCAGACTTTTAAAAGCAAATTTATTCATTAGAGGGGAGGACCATGCATAATACAGAATTCATGCTATTTATCAAAGCCTGAAAAATAATTATGGAATTTGTGCATGAAGGAATAGAATTTACACATGTTAGTAGGATGATATTGAGTTTATCCACCAGAAGAAATGTGTTTGCCTGAGGCCAAAAAAGCGTAGTATTTTGCAAGACTCACTTATCAGAAGCCTCTTAAACTTGTATGAATTCTTCTGTGGATTTAACTGTCAGCCATGCTCTTCTCTGCAAGAAAACTAAATAAAAATAAAATAAGAGCCTTCAGTAAAATATGTATTCTTTTCAGTGGTTTTGAGGTATTCAGTCTCATTCTGACCTTTCAAATAATTGGAAATCTTACGACGTAGCTTGTCCTAGTGAACGTGCAGCTCGGCCAGTGTGGGCTGCACTGGGCAGCTGTTTCGGGTACGATGGCTAACTTGACGAGAAATTACTCTGTCTCTGGGTACGTGAAAAATTTAAGTGCACATTAGACTCTGCTTAGTTTTCAGTGGAGGTTTTTGTTAGGAAGGTTTAACTACAACATTGATTTTATTGTCTCCGTGATCTTGCTTACTGAAAATTATCTTTTGAAGCCAAGTCATTTTTTCTCAGTTGCCATTTAGCCCTGTTTTATTTATATTTGTAAATATTTCACAAACCTAGGGTATTTCTAATGACTTAATTCCCAGATTACACAGCACAAGGCTTTAGACTGAATCTTCCTCTTCCCCCAAAACACAAGCATTTCTGAACAAGGAACGGCACAACCACAAGCCGTAGATAGCCTTAAATGGGTGTTCTAGACATTGTTTTTTCCTTTGTAAATCAGAATTTCAGTAGTGTTCATTCAGTAGGAAAAAGTAGAAAGAAAGAAGAGAGTCATGTATCCGGATGAAACCCCTTCCCCTGCAAAACCTGAACAATTTCCACCTGAATTAAATCTCTGTAGACTTTGGTCATGACAGACATTATCCCAAGTATAACCCTAAAGGCATAAAAATAAAACTCCAAAACTTCTCCCTTCAATATTGTCACCAACAACCTTAAAACTTTAATCCAAATGTTTGCCTTTCAGTGAGTCAGAATATACACACAAAATCTTCTAGGTGCACAACAGCTAAACAAAAATGATGCAAAATGGTATTTTATGACTTGTGTAACCTCTGGCTGTTTAACTGAAGAATATTTGCTATTTTATGCAATAGCAATTTGGAATGCTATAAAAATAATTACTTTTAAAATCTATACTGCACATATGCAGATGGTTAACAAGCTCTAGCTCACTCACCAGCTGAAAATGATATTGGGAAAATCTATGCTCTAGAGATAGTGCCTTTCCATTATAAATGTGCAAAGTATGCAAAAGCATTACATCTATATTGTTTTCTAGAACAGACTGTATCTTAATGCCAGATGTTTTATTCTTTGCATATCTTGTTGTAACTTAGCAATTATTGTTCTTTGAGTTTGTCCAGACTAGGGAAGGAAATGTGTGGTTTAGATGCAGTAGGTAAATGCTTGTCTGGTACAGACAGAGGAGGTTCTAGCTCGTTAATCTATCTACCAGCTCTCTTCTGGTCATTCATATTGGCCTAAATTACACCTAACTCATTTGTTTTTTCCATGCTTGAGTTTAAAGCATGCAAAAACATAGCTTTTGTGCCAGCCAGGACAACCGTGGGAGTTTCTGTCGCCTGGAAAAATGGGTTAGGCACTAATTAGCTACGTGAGCCACTTCTGCTGGCCTCACTGGTCTTATTGGTTTGTCTCGTAGCCTTTGCCTGAATGAAAATTCATCAGTAATAGGAAAGACTGGCTGAAAGCTTCCATTTTGTTATAGGGCCAAATCTAGATTTTACTGAACTGAAATTTGTAACTTTTTAAATTAAACATTTAGATGTAGAGAAAATTTGTAACTATATTTTCCACAAAACTATTTAAACCTTTCCTTTATATGGGATCATTGCCAAAGGGCACAGTACCATTTCGCTCTACCTGTGAGTGTCACGTGCCTCAGACATTTACAGCTAGATTTTGCAGTCATTTGTCCAGTTAAGACTGAATGATAAACAGTAAATTTCCCAGGTGTTTTTTGTTTTTTTTTTTTTCAGAAGTTGGCTTTTCCCAAGATTTATAAAGCACAAGAATATTTTGTAGCATACAGAGGGATTTTTATCATGGATTAAATCTATTTCAGTTATCCTCTTTTATTGTTGTTACTGAGTTATTTAATCAGTAATTGCTGAGAGCAGCCATAATAACTGTCACAGATATCATAGGAGCATCATCAACACTCTGCACGTTAATAACATTTTTGAGTTTGGTTAGTTTCCAAATGTTCTTCTTAAGCACCAAAAACTATTGCCAGTGTTTTGCCCACAGTATTTCATAATTGAAGGAAATCTTTCTTTAAGTAAGTATGGACTGCAATTCTAGGAGTCTTTTAAACTGCAATACATAGTCTGCGTAAGTATGCATTAGGAAAAGAATCTAAAATACAGCTTAACAAGCATGTGACAATAAATTAAGGAAATACATTTTGATATGTGAGAAAAATTGGTTTCCACAAAAATACTCATCTCCTCCTAGTCACAGCTGTGACTTTTGAATATGTATTAAGCTCTGCAAGGATAGCTAAGCTAGGAATTTGGCAGTAATAGTATATTCATAAATATACATGAAATGTGAAAAAATAGTTTACAGAATTGAAAGTGAACATTGGAAAGGGTAAGCATACATACCTGGAGATAAAAATTGCAATTCATTGTCAGCATATGAATCCTTTGCTTTTAACTTATAAATGTTATGGTGTCATTAGATTTTCTCATATATGCTGCATTACTGATAATTGAACAGTGTATTAACAACCAAATGCCTGTTTAAAGAAAGAGAAAGAACTCTCTACCCAGGTAGTTTAAGTTTTAATATCTACTCTCAAGCAGAAACAACTCATTTAACATTCAAAGAGAGGTCTTGGCTTTTTCTCTCAACTCACTTTACCTCCACAAACCAGATGGCAAATGTCTCACTGAAAGAGCCAGTGGAAACTGTGTCTGCATCTGCACACCCTCCTGTGTTCCTTGCCAGCAAAGGGGAGACGATATTAAATTTAGGGTCTTCTATTAAACACTGGCAGCTACGTTTCTCCTTTTCCCCATTCTGCATTCTGACACTTCATTGTGCCAACATACTGACAGATTTTACTTATCCTGATGTAGAGCAGGGAATGAAATGTATTTATTGACATCATATTTCAGGTGACATCTTCCAACAATGAGCAAGTGTACCTTTGACTGGTATTTTATATTTTCCTGTAAATTTTTCACTTACGTAAGTAGAGATCTGTTCATTTCCAAGGTGTTCAGTTGTGACTTGAATGCAGAATTTTCTTGTAAATAGATGGTTAATATACATACCTCCAGAAGCCTTGCATAGCACAGATATTGGCTTGATTTACCAATTTTACAACAGTTAAGCTTTCGTATTTAGAGTAGCCAGAAAACAGCTGAGTTTATTTCCTAAGTTTTTTGTTGCTTACGTCACCACTGAGAGCTTTTGAAATGAGCATCGCACGTTGCCTTCAGATTACTGGGGTTCTTCTGCTCCCTGTCAGCTAGTAAGAGTCAAGAAACAGGAATAATGGAGCATATGGAAACTGTTTTCATATTTCTTGCTGTGAAATCTATTTGGCAATAATATTATCACATTAAGAATTTGATTACTGGCTGATGAAATGAAAAGCGAGGTAATAAATCATGTTTTCAATGAGTTCATGTAGGAAGAGTGGGTGTGTTTTAAAGGACACATTAAATTATGGCAAAACTTACAATGGCACAAGAGTTTCTGGTCCGTGTTTGATGGTGAAGGGGCAATCTTTAGAAAGGAGGGATGTTGGAAGAGGGAGGATAATAGAGGAAGACAGTAAATTAAACTATTGAGTCGGATTGTGTTTAGTAACAGCCAGTGGTTGCACCTTACTTATTTTCTATTGCACATATAGATATTTTCTTTAATTCTTTTTTAATTTAACTTGCTCCTTGGTGAGTTTTGCAGTGGGGAGGTATATACTGCAATGTGGCTCAGTGGTTTTCAAATATTCGGAAAAAAAAAACAACAGATAACCAATACATTGTCAAAATCGGCACACTTGAAAAATCACCAGTGAACTCCAAGCAACAGTGGTGCTTTCATGGACCTCTGCCTGGAAGAACAACCACGATTTTCAGTAAAGGGTGGGGAGGACGGAGAAGAAGGAAATCAGATGGTTTTGATGTTTTTAGATTACACATGAGATAAAAAATAGATGTGATCAGTTCAGAGAAGCAGGGTAGATTTTGTCTGCATAAATTTTAGCTGCTCTACATACTTAACCTTGAAAGACTTCAGTTGGAGAAATGCCATTTTTGTTAAAGAAGTATCAAGTCTCCTGCTCTGCAATACCTCATTATTCTGGAATACCTCGCATTCCCAGGCAGCCAGCAGGCACTCTGAACACTGTTATCTGGTACTTATCCTTTCAAAAAAGTAATGTCCAATTTGTTTATCCAAACAAAAAAGTAGTGCTTGTGGAGAATTCGCATTAATTCTGAGCAAAACGTCCTCATTGGAAAATAATACATGGACTAACTAACTAATTGCGTTTTCAGACCACAGTATAATTTAAAGAAAAATATGTGTACTTTTAAAAAATGAGCTTTTCCTGCCGCATATTTTAACTTGCATCACGGTAACCTGATGGATGTTTAGTAATTTCAGGCAATAGGTACAACAGCGCTTGAGAAGGATTCCATTAAATTCAAAGAGGAAGGAGCAGTCAGCAGATGTATTGCCAGCGATGCTCCTCACCTTTGTGTTCTCTGCATAAGAAATGTGTGGCTTTCAGAAGATCAGGTATGACACAGAAGTTGAGACCTCATTGTTATGAACTTGATTTTAAACCACTGGTGCTGAGTAACATCGTGAGTGCCTTGGTATTCCCCAAGCCACTTAATATGCTTCTGTCTGTCACCTCCATGTGTACAGTAAAAAAGGCCAGAGCATCCTACATCCATGATCCCTACTTGCTGTGTTGCCCTGGGAGGTGCATTCCCTGCAGCCTTTTCTCCTTGAAATATTTTTCCATCTTATCTCTCTGTTCTTGGGTGCAAGAATGTCACTAGTCACGTTTCCTCCTACCTCCATGGTGGATATTTACACACAGATGTGTACAGAACATGAGGTCCAACTGTTATTTTCTCTAGCCTGACCTTTTATTTATTCCAGACCGCTGGATGCTGTTGAGCTCTGCCTGTGCTGGCGTGGTTGGCAGAGTTAGCTACCTGGGGCATGTTTTTTGCTTGGCAGAGCAGTGCAGACATTCCCAGTGAGTTAACTCAGATCTTCCAGACAGTCCCAGGCTAGATCAGAAGAATCTTCCTCAATATTTTTCTTTTTTGTGAAGCCCTTTGAGCTGTGAAGCTCCCTCTCTCTCTTCTTTGCTATATTCTTAAAGGTTCTGTAATTATCCTTCAAACCGCTCACCAAATTATCTCAGTTTTCTGCTTCTGTGGGGCACTTCTCTCCATTCTCCCAATTTTGGGTCATTCCTTCACTTGGCCACCTTTTTGTCATGTCCAGAGGCTTGGATGGCTGATGTTGTTATGTACAACCCTGTTTAATTTTACAGTCAATGTTTTCTAAGAAAAATCCCCCTGCTTCTTTCTCACCACTCTGTGGGTACGTGCTGCGTTCATACCTGCTGAAGGAAATCAAACCCACCACTGATGTGGAGATCTTTCTGGTGGATCAACGTCTTTGTATTTTGTATCTTCCTTGAAGTGGTCCTTTCTTTCTCATCCTATGAATTCTCTTCCAAGTTCGAGTAAGCTGCGTGTTTTATGTTTATTTCAAAGTTGTTGATTGCAGTGCAGAATAACACAGTCCCTGCTACAAACGCCTGTGGAATCCCACCAGGAGCTCAATAAGAGCTTTGTTCACTGACACTCATTTTTTGAATCTTCCTGCTTCGCTAATCCCTGTTTCATTTCTTGTACATGGATCTTTAGTCGGTTTACTGTACAATACTAGGTCAAATGCTTTACAACTGTTTAAACCATGTAATCATCTTCTCAAAAACAAGCGTGTAATCATATCAAAGAACGTGATCGGTTTTGCTCGACATGATGTTTTCCCCCAACGGTGCTGACAAAGAAGATTCACTTGCAAAACTTCCTTTTTCTTATAATTGTTTTATAGGTCTCAGCCTTTTCAAAATGCTAGTTCAGTGGCTTTTGTCCTCAATCCAGGTTAAGCTCTTACATTCTTCACTTGTAGAGCAGCTCACAGTGAAAACCCTGCAGGCGTGATGTTATAATATTGCTCCATAAAGCGGGGTGGGTGAGCTGAAGACATTTTGGTTCGGTGTCTTCTGCAGACCTCTGATATTGGGGGAAAGGAAGGGAGGGTAATTAGAGGTATGAAATACGCTCTGATATAAAAAAAGCACATGGAAGCCTCTTTTTAAAGCATTAAAAAATGCTTTAAAAAATGTTCTTACATTAATGAAGGCTGGGACATTAAACATCCTGGATTTAATATGGCCCCGTCTAAATTTCTCTCGCTTGTCGGATTAGACTCATTAGCAGGTTTTCTTGGTTTTGATTTGAAATACAGTCGTATTATGATCATTATTATCTGTGATATTATTTTACTGTGATATGATATTATTACCTGTGACTTTTAGCCCTCTTAACAGTGCCTTGCTGGCCCTGCTGGTCAAACTCTGAGCTGTTTGGTGTCAGTGACAGAACTTCCATCACGTATTCCCTTTTAAAAACCCCGTTTCCTAATACGTGGAGAAAATGGGTACCATTCAGGTAGACACAATAGTGAATATGTGAGTGGAAGAAAGGCTGGAATAGGGCTGAGAAGAATAAAATGCTGAAGGTATGAGATGGAGAGCACAATGGGAAGCTGAAGAGGTCTCTTCAGTAAGGTGCAGCCAAGAAGATAAGATCACAGAGGCTGTAAGTGTGAGAACTGGCAAAGCCGCTCTCTGTAGAATCATTGCAAAATGTAGAGCTGGAGAAATAGCCATTAAGGGACGTCAGAATCCAGGTCTGGCTGCTTTGTATTGCCTTTGTATTGCACATGTCTGCACCTTACAAAGCACTTGAAAGCCTTGTCCTCCTAAAGAACAGGGTATGATTTTAAACAGATATTAAAACTGTGCATTAAAATGCTAAGATAGGAAAGGTGAGTTATAATTTTATGGGATTTTAGCTGGTAATGCTGAGTTCCTCTCTAAGTTTCCTTAAACCAACTAACCGCTGTTAAAACTAGCATTTTGGGGATGATGGCTTTGAAAAATAAATAAATTTGCAAGATATCCTTTTTTTTTTTTTTTAATACTTGATGTAAGAACACTTTTTACACTTGAAATATGTGGCAATTGCTATTTACCTGTAGCTCATCACATGAATCGGAGCTTTGCCTTTTGCTTAAATGGGACAAGGGTGATGGATGAGTGTGTAAATGTAAGAATAACCTCTTTAGATCAGTGCTTGGAAACTTACTGTGATTGAGAACAAAATAGAGGCCATTTGCTGCCACTTCTTCATCTCTGCTCACACTGTTCCTCATTGCTTCTTACTGGCTAAACAACTTTTTTAAAAGGTAATGAATACTAAGTATTTTAATAGAGTATCATAGCTGTTGGAGGAGTGTAAAACTGCTAAAACCTGAATTACCTGACAGCAGAACAACACAGCATATGTTTTTTGAAGACAGATCTAACGAGGTTACAGTAGAGTTTTATTGGAAAGGTAAAGATAGAAGTATTGATGCAATTCTGAAACAAACTAACAGTAGAAAGATATGCATGATACTAACGCTTTAGTATTATTTTCATTATTCCTCTCTTGATGTGAAATGTCTGAATTATGCTTTTGTTTTAGTTAGGAATTTTATTTTGCTTCACGGTCTTGCATAGTCTGATAAAACTAGATATGAAACTCTTCATATTGTGTAGCCGTGGAACTATAGATGTTTTCTAGCACCAGACTCCACAGGGCTAGGTGATATAAATGGTGAAAATCGACAGGTACCACTGCTGGTCTGCAGTACTGGGGCATGAGAACATAACTGCATTTCACAGATAAGGAAACTATGGAATCGGACAAATGAAGAGAGTTCCTGAAGGTGCTTCAGCAGAAGAGTTAGGGGTAGACCCAATGGGTTCTTTCTTGTAGCTCATTTTTCTCTTTTGTCTCCATCATTACTGATTGCTCTCAAATATTATTTCAGATGTTTCTCTTTTGGTCAATCTTTAAGTATCAGATGTTCCTTTTTTTCCCCCTTTTCCTTGTTCTTCATCATATTAAGGAAGCTTCAGTGTGTGTTTCAGGGATGGTGGATAGCTATTCTTGTAAGGGAGAGAAGGGTTAAGTCCATCCTAGTGCTTCTCAGTGTAACCAAACCTCAGCAGTGACTGACTGATGGTTATGCCAAAAGACATACTCTTCAATTTCCTTAGCAGTTTTCCCATAAAACAGCAGAACTCATTCACCTTCACACCGTGAGATACAATCATAGTGCAGTTCCATCAATGAAAGTCTGCCAGTACCTCTTTATACCTTAACCCTTTGACTTATTTCATTTTATAATGATGGATCGATACCTTCACAATAGCCTTTACGTGGGATGAACGCCCTCCTCAGTCTGTAGCAGTCAGACTAATGGCCCTTTTTGCCATTGTCATTCCTTTTCTTTCTTTTCTCATGCTTACATTGAAAATCCTGTTCTGTTACCAGTTGCTGTTTTGAATTCATTTATAGTGATTCAGCATGTTACAAACTTACGTAGAAATCTAACACTGTGTCACAGTATTGCTAAAGCCTGAGATACTGACATGAGTGTTCACAGTAGTGAGAAATAGTGAACTAGCTGCAGTTGCATGTTTAACAGGTTATAGTTGTTGGCTTGAACTGGTTGTGAACATTTTGGAGGCTGCATGGAAAAGATGCTTTTATACTGGAAATTGTGTAACCACTGACACCTCAGAGTACTATTTGGACCACTTGTACAGGATAATGACCCTCCCTTGTGCTATACTTCAATTTCTATTGCTGTTCTGCACTGCTTGGCTTAAGATGCTGGTGAGTCTGAATGTTGTGGAGACCAGTACTGCTGCAGACTGATGGCTTAGGTAGGACCTGGTGCTGGCCTGGAGAAGACAGGCAAGTGAGGAGCTGTAGAAACAACCCACCAGTTTCTGCGGTGCGATCTCCAGATACTTTGAAGTTACTATAAATAACTTGAGAAGACTGTAAACTGTGCTTTATTTCTAAGGTTTCTGCAGTCTTCTGATTTTTCATAGCCGTGGTCCTTGTCTCTTCCGTTTTCTCTAAATATATTGACATTTCTCCAGTGAATGTTGCTGGATTTCATTCTGCCTGGAGTACAGAAGCTGCTTATTGGAACAGTAATTAACATGGCAGTTTCAAACTCTTTTCAATGGTTATCCTTTTAATTTTAATGACGTTTTTGTGGTGTTTGCCAAACTTGTGTGGGAGCTAGTCAGATGAGAGGCAGAAAACTTTTGATACTCGTGGATGACTGTGAATGCTTGGGGGAAGCAGAAGCTTCATGTGCTGTCCAGATCCTGCAGCAGCATGAAGACCACTGAAACCAAACTGCTGGTGGTCCATCAGCCTGGCATTCAGTGGCTCAGGGTCCACCTAGTTTTTGGGAGGCAGGAGCCAAGCAGTCAGAGGACACTGATTTCTGAGCCACTTAGGCTGTATGCCTAAGGGTAGCTGTAGAGAGAGAACAAGTGAAGTAGCAAGAATAGAGAAGCCAGATTATGATTTTCTTTTATGAAAACACTTTTTTTCTCTTCTGTACCTGCCAAATGATTTTGTGAGTTTGTCCATGTTTCCTTCATGGTAGGATGGGGTGGCACTTGCCGCACTCTCTCCTCGTGATGCCTGATTTGCTTTTATGCTCAGGGGAGCCAGCGTTTCCCTGTCTGTTCCTAGATCTAAGAGCTGCTGCAGTCCCAATCCTGCTCATAGGTACACGTTCCATAGGTTCTGAGCACTGGTACTTTGCTGCTCTTTGTGTCTTACAGATGATTTCTTCATTTGTTAAGTGGGCTACAGTTAAGAGTCATACTTCTGTCTGGATGTTTTCAACAGTTACTGTGCTCAAAGGAAATGAACTACAATTCATTTTTTTTCTCCCCGGTTGTCGCATGTTGGCTTTCCAGATATAGAAACTTCTTGGCAGAAAGTGCCCTGAGCAAACCTAGGCTTATGTGCTGTACAAGTCCCAGTTAAACCTGCACACTTGAGTGCTGCTTCTCTTCTGAGGGGCTCCATTGCTTAGCATTAGCTTTTATCAAACAGTTAAAAAAAAAAAACACAAAAACAACACTTTAAAATCATCAAGCATGTGCTTAAAGACTTCTCCAAAGAAAGCTGAAAATAAGCATGTGTTTTTACTTAAATGGGTGCTGAAATCTCAGCTGGATCCTAGCCATAATTCTGCAGTTTCCTATTTAGTTTTGGTAGGCTTTGCCCATTGGGAAGAGGAGGAGGTATTTTTCAAAACAGGAAAATGAAATTGTACCCCCCCACATACCATTGGCAGGCGAATAAAGGGAAAAGAGAAAACCTGAAAATACTCTTCACTGCAGTTTCAATTGACTAGACTTCATTTTCTTGGCGGCAGTTCACTGTTGGGATACTCGATGCATGTCTACCTCTGTGCAGACACGATTTAGCTCTCCTATGTATTATCTGATATGTTTCTGGAAGTCTTAGATTGAATGCTGTCTGCTGGCTTACTCCTTTCTTCTTCTGCCTACAGATAAACCATATTTGCAGTAATGATTTGAAATACTGGCCCTGATGAAGACAGCTTGGGTTTTGACTCCAGCAGACAGGTTTTTATCTTGTGTGTCAGAAAGTGACCGTACGACCCGTAGCATCATCTACACCAACCAGGTGTGAAATCAGTTGTGCCGAGCAGCTAGAATGTCATAATGAGGAAATAATTTCTCTGTGGAAATAAAATATTCGTGCTATGGCACACCTGCTTTTTTAACATAGAGACATGATGGCAAGAAAGAGGGTTTGTCAGCTTTCTTCTTCCTTGCCACCCACAGCTGACACCTTACAATAAATACACGGTAGGTTCAAGGCTCTGCTACGGCAAGAGCTGTGTCTTCATGAAAGACCAGTGTTCCTAAACACTGGTGTTTGCACAGGGGAAAAAGAGATGTGAACAGTCCACCGAGAGCTGCATCAAAGATTGTGGGCTGACCTGTAGTGTGTTGGTTACATGTGCCAGCTTTTTCTGGATTTGCAGCCCTCAGAATGACATCAGCCATCCTGGATGATTTTTTTTGTAGCTGTTTTTAAATCTTTAGTACTGCAGAAATACTGTTTTCTCACAAATACTCAGAATTTTCTCAGAAATACTGATTTCTCTTCAAACCGGTACGTTCTTCACATCTGTGATTTCAGGAGCAGATAATTATTAGGGAGAAGCCAGGGTTAAAAAGAGCATTACACAGTCCCAATTTTGCTGGTGGGCAAAAGCCTGCAGGTGATCGGCGGGTCTGGACCACAGAGCCCATCTTTCTGTTACCTTGGCACTGATGCTGAAAGCAAAAGGGTTTTCTTCCTTCAGCTGGGAAGTTTTCCATAGCAACTCAGCACATAAGTGCTGTGATTTAGCAATTTTACATGAATTTGCCTTTTGGATTAGCCTTTGACATCTTGATTTTGGCACGTTGTGGAAAAGATACACTGATATAGAGGGAATTAGTCTATTACAGCACCGACTGCAGTTGAGAAAATAGACTCATGGCTTTGAGAGGCCAGAAGAGGAACATTCTGGGAAGTAATTTGAACTGATATTCTTGGGAGGGTAATATTGCTTGACATATCTGTTATGACAGCTGAAGATATGCTGAAGCACGAAATAGAAAAGGAAAAGACAGTTGTTAGGCCAACGACAAGATGAAACTGTACTACTTATGACAGCTGTTGGCAGCACGATATCACTGTCCTCAAGCTTTCTACTGATCCGCAGTATTAGAATCTTCAAGTTCATGTTCATTGTGTGTTTCTAGAGATCTTGTTAGGGGTAACACTCTCTGACAGCAGCCAACTGTAATTGGCAATGGAGGCTCTTCAAATACAAACAAATATACAAAATGTCAAGGTTTTCTTGCTGATCCTTTCATAAGGATTTGATTGGTCATTGCTTTCCTAGTGGAACCGTTTGCATCTCAAAAAGTTGTAAGATTTTCCTGCTTCTAGTCTGTCAAAGCAAAAAAAAAAAAAAAAAAAAAAAGAAGAAATATAAACAAAAATATGCTTAGTGAGATGCAGGTGGGCATTTTGGAAAGTGTGGGAAGCTTTGCCTTCAGTTTGTCAAGGTGCAGAGTCACAAGCTGAGCTGATATGCTGCGTTATCCATCCAGCTTTAGAAAAGCTTTCAAGGGTATTTTTAAAACTCTGCAGATATTAGCAAACTGACCAGAGATGTTCCTGTGTCCTCCCTCTTCCAGACACATTCCTGGCTACTTTTCTCCCACCTAGACTTTCCAGGTATTTTTGCTGAGGTTCTGCTACCTTTCCAGCTTTTAACCATTAGGAAGCTGAGACAAGCCAAATAGTCTCCGGTCAGGTCTTGTTAAAGTTTAAAATGCCTTTTTGGCAGCACTCTCTGTCTCTTGGCAGATTTGGGTCTCTATAGCTGCTTTCCTGTTTCAATGACACTGTACTTTGAGCCTCCCATCCATCAGAAAGGATAAGAAAAATTTCCTCTTAAGAGAGCAGATTTCTGGAATTCCAGTGCAGTGATTTTTTTTCCTTCTTTCATAAGCTATAATTACTGTCTTGCATTGAGTTAAAAACTCAGCTTCATTTGCTTGTTGCCTGATTTTAATTGAAGGACCCGGTCTCTTTTGCATTCTATTTTCTTATTGTCATATCTCTTTCAGCTGATACGAATCACTGTAACTCAGTAGGAGATAATGAGGTTCTCCTGATTTGCACTACTAATTACAAAACACTGCTTCCCATGCACTTTCTAGGTGTGTCCAAAGTATGCTTATGAAACCAAGTACGTACATTCATCAGTTGGTGCAGTCTTTAAGAGTAAAGATATTTATCAGATCATGGTAAAGAAATGAGAACCATCTTCCAAGGAAAAGTTCCTCATAGCTCTTGATGCTGAAAAACCCCAGTGTCTTGGGCTGCAGACCAAAGCTCGTCTCTCTTGGCTGACCACAGTATGGGGAAACAGCATGTCTCAGAAGGTCATGCAAAATCCTAGCCATTGCACTTTCCAAAGTACAGCTGGAGTCCTCTCCAGAGCATGACAAATTGGAACAGACCAAGGGGAAATCCAGGACCAAGGAAACTGGCCTTGAAGGGCAGAATCGAGTAGAGGTATTTCATTAATGCATCTAAAAATGTTAGGGTTATGGTAATAGTGGTTCTTGTAAAAACTTCTAGCCTACCTAAAAGCCGTGGCAGGGTGCACGTGGTTTATGAGTGAAATGATGGGCCTGACTCCTTTGTGGAAAATTAGGCCAAAATGTGAATGCAATGAAAAGTAAATTAAGAAAAAACAGACACTTCCCATTAAAGAGAGTCAGGAAGCATGGAAGAACAGCACTCAACGCAGTAGAAGTTTGTCCTAAAGCATTACTGACAACTGGAAAACACCCACAAATATTAGGGAAAAACTCTACATACTTCTTGGGCCATTGTTGCTTTGATTTTCTAGGTGTTTATCTCTTTCTGTTTCTCTTTTGTTCTTTTTATTGCATGAGTTAGCTGTCTGAGGTGCTGGGCTAACATCCCCGGGACGGATGAGCTTTGCATGCGGACCATGCCAGAAGGTTTTACTGCACCTCTCTCTCCCCTGCCCTCTTCATCCTCCTCAGCCGTGTTCTGCCTCCTCTCCCCTAATAGCGAGAGAATGGTTGGGAAATTGTCTGGTGTCTCTTCCTGCTCAGGCTGATAACAAAAGTGACAGTTGGCAGAATTGAGGGGGGGAAAGGGGAAGGTGGCAAGATTGAGCGTATTGTACTATGAGATCACTGTCTAAACTGAGACTGCCTCGTTTTTTTGCAATCTACACATCAGCCACCAGTTGCTAAGAACGTTTCCATTATTCTGGACAAGGATCTAATTAAAAACAGAAGTCTAGAGGGGAAAGGCTCGGTATCCCGTTACACATTTCCCAAATTGTTGAATTCCCTGCTATTTTGTGAGTAGCTCTGATTGTGCCTTCCGTTCCCTCACCTAACTGAGCTGGAGGAGAGTTTTTTTTTGTTTGGTATCACCTAGATCTCCCTGACAACCTGGCGTCTCTTCTGTAACGTCGTGCTTTCTCTCTAACCTTTGTGGACAACGTTGTTGTTGGCTTGTCCAGCTTTGGGTAGCAGAGACATGCCAGTGGTAGAAAGTCTCCGTGCACTTTCAGTGGGTGCTGCTTTGTTTGAGCAGCTGGCATGGTAACGACAAAATTGTATATCCTGCTTTTTTGCTCTGGAAGGGTTGTAGCTAATTCCTGTGGGGCAGAACAATGTCACACCTCTCATCAAACAAAACAGCCTCAAGATCTCCCTGTCAGTATTGACCTTATGGCAGAGCCCAGCTTAGATTAAAAAAAGTCACACTACATTTTAGGTAGGATAATCAACAATAAAATATCACATGTATTTTGGGGGGACATAAATACATTTAGGCTTAAAATTCAACGATGTGCAAAAAAAGCAAACTGAAATTTTTGGTGTTTACAATGCAGTGTCACAACAGTTCTTCTTTGGAGAATTCTTGTGGAGGGACTTACTCTAGGGGTTTTGTTGTTTTTGTTGTTGTTTTATCTCTCTGTTGTTAAAAGCAATCTCTTGGCCTTTTCCAGTACTATCTGACACTGAAACATGGAGGAATATGTCCCAGCTTGAGTGTAGCTCAAATAAAATAAAGATAATTCTCAGTGGTTTGGAAATAACCAGGAGATAAAGCAAAAAAAAAAATAAATCTTTTCCTTTCATATAATGAATTAACCTTTCTTTTGGTATTGCAGAAGTGAAGGTTGCAAAATTTTCCTTTGGGCTATTGACTGACATTAATGTGCGTCTCCACGTTCTCTGGGTTGAGGTTTCTCCACTTTGCAATGTGCTTTTCTGGGCAGAGGGTTTTGTCCTAATGGCAGAGCCCGGTCCGAGGCACTGCCTTCTCCTCCTGTTGTCAGGAGGAGACAAATTTAAGGGATAGAATAATACAGTCTCATCTTTCCCATGTCACAGTCTGCTCTTAAGGCTGTTGGCAAAACCTTTACCCTTACGAATTCCCTGGTGATGAGTGCTGTTTCTCTGACTGATATGCATAGACAGGGGAGCGTTTCTACATCACTGCCCAAACTTTCTAAAACATACTTAAATAATTTACATAAAATCCAAATCTGCATGTGAAATATTCTCATGAGTCAAGGGTTTCTTCACTGTGAATTCATTCTGTGAGTGGGAGGAAACCTAAACTGTCTGGGATAAAATAGCCTTTATAAAATATAGATCTATTTCCTAATATTGATGTCAGATTCTACTCATTATATTTTTTTTCCTCTTTCTTACCTTAGTCTGAAACGACCCCACCAACCCTGTGCTAGCCCTGCTTCACATGGATGCTAATACTAAATCATTAGTGTTTCTTCTGTGTCATTAAATAATCTCTCTCTGATTTACCAGAATGTGGATTATAATAGGGGCATTAAAAAGGCATGTATCTGTAATTGCTTTTTAATGCCATTGCTATTTATGGGCAATTTTAGTTTCAAAGTACCCTGGAAAACCATGTAAAAACATAAAGCATTTGATGATAAAGGTGTGCCAAGGAAAATTCATCATACATGATGTTATTTAATTGAAGTATTGCTAAGGATCCTAGAATGAAGCAGGTTTGTAGGTGCAGTATATTATTCTTATGCAAGGCAAACACAGTGTGGTACTAATTATTACAAATTCATAAAAAGTAAATAAAAATCACATGTAAGTTTTATATGAGCATTATTAACAATTACCATGGCAGTTCCAGGTATGACAGACATGGCCTGATGATACATAAACAGTAGGAAAAATATTTCAACTGAATAATTCAGTGTTGTGTGGAAATGCACGCACTTCATCTTTTGTGGGAGAATGACATGGTTCCCAATGCAGAGGAAGCTGAGTTAGCTCAGAAGTTTCCTAATGGGTTTTACATCACTAAACCACTTTCAATATATCACTTAAGTCTTAGCTCAGGAAGGATGACTCTCCAGAATCCTGTGGAACAGTTTCCCAAAAGGTTTGTTTCTTCACTCTGGGCATCTTCTAAGTCAGTAACACCTACACAAAATAAAGCTGCCAAGATTTCTCCACTCATGCCTGCAGCAGTAGCATACATATGTTTTATTTAAATGTGAATAATTCTGTGCTGTTTAAGATGGTGGGGCATCGGGTGCCTGTATTTACTGGTTACCTATATTTCATATAGGTAACAGATAAATATAAGCATGACAAATGTTTTCCAAAGGGATTTTGTGTGTCCAACTTGACCAAGTGCCTTGGAGAAGACTGATTTTCAGAGGGTGGTTACTCAAGTGTCTGAAGGTGTGTATCTGAAATAACCACTCACTTTTAAGAGTATTTTATGTATGTGCAAATACATGTAGTGCTCCAAAGTTTATGTGTGTTTATGTGTGTACTTACACATAGTTTCTGCATATTTGTCTTTATATATGAATAGTTTGTATATAATCCTGTGGAACTTTATTTTCTAGTAGATGAATATACATTAATTCCTAAAACACTGAGCAACAAGCGAATTATTTTATAGTTTTAGGGGGGAAAACACTACAATAAAAATGAAGCATACTTTTAATTATCTGTAGTCACTCAGATGAAATCTATAATAAGCTTGATAAATGCTGATGCTCTAGGCATCAATTTTTCAAATGACAGTAGAAACAAATATATCTGGAAAGGCATTGTTAGCTTAGACTACACAATATTTTTGAGGTCTCGGTTAGCAGGAATAATTAAAATGACTTATGTGAGATAAGTGTCATATCTCTGTCAGCAACTAAATTTTAAATGTTATTATAAACTAATTACTTCCTTGAATTGAAAAGAAAATTATAATTTTGTGTCTTAAGTACTAAAAGAAACTGTTTGATCCTTCTCTCACCCACATTCTTTACCAGCGTATCTCCAGTGACTTCAGTGCAATGAGGTGCCCACTAAGTGAGTGAGAAGCAAGTTTGGACATAGAAACATAGATTTCACACCAAAGTTTCCTTGCACAGCACTGCTCTCTCCATCTAGAATTTTTAAAGGTTAGAGAGAGAGAGAGAGTGAGGCAAAATGAAGGCGTATCTGTAGAAGTCAATGGTGTTCTGCAAGGGAAATATGAGTACAGCCCACTTACAGCAAACGGCTCGTTCTTGTGGCAAAGAAAAAATTATGAGTTTAGTTAAACAAAAGTACTATTTTGTTTCAACAAACTGGCAGAAATGGCAAGACAACTTCATTTAAATTAAAAAAGCAAATGCAAACCTACAGGCAGACACTCAAAAGCAAGAATAGGATATGGAGAGGATGTGATTGTTGGTGAGAGTCTAAGAATGAACCTACACTCAGTGACTTTTCATTAATGTAAGAGCCTGGCTTCCTAAAAGTATTGCAGATGTTTGCATATAACCTTTTACAGACCCACAGCACTGTTTACGCTTTGTTAGTTATATTTTAATAAGTTCTGATTTTTCATTGGAATTACTTAAGTTTCTATGTTTATAAATTTTCTGTGTTAGGACTAGTTTTCTTGGATGTTTTAAATAGAATTCTGTACTAGTCTGGAACTGTTCAGATGAAAGTACAGTTAGACAATTTGGCCAATGACATCTGTTCTGCAGCATAATTTTACTCAGCTACAAATGACATATTTAATTGAATAAAACATTTCAAATAGACTTTGACAGTTTTCCAGCCCAGTATCTCCAAACTTAATATTGAATGAAAATATGCCATCCTAGAAGTGTTACAGGGACTGTAAAGAATTTGTTTTATGACAGGCGGTACTGTGATGTTAGAAAAGAATGCATTAAAATATTATGACTGCCACTTGTGATATATGTAATTCTTAGCTTCTGAAGCATCTCAACGTTTTCTGGTGAACCTTTTGAACCACGATTTTACGGTCCTGTCTGTGTTGCCTACATCTGTAACTCTAATGCTACATGTAAGATCAGAATGTTAAAACAAAGCCCCTAGATTATCTTGTTCAAATTTTAGTGGGAGCATAGTAGTAGGAAGTGTGGATTTCATAAGAAACCACAGTATTGTCAGCTGAGGAACAGATCCATGGAAGGGGAGCCAGAAGTTTCAGAGCCGTGTTAGTCTTTAGTCTCGCCAAAGCCAATTGAGAATATTGAGCTGCGTAAATTGGTCCGGGATCAGCCTGCAGCGTAGCACTGCACGTTACTTCTGATCCTTGCCACAGATACTTCAGAGGTGTAGTAGTTCAGTGGTTATTTCCAGCATAATGCTTGACTTCTGGCACGTTGCTGCAGGCTTTCACAGCCACAATATTTTAAGTTAAAACTACTTAATATAGCTCACACATTAAAGTATCTCTAAAGCAGTCAGCCTACGTGGTTTGCCTAAATGTAAAGAATTGTATTTTCCATCAAAAATCAGTCAGCCAATAGCTGACAACAATTTGAGGCTCATGTTGTTCTGGTGTTTTTATGAGGGTGTTTGCTTTCCATGGCACGCAGCCCAGCGGAACCGATAACACGATTTCTATTATTCCACTACACAGGGAAGCTGGAGGAGGTAATACAAAATATTCCTCAAAAGGAGCTCTCCTAGGACAGTTCTTTGAGAGAGATGCTGAAAAAATGTCAAATGCTGCTCTGTTTTATAGGAGTTGGCTGGTGAAAAACAAAGTCAGAACATCTTTGAGTTTGACATGGGCGGGATGCTGGGAAACCAGTTCTGATGATTTTGGCTTTCGGTGGTTGGGATATGAGCGGGTTTGGTCAAAACTCACCAAAGTGGTGCTGTTCCCTCTTCTGCCAAAAAAGTTCTGCTATATCTCCAAGCTCTCTTGAGAAGACAGAGCAAACCTTGCTGGTATTGCTCTCATTACCCCACGTACCCATTAGAGTCGCTTCTTCTCTTAACGACCATCTGAGGTGCAGGGTCCCTAAAGCTATCCCATTAAAACTACCCTGAGGAGAGTTGGCCCAGCTTAAGCCATTTGAAAGGAGAGAACCTGTTTTTACCCATCTGCTTGGTTGGAAAACACATTGTTTATCTTCTTCCAAGGGAGAACGTGCTTTCACCGCAACAGCAGTTAGCAGTAGTCTCTTCATTAGCGTTTTGGAATTAGAACGAAAAAATAAATGCCGCAGTTCTGGCAAGTAAATGTTTGCCATAAACATTACAATGAGTGATGGAAGCAGCATGTGCAGCCGAGAGCCTGGAGCAGCACGGGAGGCCGCTGACGTGCTTAATTTCATGTCAATCTTTTTCTATTGAAGTCTGGGGAGGTGAGGTTCATGTTTTATTTTCCAAGCAGTCAGGAAATAAGAAAGCTCTCCATCATTCAGTGATTGCCAGCCAGGGAGGTGGTTTTCTGTCTTAGTTGTTCAGATTTCTTTGCTTAGACTGTTCTTTGGGTTTCCATACGCTGCAACCTCATGTAGTGACTAGTTGTGAAGACAGGGTGCTTGTAGGCTTTAAAAGCTGTGCTTGATCCCCTTGTCTCCCTGTCCCAGCACACCAGAGAGCAGCTATCGATGAGAGTTCCCGTGTTTCGATGCATTCTCCGGGGATACCTCGGAGCGTGGCTTTTGCTTTTGATGTTGCAGCACGTGTTTATGAAAATTTGCTCTCTTTGTGCCAGATCCTGTTCCACTCGTGCAAGGGGATGGGAGTGGGATTTTAGCACGCTTTCCAGCTGACTCAGGATTACATGAATTTCCTCACAAAAGGATCTGGGTAGAAGTAGAGAGACATTTTTCCAATGTAGCATGTGATCAACTCAAATTGTCTGCCTACAGACCACGTGAAATAGGCCAGAGGCTACTACCATAGAGTTAACATTGAAACTTTGGATGCTTGGTTGATTTCCTAGCTATTATAGTTTTATTTTGCTCCCCTATTTTCCTCAGAATTGTTGTGCTAATTAAGCTCTGCAAATTTCAATCTCTCAGGTTCTTCAATTATGACATTGCAGTCCCTCTATGGCAGCACACTGGAGTGTAGCAGATAGGATGTTATGAAGTGGAGACATTCAATGGGAAAACGTCCAAAAGCATTTCAAATCACTTAAGATAATTAAACAAGGGGAAAGAATGTGGCGTGTTTAAAGAATATGTGGTGGTGTTGCGAATAGGATGATGTTAGGTGCCTGTGCATGGGAAACTCATTACCCATGCTTCACTCATTCCTTATATTTTAATGAGAAAGAAGAATTGAAAAACGCCTCTGTGAATATCACCTCTGTGAATATCAGGAGGTACTTGCGCTGAGACAACCACTGCAGAAGCAGTAGGTTTAATAGACTTGATTATTCTTATGGATATACCTGTGAAGAAATACAGCAGTTGAAGAAATAACAACTAATTCCAGTGTAAAGGTCAAAATGACCTGAATTGAGATGCTTAAGACTTAATGGAGTACGCTGGTGTCAGTAGGCAGAGCTTTAGATGACATTTTTTATAACTGCCTATATGCCATCCTGTGTCATTCTCCTCACCTCCCCTGTTTGTAGGAAAAGTTCAAACTGGGTAGCCAGGGGGATTTTAATAAGAATTTGTGTAAAAGAGTGAGGCAGTAGTTGGATGGGGGAGAAAACGGGCACTTTGTCATTCGGGCAGAGGAGAGTAACAAGAATAAGTAAAGGTCAGACGTCTGTCTGAGCTGCAGGCACCATATCAGAGGAGAAGGAAAACACCACAGTCAGATTGGAGTCAGCCTTGCACTCCCAGTGGCTTATTATGATCAATGCTCCCACAGAGTAGGCAGAGCAGCTGATTGTCATCATTTAAGAAGTCACAGGAATATTTAATGTTCTTCCTAAAGTGCCAGTTCTTAAAGTAGTGTAACTATAATGAGATATTAATCAAAACCAAAGGAAAGCAGAAAAGCAAACTTAAGACCACGGAAAGTGTATGTTCCTCTCTGAAACTCAATAGGTTGAGAGTAGATTTAGATTAGATATTGTGAAGAAATTCTTTGCTGTGAAGGTGGTGAGAGCCTGACCCAGGTTCCCCAGAGAAGCTGTGGCTGCCCCATCCCTGGAGGGGTTCAAGGCCAGGTTGGAGGGGGCTTGGAGCAACCTGGTCTGGTGAAAAGAGAGGTCAAGTTTTATGCTCCATGTCATGCCAGAGCATGGCATAGTCCTTCTGACGTGTGTAACAGTGAGCCATACACCACCCAGGGTGTTGAGGAAATGTGTACCAGGCCATCCAGACTTCATATTGTCTGGCTTAAAAGCAGTGCTGTTGAATCTCGGTTGCTGGGTGTCACTTCAGTCTCACAGAGCAGTTTGGGGAGACTTGTAGATCCATTTCGAAGGATAACAATGTTGGTGGCTTCCCCTTTACATCTGTATCGCAGGGGGATGACCTGGAACAGGGAGGGCATCCAAAGAAGTTTCATCCTAAAAGACGGATGGAAAAACACCCTGTGTGCTGTTAGAAAGAGATTTACTCCTTAAGTTTTTTTTCTGCTGATTTCTCCTGTATCACCAAGGGAAACCCTGGTGTGTGCTCCTGCTGTGATGATGCTTAGATCTTTCCTGAGTAGCAAAAGCACAAGAAGTACACAACTTTTGTCATTTTTTATAGCCTGATATGCTACACTTGGCACATGGATGGTTAAGGGAGAATTTGATAGTAATCTGCATCTATCTGAATGATATATGTACCACGAAGGAAAAGCAATTGTTTCAGCTAGTGAAAGAAGTGTAACTGGAAAAAACTAAAAAAAAGGCTGAATATCAGGAAATGCATCATGACAGTAACAGCTGTTGGAATGTAAAGCAATCTTCCTTTGAAAGTGGGGGGGATCAGCATTGCTTCTGACATTTGAAGCTCGATGAGACGGAACCTAATTTGATCTACAGCATGCTTGGCTTCCAGGGAGGCCGTCTGTATGATCCACTAGATTTTTTTCCATCTCTAACTTCTGCGACTCTATCTTTCTGACTTTCCCTGGGTGATGAAATATCATTATAACCTTTTGAAATAATATATCGGTGCCTGGAGAGCAGAGAATGATTTTCTCATTTGCAAGCGAGAGACAGTGAGTTAAATTACCATTCCTGTCATTAAATGGACTGAGTAAAAAATTTGATGTGTTTGAAACAGGACGTTTTTTCCCCTCCCAAACAAACCACCAAGGATTTCACATCACAGGAGGGCGAGAAGGTGAGGGTTAGAAGTTTGAATAACGTTCATCATATTCCCTGAGGCTTAGGTTAGTGGAAGCTGCTTGACACCTGAAAATGTTTCAGCAAATCTGACAGGTAAGCTTCCTGCTGATTTACAGAGGATGGGGAAACCTGTGCTGTGTCTGTCATAGATCAGGAGGGATAAAACTTGTCCTTCTGGGCAATTGAAGCTTCTACGTGATAATTTGGTTCTGGGAAATGTGAAAAAATCCACAGTGCTGACAAACACAGTGACTTAGTACGTAAGTAATTTAACTCAAGAATTACACTTTTGCATCTTCAGAAAACAAATGAAAGTTGTGGTATTGCTGAGTCCTGGTAGACAGCAAAATGACAACGAGCAAGCAGTGTGCTCTTGTGGCCAGGAAGGCCAATGGAATCCTGGGCTGTGTAGGGAAGAGCGTGGCCAGTAGGTTGAGGGAAGTCATTCTCCATCTCTACTCTTCACTGGTGAGGCCACAACTGGAATCCTGCCTCCAGTTCTGGGCTCCCCAGTTCAAGATGGACAGGGAACTACTGGAGAGAGTCCAGCGCAGGGCAATGAAGATGATTCAAGAATTGGAGCATCTCCCTGATGAAGAAAAGCTGAGAGAGCTGGGACTCTTTAGCCTGGAGAAGAGAAGGCTGAGAGGAGACCTTATCAATACTTACAAGTATCTAAAGGGTGGTTTGAAGGAGGAGGGAGCCAGACTCTTCAGCGATCGCCAGTGAGAGGACAAGGGGCAACGGGCACAAGTTGGAACATAGGAGGTTCCACTCAAATATGAGGAAGAACTTCTTTACAGTGAGGGTGTCAGAACCCTGGAACAGGCTGCCCAGGGAGGTCGTGGAGTCCTCTTCTCTGGAGAGCTTCAAGACCCACCTGGATGCTGTCCTGAGCAACATGCTCTAACATGTTCCAGGCAATCCTGCTTCAGCAGGGGAGTTGGACTAGATGATCTCTAAGGTCCCTTCCAACTCTAAAAATTCAGTGAAATTCAGTGCTTGAACTGATGTTTTTTAATCATATCCAGCCGTTGATGCAGTGCTCTGTAGCATTTTTTCTTCATGCAGTGCATAAAAATTGATAATCATCTGGTACCGCTGAGCATCGTAGCTGACAACATCTGAAACTCCAGACATGGTGATGAATTGCACTATGATATATTAATGTTATTTTGATCCCTGCTCTCTCAGAATTACATTGATCCAATTAGGTTAAGTAGCCTGCCATCTAAATTAATTTACTTTCCTCTATTAATCTCCTTCACTGTGGGTCAAAACCAGAAATGTAAATCAATCTATTACATTGCCTATCTTTGGGCGGCAGGGGGGTGCGTGTCTAATTAAATTACCTGATAGGTACATATGTTGAATGCATTGTTTGGTGTGTTAAATGTTATTGCCATAATGGGAAAGTGAAGTGGTGCACGCTCAGTTGTGGAATTTGAGTGCTTGTTACACAGTTTTCATAACCTTTCAAGAAATGCCTTTACATGACTCGCTGTCCCTGGATACCAATGCTGAGCGCTTATTCGGCTACACAGCTTTTAAGGTATTAGACATTTTGAAAGTGGGGATAAAAGCTTCTTTCTCTGCCAGAGCTGTCGGACTCCCTGGCGACATGTCTTGTAGAGGTCCCCAGCCTCCACAGCGAGGAGGAAACCTTTCCTCTGGCTTGGTCTCGCACTAGCATTCACGCCGTACGTGGCAGGAAAACAGATGTCTCAGCAATGATGTCTTAGTCAATAAACTGAAGGAGTGTTAACACAGACTCCTGAAAAACTTTCTCTTCTGAAAAAAAGGTCCTTCAGTGGTACATGAAATTTCCATGATTTGAAATCATACTTTGCTTTCTACATTGGGGCATACTTCTTATTTTATTTGGTTAGTCCAATAGTGGGACTCCATCGTCTCAGTGCTCTTGCCATTCTTTTACTACTCACACCGGGAATTCTTATGTTCAGCCCGTATTTTCATCAGGGTAGAGAGCAAACTTTCATCCTGATGAAACATGGCTGAAGGGGAGATGGATTTAAGCTACACCAGGAATTTGTTTACCTGCTAAATTTCCTCACTTTGGTAAGTAGAACTGGCCATGAAAGACTCAAAATGAAAATGAAGCATTGGTGTAAAGTAAGGAGATCTGATGGTTGGAAAGTGAAAATTGACACAGTCAAGCTAGATACGAAGTGTGGTGTTTTCCATTGAGCTTAATTAACTCTTAAAAACTTACCAGGCTTGTGATAGTTTCTTCGTATCATGAGAGATCTAGACAAGGACTCTATAAATAAGAAAACGGGTCTGGTTCCATCACAGTCGTTGTACCAGAAGATTAATTCAAGTCAACTGACCTATGTAATGTTGCAGGTCAGATTGCTGATCACAGCGCTCCCTTCTGGTATGAAAATCTGTGGATCTATGAAATGTTTTCTAAATCTGTGCCTGAGGGTAGAATGAACAGAAGCAGAAAGGTTACCTTTATCATCACTGCTGTCAAACACTTTGGAAATAGCAGAGCACAAAGCCAGTCTATTGCTCAATCGCTTTGCCCTTACGCTACATCGGTTACCCTATCAATGCTTGTATTTTGTCCCATTAAATAAAAATTGCTCTGGTATCCTATATGAAATCCCATTTCCAAAAAGCACTCAGCTGTTGGCTTCAACAGTAACAGATCTTACCTTTTGCCTTTACAAAGATAATGAATGCCTGATAAGTGCAGAACTTTGCAGTATTGTTATATAAGTAATAATGATAATTAAAAAAATCAGCTGTTCTTTGTGATAATAAGAAACATGGATAGAGCACGCTTTGTTTCAGGAAGGCCTTCCAGAGGCAGCAGGAACATGGGGTGAGATAAACATAGGTGTCAAGTACCACCTGAGATACCACAAGGTGATCGAGGTGTCCCTACAGAGGTGGTTGGTGAAATGCATAGCCTAGTGAAATCAAGGCTGGGTGCTGGGTTAGGCAACCAAATCCTGCTCTAGGTGTGGTGGTTGGCTAAGATCCAGATCCTGTACAGCCCACCAAACACTGCAGTGTTTTAACATTCAGTATCTATTAATATGTTAATATTTCCCACAAGCTGAAAAATGCAAAGTGAGAATCTGTATTTGAATACCCATTGTGTTGGGGCTTTGCTGTCTTCATCCTTTTACAATGTCATTTCCTTCTTCTCTTCTCTTCTCTTCTCTTCTCTTCTCTTCTCTTCTCTTCTCTTCTCTTCTCTTCTCTTCTCTTCTCTTC
>JAOTQQ010000002.1:35600672-35656259 GCA_026546715.1 Gallinago undulata | reverse complement strand
TTCTCTTCTCTTCTCTTCTCTTCTCTTCTCTTCTCTTCTCTTCTCTTCTCTTCTCTTCTCTTCTCTTCTCTCTTCTCTTCTCTCTTCTCTTCTCTTCTCTTCTCTTCTCTTCTCTTCTCTTCTTCTCTTCTCTTCTCTCATTGAGGTGTTTGGTTTTTTTCTTCCACCTGAGCATAGCGGCTTTTAAAAACAGGGTTTCCTTCTAATAAGTGTTTGTACATTTCCCAGCACAACCAGGTCCTGACCATGACTGAGCCATTAGTTATTAATGCAATGCAAACAAATCAATAATGAAAATGAAGTGTTTATTCATGTTCTAGTTTTAATGTTTATACAAAGTGCCAGAAATGTGTACCGAGACCATGTATTCATTCACAGTGGTATATAAGCAGAAGTGCAGCGTTGACCAGCTTTAAATAAAAGAAAGGGCCTGGTTTGTTCAAATGAACAATCCAAGGGAGAAACTACTCATTGTGAAACTCTATGCAAAAGATTTTCAAGAGTCCAAACTCTCCAGTTTTCAGAAGGTGGTGGTGGCATTTAATCTTTGGTTTCTTCTTTATAATGTGTTCCAATTTCACTAGAGTGTTTGTGAAAACTCAAGCTTGTTTGTCCTGATATGTAGCTTAACACCGATGTTAGGAGTAAATGTGAATATGTGCTCTTCTTTCTGGTCTTATTAGAAATGCTCCTAGATAAGGAGTTGAAAAACAGATCAATAACAAAACTTTTTTTTTTTTTTTTTTTGCTTCTCTGCCTATTCCATGAGTTTACTACAAAAACAAAAGTTGTCATAGTTGTCACACGTATGCCCTTCTCTGGAGATTTCTGGAAAATGTTAATTGCAAGTCAAAATTTTTTATAGCACTGCCAAAGGCAGGAGTGGAAGCGTGGTGAGAATAACAGAATGTCTCATCACAGACATAGTCTTTTCACCGTCTCTTGCTATGTCGTTTCAAGCCATTAGATTTCCATTCATGAATATCCTTTCCAGATGATGAGAATAAATCCAGTACTCTCACTTCTGTAATGTTCTTTTAGTGTTTTTCCTTGAGTATCAATGGAAGAAGTTTGTTTTGCTTACAGAGAGCTAAAGTAGTCTTTGGGTGATCACTTGATGATGAAGACAACACATCATAGGGTAAAATAAGTAACACAGGGAAAACATTTTCATTTTCCATGAACCACCATCACTTAACAATACTCCAAATGTCTAGATTTCAGATTTAATATAAAATGTGTTGAAAATTACATGGAAGATTCAACACAGAGATGTGCTGGAATGCAGTCCTCATTTGGAAGAGAAAGCAGTCTGGGAACTTGTAGTCTTTTCACAATTAACAAAGGAAGTGCTCCTGTACCACAACTTCAATATTTGGAGCTATATTTTCCCTTATTTCGCACACATCCCCGGTAGTCATTGAATCGTTAATGCTTGGCTTTGATCGCTATCTCAAACGGAACCACTGAAGGAAAAAGTTAAGGTGATGTGGCCTTAATATTAAAGTGTGCTCTATTTTTTTCCAGGGGGCTGATAGCCAGCAGCTTCACAGAAACACATTATTTGAAAGACGGCACTGATGTGGTTCTCGCACGCAATTACACGGTAAGGTTGGTGTTTCGTGGGTAGATGATGCTTCAGCGTTAAAACCCAAAGTGCTCTCTGCCAGGATCTGAGCCATGGGATGAAACAGCTACATGTGTGATCTTTTTTTATTGTTGCCTTCGGTACCTTTTTGACTGCTGTGATCCTACGCTTGAATTTTTAGAGAGAGAGAGACTTTAAAGGCAAGTGGTGGGGTTTTAACCAGGTGGCTTTTAAAAAATCTGTAAGATTTATTCAGCTTCTTAGAAATACATCCATTAATATTTTATAATAAATGCAGCCATTCTTAATCAGTTATGGAGGAAAGTCCTGGTTCAATTAGGAAAAAAGCCAGAAATATCTGTACTGTGGGGGCTCACGTCAGAGGTTTTGGAGGCCTGTGTCATTCTGCATTGGGGGAGTGATGGCTGAGGTTTGAGAGAGAGGCTTGGTTCTTTGGGTTTATTATTTAAACCAGACCATAAGACTCTTAGGGATGTACTGTATATGTATATATATGTATGTATGTGTATGCATATGTATAAAAATATGGCTAATATGATCCTTGTTAAAATCAGAAGTTAAAAACTGCTTTTTATAAATTAAAAACACTTTAAGGCAGTAATGTTTTTGTCTTCTGACAGTATGAATGCCTTAATTAGAAACAATGCTACAAATTACTTTAATTAAAAAGTTTATCTTTTATCTGCTTAAGTCCTATAAAGTGTTTGTTATGTTACATTACTCATTTATTGGCGCTGTCAGAAGAGGCATCATGCTTTGTGTTCCCATCTGTAACGGTATCACCAAAAGGCATTATTTCTATGCATAACTTCTTACTTCTGAAAAAGCATCCGCATTATAGCCCTAGACCTCCCAAGTAAAATTTTGAAAACTTTCAGTGTTTTCTGTTTTGCTGGCTGCTCATATCTTCTTCAAAATCAACTTCAATATCTTCTTCAAATTCAAAGTAGAAAATAGCCATTTCTTTTAGAAACAGGAAGGCTATATAGACTCTTGAAGGAAGTAAAAGGAAAGAAATGAAGCACACAACTCTTTGACAGATTAACCTACATTAACATGAGTATGCACACAGCTAATGATAGCTAGGCTTGCCCTTACTAAAAAAAAATACATGTTTTCACACTGGCAGTAAGTCGTGATTAATACTGATTGTGCATAATTTCTGCCTAATTTATTTTTTTAGATCAATAAATTAATTTTTTGTTAAGTGTTGCAATATAATTTTAAAAAGAGAAGTCTCTGTGATTTTATTTTTATATCTCTTCTTCATTGAGGGCATCAATATAGTCTGTAGTTGAAACCAAATCTAAGTTCCCGTTGGAAAGTTACTTAAATTCTGCTTGGAGGTGAAACCAAGTCAGGCTTGTGGAGCTGCCACGTGGGGAGTTTCTCTAGCACACGAGTCAGTGGCCAGCTTATTTTTCTGGTTTATAGCAGTTGAAAAATTTGCAGTTTTCAAAAGCTGGTATTTATTAAATGCTCTCGAGTCAGGGTAGAGTACTCTTTTAAGTATGACAAATCAGCCACAGTAATTATTTGTTTTTAGAGGGTCATCCATTTTATATACTAGTTTACAGGAATAAAAAGATTTGAGAGGAGAAAAAAAAAAAAATCCTGCAGTTCAGTGGAGTTACTGAGCTAGAAATCAATTTTCTACCAGTCCAATTGCAGGCCATGGTCTGCTAAGTTTACATTTTTGGTATTGAGCTTTGGCATCATATAGCATGTGGATCTCAGAGAAGCTGTGAAATGGGGCACAACAAGGAGCTCAAAGTTAATAAAATGACAAGTTGTGTGCGGAGAGGGAAAGAAATCAGGACCTTTGCCATAATTCACTCTTTGATAAAGACAGCCAGAGCGCAGCAGCCTGTGTGGGGCCAGATATCAGCTTGCCCTCCCCGTTTCACTGAGGACTCTGCTTAACACCCGGGATGCCAGACCCCAAAGGCTGCCTTCTTAAGAGCCCTGAACTGCACTTCTGCCTTAGAGTCGCTTTAAGTAATAAACCTACTTTATTTGAGTTTTTAGACTGTTCCAGGGTCACTGTATGAGAGTCGGTGCTAAGGTGGAGGGTGTTGTTTTTTCTTCTGCCTTATCGACTGGATGCTGGGAACTGCTAATATTGAAGGGAAATAGGACACTCACGCTGAAAACTTTGGCGTCCACAGCAGTTGTGACTGAAGCAATCATCCCCCAAAAATTCAGTCTCTGACTTCCCCCCTTTTATTGTGGCTTTATCCTTGCTAATGTGTTAGTGACTCTTTATGAGTACTGATGATAAAAATACCCAGGAGTAAAATACTATTACCCTGTTTCTGTCATTTCTTTCACTGAGAAAAGCTATTGAGGTTTGTATTTAGAAAGTTAGATCTTGTTGTTCTGTTCAGTCGCTCGTGTTGGAAATACAAATGCTCTAAGAAACTATTTTTCATGGCATAACCTTATTTGCAGAAAAATCATATCTGAATTATTCCATCTTGCCCAGCATTTTTATGGCTATTGCTTTCTTTAACAAAATCAAGGCAGTCTTTAGAAGTCTGCTATGTGAGACTTTGTAAGTGAAAACCATGCCCCAAACCTGAAAAGGTTAATTAATGCAGCTAGATGGATGTGAATGAACCAAGTAATAAAAAGGCACGGTGAGATGACTGTCAGGTTGAAGCATGAGTGATAACTTTCCTTTGCACTAATAAGATAGGAACCTTTTACAACAGTGTTTGCAGTTTCCAGGTGGCATTCAAAGGAGCCATGAGAAAAGAAATGCTGGACGTGACACAATCATTGCTTTCCAGCCAGTCACATAATTGGGAATGTAATATAACCTTTAGTCAACAATAAAATTAACCTTGATTCCAGACAGATATGTGTATGTGCTGAGAAAATATCTCTGTTGCGGGTGCCTTTTGCAAGCAGTGGATTATTAAGGAAATACAATAACCTAGCCACAAAATGAAATTGGATTGTTGCCTCTCAAAATAGAAGACCCTCTTTTTCTTGGTTGTTCTTAATAACATGCAGCCATTCAGTTGGGTAATTCAATAAAAGGTTTCCTTTCCAACCTGTTTCCCTTCCCCTTCCTTTGCTCTGTGATTTTTTTTTCAAACTACAGGGTTGGAGTTGGTTTTTCTCATACTTCCCTTTATACATAGCTATCTCCTATAGACATACAGAGATGTACATGACCTTAAAAAAAATATGTGTCTATGGAAAGTAGTAAAATGTGTCAGCTGGTTTGTTAAGCTGATTAATTCTATAAAATATTCTATATTGTAGTTTTAAATAAAATTACAGAGAAAAAGGTGGTCAGTCATGCAATTTAAACACCATTAACCCTCTTTAAAAAAGAGCAACACAAAAGAAAAGAAACAAAAAAAAAGCATGAATAAAAAATGCCCAAGATTTCCATTTAGGAACTGTTGGGACTGTTAAGTATGGTGAATCTTTAGTGGGGCAGGAAAGGTGCTGTAGCCTGAAGTTGATAATCGCTTTGAAATAAAGGGAGTGGAAAACCATGAGAAAACTAGAGAGCAGAGAGGGCTTGTAACTATTGAAATGTTTTCTCCTTTTTGCAATCAGGGTCACTGCTATTACCATGGCAACGTACGAGGGTACCCCGACTCCTCAGTCAGTCTCAGTACCTGCTCTGGACTCAGGTGAGCCAAGATTTTAGTAATTCTACTACCCATTGAGTTTTTAGTTTGCCTTTTAATGTATGCATTGATAGCCATTTTTCAAATGTTGGTGCAATCTCTTAAAAATATTTTCCCTCTCGTTGCTATGAAGAGAAAAAAAGAAATAGATAATGTTTAATATAATAGAAATGTTGGCATTTTTCCATGACACCCTTTCTCTCTTGCTGCCCATCCTTGTCTATACCCTTTTCCAGCAGAGCGGTGCTTGGCACATTTTTGGGCTGGCAGTGCCTGGTGGCCCCCCCAGTCCACCTTGTCCTCAAAGCTGTTCCACCAGTGAGGACAGGACTACTTTGCAGCTGTGAACTCATGTAGTGTCCAGTTAGGAGGGTTTTCTTTATAAATGTGGCTGTGGAGCTCAACAAATGGTGTTCATGGCAGGTGTGATGCTCAACATTCGGATTTTATCCTCGTGTTAACAGAAGAATAGCAGATTCAGATCGCTGCAAACTGAATCTCTTCTGAGTCTGAGGAAGGAGCAGGCTGACAACATATTAAATACACAATGGACACAGTTCAGGAAACAATTATCTTCCTTACTTGGACAATCAGAGACTGATATTTACTCACAGAGCTGTTCCAAATCACAGTAATTAACTGTAAATTGGCTCTAGTGTTCTCCCTGGAAAACCCAGTTTTCCTGTCAGATTTCCAGCTGTCTCAACCTTTTCTGGGTTTGTTTAATTTATATACAAACAGCATGAGTAGCTGGAGTCCTTTCCCCTTGGGTCTACATTTTGTGCAATAATGGTATTATCAGGGCTTTTATAACGGAGCTCTGGGACAGAGAGCAGCAGAGAGGAGTTACCAGGACCCCACTCCCAGTCTGAGGGACCCATTTGCTGTAGTGGATGGGATTCCTGTGGTTCATTCCCACACAGAGAGAAGGTTTTATTGGTCCTTTCTGTGTATCTGGCATCTTCCATAAGTTCCACTCAGAGAGAAGGTTTTATGGGTCCTTTCTATGTATCTGGCATCTTCCACAAGTTTACTCTAATTAACCCCTCGCGTGGACCATGGCAGTGTGCCTTTAGCAGTTGTTCTTGCGGTCTGTAAAAATACAATGCAGTGTTCTCAGTATTTGAAGCACTGCTTAGTTAAAGGGGTTGCTTTGCTGCAAGATCCATCAGGAAAATTTGCACTGAGACAGACACAGTCTGGACCAATGTCTTGTTCCAGAGGTATCTTAGAAATTAAGAACTCTCAAGCGAAATTACTTTTCTCCACATTAAATGCATTTCCTTTCTTCTCTAATGTGCTTTTTCTACAATTGGTGACCTCACAGAGCTATTTCTCAGTTTTAGGTAGTCAGGTATGTCAAGGCAACATATGCTGGCAGTGACGTTTTTCTCTCCTCTGACACTATGGCAGATAAATCCCCAAAGTACAAGCTGACAGTAGTAGGATCCTTCCCTGTAGGAAAAGTGTAGCAGCATCTTTTTCAGTACAATTTTTCAGAAAGTTTCCTTGCCAAAGCCTCTTTTGCTCTAGCAGGAGAACAACAGAGGACGTGTCTCAGTGTCCGTGCCTGTTTAGCTGCTGCATTCGCTGCTGAGGTTGGTTAAAGGGGTGTCCATGAGTGATAACAGTTTGTGATTAGGGTGGCTGTTGACTTACTCCCCAAAATGCGTTTCACAGCCTAATAGGCAACAGGAACAACTTCCACCATTACCTGTGCTTGATCTGAGCCAGCAATGGCTATTTGAAAGGCTCCATCATGCACTGTCAGCTCCTTGAACCATCCAGCCTCTCTCATGAAAACTGGATAAGGATAAAAGGCCAGATGGTGTGAAATCCTGCACCGAGGTCCTGAGAGGACTAAACATCCTCTAGAGTCAAGCTCACAGGTCACCATGTACCTCTGTCACTAAACATTATTGTGGCAATGCTGCCATTGAGAATTAGGTGGACAAATCAAGTTGAAGATGTCCCTGCTCATTGACAGGAGGTTGGACTAGATGACCTTTAAAGGTGCCCTCCAAAATAAACTATTCTATGATTTTGTGATTTTCTGCACGTGATCCAGACTGAAATAATATGATGAGAAATAGGGCAGTTCAAAACTAATTCATGGCTTACTTTGCTGACACCTTTACTGGTTAGGGATGGGATGGGATGGGATAGGATAGAATAGGATAATGTACTTTCCCACCAACTTTCTGGAGTGAGGTCTCTTGTTCACAGCGTGCTAAAGACCACAAGCTTCAGGGGCAAAGACAGAAGACATCATGTGGCCATGGAGCCTCAGGTGAGGAGAGTCCCTGCAGCAGCCTGTGGAAGGAAAGACTGGTCTCATTCTCAGACTGTTCCTGGCTTTGTGACAGTTTCTAAGTGAATTGGACAAATTTCTCTGTCTCAGTTTCTCCATCTGTGAAATTCATTTAATGATTCTTACCTACCTCACACAGCTGTTGCATGGGACTAAAGTTTAAGTGCCTGAAAAACATCTAATGAAAGGAAGTGCAAGCTGTTAGCTCACTGAAATCTCAGAGCACTAATATCCTCCCACTCCTGCCAGACAGGCACCTTGGGCATCGTTCCAGGTGTGGAGAGGTAGGGACCATGTCTTTTCCCCCAGATTAGGAGAGTTCATTAAAAGACATGAAACCAGTCATAAAGAATAGGTCCCACATTTTAGCACGCTCTGAAGCCCGAGTGCTCAGCGGTAGTCAAAGAAACAAAAAGGATCATAGGAATTACTGAGACAGAAATAGAGGATAGAACAAAAACCCTCATTACCACTTCATAATCCATAGTGCACTCGCATCTTGAATTCCACATGCAGTTCTTGGTTTTCCCTCCCCATCCCCATCTCAGAAAAGGAAGCATAATATCCAAAAAAGGTACAGAGAAGGGAAAAAATTATGATCAAAGGTGTAGAACAGCTTTTATCCAGGGAGAGAAAATAGACTAGGATTTGTCACTTTTGAAAGGAGATGACAGCGAAAAGGGGTGTCATGAAACGAGGTTGAATGTCATGCTGAAGAGGGGACAATTACTGAATATTTTTCATAACCCCAAAATTAGGAGACATCAAGCGAAACTTTAGAGCCAAGTATTTTTTTTCACCACATAATGAAGCTGTGGAGCTCACTGGCACAGGTGGGTGTCATTGTGAAATGTATCAGTAGATTTAAAAGAGATTTGGGGCAGGGAGCTGTGGGAGCCTCTCCAGTGCTGTCAAACCCAAAGATGTCCCTGACACTCACGCTGTCAGAGCTGGGGGGACCAGAGCTGGTTTGTTACGTTCTGATATCTTATGTATCTGCTGTTGGCTGGGGACAAAGGCAAGGCATTGAGCTGGAGCAACCTTGCTCTGACCTACCACAACCATCAAGTTCTTCCATACAGTGGAGCCACACGGTTGAGCATCCGAGACGTGTTATTACCTTGTCAATACGACGTGATTACTCTGTGATGAGGAAAAATCAAGTGTGAAATCTGCAAACTAAGACAGGCTTGGCTAGTTTAAGTTTCTCGGGCAGATAGAGGGGGTGAGATATAAAGAGAATGGAGAAGTAGACTGTTCTCTTACACACAGATACTCACGCATTCCAGCTACATTACATCCTCTCAGACATAACATTCGATTGCCTCGCTTCACGTAGTATTACAATGGCATAAATAGTTGGAATGACACTGATAGCTGCCTAAAATGCAGGTTAGAGGAGAATATAATCATGCCATAATCTGTACCCTGCTGGCTCCTCCGGAGGAGGAAGAGCTGAATGGCAGAGAGGAGACGGTAAATGCTGAATGCACGGAATGGGAACAATGGGCAATCAGGATTTCCGGCACTTCCATCTGGGTAAGAAAGCCAATTAGACTACCAAAGCCTGTGGGAAGGTGAAGGTATGACAAAGTCAAGTCATTTCCTTCCTGTCCCCAGGAAACACCCTTCTGTTTATCTAGCTCGGAGGCTCTTTTAGTTTTTAGCAAACAATTTTGGCCTGTAGCCACCACACACATCTTCTGTGATAAATTTGTGTAGACTTGAATGATTTTTTTCCCTATTACTTTCTCTGCAAGTGCAGAACCGAACAAATAGACACAAAAATACAGCCTGAAGAAGAGCACAATCTCCACGGTCCAGGGGATGGCAGAGGGTGCTGCCATGGGGACACACAGCTACAAAGGCATCGCAGTGACCTCTCTGGCTGGGGGAGCTTGAGAGGTGCTCTCAGACACGCCTTGGTGGTTTAAGGATACAGATCTCCCAGGAAGCCTTTTCTTTCTGAAACACCACAGTGCTCTTGAAAATCCCAAGAATCCCTCAGAGTTACCCAATTGCTAGATAATTAGCCCGTTCACACATACAAAAAATATTCAGTCATTGTCCAACCTCATCAGTGACTGGAAGATGCTGTGGCCACAGTAACAGTGATGGGGATGAGGCCCCAGAACTGAACAGACAGTTGTTTTAATGGGATTACAGAGTTGCACTTCACGAGGCCGCCAATACTGGAGCCATCCATTTTTCAAAGGGTCTGGCTGAGCTCAGAGCATCCCAGACACAGTCAGCTGAAGAGGGGATTTAAATATGACACTCCAGACATCAACTATTTAAAAAAGGAATGGAAGTAGGAAACCGGCGAGAGAAAAAGATTTAAATTCCTCACGACTCCTCAAGCATGATTTCCCACAGAAGGGGAGATTTAATCCAAAAAAGAAGTTAGGAGAAAATCCCAGTTGAGAAAAGCACTGGTTTGGATGTGTGTGTTTTTCTCCATGCTTTCTGAAGAGCTTTTAGTTCATATAAACATCTCGCATGGTTTGCAACTTAGCTGACTGTGAAACTACTGGAGGTTTTTGAGCTTAACGTTAGAAAGCGTTCAGCTTCTGGGGTTTCATAGCTTCTGTATTCTGCCTGTTCAAGTGGTAAAAGGCTCCTGGATCACGATCACTTCTGTGATCTGAGATGAAGACTATCTCCATTCTTTCACAGTTGTGTGCACGCTGTCCCTGGGTGCACAGCAATCCCTCAAGCATCCCTGCTACTGCCGGGACAAGCGTGAGAAATGATCTGTACCCAGCTATTTGTGCCTGCCTTTTCTCCATCAAGGCTGTCTCTAACAGCATTTCATTAGAAAAAAATACAGAAAAAAACAAACTAAAAATATTTTAATACCTTACGTGGCTTGAAAAAGCATCCTATGAGCCTTAATGTGATGTGCAAGATTGAATCGAGCCCTCTTTTTATGCCATTTGCTGCACGGTGCTATGAAATGTGCTCACTAAATTGGCACTGATGCCAATTCCTTCCTTCATTTTTCTCTGCTTTCCTCGGTCTGCCTTGTCACCCTCCCAGTCGAGCTCACAGGTGACACTTTCTCTGATAACACAATTACTGCTTCTTGCAACCCAAATGCAGGACATGAAATTGCATTATCGCTTTCGATTCAAGTAACTCCCTGCTTAAATTCCAGGCATCAAAGTTGCAGCCCAATATGCATTCACTCTGGGCAAATCTGTCTTGCACTGAGAAAGGATTAAGTGTGTGCTACAGTCGTCTCTGGGTACGACTACATTTTAGACGCTGTGCTATAGAATATATTTTCAGGTTAATGAAAGGCATTGGTTGGAATAAACCCTATATGACTAATGATGTGTCTGCATGAGAACACCTCTACCACGACTGCACTGTGTGAACCCAATAATGCTACTGCTTTAACCTCCCTTTGAGACGCTGCCCTTTGTTGATTTGGGTCAGAGCAGTTATTTTAATGGAATCCTGCTGTGCAGCACGGGAGGATAATGGTATTACTTGGGTCTTGTGTGATGCTCTTCATCAATAGATAATTATTGTCTGTGGTTACTAAAATTTACCCCGTTTTAAAGGTGGGGAGCCAATGCAGAAAGATGTGAATTGCCTGTCCAAGGCTGCCCAGGAGTCAGGAGTACTTCTGTTTCTGGAGTCCAGCTCCCATTCTCAGTCTTTCCCAGAACTGTGAAGTTAAAGAATGAACAAATCCCTTGGGAAGTATCTAAAGATCACCTAGCCCATTAGAAAAAAAGCCCATAGATCATCTTGTTCACTTATCCCAATAGTATTCATCTGCAACTTATTAAAACATGCTAAAAGTTAAGTTTTCCTTCACTACTTCATTTTTCTTCCTCTTTTGTTTGTGTGCCTGCTTAATTGCCTGGGAATCTGTTGTACAAAGCCCTGAGAATGTAGAATTGGTAAGAAAAATAAATAGAAATCCCCTATCACTTTACAGGTCACCTTCTGATATCACGTGTGTTGAGAAACACAGCAGCGAGTGACTGCTGTAGCTCCATCCTCAGCATCAAGAGAACAACACTCCAGGGCCGAAAGAGCCCAATTCTGCTCTCTATTCACCTAAAGCCACCAGTTAAATCAGTGGGATGGTTGTGGGATCAGAGCCATTGCTTCAGAAGCTGTAGAATTAATTATGAAATGAAGGTCCTGTAGGGTTTGAGGTGGCACGTGAGGACTGCTCAGCCTTTCGCTGTGACAGACGTCATGTGGGTATGTGGTGTGTAAGCATGACAGCCCTCTATAGTCTAATTAATTTCTTACAAACTGAAAACATCTACTTTCCTCTTCCAGTAGTAATAGAGCTTTTTATTATTATTGTTTAGAAATGAGTATAACTTTGAGCTTCATTAAAACCAAATGTTTAATTGCATTCATGGGTATCAGATTTATTGATTTACTTAACTTTCCCTGTATAGTACAGCAGAATAATATATCACAGTTTCATATAATGCTGTCATAGCCAAGTTTTACTTCAGCATCACAATTTTCAGACAAGTATGCATTGATGGTTTATGTTGGCAGGGCCTTTGCTTCTGCTGACAAGTTGGAAAAGAAAAATCCCATTTATATTTTGAGATTTCCTAAAGCCTGTTGATTTATGAAATACAATTGGCCTTGCATTAGGCTTTGTTTTGATTTTTCTTTCTAAGAGAAAAAATATCACATTTTACTTTATCAACAATTTAAATAGTGGAATTATTCCATCGAATTACACTTCCCTAATTGAGAGGTTTCTGGCAAGTTAAACAGCAATTAATTTAAAAAAAAATAGTTATTTAAGGTATGTTTTAATTTCTTTTTCCTTGAGATGGAGGGAGTTGTCCCACCGCAGGCCATCTCATAGACACATCTTCTGTGTGTCCATATGGCATTTAATGGCCTACCATAGGCAAATACCAGTGAGCCATTTGTGTTTAGAGCTGATTAGCAGAAATGTGGATGTGGGTCTTCTTGGTGCTGACCACCAGACACGAGCAAGGTTCAAACCCTGTTGAGAGGCAGAGTAAAATATTAGCTCAAGACCACACTGAAGCTGCTTCCAGTTGGCTTGAAGCCTGTGAACTGATGTCTGGACATACTGTATGATATAGATTATTTTTTCCTTCCTTTCTGCTACCAGTGATGAAAAGGATGGCCCAGTAGGGGTTGAATTGTCTCTTTTCTTTTCTGCCTGGCTCATTCACAAGATCTTTCTAACTTCCTAGCATCACCATGATTTGGGACTGGGGAAAGCCCAGGTGCCATGAATTAGATACCTGGAGGCCAAAAAATTTATGCTTTATGTTGCATTTTTTCCCAAATATTTATAAGCTTGGGAATTCTGGTAGTCTTTTGTCTGGTAGATGTTAGAAATCCTGCAGATTTCAGTAGGAGAAGCTGCTTTTAAAGAATAGCCACTGCTCAGGATATTTCAGAGTTGCTGAAATCCCTTTGGGGTTCCTTGTATAATTTTTGTTTGGAGATCTGTAGTTTAATTTACTGTCTATTTGCCACATTGGAAAACATATTATTTAACGTTAATGCATCCTGAAAAATGAAAAAGCTGCATCATCTTGGTGTTTGGGGAAGACAGGCTGACTCAGGAGTGTGGAGAACCATGTTTGAGAGGAAGACACAGAAGTGGTGTAGGAGTAACAGAGGCTTTCTTGAAACACCTGACAAAAGCGGGAGGAAAAAGTAGTTCTGGATTTATTTTATTTGCATCAAATTCTAAGTACTGAGTGACTGGTAGGGATTGTTCATCCCATCCTGCCACACCGTAAAAATAAAGAAACTATAGCTTTTGAGTAGTTACATTTTTAAGGTGGTGTGCTTGGCACTGATCAAGGGGGGAAAAATGCAATCGTAGGAAAAGAAAATTTGTCAAAACCAGCAAGTTGGCCAAGATAATTCATATTTGATATTCATTATCTTATTACAGATGGTCACAAGCCAGGTGCTGATATCCTGTAGGCAGCACTCAAAGGATAAGTGTGAATTAAATGGAAAGTATATTTTCCTGTATGCCAAATCTGCAGAATTTTTTACCATGGGATTGTTTCATACACAAAGGTGGAACTCTTCTTAAAAACTCTTCTTAAAGACTTATGTTGTCTGGTGATGGGAGCCTCAGTCGCCAGTTGAATAGGCTGCCCTGGCTCTGGTGTGCTCGGTAGGAAACCAAATCTATCACTTTGGTTGTTTGTCCGTATCCTCTGCTGCTAAAGAAAATGAGGGGTAAAGAAATGGTTATTTAGTTATTTTAGACATAGCTGGGTATACAAGGGTTATGTTGGAAACCTGGCATTGATGTAGCATATTTTGGCTATGAACTCTTGACACCAAGATGCTGCCTTTTTTTTTTTTCTTAAAAAAAAAAGAAGAGTTAGCACATTACCCAGTAAAAAGATTTTACTAAGTCTCTCCCTTTTTAGTGTAAATAATTAAATTGAATTATTGAAGTCTATATTTTTTAAGTGAACATTCTAAGCAGGACAAAGTTTAACATTAAAAATGAGACCCTTCATGGTTTTATGTTGTTTTGGAGTTGTCAGTAAAGGGAGATGGTCAGGCTGGCCCATTTCAAACAATGAGTAATGGTCTTCTGCCTCCACTGCTGGGTCCAGCTGCCTCCAAAATCAAATGATTAATTGCACAAGGGAAAGACAACAATCCTTATTTGATTATGCTGGCTGATTACAGAGTTGCTGATTATTGGAGTAAAGGGAATATGCTGTCCTAGTTTCCTACATTCTTCAAGGAATAAGGCAGATCTGAAAATAATTTAGAACTGTAGAGTGTAAGGTTATTCAATTCACAGGGTGACCTGCTCAGAGGTCTCTGATAGGTCACACGTCTGCATATGCTGTTGCACAGCCTTTTTAATATGGATTACCAGTCTTTTTTTCTTTCTCTTGGACTTTGAGCTGTTCTAGTTAGCAGTGAAATGGTCATCTGTTGGCTTGGCTGAACCGATGTTAATGTTGTTCTGTAGCAAAACTGTGTAATCAGCTTGGAATGAAAATTTCAGTCAACTGGTTAGGAGGGAAAGGCTTTGAGTTTCTTCAGCATATCTTGCTAAGAATAGAATAGCTAGGGCAGCTTTTTCCCTGATAATTTTACTTTTTATTTTAAAATCATTCTTTATGGTGTCATTAACCTGCTTCTGGGCCCTTCCTCTTTTTTCCATTTTTTCTTTTCTTTAGCTTTCTGTAGAAGAATTGTATGGAGATACGTATCAGTCTCTGAATGGTTTTAGTATCTTACCTTCGTTGCAGTACAGACAGAAATATAAAGAGCAGACACTTCCTATACACCAAAAAGACACACTAATAAAATTGAACCAGTTTGGGGCTGAAAGTGATTGCTTTGTAAGACCATATATAGACAGCATAGAGCAGTTTAGAGGAGAAATTGGGGAAGAATTGCCCAATTAAAAGTTCCATAGGAATTCCAGAGAGGTAGATTATAATTATTGCTGCTGAACCTTTGCCACTTCTTAGGAATTAATGCCTGTATAATTTAAAGACAGAGAAGAAATTAGTAATGTACTGCACAATTCAGTGTAGCATCTAATTGTTGAAAGCTTACAACAGCCCATAAGCAAATGCTTATCCCTAGTTTAGAAAAGAGAAATGGGTTTAAAATTGTGCCTTTCTTTGGTCACACAGTTAGTTACCCAACAAAACCTGCTGTTCAGCTTGATGTAGGAGCTATCTAGGAACCTCCTGGGTGGTTGGCAGCACGCACTCAGAATGCCAGTTAGACTCTGAATATTAAATTCATTTCTCTTTTGGTAATTTCTACCTTAGCTCACTAAGGTGTAAACCTACCTCATGCCTTCTTACACTGGGCCAGTCCTGATGTACAGCAGAGCAGTCTTTTTACTCTGTGGTCCTCACTAATTCTAGCAGTATCCTTGGACATCATCCTACTTGGTGCCATAGAGCACCAGAAATCCTATTCCAGCATGTGCAGACCATAACACGCTGCCAATATTCCTCTGCTGAGCTGAAAGAGCAGCCATACATCAGCAGTTTCCTCAGCAGGAGGAACAGGAAAGATATTCAACCTTTTGACAACTTTATTTTACTGTAGCAGATCCGAATAATTAGGCAGGACCCAGTACAAGAATCCCAGCACGGGTTTTATTTGGTGAATTGTCTGGAGCATACTGGGAGAATGTTTTTCAGTTAAGAGGCAGCACACGAAGCCCAGAATTGGCTACGTGTCCTATGTTCTTCCATATATTCCTGGAGCGAGGTGTTCCATCTCTTCCTAAACCCCTCTTTCCTCTGTATGCTGTAGCTGAGAGTAATGCAACAAGAGTGCTTTCACTGATGGAAAATTTGAGATCCTCAGAGAGTAGGTGATGTTGCTGTAAAAATTATTATTATGGGTAATAAAATGTGTTAAACAGGATTCCACCAGTTAATATAACCAAGCTTTATTCTGCTGCCCTACTGTGAAATATGTAATAATCCATTTTAATACTGTGGTGCATCTTTCATCTGGCAGAATTGATGCTTGCATCAGCACTTGGTGTAAAACGTATAATGCCCACTGCAGATCATAATGAATACTTTCACTCTGTACCTTTTCTTACAAAAGCATTTCACCACGCTTTTGTTCATTACTGTTTGTCATGGGTCCTCAGAAGCACACACATCGTGACTCCATTCAGCAATAGAAATGCATCACTGGGAGAATGGAAAACACATGAAAAACAAATGTAATTTTGTTCTACAGTATGGTACTTCAGAAAAGGAAAATTTTCTTTGAGCCATTGCTTCTTTTAAAGTATAGTGTGCTGCAATGACAAATATACAGCTTTTATGTTTCCTGCTCTACCCGACCATGACGTTGTAAATCAGCATTTTGCTTTTTCATATGCCATCATTATTAAAACCTGTTGTAACTTTGGTGCAGACAAACGTGCATTAGCTCTTGAAAACCATGCATCTTACTCTGTTCTCTTCTGTAACAGGGGGATTATTGTATTGGAAAACAAGAGCTACATTCTGGAGCCATTAGAAGGTGCTACAGGTGAACACAAGATCTATAGAGCAGAGAATTTGAAAATAGCCCCGGGATCTTGTGGCCACCAGCTGGGCATCTCGACCATGCGAGCTGATGACAATGACACCTCACACCATTCTCAAGCTGGCAGGGTAAGGTGAATGATGTACTTTTAGGTTTCTGATTTGCTGACTACATCTCTGGTAGCATTTTCATATTACTGCCCACCAAAACTCTCCAGAGCAAAACATTCAACTTTCTGATTTCTGTTGACATCATGTTCCAAAGTGCATGATGAAAATTAAACATATACCTACACAATTTGCTTAAGCTTTATTACTTTTTCTTGATCCTTCATGCATAACTTGCTTTTTACTTTCTTTTTGTAATGAGACAGCACAGAAATGTTTATGGTTTCATTGTATGGTAATATATATTTGGTTCATGTATGATTATAACAGGAATTTAAGACTCCCCTGAGAACACTGAGCAATGTCTGGAAAAGTTCTTGCCCACCCAAGATGGAAGAGAACCTGATAGCTGTGATGCTTTTCTAATATTAAGTTTTGAGCCTTTACATTCTAGTAAGAAAGTGTCTTATGCAGACAAAAAAAAAATCTCACCATATTACTTTACAGATGTATTATTGTAATTGTTTCTACGTAGGAAGAAATGCACTTTATATGAAATGCATCTAGCTAATGGAAACTGTAGAAAATTAAATGAGCTAAAAATCAGGAAGAGGAAATACTGTAATAATTTCATCTGCTTATTGGATAGGGATTGTAAAAAAGACTGGTTTAGATGTTCAGAAACTATACGATGATACAAGTCTGCCCTCAGCATTTATTAAATATCCCATATTAGGATTTATACTTACGTGTACTACTAAGCCCTTGCATCAAGTTAATTCTTAAAGAAAGCAACCTAAATGCAATCTCTAGATATGATTTATGTAGTGGAATTATATTATTTTACATTTTAGCAATATTAAATATTACTTCGAATGCCTTTTCATACACAATTTTCTGGACTAAGTTTATTTCTGAAAAGGTATGTAGGTTAAAAGCATTGGAAAAGTGCTTTCACAACTTTATTAAGGTTGCCCCAAAATCTTTGTGACTTCTGACTGAATTTCACTGAAGTAATATAACACTAGGAAACTGAAATATAATGTGTGCACCCAACTAGTTGATACAATCAAAGCAATTTTACCCTCATAGTTCTTACATTCTGTTGATGGCTTCAGCTACGTCAGAATTCACCTTAAGTATCTAAAAAATATTTTTGCTGTGGTTGAGTGAACATAATTATAAAACCTGTCAACAGTCCCATCATACGGATAGGTACAATATATATAATGAGTATACTGGATGCACTTCTAATGTATGAATTTTGAAAGTTGTCAATTGTAATGTATGGAGTGAGTTTTCACATTTCAATGTTGTCATCATCTAAGTAATCCGTCAGGACATACTGAATAGAGATGACCTGTAAAGTACGGAGGCGTAAGGCTGCTCCAAATTACACTGGGTGACAGAATTAGCAAAAATCTATCTGAGATTCAGGGCATGATGAAAACTTTTGGTTTCCTGACAGGTTTGATGGAAGCTTTTGGTTTTTTTCCCCTGACCCTTTACTCAACTACCTACACAAAATGCTTATTGAGCAGAGCTGAATTGTGAGATCAATATATCACAAAGTTAGACTAGCCTGTGGGTTAGATTGAAATACAGATAAGTGATGGGACAATAAGTAGACTCAGCTTCCCGGATCCAAACACGGGATTTAATAACAAGTCACATCATGCACAGACACGTTTTGCTCCACTGGAGCTGGGTGTCTATAAACACTGGGTCCTTTCATAACTCGGTGGACCTTCAAATTGCAGCAGGGAGTGTGTTTTCCACTTGAGCTCCATTGAGATGGGATCCTACAGAAGGCAAACCTGTGTAAGACAGCCCTTACAGCATGGCTTTTTCTCTGTAGCCACATGAAATAGCCATTTTGGTGGTGCTGGTGGGCCACAGCTCAGGCAGGTGAGTTATTTGGGGCAGTTGGATCATGGAGAAAGAGATAGGCTGCAACATTGCAGCGCAAATCCCAGCCATGCCTTTTTCCAGGGAGGGGAGCATGAGGAAGGGATGCAGTGACATGGGACAGTGGCTCTGTGATGGGATCGGGTGTGGTAGAAGCCAAGGAGAAAGGCAATGGTCAGCAGAATAAAGCATATTGTCTCCCATCATGTATATCTATCATGGCTGTATCATTGACTCTTCATGTTAATTCTGAAAGATTAACTCAGGCAATGGTTTGTGCATTGATACGGTTGGCTGCAGAAAGCAAGCTGAAAGAAGCCATAATTAGGTATATTTCATAAATCACTATTGTATCCAAGGAATGCCCATAGCCTTTGGACAGGAATGGATTCGTTATGCAAGTCAGTCACCAGAGGCTTACATGATTGTGCCCTGCTAGCCAGTTTCTCTCAGGCCAAGCCTCTCCAGCCCAAATAGTTTTACTCTTGGTAAAAGTAGATGGTTTAAACTGACTGATGTGAGAGCTTTTCTTGTGTCTTTGTACCTGGATTTTCATGTCTCATCTTTTCCTCTTCATTTGGAAGAAGACTAGAGGCACCTTGGAGGTACACCTCTGATAAGGACCGCATAATGCATTTCAAGTTTATGTTAGACTTTTAGTGAGACATCAGTTCTGTCACAAACAAAACCCTTGTGGTCATTTACTTTACGTGGCATCTCACTCGTGTCTGGTATATTTTGCAGGGAGATAAATCAAGCTCTGCCAGAGCATGGTAGATCCAGGTGAGGTCTACTGAGACATGGCAGGCCCTTTATACTGCATCTGCTGCTGTTCCAGGAGCAGCAGGAGGGGACATGGTGAATCCTTGGTGTCCTGGTTCCCAACCAGCATATCACCAGGCACTGCTCATAACCTGGGTGGCAGACAAGGTGTGGGCATGCCCACCATGTCCCCATGGACCACACCCCCTCCGTGGTGAGAGTTGCCCAAGAAGTTGACAGAGAACCCAAATCTCAAGAGAACTTTAAGAATATCTATCTGATCTCATTTGCCAGACCCGCTAATAAGTGTAATCCTGTGAAGTGGTTGTATCATTGACATTTAGTTCATTAAGGATAGCTTTTACTGCCTTCTCAGTTCATAAATACTGTCCAAATGGAACTCAACTATTTTCCAGTTACTGTAGTTCAAAGGCTGTGAAACACTATTAAATATGAGTTTGAAAGTCAGTTACCAAAGGTTACATTTGTCATTTTCTGCTAAACATAGTGCTTCTTGTAAAACATTCAAAATCATTAGTCTGCAGATAACAAAGAGGAACACTTTGGTAATGTGAAGAAAACTTTGTGAAATTTGGCTGGAAGGTGATGTCCAGCACTGACTGAGCTTCAGAGATCACTGTTTGCCTTGGAATAGTTCGCTTTGGAAAGCTTTAGTCATGTTTTAGGTTACAGAGCATTCGTTTAGTTCAAGACACCATGGTCATTAGTAGGTCATACATCTGCTTAAGCTCCTTCAGTTCTGGCATGAAGAGCAGATATACTGCTGAGACCTCTTTTCTCTAACTGTCTTATTCCAGAAACAAGGGAGGAATGACAGAGTAGCTATTCAGCTGCTGTAAATCACAGAATTTTTGTAGACATTAATAGGTCACTTAAATTCAGAGTAGCAGAGGAGCTGTGCTATGACTAGTTCTATTACAAAATCATTTCATTTTCTTCAGGGATCTTTTTGCAGCTAAATATTATGATTCTTTTAGACCTCCATATAGAACTGCAAGTAGCATGCCTGGTTGTTTGATATGAATATATAGATAGAAAATTAAATGTATGCCTTCAGTTTTTAGAGTATTAGTTTGCTTCCACATTCTAGGTTTTTTCTGCAGTTTTTGTTCTGGGGCTTTTCTTCCTACATAATTTGTCAGTTGATCACTTGATTTCTTCTCTGCTTCACTCAATATCCCTTTATCTCTCATTTTTCTTAGTAGCCAGTCTGTCTATTGTGTGAAATGTTTGCTAAAAGTCATCTCATCATTTCTTTAAATGAGCCTTGGAAATAACAAAGGTCTTTCTGCTAGAGATTATATTGTCCTGCGAGGAAAGATAACTCAAACATTTCAACTGCAGAAAGCTGAAAGGTTGAGAGAGGCTTTGCACCACTTTCCTCTTTGCTGTGATCAAATCTTAGGTTGTTTTTTTTCTAAGTACCAAGCAGAATATTTTTGTTGTGGTAAATAAAAGGAAAACTTCCATGAGGAGAAGGAACACAATATGAATTTTTATGTAGTGAAACCTTTGGAAACCTGAGACGTTGTGTTTCTGCTCTCTCAAGCACTTTGTTGGACGGAGGGAGAGCAGATTCCAAGGGTCACTTATTGCAAAAACAAAATACTATCTGCGTCTTTTTTTTGGCAGTACAAGAGGGAGACTCTGAAGACAACGAAGTATGTGGAGCTTGTTATTGTGGCAGATAATCGTGAGGTAAGAAACTTAAACCTAAAAAGTTATGGGAAGCACAAGTAGGAAACAGGTAGCTCAGTTCAGCTCCATGATATTGTGAGTAATTAGCTCCAGATAGTAACATGGTGGGTTTCAAAAGTAAAGCTTCTTTCCTAATTAGGGCTTAAGCAATGGAAGACACTATTAAGATGTCCATACTGACTCCATCCCTGGAGGGGTTCAAGGCCAGGCTGGTTGGGGCTATGAGCAAGCTGGTCTGGTGGGAGCAGTCCCTGTCCAGAGACACCTTGGGGGGGAACTCAATGATCTTTAAGGTCCTTTTCAACTCTAACCATTTTATGACTCTGTGATCTCCTTGATCTAGCTAAGTTTTCATTTCCATTGACTCTGCCCTCGGTGGGACCTTTGGCAGACACTGTAGGATCCTGCACTTGCTTTAGAAGCAGTACTTCCCCACCGCAATCCAAAAAGCACAACTGCCTTCCTGGCGGTTTGCAAAGAAAGCTTCAAAGCGAGCGAGCAGGACTGACTATAGAAATTTTCCAGTGAGTTGAATGGCAACCAAAGACCTAAATCTGGGTTTAAATTATTTTGCTACTTACACTTTTTGTCTCCTAGTTAGAAAATTACATTCACTCTGCCACAAGAGCTGAAAAAACTCACAGAAGAGCCTTTTGTTTTTTCACAAATCAGTCCCAGAAAGATTCTTATGTAAGACTTAGGGATTTTAACGTCTTTTTGTGGGAACCAAAGTCCTATCCCATAGCTTATTATGAGGCAGACCGTGGTCCCGTGAAGCCAAAAGGAGTCTGGTGATGGCCTTTGATTGCACTGTGTAATCTCTAAACATCACCGACAATGCTGGCAGAGTGAGGTGGCTGTTGGGGGGAAATGCTGCAGTATTTGTGCTGCTAGTACATTGATCCTTTACATTCCAAGTTTCAGAGACAAGGCAAGGATGTGGAAAAAATTAAGCAGAGGCTGATAGAAATTGCAAACTATGTTGATAAGGTAAGAACATGAGCGTTATTTCACGTTTTCCAAACTTACTACACTTTCTCAGGGATGTTGCTGTGAAATCTGTGTTTCTTCTACTATTAAATTAAGAAAGTCGCCGTGCTCAGATCAGCAGATTTCACAACCTTTGCCACATCAATTTACCCACTCACCTTTTCAAAGAGCTAACCCTACTGCTTTCCTAGTACTCCAGTATTTCAGAGCAATTCTTCTCTCCAACCAGTAAAACCCAAAAAGTAAACTTAAATCTTTTGTATGCCCTCAATTTACTAAGCTGTGAGCTCTGCTCTGACCAGTTCCCAGTAACACATGAACCATATGGGATGCATAGATCTGTGTTACTAAGGAGACACGCCATTTAGCCCTAGGATTTTATTAACCTGGGAAAAGGGTGGATATAATCACATATGGAACAGCCCGTAGAAAAAGGCTGATTTTGAGGAGGTATTTGGAGAAAAAAGTCCTTTGAGCAGGAAGGGAAAGTCCATTTGTAAAAGACCAACAAAGGGCCTGTGAAGACACAGTCAATAACATATATAGTCCCAGGAAGAAGGCAAAATTAAAAACATGTAGTGTTTAAGGAAGAGAGAGTTGATGGCTGGGTGAGAGCAGTAAGAGAGAGACGTATGCTGGATTTTTTGTATTTGAAGCAATTCCTTGACAATAAACAATAAATGCTAAGAGTCCTCTACAGTGTTTTTGAACAAATTAAAGTTTATTTTTGTTGTGCTGTATGACCAGAAAAAAATAGGAGTCCAGTAGTGAAATTATAACTGAGGGAGTCTTAATTTAGCTGAGAACTTATCAAGTGATACTTCAAGGGCAATAACTCAAGGAGAAGCATTCTTGATTAAAAACAAGCTGCTGAAGACACATCCACCTCTTCCATAATTGTCTTGCCGACTTATTACTGGAGGATACGTGTTTATATGTTACCTGCTCAAAATTAATTTTGCATATTATAATATATTTATGTTTCATGCTTAATTTATGCCCAGCAAATGCAATGTTATCCAAATGACTGTAATGCATATAAACAAGACAGAGATTTAGTACATGCTTTTCTCAGACTGTCAGCAAAATCTGGAACTTGATTGATTCTCGAATCCTTCCTCACATTAGAATTTTTATCTCTGCTCCATTGCTAATGCTGCTCCCGCTCCCCTTTTTGTAGCAAGAGTGGCATTTACCAGTGTGATAATAGATAATAGACCACAGGGCTAAAATCCTTGGGTTTATCTGCTCCCCTTCTCAAATTGCATCGGTTCTAATGATGGTGGGCAGCCATGGAGAGAGTCATCTGCCTTAGCAATGAGTTTGGCCAGAAGTGAAGGACATGTGAAGGTAGTTGCAGAGTTTCGTCTTGAAGGAAGATACCAAGCTTGGGTGGGACATAAAGAAGTAACATATCTCTGCATGTCTTTGAATGTCTTCTGGATATTTATTCAGGTCAGAACTGTTTTCTCTAAGTCATAGAAATGTTTTATTATATCAGGTGTTCACTTTTTCCCTGGAGAAAAGACACTTCGAACCTCTGCAAGAAATTTTCATATGCCCATTATGCTTCTGTTGAAATATTCTAATCCAATGTGGTCTAGAATGGGTTTTAGAGACATGCTTCTATTTTTCTTTTCTCATTAGTTCTATAGGCCGCTAAATATTCGAGTAGCCCTGGTTGGAGTGGAAGTATGGAATGACATGGATAAGTGCTCTATTTCTCAAGACCCTTTCACCAGCCTCCACGAGTTTCTGGACTGGAGAAAGCTAAAACTACTACCTCGTAAACCCCATGACAATGCACAGCTGATAAGGTAGATGACACTATATCCAGTATCGGCCGGGATTTCGGTGGTTGGAGAATAGCTGGACTGAATTCTTCCCCAATTGCTAAGCTGTTGGGAGGAACATCTGTGCTCCTGAGGGTTTGTCTTTCCCCTCTGCAAACACCAAACATAGAAGAGCTTTGCAGAGCCCTTCAGCAGATGCTTCAGAAGAATTTCCTTCCACAGCTCAGCAACAGCCCCATTATTTACAGGCCTTTCCTGAACTCATGTAGAAGTGTAGATGTGTAACAAACTGGTAAATACTTACAGTATGAATCTACAAGGGGTTTAGGCTGGTCTCAGTCTAAACTGTTAATGAAGAAGACAGTCCTTCCCAAAAAGAGCTAAGGGGGCACTATGTGAAGCCTGTTTGTTAGTAGAAAACCTGAGTAAACTTTAAAATGCAGGCTGAATTGGACAACTCACTTGCATTTGTGTCTTAAAAATTAAATCATACACATCTTTTGCTCTGCTGCTGTTTCCTGGATTAAAGTAATTGAGTGAACACGCTCAAAGTAAAAGCACTCTTTTAAAAATGCACCTCAGAGAAATACCTCTTTCTTGAATGAGGTATTTTTTAATCAATTAACTATTATTTATTTTATAGAGATAAACAAACCTGACATCTTAGCAATTAAAAAGAGCTCTTTACTCATTACATAGATATTCTTACATTATCTGTGTAAGAATAGAGTGAGCCCTTCCAAACTGTCCCTCATGAGATATTTGATTACTCTCTATGTATAATTAGACTTTGTTTCGAATTATTGCATTCCAGGCTGTTTATTAAAACGAGTAGCATATAAAGTTCTCACTGCATCAAAATCGCCCTTCTTTGAGCTAGAGATGTTATTTTTATGTTTTTATTTCTATTCCCAACTTCAATCAAGGGAAAAAGAAAGGAAAAAGGGTCCTGTTACAGCAGTAAACCCAAAGGACGGTGATCAAATGGATCTTTCTCATAGCAGAGATGCTGTCATTGTCAGTTCGGCAACTCGGCATGACTAATCTCAGCTTTTCATTGTTTTAAACCTGCAAATGTCTGGAGCTGACACATTTGAAGTGGGTTCTTTGTTAGAGGCCGGCAGAAACACAAGACTGAAAATAATAGGGTGGCATCTTGGCACTGAGCGGTGATTCTGTGATTCTTCTCCTTTCCCTCCCACCTGCAGCGGGGTGTACTTCCAAGGGACCACCATTGGCATGGCGCCCATAATGAGCATGTGCACAGCGGAGCAGTCTGGAGGGGTCGTCATGGTAAGTGGTAAAAGCACAGGACTTGAAACTGGCCCAACTGGCCCAACACATTCTCAAGTTTGTTTTGTAGCATCGTATTCTGTGCCAGAACGTCAGCCCCATTTGTGCCATTTTCAGTCTCAATATTACCTATATATACATTCAGATTGCTTGGAAACGATAGTTTCCATAGTGAAAAAAAAAATCAAAGTATTAAGCATTAAAATATAGCATGACATCTTTGCAAGAATCCTCTAGTCCTAGTTGTCATTAAATCAGGTGCTGATGTGCTGTGAAGGATGACAACCAGAAGAAGTATTTGCTATGCACTTGGGTATACTAGTGTTACAGGCAACAACAGTCTATCCTGAATCTTTTATTATATTGATTTTATTCTGTATTTACAGAGTTTCCTGTGTAAGGCCTTATTTTCCATCTTTGCAGCACAGTGCTTTTATTACATTGCCAGAGAATGAGAACAAACAATGGCAGCATTTGTTCTACCTGAGCCTCTCTCAAAGAGTATTAGTGGTAATGCTGTTCTTCGACACTAGACATGATGAACACACACGTAAACATCTTAGCCAATTTCTGAAGTAGTTCTGGAACTTTTTCGTTCAGAACTTTTTATTATTATTATTATTATTATTTTTAACAGTTCTGAGCAAAAGCGGGGGAAAGTTGTTTTGTGTTAACTAAGCTTTGCAACAGAAGTACTTTCCATAAAATTAGATGTGGACTCCCAGAGCTTGCAGGCCACTAACAGGCTCAACTGGTGACCTCAGAGCTCAACTCCAGAGCAGAAAACCAGGAAGCCTAAAAATCTCATGGATAGTCCCGAGTTCAACCTGCAAGTGCTGAAAACCTTTGTGTTTTCGACAGCTTTGTGGAGATTTTCAGCACCTCAGGTGGTGTGGTGGTTGTCTCCACCTCTGCTGGTTACCTCAGCTGCAGATCCCTCCATAAACGAGGTGGGATCTCAGGAATGCACAATGTTCAGAGTTTGCATGGTCTCAAAGCTCCCAGTTCTTCAAAGCTTCATGGGACTAACCTGGAGCCCAGGACACTAAGGCTTTTGCCTCAAGACAATCCACATAGCAGGGTAACCCCAGAGATACCCAGAGTTGGGGCTGCCCCATCCCTGGAGGGGTTCAAGGCCAGGCTGGATGGGGCAACCTGATCTAGTGGGAGGTGTCTCTGCCCATGGCAGGGGGTTGGAACAAGATGGTCTTTAAGGTCCCTTCCAACCCTAACCATTCTATAATTCCATGCTACCCTGAAGCTCTTGCATTTTCTTCCTTCTTAGCTAGCATCCAAGCTGATGTTGGTCCACAGCACAGGGCTCCTTTGCGGTCTCCTAGACAGTAAGCAAATAGCCAAGCTGGGATGATGTCTGCGTTGATGGAAGATGATGTATAGATGGTTCAGACTGGGTGAGCAGAGAAGCTAAGGTGTAAGAGAGTTGGAAAGAAAAATCAAATCACATAATTTGAAGAAAGTCATGTCAAAATTGTAGAAAAGATGAAGGCCTCAGTCTCTTGATAGCTTTAGAAGCTGAGTTTCTAGTTGGTGTTAGTAACAGCTGTGAAACTGGGTGCCTGGGCAAAAGGAAAAGGAGGAAAAGAGGATGAAAAAGCTGTAGGAGTCTCCCAGAGCACTTCCAAATCTCGGCAAAGGCACACATGAGGCAGAATCCCATTTTATCCATTTCACCCTCGAGTCAGCAGTCACAGCTTTGGTTTTATCTGCAGTCAGGGATGCCCTTAGTGATGATTTTTTTGTCCTTTAAATTTTCAGCACAAGCTTTAAAATACACTACAGTGCATTTTACCGCAAAGTCAGTCCTCTTCTCTCTGGAAACTGTCATTTTAAACAGAAAGAACAAAAATATTTCATTCCAGTAACAAGAAAACAAGAATGAGCATTTCTTTAAGTTCTCTCAGGGACCTGACAGACAGACTGATTTATACGTCCAGGAGAAGCCCAATGTCTGTGTATGAACCCTGGGCCAGGCTGCAGCTTCAGTTTTACAGGGTAGCACGATGTTTCCCAGAGGCTCCCACCTCAGTGAACTGAAACTTTTAAGGTGCATCTTACCTCAGAATCACAGAATGCTTTGGGGTTGGAAGGGACCTCTGGAGATCATCTAGTCCAACCCCCTGCCAAAGCAGGTCCACCCGGAGCAGGTTGCATAGGAACATGTCCAGGTGGGTTTGAACATCTCCAGAGAGGGAGACTCCACCACCTCAGCAGCTGGCTCCAGGGTTCTTCCACCCTCTAAGTAAAGAAGTTCTTCTTCATGTTTAGATGGAACTTTCTATGTTCAAGTTTTTGCCCATTACCTCTTGTCCTGGAGGGACTCAAGGGTCGAACATCCTAAGTAGAAACGTTTTCCAGTTCTTGTTGCAAATCCTCAAAAAGGAGCCAAATCCCAAACAAAAAACCCTCAAAATCCAAACAGGCAGCTGCCCAACCTCCCCCCACCAGCAGTTAACACAGGCTAATTCAGGAATATACAAAAAAAGGTTTTATATTTACTGGTACCTACACAGAAAGCTCTAAAGTTGGAAGGTATGCAAATGAAAGACAGAAGAAACTGAGAGGCTACAATGCTCAACCATCTCTACACTGGGCAACTAAAAGTTTGGCTACCCTTATAATTCAACCAACCTCTTACCCATCCCACTCTGAACACTCAATACCAAAAAGCTCCCAAAACTGTTCAGAAAGAAGAGAATGGAGAGATTACATGAGAAATAACTTTTGAATACAAAAACTGGAGTCATCCTTGTATGATCTGATTTTTCTGACCGTCTTTGCAGTTAGTCACCTCTACCATATGTTCTAAATTCCTCTGCCATGCCTCCCTGAGAGCCTCTCCCTCTCTGCTTTTCTATAGGGCTGAATTCACTCAGTGGTAGGTGCCACCCTGTCTCCCACTAATTTTTAGAGAACTCAGAGTGGGGAGAGCAGTCATCTGAGTATGAGAAGCTTTTGGTGTATCAAGAGCACTGTAATCTTATTTTACTGTCATGGTCCTGTCATGTTAAAAGACCAAACGGAAGCTGACATCAAAGTGAGTCTTTGACACACGATTCAGGCTCCGTTCTTCTGTTTCAAAATATTGCTCACTAAATTCATGGATTTAAAAGTAAAATATTGCTGAACTGCTGTAATGTAATGTAGGATTCTCACTCATGTCAAATTTTTATTGACTTTAGTGGGAAGTTAGGCTAAATGACAAGTGTGGAACTGAGGCACTTACATCTCAGTGAATTACTTTCAATGAAGTAAAAGTAACATTCCTATAACTAAATCGGGAGACATTCCTATAACTAAATCAACCTGCATGGAAAGTACCAGGATTGGGGCATTTGCCTATTCTAGCTGTAGGTGACAGTACTTTATTGCTACAATTTGATCTGAATCTCAGCGGAACGAAGCGGAGTTCAGCTGAAAGCAGCTGCATGTTTTGTGCAACAGCTTATAATGTCTTAACAGTAGATGGTTGCTTATTCAGTGGTTGTGAAACTGTTTGGTAATGACTTTTACTGCTAAAGTTAACTTTAAAAGACCCTGGTGGAATAAATCAAAGTCACGTTGCTATTCATTTCTTTAGTCCTTGTGGTACTTAAGTGGTCTCGGTATCAAATGGGACATGTCACTGTTTGTTTTGATAATCCTCATTTATGCTGTTTTCAAATAACCTCTTTTGCTGAGACATCACATTCCTTGTTTTAAGAACCCTCTCTAGAAACTGATAAAATTGCATTCCAAGTGGATCTGAGCAAGTAATGAGAACCGCATGGGCTGTAATAATTGTTTGCCTATTCAAAACCCAAATTGCATTTCAGATCATTTATTGCTCTAGTTTCTGAGTGGGCTGTGTGAATTCTTGTTTTAAATTTTAATTGCCATCTTTAGAGGCGGCAAATAAATATGATTTCTGTTCAGTAAGAGACTGGCATAATGAAGAAGGACTGAGCTCAGTTTCTTGTCTGTGTAGGTAGCTCAAAGCTTACTGGAGTTTCTGTCTTGGCCACATAACCCAAATTTCAAGGCATCACTCCAGTGTGCTGCCCGGAAATTATATGGATTTATATCATTGCTTTCTTAATCTTCAGACCTGGATTGTTTTCCAGTTGAGTGAGAGGTTGTGCTCTTTTTATAACATCAGGTTGATTACATTGAATTCTCTTAATATTTCATAAATTGCTATATGAATATGTGGCTGGTAACTAGATAAAACATCTTCATACGTAGGCACAGTGCGGGACCATATGTTTTCTTGATTATTAGAGATTATTCTGCTGGATAGGTTTACTCTGTTGTTTCTTTTACAGCAACATGTTGAACAGCTTCTTTCAGTGAACAGGCATCCTAGGATATAACTGCACACAAACTGGCTCTTATGTTAGTCATGAGACTTTTATATTAAAATTTTAAAATTCAGGAAAAACTAAAAAGAGAACCTTTTTTAAAAGATAAAATTCTTCTGGGTTTATTCCAAATGCAGAAGGAGTAGTTTCTTGTTTTCAGAATGACTGTATTCTCTTTTTGTTTTGTCTTTCTGTTTGAGAAATGATTTACTAAATATATTAGCACAGACAGATGAAAGAAGAAACTCTTAAATCTACACCAAATCATCTATTAAAGGCTTCATTAATATATAGCTAACACTTTAGACAGTTTTCCCTTTCACTTCTTTTTAGTCTGAAGGTTGGTTCAGATGTTACTAAGAGTTATTTAAACGGAATATATTCATACATGCTTTTAGAGCAGGCAGCTGTACATAGTAATTCCATTTACTAACTGATAAATAGTGAATCATGCATTTATATTACATGCTTATACCTTTAGGGAGAGCTTTCATATGAATACAGTGGAATTTTTTTCCCTCAAGGATAATGATCAATGTGGAAATGTCTCTTTACTTGTGGTTAAGCCAAAGCATCAGTCTGATCAGCAGGCTGTAATCAGACCATGCAGGGAATTTCTCAGAAATAATTGTCCCCAAAATCACCATTTCAACAGGGATTAATGTTAATATTTCAATTTTGACACTCGCAACATTTAGCATATTCATAGTTGATAACAAGAGGCCATTGAAGATTTCAACTTGCTTTGTCCTTTCATTTTGAAAATGAGATTTTCAAAGGTCCTTGTCTTTTCTTGCAAGGCTTGTGAAATCTTAGACTTTCTGATATTAAAGAAACAGTCTGAAGAATGATATACTTTCTGATATTAAAGAACAGTCTGGGGTTGTTCAGCCTGGAGAAGAGAAGGCTCCAGGGAGACCTTACTGTGGCCTTTCAGTACTTAAAGGGGGCTTATAAGAAAGATGGGGACAAACTTTTTTGCAGGGCCTGTTGGGATAGGAAAAGGGGTAATGGCTTTAAACTAAAAGAGGGGAGATTGAGACTAGATATAAGGAAGAAATGTTTTACACCCAGGGTGGTGAAACACTGGCCCAGAGAGGTGGGAGATGCCCCATCACTGGAAACATTCTAGACCAGGTTGGACAGAACTTTGAGCAACCTGATCTAGTTGAAGACGTCCCTGCTCATGGCAGAGGGATTGGACTAGAGGATCCTTAAAGGTCCTTTCCAACCCAAACTGTTGCATGATTCTAAGAATGTTAAATAGACTGAGCAAAGTGTCTTGTTGCCTTTGTAATTTACCTCCTGATGTGAAAGGTCTTCTCACTTTTCCCTCATCCTCACCCATAAATGATTACCCTTCTCAACACTCCATATCTGTGTTGGTTCCTGTTGTCTGCCACTGCCATGTCTTGGGAGTTTTGGGGAATTATTAAGCAGGGAGGTTTTTAAGACCTAAATAAAGAAATGTTCAGATATTCAAAGCTTCTCAGTGGTCTCAAATGTCTAATGTGCTGTGAAAAGTGGATGGCCAGGACAGATAGACTGCCCTGAAATTCCCGGTCTGCACTTAGTATATGTGGATGAATTTAAAATTGTGTCCATTTAACAGCAGTATGACTGCACCTGGTAAGTTTATAAAACATTTCAAAGGACAGGCAACAGGACCTTAGAGGGGAAATGTGTATTTTAAATTGTTTTTATATATTAACTTCACTTGTTCTTTTATGTTTTTTTCAAGGATCACTCAGAAAACCCTCTAGGTGCAGCAGTCACCCTGGCTCATGAACTGGGACACAATTTTGGAATGAATCACGACACATTGGAGAGGGGCTGTAACTGCAAAGCATCTACTGATAAAGGGGGTTGCATCATGAACCCCTCTACAGGGTAAGTGCGAGGGTAAGCACTGGCAGCTTACGGTTAGAGTGGGAAATTTTTAGTTTCATTTTGTGTCTCAGGAACATTTAAAAGGAATAATGAAAAACCTTTTCAACACCTGTCAAATCTTCTCACAGTTATCCCCCTCAAGCTGAAACAAACTTTTTATCAGAGCACGACATGTACTATTGTACCCTTCTATTTCCATGTTACCGGTGTGAGAGACAAAAACACCATAAGCAACTAGTTAATTTAAAAAAACCCAAAACAATCATAGAATACAAACAACAAACTGCATTGCAAGTGTTGAATCAGAATTTCAGCTTCTCTCATCTTGCCAAGTATCAGTCATAATAAGAAATGAGCAATATCCCAAGGCCAAGACTAAGATGAATGTGTAAAAAATAAAGCAATGCAGGAATTATATTAGTAGACTTTTGCATTTCACGCCTTGTTATAAGAGTGTGGCATTATTAGCATGTGAGCAAATCCAATCTGTAAGGTCAGTGGGGTTAGGGCTGTGCAGTGGCCAGAGGGAGATCTTTCAGGAAAAGATATAAGACACTGTGGGAAATGAACTCAATGAACCCGCGGTCATCGCTTGAGTCAGCGCCCGACACTTGTGCTGATGATAAAGGCACGGTGTCAACAGAGAAGACTGGTGTTTCTGTGGACACAAAAAGTTCAGGCACCGCGACCAGGGTAACTAGTTACAGCTTGCTTCTCTCGATTTTAAATTGCTGTTAGGAACTGAACAACATAATGAATGAGTTCTCCATGTCCATATTCAGGCAAGAGCTGATAGGATTAAATGGAAGTAAGAGAGAGTAGATTTACCAGAGCTTTCTGATGGTAAGGGATGTGCTGGACTGGACGGCCTGCAGAAGTGTTACTGCCTGTGACTGGAAGCTGGTAAGAACCAGTCCGAAAAGTATCATCTGTCAGCAGTGTCTTGTAGGTACAGCTGGATTTGCTTTGGGGCAAGAGGATGGTCTAGATGATCTTCTGATGTCTCTTCCAGCTCCAGCGTACTCTGCGTGTCCTTAAACTTCATCTGTTGCTTAAAAATCTCTGCTGGGAATTGTGATCAGCTCAACCTCTGCCTTTCTCTGAGACTGTTTCTGGGAAAGGAGGAGAGCAATCTGGGAGAGGCCAGGGAGAGCTGGGCAGGATTGCTCCCTGCTGGTCAGCCTTGGCCTTTCTTCAAAGGCGAGCTGTCACCCTCCTCCAAGGCAGAAAAAGGGATTCTGGCCAGAGGCCAAGCTCAGCAAGTTAGGAGACAAACAAAAGAGAGTTGTGTGTGTGTGGAGGAGAATGAGAGTGATTTCTGTAGTTTGGAAAAGAAAAATAACTTGGCTCTTCTAAAACAATAGATAGTAAATATCCGTATGGAAGTGCATTCTGCAGCACGTCAGGGCTTGTGTGCACACCGTGGAAACAAACTGGGATTGGAAACAGGGCTCTGTGGTGATGTGATTGTGATTGTGATTGTGATTGTGATTGTGATGTGATGTGATGTGATGTGATGTGATGTGATGTGATGTGATGTGATGTGATAGCTGGTTGGCAGTGGGCAGGTAGGTCTGGGCTCTGAGCTCCTGAAAGATGCATGCAAGTGTTAGTCACCTCAGCTGAGTTACTGGTTGGGCATCCAGTTACTCCACTTCGGGAAATAAACTGCAGCAGATGGTCTCAGGACAGAAATTTCTAGACACTTTCTGAACACATCCCTGGTTATACCTTCTTTGGGTGTATCTGAAATTGTCCTCTGTGCTGGATGTGGACACTTTGCTCCGGGTTGGCTCAGGGCACGGACAGAGAGAGGTTGTACCCTCTCAGTGTATTCCTCCGATGTGAGTCCAAGCAGCTCAGCTCACAACAAGCTCAGTGTTGGGGTTCCTGTAGCACCTCACAGGTGGCAGACTCTCCTTCCGTCAGCACCCCACAGGTTTGACAGAGTGGGGAGGGGACCATCAGGTTCACTTGGGTTGTTACCAAACCTTGTGTACAACTTGTGCCTGAGGAAGAGTTGTGGCACTCACTGCAGGCTGTGGTGTTTGCAGTGATTATTGATTTATAAATGGAAATTTTAACATCAGGTTTATAGCCTGAGGCTTTACCTTCATGCTGTGCTGCCGATCTGTAATAAGTATTCCAGGAGAATACTTTATGCCTTAAGCCAAACTGAGTTTTACCCATTTAAAATTAACACTGAATATTTGCCCAACATCTGACCAATAGCAGTATTCCTCTGAGCACCGGTACTCACGGAACAACAAAGAGTTTTTGACTCTGGAAGTACGTGTTTGTTAAGGGAAAGCCAAATGTATATTCCCTACCTCAAATGCATTCTTAGAACAGCAAAAACGACAAAACAAAGAGCATCCCAGGGAAGCCACATGCATTTAGAGAGACAGCCTGTTCTCTCAGTCTCTCTCTTCTGGCACTCACTCTCTGCTCTTCTAATTTCTCTCGGTTTAAGGTAGAATTAACAAATGCAAGTAAAAGAAGTCTTTGGGCTGAAGCTACTGTAAAAAGTACAAGTCTCCGTGAAACCCTTGTCTGATATCTAAAAAGAATAAGAAATATCTGGGTCATACCAGAAAGACCCCTCTAAACTTAACTTTGGAGTCACTTGTGTGGTTGTGCAGCAAAAGGGAATGTTTTGAGGCTTTTTACTTAAAAGTGATTTCATTAATTATTGCCATTTCTTTCAGTTCTTATGTTTCAGTCTTTGAAGAGGTCTTGGAAATTACTTCTTGGTGGAAAAAAATCTCCTGGGATCAGTGTGGAATTTAAACTCTGTTGGATCTGTCCTTTAATGAGCTTCCTATAGCTTTTACTCTTGAAAGATACCAGCAAGATGTGTACCACTCGCGTGTGAGCTACAAATGCCTTAAAGACCCACCACGTTAGCAAAATATATTTTGTATAACGTGGAATTAAGTGTATAAACAACCAAATTTGTGACACTTCAGGCCTTTCAGAGATTCAGATATCTGCTATGGAAATCACATAAATCCCACTGTAGAAGTTTGGGGGTTTGCTCTAAAAATAGTATCAATAAGGAAATATTTAATACTAAAACATTGTTCCATCTTTTATGCATATTTTAAATAATGTTCCTTCAGTTCTTTTAGATTTTTTTTGACCATGGACTGTTCCAAGAGAAAAAGAAGCATATAAAGAGTATTAAAGAGATTTGCAGTTCTTCTTACTGAAAACTAAGGGGCTAGGCTGAGCCAGTGAAGCCATTTCAGTATTCCGCTTGTTTTCCAAGTGTCTCCCTAAAGTTTCCAGTCTTAGGAGTGAAAATATTCTTCCTGACAGCTAGATAAATACAGAAAAGTTCTGGTGAAACCCAAGGCATTAGTCTAGATTTATACCACTGCAACTAAAATAGAATTTAGCACACAAACTGTGGAGCAAAATTATACAAATTAGCAGTGCTCGTTTATTTAATAATTCTGGAAATGTGCTTTTCATGTGTTCCTTCATCAAAATTGAGCACAGGTATCTCCAAAGAGGTTGAAATTAGCTGAGTTCCCCCAAAGTAGATAAAAGCTGAAGAGTTCATATATGCTTGACATTTCTTGCCAGCCTTAAGCAGAAATTTTACAGCTAGTCTTCACCCCTCCTGTAAACCCAAGGGGTTATACTATCCCTCACCCACATGCCTCTGTTCTCCTCTCTAGCTTGTTTGTCTGGTTTATATAGAGGTGACTTACACAACTAACTTGTCATCAAAGAAGCTGAACATGCTGGAAACATGTTCTTCCTTCCCTCTCACAGTAAGTACAGAAACATAGAACAGTTTGGGTTGGAAGGGACCCTTAAAGGCCATCCCCTGCAAAGAGCAGGGACACCTTCCACTAGATCAGGTTGCTCAGAGCCTCATCCAGCCCAACTTTGATGTACCTTGATGTATTCCTTGATCTCTTCCCATTCCACACTCCCCTCCAATTTGGGTGTTAATGCAGTTAGAGCAGGCACCCTCTAATGACAGCTATTTTTTTCCAAGCACATTCAGGTGCTGATCCTACTCTAGTCTCCATCCCTTCGTGGAGCCCCATAATTTGCTATAATGAAAGTGTCTTTCACTGTCCTCTCGCAGAAGGTTGTTGCTCTTACCAGGATGATTCCTCGTTGCTGAATCACCCCAGCCATGGCTAATTGAAATGCCAGGCAGGCTCCAAGGATAGAGCCATTTGTTTCATCTCTCTTTGCACTTCTGTAGGCAAAAGCAGGCCTTCACCATGCTGATAGAAAAGAGGATGCCGGGACAAGGGCTGCTTTGTCATCTCTCCTCTAGTCCCCTTTGCACCTGGCTGTGGTAATGGCAGAGATCTTTCCTCCAGGTCTGACCTGCTGCCCACACCCTATTTCTTTTGCTATCCTCGTATGGTGAGATTAAATACCTCATACTGCCCTGAAAGGGTGCATGCTCTAACCATAGGCTGAAAGGTGTCTTTATGGCTATAAATCATGGGGGTTTTTTACACATCTCTCCAGCAGACCCCACTTACCCCATTGCACCGAAACTACAAATGGCAAATGCAAACCAGCTGGGAGTTTGTCCCTGCAAAGAAATACACAAGTAGGAAGGTGGCATGGATTTTTGCTGAGGAACTATGACTGTGTCTGCAAGGGCAGGCCTTCAAATGCCCTTGAACTCTAGCAGCAAGCACCATCACATTGTTTCCAGTCTTCCAGGTCCTGTTGCACCCTGAGCCCAGCCTGGCAGCGCATCATGTAAGTCCACTTTGACTTTTATTTCTGCCTTGTCTGTAAATTGCTTCTAGTCAAAGACCATGATGGAGAAGAGATGAAACCAATGCAAAATAATTGAAAATAACAAATCCTTAGGAAAAAAAAAAATACAGTGTGGGGTGTTGTTTCAAGACAGGAAACAAGTGATACACATTTAGGAAGTGCAAAAACTAATGAGTGAGAGAGGGCAGGGCCATTGCTATTTACTTGACAGACTTTTGAATGAAAGAACACATCTTCAGAAATTTTTGTTTTAATCTAGGTCCCTAGTAGACCTGGGATTTTTCTTTCTGTTCCCAGAGTTGCAAGGCATGTGCTGGTTTCCACCCCAGAGATGGCACGAAGCCTTAGGGACAGAAAGCCATTTGGTGCCAGGCAGGAAGGTCTGGGCCAGTAAAATAAACAAGGAAACAACTTCTCCATGATGATTTCCCTACACAACACCCCTTCATCGTGGTCCTTTTAGTGTGATGTTCCTTTTGAAGAGTCAAAGAATGAATTGAATCCACCTATGCCTGCCTTTTTTTTCTTTTTTTTTTTTTTTTTGGCGTTCTTGTCTTGGATCTTGGGTTACCGTTTCCATTTTCACAGTTGGAATTTAAAGTCAGTATATCGTTCTGATTTGGTCAGGTTTTAAATTGAATTTAGGTGGATGAATATGACTGCATATGTTCCAGGGAAGTGGAGCTTGGACTGTGACACCATGACTCTGTGTTGTTCTGCAGGACAGCTTGGGGCTCTGCTCCAACCAGGGGGACCAGGTAGTGTGTAGTGATCATAAGTGAAGGAAAAGGAGAACTGGTATTGAGAGAAATTCTTTAACATCTCAGCTATGGTTCATCATTTTAGAGGTTTGTTGGTTGTTTTTTTTTATGGAACTGTGCCTCTTGGTAGAAAATACCAGCTAATTTTGAGTAATTGCCTTTCAGTACACAATATCAGTTTAATTACTGAGTTTTTGGAGGCAGGGTTTGGGGGAGGAGAACAATTAGGAACGCACAAAGAGCACATAGTGGAAATCGTGCAACGTATGTAGAAAAATACGGGTTCATTTACTGTTGAAATTTGGAGACTTTTTTTTCAACAATCCAAAAACCACCCACTGTTATCAGCATGCTTTTAAGTAAAATTGAAACCTTGATGCTAGAATTAAAACAGATAGCCAATGGGAATCTGCATATTTGTGAATAAGAGTGAAAGCAAAATACAATCTGTTAAGAGTCAGCTGAGTGACAGTCCCAAATTAAACTGATTGGTTTGATCTAAGTACTGCTGAGGAGAAATGGTGAAAAATCAAAGGTGGAAAGGACCACCAGGTGGGCTTCTTCCAGATAGTAATGGAAAAGAGCACAGGTATGTGCTATGTTTTAATTCCCTCTAGGAGCTATTAGTTATTCTGCACTGAACACTGAATGCATTAGTTACAATTAAGGCTAAATAAAATATTTAAGTGGAAACATAGAGTTTTTTCCTAAGTAATAGTACCAGATGTCTATGAGTAGCTAAAAAGCGATATCAAGCAAGACCATGAGTTTCACAGAAGATGGCATAAACGTGAACATTCCCGGTTGCCTGACTGGTGTTAACCTGGTCCATAGATTTGCTATAAAAGTGGCTCAGGCATCCAAGGATTAGGTTAGGACACATTTGTTCTTTGTTGCATGTTACAGGCCAATTCCCAACTGTTTTTAAAGCGTAGTGCTTATGATCTGGGAGAAGAAGCTATGCTTGAAAGGCAGCTTTCCTGCAAGTGAGAAACAGTTATATTTGACACTTTCCTTTTATGTGCTAACTTCAGCGGCCAAGGGAATGTGCGTTGCACTTTAGTTTGTGTTGTTTATAGCACCCGTTTCTGCTGCCAGAAAAAAACTTGGTTTTATCGGCTACTCTCTATTGACAGCCCTCTCTGGTAGCAAGTGTATTATCAGAGACTTCTAAAATAGCTATTTCTTTGCTTTCTTATCTTCCTCCCATCCCCAGTTCAAGCTACTTTCACATTGTTGAAGGTCTTACTTTGTTTTGTTTCCTGACTTTCCAAGTGTAAATGCCCCGATTCAGATTCTGCAGTGCTCAGACTTTGAAGGTTTCTCCACTGTTCATGCTCAATGTAACGGTTGGGCTGGCAGAAGTTTTAGCACTTGAATGTAGCTGGTGTTTTAGAAGTCCAGTAGTCAGTGTCTTCCCCAAACTGCTGGGGTCTAAGGGTGCTCCTGGTGATGCTCCCCCGAGCCACCGAGGTGTTAGAACTTGTATTAAGTATTTTTTTCTCTCTACAGTAGAGAGAACAGTAAAATAAAATTAAATGATAGTTCATGAGCATGTGAGTTATAGAATCTATGTACAGGGTCTCTATGCAAAAGCCATCAGATATTTCTGATTATAACATTACACCCACAGCAAACATCGTGACATATGGATTTGAGCAGAGAAATTGGCCTGTGGATCTAAACCCCAACCTGATTTGCTCCTGTGCTGTAGTTTACTTCTGGTGAACTGGAGTCGTGTTTTGTGGGGCTACATGATAATCCATCTGATGGAAATCATCCAAGTTAAAAACAAGGCTCATGGGGGCAGAAGAATGTATACTAATGAGGATTATTTAGTGATTTGCCTGGCGGTTCAGGAGCAGTCATCCCATAACCGTGACCAGCAGGACTGGGTCAGAGTGAGGAGATGCTCACAGCTTCTTTGTCTTCCTTCACCACCCAGGGCAACATCTGGGGGAACAGCACCCCATCATTAAATGTCTGAACACAGCTGATGTCCTTTGATGGTGCTGAAGGTCTGTTCTTCCCCCTGTGTATCAGCCATTACCATTAATGAGCTCCAGGACTACACATCAAAAGGAGGCTAGTAAGAATAATGCTGATTTTATAATGCATAAATATATATTTGCATGATAGATGGCTGGCTGATGGATCTTAGAGAACTGTTCTGCTCAGTAGGGTTGACTCTCAAAGGCTTTTGTGGGGAGTCTTGTTTGATTTTTTGTTTTTAAACTGCCATACAAAAAAAAAATTAACTACTTTATGTAAACGTGGTTAAATAAATAAAACATAGTTAAAATCTATTAAGGACAAGTTAGAGAAGTGCTAATCATGTGTGCCATTTACTGTATTAAGTATTAGTTTCAATCACATTTCTTCTTTTTGAAAAACGATCTCAAGGAAGCAGGATATAAGGTCACCTTGATTTTGGTTATTCAGACTCCGAACTGGAGACTACCAAACCAGCCGATGGAAACATACACCCTCCAGAGATTTCCAGCATGTTAGCTTCAGGAGACTGTCAGGTATGCCATGAAAACAGCATCTTGGCTTTGGTGCCAAAGCAACTTCAAGTGAAAACTACTTATTCCAACACTTTACAAGGTAAAAAAAAAACACAACATAATAATTGAAAAAAGATGGGGAAAAAGAAGGGCAAAAGGTCATGCTAGAAATGGGACAGAAATGGGAAATACAGTGTGGGAAAGGACACTTTAATTTACTGTCTGGTTCCCTTTTCTTCTTTCTAGACATCTCTCAGCATCTTGTAGCGGCAGAGCTGTTAAGCATTAGATAATCAAACCATTAGCAATATCTCCTGACCCCTCTCAGTTTGTTTTCAGCTGTGCAGACCTCACTTTGCATTTTTCAGTCTGGCAGCTTAGAGACATTAAACTGTGGAGTCAGCGGTCCTATCTGGAATTACCTCTGTTACAATTTGAAGAAAATGAAATTATCTTTAAGATGTAAACAGTTTCTAATTAAACTCTGAAGCTGTTTATGTTTCCAAACCAGTCTGAGCTGAGCTCTGCACAAAGACAGGCTTCTTCGTTGTCTTTTCCTTTTTTTAATAAAGTTGATATACTGATGTAATAAATTGCTTGTGACAGAGTTAGGTCTGTTGTGCCAGCAGTGCAACGGCTTTTTTTTTAAAAAAAAAAAACAAAAAAAAACTGAAGGAACATATCCCTATGCCCTAGTAATTGAGCACATTGCATTCTGGTCCTTCCTTTAGTAGGAAACAGCCACGAGATTACAGAATAGATTTATGTCAGTCTTTCGCTTAACTCCAAGTAGCCCCATGTCTGCAGTGCATTTGGCATTCCTTTTTGATAATATTTTCCATACATTACAGATACATTTAATTGTTGAAGTAAATAAGATCTCTGTTGAAGAATTACTAACGTTGGTCGAAATATGTTGCATGTTTCCCCATCCTTTACAGGAGTGGGTCACTGTTAGCAATTAGCACACAGAGTAGGGTAGGTCTTTAAAAGAAAAAGGAAAAAAGAAAAAAAAAGGGTTTGGTTTTTATTTTAGTTCACATTTCAGTAGATGTGCTGCTAGAAATAAAAATATTTGGCTTTTATGGTGTATTCTAGAGGAGAACTGGTGCAGATTTACAGCACGCATTTTCTGTAAGTGAAGCTGACAAGGAGAGAGGTTACTTCTCAAAGGAAAACACATTTTACTTCTGGTGTGATTATTTATAGCAGATACTTAAGGACAAGTCCTGTTTTCTACTCTGTGATGTATCCAGGACGGGTACAGTTTTACTGGCGTGGATGCTGGTATGTGGGAGCTCAGCTGCATTTTGTCTTGTCGGTGTAATATCCATAGAAATTACAGCTCTGGAAGGGACATTTTTCTCCTGCAGTACTGCTATTGCCATGACCCATGAGAACAAATCATAGAAGGACATTTTCCTTTATCTTAGCTTTCTGTTTCATCAAAAAAAAAAAACAACTTTTCAACCTGCAGGGATGAATCTGTAGTGCGGTGCATGAAGAATTAGGCACACAACGTCCAGTTTTAATTGGTGTTAATGAATTCCAAATTCCCAGAGTATAAATGGAAACATACCTTAAAGGGCGTATTCTTAAGGTCACACGAATGCTCCTTTTTGAACATGTGTTGTGTGCCCTGCGGCGCTTGAAGGAATTGATGTTGACTTGGAAGCCTGAATCACTGTAATTAAATGATGCCTACAGCTGCATTTGCCACAGTTGTCATGGGAATCACAGACTCTTTTGTGCCTGGGATAGATGTGCAAAATGTTTAAAATTCAGAGAGGGGAAGATGTCTATTTTACCCCAACAATTGCTTCCTGCAAAGTCATTCTTTTCTAGTGTCAAAGCCTATTACAAAGTCCCTGATGTGGTTACTGTGGGGTTCTCGTGGCAGAAATGCAGGGAGGCTCCATTTCAGTTTTTTCAAACTGAATGGCACAGCCCCAGCGGTGAGATGAAGATAAGCAACCACGTATTTTAGTGTGAAGCCACTGACAATAAAGAGTTGAAATAACTTTGATGTCATAGGGAACCTTTCTGGATTCTTCTAACATGGCATGGAAATTGTGTTCATCTTGGTCATTGATTTCTCCTGTCAGCTGACCAATGTTAGATGTGAAATCCAGGCTCCTTCAAAGTTGAGAGGAAGGTTCCTGTAGACTTCAATAAGGCCAGGATTTTATCAGGGTACCTATGGATTCCTTCAGATTTCTCAAGAGCTTTTCATTCCTGTGCGTGAAAGCTTTAATTTGCTCACTTTAGGATCCCTAAGTCTCAGATCATGGCTCAATCCATTCTTTTCTGATGGTTTAATGATTACGTACAATGATGCTACTTATTAGTTTATTTTCCTTGTTCAATTTCTGTGAAAAAGAAAGCTAGAAAAAAAGTGATTTGTTGGTATGTTATAATTATTACTTTCTTTTTTTGTTTTAAGAATTCCACTTCCATTTGTCTGAGGTGATTTAGGTGATATGGGATAAACTGTTGTTTTTTTTTTCGCAGTGCATGTCTTGTAGCAGAAGAAGGGAAGGTGGAAGAGCTGGGGTAATGCAGGGTGATCTCTGGCACTGTTATGCCTCACTTATCTTTCCTTTGGATCTTAGAAAAGAAATAAAAAAAAAAAAATTGAGCCATGCTGCTTGCAAGCCAGATACTCTTGTCTTGAACTCCTGATTTACTAAGAGCCCGGGTAGTACAGATGTTAAGTGAAATCAATAGGAGCCTGTCCTGCGGGTATATATTCTTTCCAGCATTTTGCAAGGCTCAGATGTTTTTCTCTAGCACCCACGTCTCTCTGACTGGCGTTTCCATTTCTCTTAGTGCTTCTGCTACCGCTCTTCCTGGTGGGCAGCTTCTTCACGTGCTTTGCCCATGGGGCTGCTTCCCTGTGCTGGTGAAAGGGAGAAATGTCCATAAATAAATACCGCGGGTTGGGTTTTCTATATGACAATTCAGGTTTGATATTCCTTTTTGTTTGACCTGCTTTGGTTTTGTTAAAAACTATTTTGTTCTTCTCCCTCACCCAAATGCTCTCTCTAAAGTGATCCTTCAAAACCAAGTTCCCAAAGCCAGATTATTAATTTTTTTTTTTCCTCTCAGTCTGCTCCTGACCCCTTTGAAAAACAATCCCAAGGGAGAAAACCTCATGTAACTCCCTAAAACAAAAGCTGATTGCAAAAAAATATCAGGTTGGGAACTAAAAGGAGTGTCATCACGACGCAGCGCTGCCTTTCAGGCCGGGTCAAACGGGTCCTTCTGTCTGACCAGAAATCAGCAGGACAGGAACCTGATCTTCAGCCGAGGTATTTTGAGCAGCGGGATGGACCATTTGTCTCCATTTGCTCCTCACGTGCTGCGGACGCACGTGTTCTGTGTGACAGATTGTGACGGAGGGCATTCTGGTTGTGCTGCTCGTCTGCGGTTTCCCTCGTTGCCGTCAAGGGTCCTCCTGCTGCCCTGCTCCTCTTTGGCCTGGGACCAGACCTGACCTGGCCTTTGCGTCCCTCCCTCCCCCCTGGGTTGCTTTTTTGCTTTTTACCGTAGTCAGCATTGGATTAACCTCAAATTCTAAGTGGCAGATTGTGAAACCTGAACTCTCAGCAATTCGGCAAATTTTTATTAATGAGGTAGTGGTCTAAAAGGAACCAGAGCAAAAGATGAGCCAGAGGCAAATTCAAACTGATTATAGCTACTTTCCTCGGCTGTCTGGCTTCCAACAGGAAGAACAGTTGTCTGAGTTCAATTCCCACAGAGCTTTTGCAATGCAGATAACTCCAGCACAGGGTCAGAATACTGTCAGGATTGATAAATTGGTTGAGTATTGCTTCACCCCCAGAACACAGAAAGCAAAGTCACAACAGGCCTCTCAACAAGAAAAAAAAAAGTTCTCTGACCATACATTTGTCAAAGTAAAAGTAACTGCTAATAATGTTTTATTTGGCAGTTTTGTGACTGCAGGAATATCAAGCCATGACAGTGCATACTGCGTAAAACCATTAAGTGTTTTTCCTTTGCAGAAAGTATTTTTCTGAACCATCCAGCTGTTTGTTTCATCGCTGCCTTCTGCCCTGAAGCCCCGCATTCGGTGTTATAAATCTGCCTTTTTGAATATTTCAGGGAGTTAGATTTTTCACCTTCCGTGTAATGGGAGAGGTCAAATCTCAGCTGGGTCTGTGAGAGCCCAATCCAGCACCTGAAGGGACATTCCTTGAATGTGTTCTGGGAATCTGTGCTATCCCCAGGGCCAAATTAAAACAAACCTAAAGCATTTGTGTGAGAAGTTTAAACATTTACTCGGAAAGACTTTCTTGTCAATAACCCTGGAAATTTCATTGCAGCACAACAAGCCATTGCCACTACACATCAATTAAATTAACCACTAGTGTGACATATTCGCAGTTATTTATTGGAAGTGTAAAACCTACCGCGTAGTGAACATGACAAAAGCTGTAGGAGAAATCTAGGCTTGTTTTTAAATCACTGACCATGAACTCAGACAGCAAGAGCTTTGATGTCATGCATAAGTACATGGCCCAGTTCCGTGCTCTACTTTATTGATGCTCTAGGGATTAAAATTATAAAAGAGGAGAAAGAGAGTGAAAAATACGCTAGAAAAATGTGAGTTGTCAGACTTCTGCCTTATGAAGCAAACTTCCACTGTCAACACTATATATATATTTATATATATATATATATAAAACCACTCTACGTTTTTAGCTAAATTCATCCAACACGCTATCATATGCTGCTTCTAAGGGCCTGCACATCTTCCAGGAGCCCAAAAGGTGTTCCAGTTTATTGCATCCCCCCAGTTGTCCGGGGTGTTTGCCATTTGCAAAAGCTTTGGGTGGGAGAGAGTCTGCAGATACCTTGAGGGTCTCCCCTTGTGCTCGTGGGATCTACTTTTTTGTCTTTCTCCCTCAAAAGTACTTACAAATGAAGACATTGTTTAAATAATAGATTAAAAAGCCCTTCCATATTATGGCACTTGTCTAATTTTAAACAATTGCTAATAAAACATGGGGTGTATGAAATAATGTGTAATGACAGAACTTGATACGCAAAGGGATCTGTAGTATTTGAACACCCATTTCAATATCAAAGAAAACCGAATTTTCTTTCCTGCTCAATACGTAATTCTGTGAGATTCTTTACACTTACCAAATCATTAACGTACATGCTGTACAGAATAGCTGAAGTGTCAAAAAATGTCATCTAATAGCAAATTCAGTTTTATTCTAGCAGGCTCATAGCTCTTAGGAGACCATAAAAAGTTGTTTTCAAGAGATGGAGAGCAGTAATAATGTCTAGAAGGTTAAAACCAAGGGGGCTGTTTTTTAGTGGTAAAGAATTATGTCAATTAGATCAGGAGTTAGAGGAGGCTGGAAAATTGTCATCGTTCCTTGAGATCAGCACCTCAATGGGTCTAGAAACATTCATGTTGTTTGAGCTTCTACCTCTCAGAGATTTATTCTTGTGTTACTCTCTCTGCTGCTGGATTTTTTTCCATGAAAAAATCACGTATGCCTTAATTAACAAAAGCAACCCTATATTTCTTAAGTTTAAAAACAACTATGTTTAGCTTCCTATTTAAGACTGAGATATGCAATAGAAAACCATAAGCATAAGTCATGATGTGTAGGTCATTCTATAGAGTCTGAACAAAGGAGCTCAAACTCACATCTTCTGCCACCAGTAACGGGACCCAAGTCACTCTCCTCCTCTCCAGTTGTAAGTGAGCCACTGTGCAGCCAAAAATCTAGAATTCTGGAGACTAAGGAGACTAAGTGTTCATCTTTGTGAATCTGAAAGCATCCTAAGGTCGAGAGAGACACAAAGACACACTGTGAGGTTCAGCCCAAACAAGGTGTTGTCATGGAAAGCATCGGAAATTCAGGTGCTTGAATTGTGACTCAGCTCCTCAGGTCTTTGAACACCTTTGTGCTCCTACAACACCCAGCTGGTGCCTGGGCTCTTTCCAGATAGGGCCTCCCAGGCTGCATTTTTCAAGAATTCTGGACAAAGCCCGGTCCCAGTTTCCTGCACCTTTGAAAATTACCTACTCAACAGTTGTTTCAATAAGTATGGTCCGGAAAATCAAAATGCCCTTTTAAAATTAATATAATCTCCAATTATCATATTACCTCGGGGAGGAAGGCCTGGTGGTACTTAATAGAGCTCTTTGGGGCTGTTGTGCATTTTAATTGAGTGCATAATTGTAAAACACTTCAGGGCCTTTTGGTAAAAGGCTCTGTATAAACATTGCCATAATGTTGAATAATCAGGTTGCGATATGAACTGGAATAAATGAACCCTATAAATAGATATATAATTTATATATTCGTATAATGTATGTGTGTATATATTCCAACCTTTTGGAAAGAACAAGGCAGTTTCTTTGTAAAAGTCCTAGAGTTCTTGAATAACAAATAACCCTGGGATTGGATAGCAATAATGATAATAATCAAAATGTTAGTTTTTGAGATGTTGTGAACCTGAAGTTTATCCTCTTGTGCAATGTGCAGAGAATTGCCAGAAGCATTGATGGTGTTACTGCTTCAGCGATGCTTCTTGAGAAACAGCAAAATACATTGTGAAGGAACACAGAGGAGGTAGATCCAAGGTACTAAATGTTTAGACGCCTGAAGATGTTGATAGACATGATTTGGAGGAACTAAGGGAGTTCCACTTTGGATGGCTTCCCCACGGTGGGGAATGGGGTGCTGCAATGCAGGGGTAGGGTTTGAAATGGAGCAGAGATCTCCTGCAGCCCAGGTCAGTGCTCCTCCGGGCGTTTTCCAGATGGAGCAAGGGGAAGGACTGTGATGGTGAACATGTCACACCAGCCTCAGGGGTGGGATTGGTGCTAGGTCTGTGGCCGATCTGCTGTGTTACCCTGCATGAGTCAGCAGCCACTCTTTTTCTCCTGAACTATCTCTTAAGACTATAATGTTCTGGGGCAGCGACTCTCTCTGTTTCCGTGCCTGTACTCTCTTATTATTCAGCCCCTTAGGAGAAGGCATGCCTCTGAAATGGAGATGACGGAGATGAACTTCTATAGTTCATGAAAAAAAAAAAAAAGCCTATGCTGGGCAACACAGTGCTGGTACAAAGCACTCTCTATTTTTAAAAGGGACTTGACACAGTGATGATGCCACTTCACTTAGTTAATGAAAGGAACCATCTAGTACAGGCTAAATGCAGAACTATGTAGAGGAAACCAGCGTCTGAATGGCTTGAGTGCTTGAAATATAAATGAATGGGAGAAGAGCAGACTGTTTCTAAAGGAATCAATTACCAGGCATCCTCTTACTACTGTGAAGCTCTCATCTGTAGGAGCAGTCAAAGCTATTTTTGCTGGGAACTAGGATATCCATTGCTTGAGATTAAGCACATCTTTTAAGCACCAAGGAGACGCTGAGGAAAGCTGTGGATCCAAGAGAGACAGAAAGACTCTGAAATTATTTTCCTTGCTGTAAACCCACTGAAGAGACTGATGTAGTGCTGGGCATGATTTGAGTTCTGTAGAGTTGTACCCACAGAGTGGTTTGGAAAAGTGATCCATTGTGAGTTTAATCTACAGATTCAAACAGTGTAGAAAACGTGTGGGCTATTCAGCATCTTAGAATAGGAATTAGGTTGGACTAAAGATTCCTTTCTCTTCCCAGCTGCAGAAAAATAAAGATCTGTAAAAGAAAATGTCTTGAGTCATGGAATATACTGATTACTAATGATTTTTTTTACCTCTGGATGGTTCTCCAATGGCCTATATGAGCTGATGGCTGAGAGTTTTTCCAGTAGGCTAGGTGTCTGATCTACCACAGAACGCCCAAATATCACTGTTTAACATGCTATTGAAATCTTGGAGACAGGTCAAAGACTGACGTTAGTGCGGAGACCCCACTACCTTTTCCCACCCAAAGGTAGCTCTTCCAGGTGAGGACTGAAGCCTTTTAGCAGGGAACTTAGTGAGGAAGTTCACTGTGTTTGTTCAGAGGATGAGTTTCTCTCACATGACCATTACTTCATCATTTTTCACAAGCTCCAGATTCACTTAAATGTGGTGCCTAATGCTACCAACATCTGACAGCTATAGCTTCCCTTCCCATCTGCCAGGGATTTCATGTTTCTGATAAAACAGATAAAAATTGCAAAGATGGCCAAAATGCAGCCCAAAATCACAATGATCAAATGCTGTGGCTGTTACTTGGGATTTTTTTTTTTTTTTTGTCAAAAAAAAGAAGAATGATTGTCTGTCAGAATATAATGGTAGTAAAGATCTATTATATTTCCAATGAAATACCAACTAGTATCAATTGATGTGGGATCTTCTCTTGCATGGTGTGGCTACCCTTCAGTTGCTCTCTGTTTCCACTTGTTGAGTTCATCTCTGGTTTTGTGTTGCTTTATTTTGGGCTTACTTGGTAAAGAAAAAATACTTTCAAAAAACTTAATCAAATAACATGTGCTGCACTGATGTCAGCTGAGGAAATCAGCATCAAGAGCAGGAAAAGCCAGAAGATGAATGGATCTCTTAGTTCAAAATAGGAAACAGCTTGAAGTTCCTTTGGGGGGAAACAGAAACCTCATTCATTAACAATGACATTATTTCACCTCTGGTAGAGAGTAAGGATTCTGTTCTCCTGGTGAAGGAGACATCTCACATTCATGCAAATGTGCCTGAGTGTTCATGGGTACAAAGGAACAACCCTAAAATACCAGCAGTTTTGACTGGTGAGCTGTTCCCGGGATCCATGTGGGGCTGAGACATATGGCACGGGGAAAAATGGATTATTTGTGTTCTGGAATTGATTTCAGTCTGTGTGAGGTACGTATGTCTCCCTGTGTCATCTCGGTGCATATCAAAGTAAATCTGTGTCACTGAAGGGAAGGATCTTGCCTGGATGATGCACTATTTATTTATTCATACTTTGATATGAGGATCATGTCTGATCACACACTCATGACTTTGTGAGGATTTATCAGTCAGATGTATCAGATTCTTGAGGCTTTTGTGTTTGATCGCAGTGTACATCCATCTGCTTGTTCAGAATCACATACACAAAATTTTGTGGGTTTTTTTTTCCAATCAAACTAAGAGCAGAACAGGAGTTTGTGGTGTCCTGTTAAGAACATCTCCAATTTCTCAATATAAAATGGTCAGTAGGAGATTTCCCAAGTGCCTTTATTTTCTGTTCCATTACTTTGAGTACCTCCCCTGTTTTCCCTGGGGGCCCAGAGCTGCAGCGAGCAGCCTGACTCCTACCTCATGCTATTCTGAAATTTCTTTATTTGTCTTAGACTCTGTCATTTTGCCTAAATGTTGATATTTTCCAGAAATCAGCTTTTTATGTGGAGATGCCTATTAACTTTCTGAAGTCATATGTCAGTGAATCACAGAACTGTTTAATTTAACTAGACAAGCCCTATATTGACACACAAAAATTATTTCCTTCTTCAGAGTCATGTTTATGTTCTTTTGCAATGAGCTGGATGTTTCATTGCAAAAGGATCTGTGAAAGAGGTAATTTTAAATAGGCACAAAATACATTCTGTTCTGTAAGGTACCCATAACCTTTCTAGAAGATCCTAATTAACCTCCTTATGTCAGCACAGGAAACTCTATTGCGTTTATAATTGTCAAACTTTTTTTTTTTTTTTAAATAGAAATTATCCTTTTCTGGTACCTGTAGGCATCATCATTCACAAAGCAAGTTTTCATTTCAGGATATTAGAAACAAGAGTAGATCAATCAAAGTCTGAAGTTCAGCAGTGCAGAACTTCTATCCATTATCTTGCTTGTCTGTAAAGATGATGCCCTAATAACACATGAGTGAGACAAAACATTTAGTGAATAAAGTCCGGTCGTTATCAGGTTGGCTCCCTGTGCTGCCATAAAGTTGAATTACTGCTGGACCACAGGGCAGCGGTGACGAAGGTACCGGGTCTGAGGGGAGATGCTGGTTTATGACTTGGTTGTGATACAGATGGAACGTCATGGTCTCAGTGCAGAGGGGGCACAGCAGACTTCATGACATGACACCGATGGCCAGATCCAGGTGCCCCTCTCTCTCATATCTGCCAGTCGAACTGCAAACATTCATTAGAAAATTAGGATTAAGTTCTTCAACAGAAAAACACAGGTTATATGGTGATATTTGTGCTACGCTGGATCACTGTGCTAACATTGTCCCTGTGTTTTGCAAAAGAAATCAGAGCCGCTATGTGCCTGCACATCAGGGTCAAACCCTGCCCTCAGCGCTGTGAATTCAAACTAAGGATATTTTCAGTAGTGTCTTTACAGTCATTCTGATTTCAAATAAGAACTGTATTTGCTTTAATCACACAGTTCCCAAGCTCAACTTTGATGAATTGCAGAGGCAGCTCTTATCAAGTAACCCGATGTTTTTCTTTTTTCTTTTTTTCCTGAAAAGAGCAGGAAGTTTGCCATACTGAAGAGCCAGATGAATGAATTTGCCATTTGAGGCTAAATTTTCCAAGAAGGATTAAGATCTTTTGCAGTCCTGTAAATGCAGGAATCCTCCTTGTAAGCCCAGTGTTTCTTTAAGATTGTGATCAAAATTTGTTCTATATCTACATACGCAAAAGAGGGAGAAGGAATTCCAAATGTGAACACAGCAGCTACAAATTTAAGTGTAAATGATGGAAATTCCCTTACTGTCAGAAATTATAAACGGTTTTGGTTCCAGTTTTACAGTGAATTGCTATATCTCAATCCTAAGTTAAAGGGTTAAAAAAAAAAAAAGGAAAACAGTCTTCTTGTTTGTGCACAGAGGGGCTAAAAGGTCACCAGTGTGACAGGATAGATATGTTTTCATCTGATAAAACTACCTTTTCTTTTTTTTTTCTTGTCTCCGTGTATTTTTCTCCTAGCTATCCATTTCCCATGGTATTCAGTAGCTGCAGTAGAAAGGACCTGGAAAACAGCCTGGAAAAAGGAGTGGGAATGTGCCTGTTTAACTTGCCTGAGGTCAAGGAGTCCTTCGGTGGGCAGAAGTGTGGGAACGGCTACGTGGAAGACGGGGAGGAGTGCGACTGTGGGGAGCCTGATGTAAGACACTACCCGAGAACCACTGCTCACCTCCCACTTTGCAGGTTTTTTAATGGTAGAGAGGGATCAGAATTGCTTTGGCATCTTTAACGTTCTTTGGTGTAAAGCAAAACCCTCCCTTCTCTGCTTCTATCATCAGCTTAAACCTCGGAGTCTTCAACTCTGAGGAGTTCAGTGCGGGGAGTTTCTACTCAACTTGCATTTGAGTTCAGGCAGGGCTTTAGTTAAGAATGTGCTTCATTCAGCATCAGAGAACAAACCCTCTCATAGCTTGTCCAACAGATTAACGGGACTAACTCTCATGTCCTAACAACAGAAATTCCTCTAAGTACTAGCTAACAAGCTAAACTCAAAACAAATTTGTTAACACTGCTCAAATTTCTCAAGATGCCATGTGTTAATTGAAGTTTTTTTTTCCATATGTAAGAAGCCACTCTTATATTAATATTAATGCAAATATAAATATTTCTATACATATTAATATTGCTCAGGTACTTGTTCATTGTAGCCAGCTTCGGTTTTTAGGTGCAAGACCTTGCCCTCCTTCACTATGAGATTTTTCTTTTCCGCTAACCAATTACCTCCCAAAAAGATTGCTGCCACTTCAAAGATCGTTCCATTTGGTTTCATGAAGGTGTCAGAGGACTGCTCAGATCAGGTGGAGATAGGCAAAACCTGGGGGTCAAATAATATCCGAGCTGACATCCTTATCCCTTTGGTTTCCCATGCTCGTTGGCTCTATTGAACTTCTCTCTGATTATCTGAATTAAATACATCAGCAGATGAGGGATTTGTTTCCTGAGATAAATATGGTTCTAGACACAAAATAGATCGGGGCAGTTAAAACAGCGAGATATTGCTGTATCCTGTCTATACAGTGTATTGGATTTACACAAGCCATAAGGATTTCCTGACAGTTCACTCATTCTTCAGGGTAACAAGGTTGGAGGAAGCAGGCTTATCTTCTTGTTTAAAGTCAATAGAGTGCAAGCAGCTTGCAAATGTCTTTCTAACCCAGTTATCTTTCTCATTTTCACTCTTAAATGTTAGTGATACCTTTTCAAGTCAAAGCCAGTATACTGCTGTAATCTGAGTGGTACCAGAAAACCCCTTAGATTAGTTAATAATTCACTGCCCAGTCGTTTATACCAGCTGAGATTTGTCAATAGTGTTGCAATATGTTATGGCATGGAGAGCTGTACAGTGACACATGCTAGTTGTGTTTTGTCAGTGATCAGAATTAAAAGCCAGGCAGATGTGGTACTCGTGGTGGTTTTGGCAGTGTTGGGTCAATGGTTGGATTCGATCATCTTAAAGTTCCCTTCCAACCCAGATGATTCTGTGAAATATCAGTTGGACTATGCAGAGGTAGGTGGTTGGTAAGGAATATTCTCCTCTAGGTAAAATATTAGCCCTTGTCTTGAGGTCTGTGCCCACTGATGTTCCTTAGCAGTAAGGTAGCTGTGGATTCGTGAGGGTGGACAGTTGTGACGGCAGCACACCTCCCACCCTTCCAACAACTCTGGAAGTCCTCATGCAGTAGGGACTGTTTGACTACCTCCCTCCATGCTACGGTCTCATGTGCACCAGGAGCTTGTCATCTTCTTGAGTATAATGGATGCTGTCACGCCCACCACCAAGCCAGGTGTGTAAGACCTGACCAAGGATGGTATTACCAATTGAACTCCAAATTCATTTAGGATTATATTACCAAAATATGCTACAGTGTCTGTGGAAGGAGAGTTACAGCAGATTGCACGTGGAAAGATAGAAGAAGGGAAAAAAAAAATAAAAAATCCATGGTCCCTGAGAACTGAAAGGTGACAAATGTGGCTACTTCTATAACGGGCTGCAAGGGGGATCAGAAAACTGCAAATGGTGAATCAGAAGTCAGACAGATTACTTCCAAATTTAATTAAGAGCTAGTGCCTGAACAGCTGTGACATGCCAGGGACAAGTCAATACAGCTTTTGTGCCAGGAAATGTTGTCTTACAAACCTATCACAGTGCTCTGAAGGACTTAACAAGCGGATGGAAAGGGATGACGCTGTTATTGCAACCTGTTAGGAGTTTAGAGAGGCTTTAGACCCAAAAGCCTCTTTAGAGGTGAAGCAGCTGCAGGATCAGGAAATATTACATGGTCAAAAACTGGGTTAAAAGGTAAGAAATGCATCCAGGTATAAATCATCCAGTTTATGCAGTGGAAGGAAATCTGCCGTGATGTATCCATGAGGTGTGTCCTGGGGACTACACAATTCAGCATATTCATAAACAGCGTGGGAAGAGAAACAGTCTTGAATTTGCTGATGGTATTAGTTAGGATGGTAGAGATGAAAGCTGGTTGTGAAGAAATGCAGAGGAACCTTCTGAGAAAACTGGACCGGGCATTAAGATGACAGATGGGATTCAGCGTGGGGTGATGCACATTCCAAACATCACATATAAGATGATGGACTCTGAGCTGACTCTGACCATAGAGGAACAAGACTTCATATTGCAATAAATAGCCTCATGAAAATGTCAGCTCAGTGCTCAAGAGTGGTCTAAAAGGTAAATAGGCTGTTAGAAATTACTCGGGAAGAAATAGGAAAACAAAACAAAGCACCAGTAAGCCTCCATAAATCTGCAGCGTGCTGCCTCTGAAACCGCCGCAGCGGGTTTTTCCTACCCCCTCCAGATCTCAGGAAGGATAAAGCAGAATGAAAAAGGGTGAAAGAAAAGCAATAAGGTGGTTCAAAGTTTTGGAAGGGCTCTGGCTGGAAAAGAAGAAAATGAAGGAAGATGCGACACAAGCGGATAAAATCGGGAGTGAAATGGAAAGAGGGAGCAGGGAGCGAGTGCCCCTGACAAGAACGGTGTGAATGGAGTTAGAAAATGGCAGGTTTTAACCAAGCAGAAGGAGCTGCCCCCCCCAGACTGTATCCATTACTTAATGAGTTCCTTTCCACTGAATGTCAGAGCTAAAAATGTCCGTGGGGCCAAGGGGAAGCCAGAAGACGAGGAAGGCATCGTGTGTGTGTTCACATTCTTGCCCTTAAGCATCTTCTGCTGGCAGCTGTCAGGGGGACGCAGCACGAGAAGGGTTACAGGCCGACCCAGTGGGGTCCAGCTTGTGTTCTTGGAAAAGTGGGGTAGAAAAATAAGATGTCCTGTCTGCAATATCCAACATCGTGTAGGGGATGCTGCAATGGCTGTTGGGTCAGTCTGTCTGAGAGGCTCTGATGGGCCCAGGAGGGCTACACCAAGAAACCCAATCCCATTATTGCTGGGGTTACCAATAATAACTAATAATGATAAACTATGACACAGCAGTCATTTTGGGTGGCAGCCTTTTCTGTTTGCTTGCCTGTTTGTGTTAAAAGCCTTCCTGACAATTTAATAGCCCAGGCACAAAAACTCTTTTACCAAGCTCTTTCCCTGCAATGAGTAATAAGTGAGTGAGCAATTGGAAATTTCAAAGGCTGCAGAAACATCCTTCAAAGAGCCGTGTCTTTATCCCAAGCTGTCCGTGGAATTCCAATCGCTTCCCACGGCTGGCTGGTGTAGGGCCAGATGATGGGGTACAGGAGCTGACTGTTTCAGAAGAACCTTAATTGGACTGGCATTGCTTTCCTCCCCCCTGCTTTTCTCGGATTGCTTCGGAGGTGAATTTATAAGATGGGCTTCTGCGCGGAGGAGCGTTACCCCTTAAATGCAGCAGCTGCACAGAAATATTTGCCTCGCCTTCCGGCATCATCAAAAATAGGTGCAGGAAGTTGTTCCGTTGCTTCAGAGCAGCACAATTAGCTTTGGATATTCAGGCAAATATTATCTGAGGAAACAGTGAAATACAGAGAGTCATTTTGCTCTTTATTTGTGAGTGCAGTGGTGGCCCAGTCTTCCAGTTAGAAAGCTTCACAAAAGCCAATAAAGTAACAAGAGGCTGTGAACATCATTCTAACCCCCTTATTTTTCCTGTGCTCCCTGTATTGTTAGTGATCCCTTGTTAAGTCAAACTGACTTAACACAGCTGAAGAGCAATTTTATCTGCTGCTATTTTTGTTAGAGAGCTGAGATTCCAGCGCAGCTGATGTAACATGCAGCTTGTGAACATAATCTTGGAAAAACAAACCCATTATTTTCTGAAACTTCTTACTAGCTCATTCTATGGAGAACAAAGTTTGCAAAAGCCCACACATGCCACCATCTAAGCCATAAGTGTGAAATTGGGATGTATGGCTTAGTGAGAATGCAATTCATACACATTTCGTTTCTCGAAGCTCTGTTACTGCCATACCCTGATAAGAGATTACATGGAACGGTGCCATCATCTCTCTTTGGGGCAGTCACTGGTCTTCATGAAATACAGAAGTTTGGTGAGCAACTGTCCCAAGAAAGCTGTGGTGGTGATGCTCAGTAACTAACACAGGTCCTGGATCCTCGCAGGAGGCAATGGAATCATTCCACTGAGTTTTGTAGAAATAAAACACAGTACTACTGTATCAGGATTGGTATCCGTGTACTTGAGTTGTTTGTGATATTTGGGATTGGATCCATAGCTAGAATAAACCAGCCTTTCTCAGTGGCTTCTCCGGTTTTACTACAGTTATTGTGCTTGTTGAATCTGAGGCCAGACAAGGCAGTTTGGATCAAGTTGTAGAATTTCATGCATAATTCATTATTTCATGCCTGGCTTTTCTTGGTGGAGCTATAGGCAGCCTCTAGATTTACAGCTCAGCGTGACTGAACGTTGTCTGCTCTAAATTTATCCCCCCGTCCAGGAATGTACAAACCGGTGCTGCAACGCAACTACCTGCGCCTTGAAAGCGGGAGCCGTGTGTGCCCACGGGCTGTGCTGCGAGGACTGCCAGGTGAGCCCACGGGGACACCCCTCACCCGCGTGGGGTGCGTGGATTCCATGGTCCTCCCTTCCCGTTCCGCAGGGGGCAGAATGAGCAAATCAGTATCATTAAGCACGAAGGCACTTGGATGTGCTGCCCCATCCCTGGAGGGGTTCAAGGCCAGGCTGGATGGGGCTTGGAGCAACCTGGTGTGGTGGGAGTTGTCCCT
>JAOTQQ010000002.1:35586966-35600572 GCA_026546715.1 Gallinago undulata | reverse complement strand
TGGCTGCCCCATCCCTGGAGGGGTTCAAGGCCAGGCTGGATGGGGCTTGGAGCAACCTGGTCTGGTGGGAGTTGTCCCTGCCCAGGGCAGGGGGGTTGGAACTCAATCTTTAAGGTCCCTTCCAAACCAAACCATTCCATAATTATATTCTACGTAAGCAATTAAAAAAATTCTCAAGCCATAACAGTTTCTGAAGGAGCCCATCAACAGACTTTTAAAACAGTGTCTATGCTATTTGTCCCTGTTTCATTTGCTCATACAAAACCTCTTCTCTTTTCATGAACTTCAGTATGCTTTGATTTTTTTTTTTTCATGCTGATATGGATGTTGTGCTCTGGCAAGCAGTCATTAAATGTTGGACCCTCCTTTTATGGGAAGACTCTTAAAATATTAATTCTGTCAACAGCATATATATTTTTAATGGCAGATCATCAGCTCTTGTGGACTCCTAACGTACTATAAAAAGCCAACTTGCTGCAGGCGTTCACCTTCTTGAATTCTCAGACCGTCACTTGCATATGGGCTAATAAAGCATTCAGCAAGTTTCCGTTGTGTCTGTGGCAGCCATCTGCCTAAAAGCTCCGCAGCAGCGAGCTATCAAAACACCCAGCGAATGCTTTTTAGCAAGATCAATCTTCATGTCTCTTCGCTTTTTACCAAAGGCACCGTGGTGATGCAGTTAAAATTCAGTGCTGCTCCCAGAGCACACCCATCTTGGGCAGTTGCCGTTGATAAGTCAATGTTCAGATTGGCACGTTCCACCATTGCCCACTAGTTGCCTGCAGCTCTGAAAAAAATGTGGTTACCCGGGGAAATCAGGACAGGAACAGTGACACGGACTAGTTGTATTTAATTATACATGAAGAAGGTCTTGATGCCCATGAGAGAGTGGCGTTTCCATGAGGAAATGCAGCTCCATCCCAGGAAGCTGTCAGGTAGCTGAGTCCAGAGTGAGGTGGGCTGAGGGCTTTGTGAGCCATAATTTACCCCAGAACATAACGTTATGTGATCAGCTGGTCACTGCTGGGTTGTTAAAGCCATATGGTCAACAAGGGTTCTGGTCTGAGGTTTTGTCAGTGTTACAGAGCATCCTTTGCAGGAGGCGCTTGGAAAACTTTGGTTCGTGTTTGAAAACTAACAAAAGGCTGGGTTTACCTTCTGACCCGAGCCACACGAGTGATGTTTGCAGCTGCAGCTTCGGTCTGGCCCTCCTTCCTGCCAAACCCTTCACAACCTGTGTCAAATAAATGTATTTAAAGGGCTGTGTAATCCCTATACTGTCCTCTGCGGTCAGTTGGTGCGGAGCCAGTGGAAAAACCGCTGCAGAACTCTGATTGATGGGAATTACAGCAGTTGAAGGGGTTTTGTTTGTTTTGCAGTTAAAACCAGCGGGGATTTCTTGCAGAGAGTCAAGTAATTCCTGCGACCTGCCGGAGTTTTGCACGGGAGCCAGCCCTCACTGCCCCGCTAACGTGTACCTGCACGACGGGCACGCGTGCCACGGGGTGGACGGCTATTGCTACAACGGCATATGCCAGACCCACGAGCAGCAGTGCATCACCCTCTGGGGCCAAGGTGAGTTTGAGAACCAAGGAGATCTGGTTTTGTGAGAGAGAGAGAGACTCAGAGAAATAAAAAAAAAAAAAAAAATTATTAAAGAAAAAAAAAAAGTGTGCGATTATAGATGGATTTGGAGGAATTTTATACAGTACCCAATCTGTACCTATTCTTTTCTGAAATGGAGAACTGAATAATGAGGGAATCATTTTGTGATTCATTTTAGCCTTGATTTGCTGTCGTGTTCGTTTCTTGCAGCAGGAGGTAGAGAGCAACAGTAACTAGGTTCGTGCTGCAAAACTGCTGCAAATGGCTGGGTGAACTTAGACAAATCATCTAATGGTGACTTTGAAATGGCCTTATGTCATCCTACACAGTGCTGGATGCTCTTGACAGGTTAAAATCACATCCCTTTTCAGACTGGTTTTTAAGCTTCTTTCTGTGCCCTGAATTGCTCATCTGCAAAACACACGTGTCTGTCTACATCCCAAAACAGAGCTCGCTATTTGAATTAATGTAAGATTCTTGTATTATTGTGTGTATTTTGTTAATTGGTGCTACCCTGTAAACCTGCCTCCTGACAGTACTGTTAGTGGAGTATGCACTGAAGCAGAAAGAGATTTTATTCTCCCTTGAGAATTTACTTACTTTTTTGCAAAAACATAACAGCATGAGTTCTTGGGTTATCTGGAACATGATATTCCAGGGAAGCATTCACCTTTCTGTAAAGTCCTGTGGCCTTTCCACTGGAACACAAGTACTAACTCAGCATTTTGCTATTGCCTCCTGCATCGCTGGGGACAAGTCAGGTCTCCTTCAGTATCTCATCCCCTCTCTCAAACAGGAAAAGAGAAGCATTATATAGATTTAACCATTTCTTTTAAACTAACTTTTTTGGCTCCCTTAGCCTCTTTCAATTCATTGTCTCTCTGCCTTCAACTCTGTCCCAAAACTTATGTATCAATATAATGATGCCCAGATGTTTCCCTTGGTCAAAACCCTCATCAGAAATCTGTTGAAGGATTTATCTCTTATCTTCACTCGCAATTTTTGCTTTAAAGAGCATTAAAGCATCTCCAGAAATAATGCCACAGCAGGTTAGCTTGGTCATGTGGGTATAAGAACATGTTAGAGAGGTTCCACTTCAAAATTAAACTCCCCATGTGGAACAAACCACGTACCTGATATATTCCTCCGAATCCCACTCGCGTTGTAGAGATAATATGAGCTCATATAGGCACGTACAATTATAGCCTCCAGTCTTAGTCATACTGGGATTTTCAATCCCCTGGATACAGAAACATTTTCTCTTGTATAAAGCAGAATCTCCTTATGAACCACTTTCCCATGCCATGGAAAGTTACTCAGTTGGACTGTTAATAATTTCAGTTGCTGAGAAAAATTCAGCTAAAGGTCAGGGAGCTGGATTGCTGCAGCTCCCTTGCCAAGTCTGTTTTTCATCCTACAACCCGCTCCAGACTTCCCTAATTCTTTCTTGTCTTCCTGCTTGGGACTATTCAATACGGGCACTGCTGCAGCTGGAGTCTCCAGTGGTGAGGGCTATGGAGGTCTGCTTATGAGAACGATGTTCTTAAGAACAGAGCTCAAACTGACTTTAACTGGAATAGCCTTTTTTGTCTTGGGAATACCCAGGGATAAAGATTTTGAAAGGGAGGATGGGATGTTATCAAACCTGAACTGAAGGGCTTGATTCTTATCACATTGTTGGAAGCACAAGTTAGAAATAATGCCAGTAAAGTAAACCTTCGAAGGGTTTAGTAGATAGGCTTCAAGCCAAACAAAAAGGCCCATATTTTAGATTTAAAGATTAGGGATGTGAATATCCACCATTTGATCACATCTGGTTGGAGTATGAGCTGGAAGATGCAGGGTGGAATGGGAAGAGGGGTAGGTGGGCAAAACAGTTAGAAAAATGTCATGGCACAAATAAAAAAACTTGCCTTCCAGCCTTAATCGTAGCAAAAAGAGAGACGACATCCGAAGATGTTGTCTCTGGACATTGTATGCAAAAGATACATTTGAACCTTTTGCCAGATTGTTGTAATTGATTAAAATTGTTTTCAACAACTACGTGCGTTGGAGTGGAGCGGGTTCTGAAAAAAAAAGAAATCAATACTGTAATGGGAAAACAGATCATAGTTCATTTACATTAATTCCTTTATTCTTCTTCCCAGTAGGAGAAAGCCACACAGAACAAAATGCAATAACTTTCTTAAAATAATATTCAGTATATTGAATTCCTTATCAATGTCTTCTCTTGTATATCCTTCTTTACTCATCAGATTACAGATGTCCAGTAGCCCAATGATAAATGTCAATCTTAATATTTTTAGATCTAGTTAAAGAAAAATGAGGAGCACTGTCAGAGCTTGTTAACGTTAGGTTGACCAATAGGAACCTGTTTCCAGAAAGAGGTATTTGCATTTCCTTGGGCATTTTATAATTTATTTTTTTTTTATTTTCAACAAATAAATTCAAATCAAATGGAGGAATACTTTTGGCTATTCTGCAGTAGCATGAAAAGCTTGGAGTGAAAGGGAGGAGGAGCACTCTGAAAATAGCCATAAATTCCTCTTTAAGACCAAGTCCATTCCAGTCTGCTCCCAGAACACATAAAATTCTCTACTCTCTCACTCTCACCTTAATTCAGGTCATGTTTATCCTTAAGGAGCAATGTGCGTGGATTGCTTGTGACCTTTTTTGTGTCATATTCAAAAAATATCACATTGCACTGATCTGACCTATTGATAGCGCGGCTGAAGGATGCATCGATAGGAATGTGTCTGTGTCATGTCTGGGACTCCACTGGCATTTCCCAGGAGCAACTACATACGCAGATAAAGCCATTTAAAAGAGAAATTATTGATTAATGAAGAATAGATGATTCTCAGCTTTAGACTCATGGCTTTTTCTACATTGACAAGAAAATGATTGGGAAGGGAAGGGGAGGGGAGAGGATGCTTGTCAGTGTGTTTTTCTACATTCCCCTGAGAGGGCCAAAAGCAGTGATTTGGGGGAGCCAATGGCAGAGATTGACTTAATAATTAGAACATACTTAAATTTGTTGCATGGAGATGGCCATTTGTTTAGGCATGAACAGTCTTAATTTTAATGTCAATATTTGTTACAAAGGCCTGTAATTGGTGTAAGAGCTCTGCAGTTTTTTCCAATTACAACTCTATATGCAGAATAGATGGGCTTCCCCATCTATGTTTGCTGACCAAGCTATTGCTAAACAGGTTTTTGGTTGTGTTTTTTTTTGTTGTTGTGTTGTTGTTTTTTTTTAAAATACTAATTTATCCAAGCACTGTAAAAAATTTAATTCAGTAAAAGCAAACCATTTTGACCACCACAGATTTATGGCCAGGTCTTTTCTTTTGGAGATGTGAAAGTCATTAAGCCATGTTCTCAGAGCTAATGAGATGCAAAAAAAATGCATCTCATAAATGCAAAAAATAACAGACCCCATCTTGCTCTTGCACAGACCTGACAAGAGGGGTCACTGAGATGACGAGAGAGGGGCCAAGGGGAGGTTGTGGAAAGTTTGCCTTGCATCATCAGTGCAATAAAATGAACTTAATGAGATATAAAATCCAGGTGCAAATCACATGACAGGGAACTGTATTTTTATGCTCGTATTTATACAGTTGTTGTGGTGCTTGTTGGTACCCTCGGAGCAACAGCACTCCAGTCTTTTAATAGAAGGGTTTCGTTTCCCCCTCCACACCCATAAACGCTATCTTTTTTTTTTTTTTTTCAAAATAAGTCCTGAGACAACGTTGGGAACCAAATTGAAATATCTTTCTTCTTCCTTTCGGGCTGTCAGCCCAGTAACGGGGGTTTCCCTGCTCTGGGAATCAGCACCATGGTCAGAAATTTCTCTCTCCTCTTTTCAGGGGCTCGTGATGGTATTTTCTCATCGCTTGCACTGAGCTGAAATGACACAGCATTTTTGTATTGCTTCCAAAAAACCCAGAAAATACTTTTTTTTTTTTAACTGTATAAGGAGAGAATTGGGCTCCTCAATATACACGTTTGGAGGAAAAAGGAAAAAAAAAAAAAAAGTAGTCTCCAGGCTGACAACTGTAGTAGTGAGCTTTGACCTTCTGCAGTTTCAAATGGCTGATTTAATCCCTTGAATAAGGCTTGGCATGGAAAGGCTGACAGGACCTTAATTACAGGGTCACGATACTATAATTATCAATAGCAAAGTGAAATAAACTCTGCTCATCCAGCTCAAAGCACTTAATAACCGCTGGAAATCTTTCACAAATCATTTTGCCTTTGCCTGTAGAGGTAGCAAAATAAAGAAAGACAGCACTTTCTGCTTCACTTTATATGGTGCAATCATGATAAATGGGTTTCCTCCAGAAACACAACATTACAATTCTCTTCCTTAAGCATCCTCTGAAAACCTCCTTTTAACTTGGTGGCTCCATCTGTTCAGCTTCTTACTCTCTGATATGTTTTCATTTATAAAAAAAGTCCAAATATTGTGAGAAGCCAGTCAGGAGAGGGAGCAGCCATCTGAATCCCAAGCAACAACGTGTTTTGGTTTGATACCAAAGACAGAAATTGAAGCTAGAGTTTGGTTTCCAAGGCGCAGATGATCATTGGGTACCAGGTGTTTTCATACACAGACTGCTCCGAGCCTGGCAGGGGAGCGTTTTTTATACTCCATGAGATCTGTTTTCTTGTCAAGTGTTATTGGTTGGAGTTAAAACTCAGTGTCTGAGCCCTGCAAGGAAGCTGCAGATGTGTTCTTCTTCCTGCAGGCTGCTTTCCATCACGTATAGCGCGCTTGATTTCTGCACTCAAAAAAACCCAATCAAACAAAAAAAGTTTTTCACCAGGTGAAAGGGGAAGACAAATACCTTAAACTCTCTCTGTATTTCAGTGAGCCCTTTCTCTTTTCAGCACCATTTCTCTCATAAGTCTTTGTTGGGTCAGTTGCAGTCAAAGTGCAGGATGTGAGCATTTATTTTGCTTCTGGCAGCTTTTGGAGCCACACGCCGCTCTGGGGACAGTGTGGCTCAGCTCTGGGCTGCTGCTGACACATCTCCAAGGGACCGTCCAGTCTTTGTGAGGATACGCCATTGCCTGAACTGGTTGGGGCACGAGGCCCCTGGCCAAGAGAAAATGAGACCCAAAGCAATTGCGTATGATCACAGTAGATGGCTGGGGGGCTTATTCCTTCGGCGAGGTAGGTCTGAGCAAATTAGTTCTTGCAGATGTGGGGAAAAAAAAGCAGTTTTACTTGGCCTCTTGCTTACAGCATGGTGGTTTGATTTTTTATTTTTTTTTTCCTTTCCTCCCTTTCCCTTATAAAGCTGGCGTAGTATATGCACATGTTAATGTTTATATCAAGCTGAATAGTTAATGTGCCTGCCATGGAAAGACATGGAGGAATCTACATGCTGAAAAAGGAGATTTTACTTTTGTTTTTTGCACAGTGCCTTGTCCGGATGCTTTTGTTGATTTTTTTTATTATTATTATTATTATTGCTTGTGGTTTAATGAAAAGAAGCAAAAGAATCCTGTGTGAGTCCCTTTTAATAGTTCCAGATTTGAGAAATATTCTGAACTCAGCAAGATTGATCGTAATCTTCCAAAGAATTTCAAGCTCTTGTCCTGCTCTCCAGGGAACCAGCAGCTCATATTCTGTTCCTTCTGTGCCTTTCTTTCTGAGTTTTCCAGTTTCAGTATATAAAAATGTTAGAAGGAGAAGAGGGTGCCATCTTAAGCCTCTCAAAGTATTAGTATTTTGTCCTTAATAGCATTAGATTGCTGTTCAGCAGTATACAGTATTAGTTAAGCTTCTGACTGTGAAATGCAGATAATTAATTGAGGCTTCAATCTCTGCGTTATTAGTGAAAAGATCCACATTAACTGGAAGTTTTACAATCATATTTGTGTTTTCGTCTCCAGAAATGTGACCCCTTTTTTTAAAAAAAAAAAAAAAACTTATTTCCCTTTGAAGCCTTTCAAATGGATTCTTCAGGATGGTTTAAATAAATGATATGTTTTACCCACAGTTAGAGGCATACACACTTGGAAGCGGCTCAAAACATTTGAAAAAAATGTAACGTTAACTCAGATATTCTGTTTCTGTTAAAGATCAGGGAACACTGTAGAAATTATATATTCTCAGCCTTTAGGCTATCACATCATTTGTTGCCAGTTCTTTTTGTTTTAGTTTAGCTGATCTATCAAAAGTACAAAAATGTATCTAGCAGATATCTATGAAGAGTTTTAGCCAGTGTATCTCCTTCCCACCTTGTCTCCTCAAAGATAGTCTGTCTATTGGAGTAGTCAAAATGTTGGCAGTGACTCAATTGTGCTATTAATTATCTTAACGGAAAGAAAATATGGGGCAGTAAAGAGTCCTAGCAAAGGGCCTCTTAATTTTGCAAGGACCAACAATTATTGGCTGGAAATAAAAGCCACATTTCACAATAGAATGAAGGGATTAAATTCTAATACCTGGATGAATTCATTGTTGCCTCAATCAAATGAGGGAAGTAGATTCTCCACCTCTTATACATTTCAGATGAACGCGTGTGTCTTCCCCTAGAAGATATTCAGCAGTTGGTCTAAGGAACTATTTTCCAGGGAAAAACGGACAGGAGATTGTCTGTATAAGACATTAGAATCTATGTTCCAATAGTACCTTTGAACTTCTAAAATGTAGGGATGAGTAATCTGTCTGCACAAACATTTCCAGTACTACTCCCATCTGGGAAGTTCCTTTGCCGTTAGGATATGTCTCCATCATGAAATGCTACAGTAGATAAGAACCAGATGCTGCCTGTCTTCCCAGATTCCTCCTCCTACCACCATGGCAGAAAAAAAAACTTTCTTTCAAGTCTGCCTTTCCTCTCTGGATTCACTGAGGATTAAGGTGGGGATGAGTTCCCTTCCTCTCCCCACTACTTCTGCAAACAGCAGTGGATTCTCTTTTCCATGTCATGTGGTCGTGTTTTACAGTCACATAGCACTCTAGTTTGCAACTGGATTTTTTTCTGGTTTCTTGTTCTTCTGAATTGCACTTACAAATGGCTTTCTTGAAAAGTATTTTCTCTGGCTTCAGCTCTTGGGCTCTCAGTAGAATAGCGTGGACTCATGTAAAAAGAAGGGACTTAACCTACCAGCTGCCCTTTGTCTGTCTTCACCAAACTAGATTTGGCATTTGCTAAAAGTTTTTGTGTCCTAGGAGGGTTCACAAGAGGGATATCATCTAGAGAAATTGTGAAAGAGAACCAGTTCTGCATTGTCTATCGCTCAGCAATGCCAAGAGAGGCAAATAACAGTGGGAAACCCGGGCATCCAGGCTCTTCAATTAGCATGCTGATCCAGAGCCACTGTTTTGTTGTGCTTCATCAATATGCAGATCACATCTTACCTTCCCCTAAAGCATCAGCGGAGCTCAAAGAAAATTATTAAAAACACCTTGTATGAGATGAAAGTTCTGATTAGGTTTTTTTTTGTTTGTTTCAGGTGCGAAACCTGCTCCTGGGATCTGCTTTGAGAGAGTCAATTCCGCAGGGGATCCTTATGGCAACTGTGGCAAAGACTCCAAAAGCTCCTTCGCTAAATGTGAACCCAGGTAGGGTCTCCCCCCACAAACACAGGTGGTGGGAGAGGGCTTTGTAACATTAAAAATTATTTAACTAATCTTCAGCTCTGTTTATTTCCCTCAGAGACGCTAAATGTGGAAAAATTCAGTGTCAAGGAGGAGCAAATCGACCTGTAATTGGTACCAATGCTGTTTCCATAGAAACTAATATCCCACTTCAGGAAGGTGGCAAGATTCTGTGTCGTGGTACCCACGTGTATTTGGGGGATGATATGCCCGATCCTGGTCTTGTGCTGTCAGGAACCAAGTGTGAAGATGGAAAAGTAAGGTTCTGAAATACTCCCAAACAAGGAGAACATCACTACCCTCAGGCTGCCAAGTATTTAGTACTAAACTGACCGGTTTTTGCTTTGGGATATATTTTTTTTGCATAAAATAATTGTTTCTCATGCTCACACTGAGTCAGATTTTTACTCCCTTCTTCTTTTGGCCACTATTCTGGATTTCGGATTTGCAGATGCAATAAAAGTTGCTTAAGTTTATTACTAATTTTTTTACAGGGTGGCCCCAAGTTTCTGTCCATGCAGGGTAGAGGTTTTCTGCAAAATAAGTACAGCAAAATACATTACAGGATTGTGAATGAATTTATGAGGAGTTCAGTGTATTCACTTCCACAGTGTCTATGGCATTGCAAAATTGTCATTAACTTCATTTTAGATTTCAAAATGTGTTATATCTGCTGATTATGGCTCCCTCCCTCTCTCTTTTCTTGCAGGAAAAGCTATCTCTGTATACACTATTAGAAAAGTAGAAACCCATTGATGCTTGGCCACCAAAGCTGATTTTTTGCAATCGTATTTTTGAAAACTTTGTGAATTATCCAATGTAAATGTAGTCCAAATTTCATATGGCTGTCCCATTCTTTGGTTTTCTTTTGTGAGAAAAGGAACAGAGAAAGGTGGGAGACAGCCATGAATTTACAGGGGGGGAACAATGGAAAAAAGCCCAAGAACTACTGAAATGAAGAGGGTTTCCACAGCCTTGGGGGATTACTTGCAATAGGAGGGAAAAAAAGTGCTTTGGTAATTTGTGGTGAATTCAAAATAAGCTTCTGCATTTCTGAATGCTTTTGAGTTCTGCTGGATTATCACACTGCACTGGGAACAGGTTTAAAATACGTCCCTAATGAAACTACAGCTCTGTTACAGGAAAACAGCCCTTACAACATTGCTAAGTTAATCTGTTATAAAATGTCTTTTCAAAGAAAATTTAACGCTGGGAAAGCACCCCATTATGTTTTACTAATGAGTATTTAATCTTTCTAATCTATCTAATCATACACATACACGCTATAGAATACACAGGCTAATACTTATGAAATTGTATGTTTTACTTTGAGGACATTAGTGCATTTGTATTATGGATTAAGAATATGAATTTAAATATTCTTGAGTTTTCTGAGCTGAAGATACACAATTTGAAATGCAGCCATTTTAATGTGATCAAAATTCTGTGAGCTACTGCACTATGAATATTTGAATTGTGAATGCTGCTGTAATCAGACCATATTCTCTACATGTGTGCATGTTGATGCCAATTCACTCTAATTTCCTTCCCATTTTTCCTTCTCCCCAGGGGATAAGTGCCCTGATTAAGCATCCCTGTCGTCTCCTTCAACACTATTCCCTGCTTAATGCTAATTATTGTGACTGACTTTTAGTACTACTGAACTGAACTGCAGTTAAACATGAGCAAAACTGTGCAGTGATTTTTTTTATTATTATTATTTTTTGGTCAACATAGCATAGCAACAGTTATTCCATACCTGATTTCTTCTTTCTTTCAATTTTGGGTAGGATAAATTCTCATTACTGACATCTTCATCAGTCATTTAATTGCTTGATGGTATTATTAGATGGTACTAATCTTGCTTTACCTCAATTTTCAGCAATATTGCCAGAGTGAAGCTTACCTACAATGGAAAATTAAAGAAAAATTGAGTTTTATTACTTTGCATATGCCATTTGTTTACTTCCATTTCCTATAAGTTTATTATTACACTTTGAATATTGTTGCTTTATATTTGACACCCAAAAAATGTTTAGCTTGGGGAAACTCCTAGAGAGGTCTAAGTTTTGCTGAAGCCCAGTGATAAGCCCATGTACATCAATGTCCTCAGCTGAATATTCTGGCTGTCCTGGGCCCGAGTTCTGTACTAGCACGGATAAGTATTGCACTATTGATGTAAACAGAATTATGCTAATTTACACTGAGGGGGGATCTGAACCTTTCCTTCAGGAACCACCTGCTCCTGTGAAGACACAAACACAGCCAGATCAGATACATGAAAGGATCTTGCTCAACTCATTCCCAGTCTTGGAAAAATGCCAAATAATGTTTTTTTTTTAAGTTGGCTTAAAAACACCAAAGTCCCAGCAGCTCCCTATGAGTTCCACTTCAGTGAAACCCTGAGTGTTTATTTACACAAGCTCAGCACATCAACCAAATACGAACTATGTCTGAAATTCAGGATTGCCCAGGATGCTGAATTGAGAGCCGTGTTCAGCTTCCATAGGGTTGGACCTAGAAGACTCACAAAGGCATAATAAGAAGAAGAAAACATCCAATTCTAGTGTCCTTATCTTTTTGTCAATGTAAACTGTCAATGCAGCATGTGTATTGGGAGATCTTTCACTGCTAAAAGAACCGTTGATGGATGAGGAGATGTAGAGAGCTGGAGAGGGACACGATGCCTTGTGGGCGCCAGAACTTCTGTCCCTGTTAAACCTCCTTTTCTCTTATTTTGCAGATTTGCCTTAATCGCCAGTGCCAGAATACGAGTGTTTTTGGTGTACATAAATGTGCAACCAAGTGCCATGGTCGTGGGGTAAGCATTATAGGAACACTTTTTTTACCATCAGTCAATAAACACTGGACAAAAAAATCGTTTTATGTAATAGCTTTGGGGTCTGTGATTGTTTGTAATATATCAGTCAAAGTCACTGCAATACTTTTTTATTATGTATTTCCATTTTCAGTGTCCCTTATTTGAACTGCAAGCAATGAAATTATTTTTCTTTAACAAAGAAATATTTATCAGGTAGTAATTATCTTGTCCTTAATTAACAATCTGTGATAAAAAGGAATATTGTGATCTTCAAAGCAATTTAAAGCCTAACCTTCCTTTGTGAAGAATTCCCATTAACATTTAAAAAAATACAGTTTCTATGTGGATACAGAGAAGTTAAAATGTGCATTTGAATCGAGATTCAAATGGAATAGCATTTCCAAAAGGATTAAAATAAAACCATATTGATGAGTTTCATGGCATGAAAGTGGTGCAGGATGAAAAAGTTGATGATATCAGTTAATAATATCAAAGAGTTTTGAAACCGAGTTTATATTATGAAAATGTTAATTATGTCAAGCTATGCCTTATTAACTTTGATTTGCTGATGATCTGTTTGTTTCTGTGAAAAGCTGTGGCAACCACATTGGAAGAGGCATAGGAAAGTCTCTGTCCTCTCCTGAGAAGTGAAATCAAATTAAAATCCTTTCTTTTATCATTTCACATTTGAAAAAAATTGCGGTGTTGATGGTGCTGCATTGTGCTGGAACAAGCATCAGCTTGGACTGGCATCTTTATGTCTATATGATGGGGAACCTCTGGTGACTCCTAAGTAGCAAAAAATGACCTCGTGGAATCATAGATGGGAACTCCTGTAGAGATTTAATTTAAAAAATAATGCTTAACAAATGATATTTTTAATTATCTTGTTGTCTCTGAAAAGTAAATCTTTTTTTTTTCTTTTTGCATTTTACATGACCACAGCCAGTGAATGATATTTTAATACTCTGCAGACACAGCCAGTGCAGGCTTTCTGAAAGCCATCCAGCTGACCTTGCCAGAAAAAAATGCATATTTGCAATGTCCTGTGTACTACAGAAACTCATTTATTAATCTATTGTGTGGTTTCTGCATGGTGGTGGTAGATCAGTGTTAGCACAGAATTAAGGACCATATTGACAAGTAGCCCTAAACCCAAAAATTTTCCTTATAAATAATTTTGAGCAGCTACATATGAGTGTGCCAACTTTCTCCTCTGCAGCAAATTTTACCTCCATTCAGTTCATGTTTTCTGCCAATAGAGCAGGGAGCTTTGGCCTCTGCATTAGTCACAGAGCCACTGCTTGGGTGGCAGCAAAAGGCAATAAAAAGCAGCCCTTCTTTTGATGGGTGTTTGTTCGGGACCCTGGGACCACCTGCAGAAGAAGCCTTGAGTCTACTGGCCCCTTCTGCTCTGTGCAGTGGGAACAGGCTGGTGTTAATGATGGTGATGGCTTCAAACTAGAAGATGGTAGATTTAGAGTAGATATTAGGAAGAAATTCTCTGCTGTGAGGGTGGTGAGAGCCTGGCCCAGGTTGCCCAGAGAAGCTGTGGCTGCCCCATC
>JAOTQQ010000002.1:35547999-35586720 GCA_026546715.1 Gallinago undulata | reverse complement strand
AGGGGTTCAAGGCCAGGTTGGAGGGGGCTTGGAGCAACCTGGTGTGGTGGGAGGTGTCCCTGCCCAGGGCAGGGAGTTGTAACGCTGGGGGATCTGAGCAGTGATGAAATCAGTATGCAGACTAGAGCCAGCCCTTGATGGATAGGAACATTCAAGTGGGCTGACAAAGCTTTACGGCGTTAATAGCGTAGAGAGACTCTCGTTCCTATGACGGCAGAGAGAACAGAAGTTAGAAAGCAGATAATGTTGCTCCTGGAGGCAACGAGAGAATAAGACTTAAGAGGTGTGTGATTATCCTTATATTATTGAAGTTGTCAGCTGGTGCAACTCAAACGATTACCTGCCAAATAAATAATGCTTTTTTTAGCATCCCTGTTATTCCGTGGCGTCTTGCATTCAGAGTTGCTCTGTGTCCTCTTAGTTGTCCCAACAGGCAGATACCAGCAGCCCATCCCTTTCCTTCTAGAAGCTTTATTTCTTTTAGATGGGTCACTATCTGATTAGGAGGCCTTATCAGCCAGTACTTCTCTCAGATGTACAGAACAATCCTCTTCATGTCCAGTCGTTTGTCTTGTTTTGCAGGTCTGCAACAATAAAAAGAACTGTCACTGCGAGGCTGACTGGGCCCCCCCCTACTGTGACAAGCCAGGGTTTGGTGGCAGCATGGACAGTGGACCAATTAGGCAAGCAGGTTAGTAGTAATTCACACCTTTACCTGCTGTTCCCATGACAAAGAGTGGAAATACAAAGTGTCCTCTTGTGAGAAACGAGCAAGATTGGGAAGTAAGCCAGTAAATCAAATGGCTTAATCCAAACACATTGGCACCAACTTGAAAATTTAGTGAAGCAAAACCAAAGCTGGAGGAGTCCATCAACCTTCTTGCATAACTCAAGGCACAGTGGTCCTGGCAGGTTCTTTTCCTTGCCTCTCCTTGCCTTTCTTGGTTTTCTTTTAGGATACATGGTCAAGTTTAGTAGCTCACTGCAATAAGTAGGAAATGGTATTGATTTAAACTGAGGATTGGGAACTAACTCCCACTCCTGAGCTAATCCAGTTGCCGTGGTAGATGAATGCTGCAGTACTCTTGGATTCACCTTGAGATGCACCAAGCTCTGGTGTTCTCCACTCAGTGCATCAGGACAGGACCACCTTATTGTACACATAACCTGCTTCTGTAGCTGTGTGCCTAACTAAGAGTGGATATTGCAATGATTATAAATGCCAATTTATTGCATAATCAAAAATCAGAAATATATCTGATATTGTGCTTCTATGGAGGATCTTTTGTATTTCGGAAAATAGCAGATTCCTGACTATCTCAGATTAAAACTACATTTTATCTATAGCTTCCACACATTTACCCGAAGTTGCCCTCATGTATAATAGTAGTTGGAGACGTGCATTTTCTATAACTTGTATTTCAATTTCCCCCTATTCAATCTGCAGAACATTGGCTATAGTATCTTACTTCATCTTTGGCCAACCTCAGAAGGAATTATTTCTACACGTTGTGAACTTTTATAGGATCTGATAATCATCACATGCCAGTTTTCCCCCAGAGTACTGTAACTGCAGTGACTTCCACAGAGATGTTTCTGATTTGTGCTGGAGTAAGTGACAGCCCAGGCACTCTACTCCCACATACATATATAAACTAAAACTTGCTGGAAAAATGATCTGCGTAGTTTCATACGAATAACACTATTCAAACCCAAAATAGACTGTATTCTCTACATGCCAGATCCTGCAGTGAATTGTAATACTGGATTTATGACATCACAGTCATTTCCATGACAGAGCTTCACATTATGATTTCACTGTTGAAAGATTTTTTTTTTTTAAATACCTACCAGTTGGTAAGACAGCAAAGAACCGTGCTCAGGCACTAAACAAGTGTGATTACTTGTGTGCTAAATGTTTTCTTTTAAGACTTGCTCTAAAGAATTATAGTCGATTTTCAGCTTACCTGAAAGCTAAGTATCATGGGGAACTACAAAATATATTACAGTAATGTGCTGCACAGACAGCACTAACTAGAGAAGACAAATATAGGACATCTTTGATAATTCTTGCACTTTCTGTTTTGGAAGCTAACTCTTCAATTCAACAGAAAATTATTTTAACAATAGTTTAATATAGCGTGGTAGTTCCACTATTTTTCTCAAAAGACAGTGCTAACATTCAGTAATACTGGGAATAAACAAATATGGAAATTGCTAGGGGACCTAATTTTCTAGTGCTGACACTTGCATTGGAATGTGAACACTTGATGGGGTGGCTTGGATTATAAGCAGAGGAGTTTGCACATCTCTAAATCAAATTACAGAAGGATTAGCTCAATAAAATACTTTCACCTTAGTCAAACACAGCTCACAGTCTCATTAGTATTTAGTAACTGATTTTACCCAGCTGACTTAGAATAAACGTACGTGTTTGACACTCTGTATTTTTCTTGCAAAGAAGCCTTAAATATTTAATTGTTAGGTAGAGATGTTAATTAATTTAAATTGCATAATCTTAGCTTATTAATTTTATTAATCTTTTAGAGGGATTTATTACCCTGCAGTGCTCTAAGGTAAAAAGCGTAACGCTTCACGCCCCATCAAGCCCCAGGTGGAGTTTGTTCGGTCAGTGCTGCTGACTGAGCATCCCGGGGAGCTCCGGCCAGTAGAGGAGAGCCAGCTGGCTGGAAATCAATCAGGATAAGACCGAGACAGTGATGATAGGTTACCAGAGCAAAAGTATTAAAGCTGTTGCTCCTACTGCAGGCGGGTGCATTTTTTCGGTCAGCAGACCCGAAGAACCACAACAGCCTCTCCTCCAGCCAACGACCGTATCACGTAGCCATAAGGATCAGAGCTGCTGCTTGCCTCCTCCTAAAAATAAGGCTTTCTCTCAGCTGCAAGTCATCTAGTCAGGGTTCACCTCGCCGTTGTGCCTCGCTCAGGTCCCAGCAAGGTACTTAAAGCAGCTTAAAGCAATCTGAAAACCGGAACAAGTCCAGAAGGCGGCAGCCCGTTGCAAAGCAGAGCATCACGGGGAGAGCACACGATGCCGTTGCTGAAGGCTTTCCTTCCTCGCTTGCCTCCAGATCCAACTTGACAACCATCTGGGCTCAACCACAGTAGCCCAGATTTCAGACTGTTTTCCCAGTGTTAAAGCACAGCGAAACCTTTAAAATGTGGTTAGAAAGGAGTTAGGGTTACGGCTTGTGTTTGAGGGGCAGAATATTTAAAAGTTTACATTTTACTCCAGCCATGTTTTATGTATTCCTGTCCCTTTTCTCTCCCTCTCAGCCTCTGTCTCCCTCCCACCCTGGCAGAAGGCAGCCCATGAAGAAGCTGCCAGTTGGCCTTGCTACGGGTGGGTGGCTGGATGAGGACAACAGTTCATAGACCTTATGTCCCATTTTCAGGTGACAACCTAACCATGACCTCAGTACATGTGCAGAGAGAGTACAGGGAGATGTTCGTGTTTGGACCCAGATATCTGACTAAAATAGAATAGTTCAGTTGGAAGGGATCTACAGTGCTAGATTTTAACCAATGATTACCTTCACCAGCATAGCAGTGAGGAACCTGGGCCAGGCAGCAGTGTCCTGCTCCATCCACATCACACATTCCCATAGAGGTGGCTCCTGGTAGACGTTAACCCAATGTGTTTTGTTGCAGATAATAAGAGTTTAACCGTAGGAGTGTTGATAACCATTCTGTGCCTTATCTTTGCTGGATCAATCATGTATCTGAAAAGGAAGACTTTAATGAGATGGTTGTTTACAAGTAAAAAGACAACAATAGAGAAACTAAGGTATGATTGTTTTTTCTAATTATACTCTAATAGACATTAGTAGAAAGTATCTGTCAGCATTGCAGCTCTCAGCTCAACGTTCATCACAGAACGATGTGAATATTTTAGGAAGAGCCAGCCTTAAAAATATTCATCAAGTATTAACAGCAGCGTTTATCCTGGTTTAGCTCAACTTTATCGATTGTCAGTAGATAATGTAGGTTTTGCTTTGACTCTATACCTCTTCTGTGATAAAAAAAATAATATAGAAGTGACGGAAGTATTGCCTTTATTTTCATTTGCTTGAAATAGTTTCATTACATTGCGTGGCCTTTTATCTAAACCCAGTTGAGTGAGCTGAAACTTTCATATTCGAGGTCATTACTGTTTAAATGCTAGATTCATTAGAATAGTCTCTTGGGTGTTACAAAGCTGCATTTCCACAGATTGCAGAACCTAATTTAACAGACTACTGGTTTCCAAAAAATCAATATTTATTTTTATTCTTGCAGGAGCACTAGACAATTTTTACCTTCCTTGTTTACTATAACAAGTCAGAAAGTCCTTGCAAAATCTCATTTTAAAAACAGGCTACTGTTTAAAAACATGTTCTAAAGCGGAATGTTGTGCTCAGTAAGTATATGTTTGTATTGCAGGTCTGTCAGTCCAGCGAGACCTTCCAGTTCATCTGAGCCTAATCATGTTCGTACCACGTCTCTCAGCAAAAATCTCATCACGAAGCCACAAAATACAAACATGCAAAAAGTGAGTATAAATAAAGTATAAATAAAAAAGTAGGGGTGGGGGGTTGTATGAAAACTCCCATGTTATTTATTTTGTTTCTCATTTAAGTAATTTTTTATAACACACTTATTACAGGATCTTAATTTCATGCAGAACTAACAATATGTAAAATGGGGAGAAGATGTAGGCTTCAAAACACATTTATGGCTTCCAATTTTTAGACAGGAGGAGATGTTAGGTGGAGAAAAGAAATAATTTAGTCTCCAGGACAGAGCCATTGGCTTTCACCAGAGCACAACATCTAAATGGTGAAGGATTCCTGCTTGAACAGGACTCTGGAAGCTTTTCTTCTCTGGTTGCAGAGGTGTTGAAGGTAGATGAAAGCAGAGTAGAAGAGAAAAGGAAGCGAATAACATAGATTTTACAGATTTATGTCAACTCTTGAAGTTTATAGCTTTTGGTTGGGGTTGTTTTTACAGAGAGACGGTCCAAGACGGCCGCTGCCGTACCAGATCATTGACATCAGTAACCCCGTGAAGACACAGGATTTGCCACAATTAAAAACGCCGCAGCGAGTCCTACCGCCCCTGCCCCAGCTGCCGTGTCACCACGCCGTGCCTGAGAGACCCTTGCCAGCCCACCCTTCGCTGAGGGTCGCCCAGGTAACCATTGACTTTCTTCACGCTTCTATTTAATATTTGTTTGTGAGCATCTGCATGTGGTGAAGAGGAACAAAGCCTTTTCTCATCTTTCACATTGGTCTTTTTATACATCATTTCCTTTAGATTTTCTACAAGTTTAGAAGTGCGGTGTAGATATATCAGTTTATGCCAACTGAGGCTGTGATGCTAAAACTAAAGATCCTGAACCCTCTCTTCATCACTCAGAAGGCAAACACAGGCTCATTTGCCAGCTGCCCAACCCCAGGGGACAGCAAGGTGCCAAACACAGGGATATAGTTTAGGAAGTCAACTTGCAGATGTCTTGTGCAAGAGGAAAAGGTACACATTAGCTTGACGTGCTTCTCTTCTGCCAAGGGCTCTGTCAATTGCATTTACTTTTGTTCCAGAACATAGACCTGAAAAGCTGACTTAAAATTACCCACACTGTTTCCCGCAGACACAGCTTTCATTGCGATGTTTAAGTAGAGCTGGCAACCCTTTTTTTTCTTTTTTTTTTTTAATAAGCCACATCTCAAGGTGATATTCAGGGTAGAAGAAGTTGACCGTGTAGCTGTCTATATTAAATTGTCCCTTTTCTTGTCACTGGCTTCTCTCTTTTAGTTGCATTTGTAGCGTGACGGTGTCTAAGCAAAGGAATCAGGCACCCAGCTATTTCTGTTTAGTTGACAACATGCTATTCTGGATATAGTACAAGATTAAAATGAAGTGAATGTCATTATCACCAAGCTATCTTAAGTGAGCATCTTATTGATTTGGATGCACACACTGCAAGTCCATCCTCAAATAGCTATGTCTTGAGTGACTGTGCCTGAACCTACTGGGATGTCCAAGGACAGAGCACATTCTTCCCACAGCAACCTCGTGAGCTATCCTGAGACACGTTCCCAATGATTTATAGGAGGATCTGGCTACGAGAAACACTCGCTGCAGTGCGGTGCTTTGAAAAGTGGTTGTAAAAATAACACAAAAAAGGGATGAGACACTGCTGAGTTCACTTATGTATTATGACAGCAGAAAAAGTGTGTCTAGTCTTAATTTTGTCTAAGTCTAAACACTGAATCACTCAGGTTAGACCAACTTTTATAAGTGTTTAAGCTTTTTCTTCTTTACTCTTCCATCTTCCTAGTCATTTGTTTTCCCTTTCAGGGGAACGGGAAATACTGATTCTTTCTAAAATCAGATATATAGGAAATCTGAAGTAGTCATTGATTTGTGTTGGTTTTGTCTTTACCCCTATGGTTTCATTGTTTATTTTCTTACATTCCTTAAATCATTCTACATATTTCACAGTGGTCAAAGTTAAGATTTTAAGTAAACATGTTTTTCTCTTTCTTAATCAACTGGTTCCATTAAAAAAAAAAAAAAACAAACCACATATAGAGAAAGAAATTTCTTCTCTTTCTTCTTATCTAGCAACTTCTGAGGTTAAGCTATCTCCCACTAGCAGAAGACAGATGGAGGAAAGGCTTTCCAAGAAAAAGTAACCATTTCTCATTCTGACGGTGCATCTGTATCTGCCCCAGCCTGTCATCACACATCCCAGCAGCCCCATGCACCACTACAAATCACGTTCCTAAGCGCCCTCCCCTTCAAATCCCACAGAAAGTGCAAGGTAGAATATGAGATCTCTACTACTGTCACTACAGACTGACAGATCTGAAACTGCCAAAAAACTTTTCAGTTTGGCAGATGGTTCCTCCATCAAGAAAAATATCGCTGTTTTCAATTTTCAGTTGCTGCATGAAACAGAAGTAGGACAAACAGGGGATCAACTCAAGGCAACCTAGTAAATAAGCAAGAGTGACTTCTTTCAAAATGTCCATAACCTCAATCCAAGATTGTCAGAAATAGCTACTTTTTATATCTGAGGGACAGAGAAAACACTGTATGGGAAGAAAATCTTTTCTTCTGAAGTTAACAATTTTACTCCCCCAAAGCTGGGAAGAAGTAAATTAACTTGAGAATAGTTTGGGTCTAGTTTATATAGATACTACTTACTGTATTGCTTCAGCACTCTTTTGGAAGTGCATCCATCAGGTCATCAAGAGGAAGCACTTTAAAAATCATTGCCACATTCATAATCTCATCCAGATGCTCAGGACTGCAGTGCAGTGCTGAAGAGTATCCAAAACTGTTTGCTCTTTCTATGGCTTCACAGCTTGGGCTTGTCTCCCCATTAGAGTTATATTTATACCATCAATGCTGTTTTAACGTACTTCCTCACATGGATGTTTCTTCTGGAATAAGAAGGCCTAAAGAATTAGTTTGGTTTAGGCATCAAAGATTATCTTAATGCTCAGCCGTGAGAAGATGCTCACTGCACTGTTCTAGACCCACACATGTGGATTAGACATTCCAGCCAGCTTCCCCTGCAAAAACGGGGAAAAACACAAAGGGAAAGGGTCCCATCACTACTCTGAGCTTCTCAGAAAGCCGATCTTTCCCTGCTCCCAGGTGTTGCAGGTGGCGATGGGACACAGGGCACAGTTAATAAACACAAAGAAATAAACAAAGACAGTTTTCCTCTTGTTTTGTTCATTCATCCTTACCAGATCTTAAGTTCTTCAGACCTCTGTTTCTCCAGACTGACCTCTGTCTCTCCAGACTGCTGAGTCCGGATTCCTTCCTCTTCTTAATTACGGTACCTAAGCATCCTGCCAATTGATGAGTAAATAGAAATCATGCAATAACAATTAGGGACTGATCAAGCACACAGCTGAATACTCATGTGATCAAACTAATTCATGTGATTAATCATGTAAAAGTACTTGAGGGAAAAGGCCACTTCTATGGAGGCAATCAAGGCAATAAAGGCTTTATGGTGTTCAAAGATGCATTATTTGTTTGTTGTATTTATAATGCTGATAGGTTTGCATTTGATACAAGCGTTTTTTGAAATGCTGTTATACTCGATGTGTTGATATATATACCTTCCCATGTAATAAATATCATGACTTTGAAAAAAATTATTATAGAAGTAACTTAAATTTATATTTACCATAGAGGTAATTCAGTTATTTAAAAAGTATAAGTCTCTTCTGTGATCTAATTTGTTACAAATCGGTATATTTTACTTTAAAACACGTATGTCAAGATTTCATTGTGTAAGAAATTTGGTGCACAAAGTACCCTTTGGTTAATTAATACTGATGGTAAGACAACTTCTCTTAATAGTTTTAGGGTTCTAGTTCTGTGTCATGGGAAAGATTATGTTTTGAAGAACTTCTTGGCAGATGTTGAATTAAGGTCTGTGACTTTCAACAGGATAGTGAGATTTGGCTACTACCATAAGATAAAACAAGAAATTTTTTTTTTATGTTTTTATATTTGTTTTATGTTTTTTATGTTTCTCATTTACTCAAGACATAGTACATGTTATGTCAATAGTGAAAAAGAAAAGGGAAACTTTATACAGCTTTAAAATGTAGTTTGTGGTAAATTTCAGATGACTACATATGAGGTTTTCTGAAGCTCCCTGTTTTCTTCTTTATCAAAATGCCTACTGATAGTCAACCTGCATTTGCTTCTTCAAAGAGCAAACATTTGCCATGAAAAGTAAGAAAACAATAGAATGCTCAAAATAAATAAGGAAAATTGTCCTTTATTCATGAGCAATTTGTGCATCTAATTGCTTATAAGCTCTTGCTTCTTTTCAATCAACATTTCTAATGATAGCTGTGGCATATTAATAATACAGAATTGCACAGAAAAAGCATGACCATGCAATTCAGAGCGTAGAAGGATCTGAAGGGAGTTTTTGGATGTATTGGAGAGTTTTTGTATGCCCCAAGCAAGTCCCTTAATCTATCCCAGTTCCTCATAATGACGACCACAAATAGACATGTTACCATGTTTGCAATGTTTCGAGGACCACACAGAAGAGACATTAGCTCATGCCTGACAGCAGATGACTTCTGTTCTTTATTAATGAATCATTTAATTCCACAGAATGAAAGCACAGCAGCATCTCTAAAAAAAAATTACACAGATGCTACTAATTCTAACTAGATTTAAGCAGTTTGTTTCTGTGGTCATCTGAATTTGCATTTTAAAGTTGTTTCTAGTATTTCCATCTTTTTGTATAACTCCTTTTACAGTTTGATGTAGTCAATCTGTGTTTTCTTCATTTACCATCAATTAATCATCAACTCCAGTATAGATGCACCCAGTATTTCTAGAATAAAGAATCAAAAGAAACATAATTGTCAAAATACAGTGTTAAAACTTTGGTTTTAAATTTAAAACCCTGTTGATTAAAATGTCTTACTCATTTAAATATATCTGGTCACAACTACCTTGAACTCATCTTCAATTTAACTCAATTGTTGCTGTGTTAAATACGTTATGCTAGTGCCAAAGACTAATATGTTTTATTTTCTAATATGTTTGTGTTTCATAATAGGAAACCCACAAACCAAACCCTCCTCGGAAGCCCCTTCCAGCAGACCCTCTGACCAAGGCGCGCTATAGCAGCCAGGGTCCAGCCGTTCCCCGACAAACAAAAGCTCTGCCTCACGTTACTCCCATAAGGTTAGTTCTCCACATCAAAACGCCTCCATTATTAGCACTATGTTCAATTATAGGTCTTGAGTGACTATGCCCTGCTATAACTATTGCTGAGAACTATGCAAAACCCATTTTCTAGTAGTTTATATAAAAAGTCACGCAGTGTCAGATTAATTTCCATTGGGCACAATTGCACCACACAAATATGAGAATTTATGCTACATTGGAAGGTTGGGCTGTAAGCATCTGACTGTATGTTTACAAAAACAGCCCAATAAATACAATTTGTCTCCAAAAAATGAGTTGTTAAACACCAATTTCAAGAGAAACAAAGCTCTTAGAGAAAAAAAAAAATCCTCCTCCGACCACCTGCAAAACTGGGCTGAGACCTGAAGGCTAAGATCAACCACCAAGAAAAAAAATTTTTCATTCACACATTTCACAATGGAACATCAATTTATATTATCTGAACATAATACCCAAAACATTCAGAAAACACACAAATTGTACACTTCCAAAAGAGGATGTTGAAAAAACATAACCTGGAAGTGAAATAACTACACCCGATGTTAATGGGCACAGTCACATGATATTTTCTTACCCAATCTTCTGCAGTTTCCTACAATTAAAAAGTGACCTCCAAGGAAGATAAAAATAGTATTTTAAGCTAGAGGAGTTTCACTAGTGAGACACTTCATGTTGATCAGAAAAATTAAAAATAGAATCAAGTAAGTTTCCTAATATTTCCAACAAAAAGTATCTAGAAAGATACTCTGAAACTATCTCAAGCTAACTACTATAACTTTTTGAAACCAGCTGCTACTTTCCAACCTTAAGTAGCATTTTTTGAACAGGTGCAAAATTGATGAGCATCCAAAGAAATAAAGAGTTTAAATAGCAACACCTGAATCATTAAGCTACCCTGTCCACTGGCCGGGCAGTAATTAAAACACGAACTGAAAAAAGAGGAGACACCTGGTACCATTAACTCTTCTCTCTTCTTGTTGGGACTTGTTTATATAGTAATACAGAATAATAGAATGGTTTGAGTTGGAAGGGACCTGAAAGACCATCTAGTTCCAACCACCTGCCCTCGGCAGGGACACGTCCCACCAGACCAGGTTGCTCAGATCTCCTCCCAGTATGAGATGGGATGATATGAGCACGTCCCATGCTACGTGTCTGAAGTTAACTTTGATACTACTCTAAGAGGTTTTACCATTCATCTTCCTGCCTCAAACATGATGCTGGCAGTGAGAACGAATGAAAGTTTATTTTTTTCTTAATTAATCTTTCCTTTCTTTCCAACAGACCTGCTCCTAAGCATCCACCACAAGTACCCAGGTCCAGCAACGCTGCTGATGTGAAATGACTAGAAAATGAGACACCTTTATTTTAAAAAAGTGAAGACAGAAGTTTGCACTATCTTTAAACTCCAGCTGGAGTTCATTTTTATGACAATACTTAGAATTTTTAATGTTTAAAACAGCATTATTTTTAAGAATTCTGAGCTACTGCCTTTGGTGCTGTGCTGTGCTATGGTGCTCTGTATACTTGCTCAGGTACTTGTAAATTATTAATTTATGTTGAATATTTATTACAGTGCAGTGCACTGTAGTAGATATTTTTACCATAGCTGAGTTTTCCTAAAAAAGGAAGCCTTTTTTGTAATATTTCATTGAACTTGAATAATTCTGCTCTATTGGTCCTCTATAGACTTTTTAGTTTTGATCTATTCTTCAAGGAGTGCTGATACTCAAGGAAAAATCAAAAGTATAAGCAACTCAACCTCAATGGTTCATAACAAACTTTTGAATAAATATGTCAGGGTTAAAAAAAAAAAAAAAAGTCTTCTGGAACATGGTGAAATGCCCGATATCTGCACACGGATGTATTTAACCAAAGTATCACTCAGTCTTAGCAGTTGTACTGTAATTTCAGCTTTCACATTACTGTTTGAAATTGTTGAGGAATCTGTGCTGAAAGAGGACGTTCATTTTGGACAAGTTCTCTTACTGAACAAGTACTGTATATCATGAAACTGTATTTTTTTTAACCTCATTTTTTCCTCAAACGCAATATGGTTAGTACGTAGTAATGCAGATATCGGGCCTTCCAGTGTCATTACCTTTTTGATGCTTTGGTGATTAAGTTCCACTTGTAGTGTGTCAGGCAGGACCATCTCACTATGATGCGTAGCTCTCCTGTTTAGACCGACAACACGTTACATGCAGGGGCTGGGGGGAAGCCAAGAAGCGTTAGAAAGAACCCACATTTTAAGAATCAACTATTATACTTATTTCTTTTGCCTCATTGCTCTGCTTATCAACTGTATTTTGCATATTTACTACTGTTTTGTATTTAACTTCTAAAATATTGTTCTGGGTTTCTTAATTTTCAAATCAAAATGTGTATTTTAATACATAGACTTTGGTTATCCTAAAGAAGTGGCAAAACACAAATCATCTCTTCGTTATGTGGTAGCATTACACCTGATCTCTTCTGTACCTTGGCAGTAGCACTGCTGAATACAGTTGTTTCAACTATGCTGTAATAAAAACAGTTTTCAAATATCAGTTGAAATAGGAGAAGGAACTATAACCTTATATAGTTTAGTTTCCTCATTGCTTGTACTTTTTGTTTCTTTAAGCAAAAATAAAAGCATTGATAGAAACTTGGATATCATTTCAGTAAGTGTAATTCTATTTAATTTTACCAGTTATTCCCCATTGTAGCAACACAGCGCTCATGTTTATTGATTAAATAATCTATAGCTTAGTTTGTTGCTGAACAGCAAAGTAAAAGCTTCACACATGCAGTTCACAGAATCATAGAAGAGTACAATGGTTTGAGTTGGAAGGGACCTTTAGGTGCATCCAGTTCCAACCCCCTGCCCTGGGCAGGGACACCTCCCACCACACCAGGTTGCTCCAAGCCCCATCCAGCCTGGCCTTGAACCCCTCCAGGGATGGGGCAGCCACAGCTTCTCTGGGCAACCTGGAGAAGGCTCTCACCACCCTCACAGCAAGGACTTTCTTCTTAATATCTCATCTAAATCTCGTTTCTTTCAGTTTAAAACTGTTACCCCTTGTCCTGTTGCTCCACTTCCTGATCACGAGTCCCTCCCCATCTCTCCTGGATCCCCTTTAGGGACTGAAAGGGGCTCTAAGTTCTCCCCAGAACCTTCTCTTCTCCAAGCTGAATAACTCTAACTCTTTCAGCCTGTCCTCACAGCAGGGGGGCTCCAGCCCTTGGAGCATCTTCGTGGCCTCCTCTGGACCTGCTCCAACAAGTCCTTACCCTTTTTGTGCTGAGGGCTCCAAAGCTGGACACAAGAGTGGAGCAGAGGAGCAGAATCCCCCCCTCACGCTGCTGGCCACGCTGCTGGGGATGCAGCCCAGGGTGCAGGGGGTTTCTGGGCTGCCAGCTCACATTGCGGGCTCATGTTGAGCTTCTCATCCACCAACACCCCCAAGTCCTTCTCCTCAGGGCTTCTCTCATCACATATGATCTCTAGAGCGTTGCTGGTGATGGGCATTAAAGCACAGACTAAGGTTTTAAGAAAGCGTGAAGTACCAGGGCAGTGCAATACCCTTGTTGCCACTTACAGCCCACACAAGGATGCAACTCAGAGTCATTAGATTGGGACAGAAACCATTAATTTCATTTTGGCAGTAAGCCTAGTAACTTGGAAACTGCATCAAACAGATGGTCTGAAAGAATTTTTAGGTAATGCCCAAGTAGTCTGCATGAGACTTACATATTTATATAAAAACATAGGTCAGGAACAGCTGCAAAAATTAATCAAACTCCTTGTTTATCATGAGCATAAATTTGAAATGTGTTAGGAATGTATCAAAAATTCATTCAAAGAATAGATTCAGTGCTTACAATTCCTTTCCCTAAAAACATATTTTGCATAAATTTTAGACCATTCCTTCCTTTGCAATTATTTTCAATTTATTACCTTAAATTACTAACCTAGATTAAATAACAGTTCTGAAGGCAAAAAAAAATCCTCCAGATTTACTAGAGCAGAGAGATTACATAAAATTCCAGTATTCTCAAGCATCCAGTAAAACATAACAAGCTACACAACAATAGCTTAAATGCGATTTGTGTGGTTTTAGCCTTCTGAAACTGGCAGTTCCCCTCTCAGGCATGGGTAGACCCGCACCTTAGCAGCCCTGCAGTAAGCACATCCACACTCACATTTTGCTATTCATTTCTCTTCAAGAAAGTCTATACAATCTTGGCCCTTCCAAATCCAGCATATCCCTTCTTCACATATTCCCCTTTTATCATTTCAGGGTCTTTTTCTATCATTCATTCCTTCTTTTTGCATCCTCTTTGTGCTCTGTTGTCATTTTGACAGACTTATGCCTCCCTTAGCCAATTTAATCTAAATCCTCGAGATGATGAGCTTCTTTTTCCCTTCTTATTTCAGCCAGGCCTGTTTTTTAGGTATTATCTTTGTTTTTCTAAGGCATGTGGATTCGAGTCGCTCCCAGGGCAGCACTGTGCCCGGCTCAGAAGGGCACGCTCGGTATTTCTGTAAGTGAGGGGAGCCCCAGGTCCCCAGAAGCACACTGTGGGTACAGCTCATTTGCTAAACCAGCCCAGAGAATAAAGCCAAATTCCAGATTTACTACTTGAGTAATTCCCAGTGTCAGCTTACCACTCCGCGGCACAGCAGTGCAAATTTTGCTAGGGCACAATTCTCTTGTGTTGTCTCTCTTCCCTTTTTTTCTCAGCCATTCAAGCCAATCCCAAACCTAAGGGTTATTACAAAGGAAGATTTTGCACAAGCCTCTCTAAAGAATCTTCTTTTTTTCCTCCCCCTCTTTGTCTCTAGTTTCTGCCACGAAGATTTGCAACCTCAGATGTACACTAATAATATCCAGAAATACCATCATGAATAACAGGATAGTTAAACGGATTGATCAGAAAAGATTAATTACATTTTCAATATGCTCACATTTCAGATTTCCTACAACTTTGACATTTCTAAACTATTGAAACACCCTGAGATCTTGTTTGTTCATTCTGTGAGCCAGGACCTGAACGCCTGCTCAGCACTGACTGTTTGCATTCCCCCCATCTGGAACACAGTGAAGTTTCTGAAAGCTGTAACCAAAACATTTTTTTCCAATGAAGGGTCTGGCTCCCTGCTAGAACTTTAACTTAACCTTACTCACTTCTTATTTCACCACCTCAGCCAATGATTACTATTTGCTCTGTCCAACTTTTTATTATTGCAAAGGCAGTACTTTTCCCAGCATCAAGTTCTAATCACAGATCCTTTAAATTGGGGTTTTTTTTGGTATGGATAAGATCTTCTTGAGTGCACAGTTAATGCTATCAGAAACACATCTAAGTAAACATATTCACCACCTGACTCCTTTAGAACGGGTACACCTACAGGACCTCCACACCGTAAGGACCAACCCTTCTGTAGAACTCTATGAAGTAGCCAGAGTGGAAATCAAAAGCCATAACAGTCTCTGTCCTGAGTGACAGTATAGCACCGAAATCTTGGAATACTTAAAATACAGGTACAAAATTGGCTCAGCAATTCAATTAATGGTAAACAAGGCTCATCACATCAGACACCAAGCAACTTCAATGCCTTTCTTACAGAATGTGTCTATTCCAACTACTGAGGATGCAGAAATGCAACAATAAAAATATTACAGCTGCAAGGAAGTTCCAGATAATGTATTGAATTTGGTAGTTGTCCAAATGATATTCATCTCCAATAGCAGCCCAAAATCGACCACAATACAACAAGAAAATGGGCAAAAGCTTAAAGAAGAAAGGGTATATCCCAGTGTAATACAGTTCTTGGAGAGGTTCTGTCCTGCTCCTTGCCCTTCCTCTTCAAACTCTCTCGTATTTTGAGAAACAAACAACATTACTGCCCTTTATTTTTTGGAAACAGCATGAAAAAAGTCAAGACAAATGCTTCTCAGCAGCTACTGCTGAACAGAAAGTTCTCCAAACCTCACTTCTCAAGACAAGTTCATCCACAGCAGAACGTGCCCAGGGGCAATGCCTCCCAGAGAACCACGGTTCCCAGTAAAGAACTTTTCCTTCCTTTTCATTTAAAAGCATCAAACCGTAAGCATGGACTGTTGTTGTACTCTACAGCATTACAAATAAATTAAGTAATAAGAAGTATATAATTATAAGCAACTTAGCCATAAAATTACTAGTATAACAAATACCCAGCAGCATTAAAGCTATTAAGACAGAAATTCTGATGGCTGACACAGTAGTATTGGGTCAATAATGAGGTTGCTCTACTCCACCCTGCTCCCCAGAGCCAGGACATTGCTCCATGCAACAAATCTCCATTTCATAGTTACCTCTTACTCTCCTCCAAAGACAGTCAAGCAGCATTTCTCTCCCAAACCAGGTTGCTGGCAGAAGTGAGTAACCATAGGCTTACGTTAACGTCAGGAGCAGAGCGACAGAGAATCTCAGCACAACTCATGGTTCCCAAACAAGAGAACTCTGGAAAGAGAGGAGATTTACAGGGGCAGAAAAAAAAAACCAGCTTCCCCTTCAATTCTATAAAAGAGTACACACAGTATAAAAGTTTTGAGTAACACCTATACCATTATAACACAACACATATTACCCTGACTATCTTTAAGAAAACCATTATTCAACAAATACCTGCTCTTCTCTTGCCCCTTGCTCTGTCTGAGCTCTTGCAGATGCCTCTATCAATCTGATTTTTTTCTTAATCTAAGCTTGTTTTACAGGTCGTCAATTTAATTTCTCAGTGCTTTAGGTTCTCCACTATTCTCAATTAGAATAACATTATATCCATCAATCCTTATCTCTGAATCTTCAGCTTTTCATTTAGCCTCCCAGCAGTCTTGATCAGAGCTTCTCAACACCTTATCAACTGCAACCACGCTGATTAAATTATACCACCCATTTCCCAATATTTACTGAGCCATTACTAAATATGTCCAATTTTGGTTTCTAATGCGCATTTTTGTCTCTCTACGATGTGAAACCAAAACCAGAAATCCTGCCTATCTCCTGGTTCACAGAAGCCTGCAAATAAAACACAATATCATATTTCTATTAAAACTAAAAATGTACAATTATAGGTAAGGAATGTTCCCTATTATATCCTGTATTAACTGTTAATGAGAAAATTTCCCTTACTCCCTGTTGCCTACCAAGGAACTTTTATTTTCCCATTAATTAAATATAGCTGAAGAGAGAGATCTAATTACAAAGCTGCTACAATGAAAGCATCCCGTCCTAAAGTCTTAGAGGTTATTCTACTTATTGCTATCATATTAGCAGGGTTTTATCCACTCCCTCGTTTTTCAGTCATTTTCACAGTTCTTCACTCTTCTGAACCCACACCATTGTCATCATCCTTTCAGGCAAATAAGTTTCCATTCAGCAGCAATACCCTTTCGCCCAAAGGATTCAGAAATGTATCAGTGTGGGACTAACGGGGGTATAAAAGATTAACCTCTTCACATTTGGGACAATGCTGTCTTCTCTGCAAAAGGTATAGATAAAATACGTACATGACATCCATTCAATAAAATGACGATGTCCTCCAGCCCAGTGCAAAGCTCTACTGCCTCCCAGATCTCAGCCTTCCCAAGAAGCACCTCATGATCTCCAGTACTTAACCATACCTAGGTGACCAGCAACAGTAGTTCACATCAGGCTGTAATGCTGAAAATACAGAAGAAAAGGAAATTAATCTGCTGCAAAACCAGGGCATCATTATCACTGTTAAAAAAAAAATTGTTTGTTTATTACCATGTAAACGTCTGATAAATAAGAGTAAAAATGTACCAGTGGTAGCTTAACTCTAATATGGGAGAGAGTTGAAAGTACTCGACCTTGTAAAGATAAGGAATAACACCATAAATATATTTTTAAAGCTCGATGCACTCCTAAGAGATTTCTGAAACCTCTTGAAGGGTCATCTTCAGGACAGAATAAACAAGCACTGAGAAATCTGTGTTTGAATCTCAACTTTTTTACTGCCTTAACTATCTGTCCTAAAGGACCTGGACTTAGACCTCTATTCCAAAAGAGACAAACTTTGGCTCTGAAAAGAGGTTTCTTTCTCCTTGAGTAAATTCTTAAAACACCCTTTTCAAACTTCAAAGGTAAAGGTATTTAAGATGCTTTTATTCTCCAGAGGTTTGTTACTGCATTTCTATACCACCTATTTCTAGAGGTCAGGGGCACTAACCACTAAACTCAAACCAGCAGAAAGGTCTCTGATAGCTCTTCACAATAGAGTTGAGTGTGTGTGCCTGGAACAGCTTTCATCAGCTGTATAATGTCTCCAGCAGCTCTCTGGTCAAGCATTTTCTCCAGCACAAATGGTAAGATCTTGAACTCTGCACCTTTTCTTCAGTGAACACCTTGAACTGCCTTAATCATAGGATCATACAAAGTGGCAGGGACCTCAGGAGGTCTCTAGTGCCAGTCCTGCTCAAAGTAGGGTCAGCTCTGAAGTCAGACCAGGTTCCTCAGGGATAAATCTAGTTCGGTCTTGAAAACTTCTAGGGAAGAAGACAGGGCACAACCTCTCTGGATTACCTGTTCCACTGCTGGGCAGAGTCCTCATGGTAAAGAGCTTTTTCTCACATCCACCCAGGAAACTTTCTTCCTTGAGTTTATGTCTGCTGTCAAGTCATCGGTGGACTTTAAGCATCTACAGGATTGAACTGACTGAAGGTCAATGAAATGTAGAATGTTAGAATAACAAGGGTTTTCCTTGCATTTTCGTCCTCATCCTTTCTCTCTTTTTATTGAATGGTGTGTTCCAGATGCTCTCAACATCATTTACTGCACCAGCCACACCAGTGCTTCTCAGATAATCACAGTGATGATGGAGAAAAATTTCTTTTTCTCTTGAGATAGATGTCTTTTTTCCCTTCTGTGAATACACAGTCAGACCCAAATCTGATTGGTGATTAATTACCTGCATTTATTTCTCAGAGATTACAATTAACAAAAACTGTAGGACTCTCAACTAAGAGTCTTCAATGCAGTGCTTGGCCAAAGAACATTTCTGTGTCAATCATGTCAAAAACAAACCAAGTACCAGTTACCAATAGTTGAGGTTTTCTGTTTATTTTCTTGTTTCTAAATGAAAAATCATTTACATTTAAGACAGTGCTTTTCCAAGTACTAGGATATGTTTATCCCACTATTAAACAGACCAACTGCCATGGAAATCGCTACACTATGGTTAAATTCACATTAAAAGGCATGTTGTTCTGGATATAGCAATGTATAACGTGATTCAAAATACAATATTATACTGGCTTACCCTGTCACTGGTATAACAATTCTACACCATATCAATACATTTACTAAATATGTAATAAAAATGTAAATAAACAAATTAAGCCAAGAATGAAGTGTGATCACTGCCCATCATCCTCAAAGAGTCAGCCATAGAGCCACAGGCCAGCTGACACTGCAGAAAATGGATTTCTGGAAAGAATTGCACACGGGGCCTGTGGGACAGTGTTGAAAGCCTGTCATGTACCCTGCTTACACAAGCTGGCCAAGTGAGCAAAGGCAATTCCCAATGCAGATATTTAGTCTAAAAACATTATCTCAGCAAGTAAAAGCAATTTTCCTGTTTTACAATACCCTGTATCCATTGAACATAGAGTTGCGCAGTGATTTTAGCTAGAAAACCTTAAATGCATTTTCAAGCAAAGACAGTAAATCATAACATCCACCTCTTCAATGAATGCAGAAGAAAGATTATTGAACTTTGGGAGAATATGTGTATGAAATTATACACCAGCGAGTGAGCCCACCAGTTCTGGAAACTCTTTGAACAGTTGAAGAATGATGGGCAGGTCATGAAAGAAACCAAGCAATGCCATTCCCTCCTGCACAATTTATCAAAATTCCATGCAGAAGAGCACAGCTACATGTGGGGCATAAAGCTGCCCAGTAAAACCAGCACTGCTTACCAAATTAATGGGAAAAATCAGCAGAAGGTAGTTGACAGGTGATGGGTGCTCCAAGGGAAGGACCTACTCAAGCTGTTGTGTGGTTGTCCCTCCAGGTAAGTAAATATGACAATACTGCAAGAACATGAGTTACTATTAGAGCTCCAAGCTCCAGTAAAGGAGAAATATCTTCTGTGGATGATCAGAGCCCAGGGAAGAAAAAGCCAGGACAGTTAAAGAAAATAATCACAGGGAATACAGGTTTTAAGCATAGGACTGCTGGAGGCAACAATTTTATCAGCCTCTCCAGGATCATCAGTTCTGTGATTGCCAACCATCAGGGCTGAATAGGTGTCAAACAACGCGCCAATCAGCACACCAGGATTTTTACAGATTTTCAGTTTAACTAAGAAACATCTGCCAAATACCAAAAGCAGTCTTTATGCTGAGGTTCTGTAATTTAAGTCATTGGCCTATCAGCAGACACCCTTTAACACACAGGATGGAGGTGATGTTTGGTAACAGCCTAGAAATTAAAGACAGAATTACCCACCTACAGAACCTTAGACCTAAAATGACACTACTTGGATGGTTTAATCTACAGAAAATTCCTTAAATTCTGTAAATGAAGAGCAATGCCTAATGCAGATTAATTTAATTCAGAGCTATCTCCCTCTTTCTTTGGCATTATGCTTTGAAATTGTGCTTCTGCACATCCATCACACTGAACTCACCTACCCGAGCTACTTTACTGCAGCTTTTTAATCCTGCAGTAAAAGGGACTAAAAACTGACCCACAACAAACAGAAACTGGCATTTGACTACTTACTGGATTTGCAGTGAAAATAGCACAATACTACTTTCAGAATACAAGGGAAGATAATCAGTAGAACAGACAGCACAGGGATGTTACAGAGATTCTGTGCTTTTGAATATGGAGAAATGGGTTTTCTTGAAGCAGCTCCCTCACAAAACGCACGTGAAGCGGAGAGGTCTGACACAGCAAGGGATGCCCACTGATGATCCATCAGTGCTTCCACACAGGCTTACGTGGAAGTCTGCTAGAGTTTAGCTTGGGACAGCCATTTTTAAATAAAGATGTTAGTTTGATTTCTTTCTTTGCAAATCTAAGAATACATACATGGACTAGGGAAAGGAAAAAAGATCGCTATTGGTTAGAGCCAAGTACATACAGACCTTCAGTGATGCATAAAGCAAATACAAACAGCAAAAGTTTCCTCTTCAGACCCCATCTAAAAGACATCACTTCTGACCTGCACCAGAACTGAGGCAAGAGCGGGTTATCAAAGCCTCCCAGATCCCGAGCAACAGGGACACGAAGGCCCAGAGGCACAATTGTGCTGGAGATGGCTAGGGGGCTCTGTGCTATTATGCCTTGGCTGCAGGATACCAGTTTTCTGGCTGGAAATTACTGTGTCCCCCCCCAGAGAGTCTGTGAACAAACTCTGATCCACTTCAGTGCAAGTTCAACCAGCTCCAACCATAGTCACTGGGTATTAAAGTAAGTGGCTTAAATTAAGCAGGTGAGAACCTGCACCCTGGTCACCTCCAGCCAGCGCTCTGAACGAGCATTTAATTGTTTTCATCTTCAACAGCCATACCAAAACTGGGAAAATCTCACACAACGAAAGATACACAATAGCAAAATATTTTTTAACTCTGATCTAAACTAGATTATAAATCACAATCTCCAGATATGAAAAAGCAATGGCATAAAAAAATACATCATATGTTTTAATATACATCTGGTATCATTCTAGATACCTAAAGCAATGTTTATATGTCATACAGTTTCTATCTATCATAGAAGAAATATATTCACACTTTATCTGTCTTTTCCACTTCCTTCTTCTCTCTCTTTTTGCTTCAATTCTGCTTGCAGAATAAGTTCTAGCTAAAATTTGCAAATATAACAGCTAAGCTTGATGTAAAAGAAGATACACTGATAATTGAATTTTGAAAGTACAATAGCATGTCATTTATAGAATTATAACATTCTAATGGCCATTATAATGTAAATAACATTTACAGAACATTGTATAACACCATTATTAAAACTTTCAAATAATATTGTAATGCTATTTAACACTTCTAAGTCTGTTCCTTTAGTCCAGAACATTTTCTTACCCTCCTTGAAGAATGCAGAAAACTGCCTCTACACTGTTTACAGTAATAGTGAATGAAATTGTTCTCCATCCATTGGTTCTCCTATAGAAAGTAAAGCACAAAGCATTGTTTCCAAAAAGTAGTTAGCCACATTAATTTTAGTCGTATAGTATTAAGCTACCACAGGCAGATGATTCACCTTCACTTTTCTTTATACAATGTTCTGCCATCTTTTAGTTTCCAGTTTACCTACTCCAACAACAGAACTCATACCATGATTTTTCAGTGAGCTATTTTTCATGTAATATGTTATTCAAAGTTGTGATGAGATCTGGTATCATTAGTGTGACAAAATATTTCAGATATGGTCTTTGGAGACTTTGAAATGGCTTCAGACTCTTGTCTTAAAGTCCCTGCCCATGGCAGATGGGTTGGAACTTGATGATCTTTAAGGTTGCTTCCAACTTAAACCATTCAATGATGCTATGACAGTAAATAGGACTGAATTAAGTGGTTGTATCCTTTTCCTTGCCAATTAATTTTAACTTATTTTTCTTAAAACAAAAGCAGACCTTACGTTTGGATTTTGTATTTTTACAGCTCTTTGTGTTCATTAGTAGGTAACCCAAAGCAAATGTCTTTTAGGTAAATACATAACACTGGAATAGTCCCAGCCTCACACAGGGAGACCCCTTGCAGCCACTCCGTGTGCGAAGAGGGGAAACAAGGACAATGAAGGCTCAAAGAAACAAGTTGCAAAACCAAATTCTGACAAACAAACCTAGAGGCAAGGGCAGAACAAAAGATAAGAATATAACAATTGAGCAGAGTGACAGTGCTTAGCTGCCAAAATTACTTGCAAGGAGGGGGAAAAGAAAAGGAGATACAGAAGGGAACAAGACAAGGGAGAAAAAGTATGAAAAAGCAGGAAGGAAAGAAGAAGAAACCACTCAAACTTTTGTCAAGTTGAATTGAAGTCTTATATTTCACTGTGTTATATGTCCCTGGAAAACTTTGCAACTCTGCTGCAAGCCTGGAAATGAGCAGTCAGAAAGACAATATACACTCAGTAGGACATAATCCCAACCCAAAAGAGGAGCAATAAATTAAAGTGAGAGTTTCTCTTTCTATTCTGAAAAATAAATACAAGTAAATGAAAACCTATGGAGAAGAGAAGAGGCAATGGCTGCCTTCAGCTACTGAAGAGAGGGTGCAGAGAAGATGCATCTTCCCTGATGTGCACAATGGAAGGAGAGGTGGTAACACCCTTGCCTTGGATGACTTGACATAAGGAAATAATTTATTTTACCATGAGGTGGTAAAACTCTGGAACTTCGGCCCAGAGAAGCTGTGGGATCTCCATCCCTGGAAAGCCTCAAAACTCAACTGAACAAGGCCTTGAGCAACCTGCTGTAGCCAGATCTGATCTGAGCAGAAGGTGGGACTGAATGAGCTCTGGAGGTCCCTTTCAGCCCACAAGAGTCTGTGGTTCTACATGAGTTCTTTTCCAGAGTGGAAAATTTGCTATCATTTTTAACAAAAAATTAATATTCTGGCTAGGAAGATTAGACACGTTTTTCCCTTGGTTTCACACAAGAGATTTGACCTTTCCCAGGAAATGTGATTATTAGACGAAAACAATGAATCTGCAAGGGTGAAGGTAATATATTTGTCTTCGGAAATAAATTCTTCATGCATTATTTGAGCTGCTTAGCTGCAAATGTTCAGTCATATCGCATGGCGATAACACCTTTATTTGGAGAATTTAAGGCTGCACTGAAAGCAGTGAATAAATGATGAGTCCATTGGGGAAGACATTCACCAATTAACAAGCAGCAGCTGTTTGTCTTCTTTTCTTAGGGTACAATTGATTAAAATTGCATGCTTCATTTAAGCAGAATTCTCTTATACTTTACCAATGGGGGAGAGAAAACTTCTCTCAAATAGAGTAGTTTCTTTTCTGATTTATTGAACATCTTCCCAGCCGAATACAAATTAGAAACCTCTTCTGTTTTATTGTGTATAATACGCAGAGATTGTTTTAAAAATCAGAGTTGGAATATTTTGAATGTTAATCAGAAATAAACTGCAATGAAAGAACAGTTGGTGCAACAAATTATTTCAGGCTTAAACTATATCTCCTTTTCTATTTAGTCCCCGCGAGTACACAGATACACACACAATCACATATAAGGGTGTTATATATCTGTGTATTAGATGGTACAAACCGACATCATAGTATTAAGACTTTCTGGGTGTTAGATCAAGCTGAGGACTGGTGTGAACCAGCACGGTCTAATCCACAACCAACGACACCAAAACCTTTAAGAGATTTCTCTTTCTGCAGTTATGGAATATAAAAGCTTGAACACAGGTAGAAAATATCTAAACAGGGAACAAAACCTGATGACAACATCTCAGCTTTTGAATGCAGGAGGCAAAGACAGAGTAAGACGCATTGACTGGAGACTGAAACTATTGAAGTTTACACCAGAAACAAGGTGTACCTTTTTAACAGGGGTAATTAATTTCTGGGACAATTTACCTACCACCGTAATGGGTTCTCCACAGTTATTCCAGTTCAGCCACGAGAAAGAATTCGGAAAGAAAATCCTATTGTTTAGGTTATGCCAGAGATTAGATCCTGCCTTGTAATGATCCAGGCAACTTGTACACTAATACTTTTTGATTAAAAAAAGTATTTTAAGCAAGCTCTGATTACTTGAAAACCCGATGATCTGTTACAAATGCATTAAGAAATAAGTCCCAGATTTGGAAGATCTGCTTCAAAACAAATGAATCCGCTTAAACTTACTTTACTGCAGCTAAGTTTTTCAAATATTCCATAAAAAAATTCTTAGACACCGTCAGTTTTAATCATCAAACGCTTCTATAAAAGCATATGTTCACACTGTGGGAGAGCTCTCCTTCCCTATGGAAAACACATCTGCGATGCCAACCTGGAGACTTATTGAAAAAGGCTGATGGTAAATACCTAATTCTTAAGTAATTTCAGGTGTCATTTAAAAATATGCAAAACTAGAAATTCTGAAAAATTTGAAAATTAATTGCCCAATTCCAAGTAGACAAGCCTGAGAACATTAGAAAAAAAGGTATTTATTATTTTTATCATTAATTATTTTTATATTATTCTCATGATAGCTGAATATTTGCCAGTTACAGAAGTCACTCTTGCTTCTCTCTGCTTGAGAACACCCACCCTATAGTTGGTCTCATCCCATCAAGCACCTCCAACAGCAGTTCTTAACAACTTCAGAAGTACAACACCTTCAAGGCAAGGTACTCACTGACTAGGGTCTGGGACACCTGAGAAGAAACGTAATTTATATTCTCAACAAAAAAAGGTTGCCTAAGGAAGCCACAGGAAGAAGCATACATGTCTACACTTCCATTAGTAGAAACAGTTCTGGTGTCATAATGATATTCTTCCTAAATGCAGAAGGCAAGAGATGGGCTACAGGAAAAGTACAGAGCTGCTCTCTCACCTGCTTATCTTCAGCAACCAATGCCCAGATTAGGAAAAAAGATTTAAAAAAAAAAAAAAAAAAAAAGAGAAAAAGATGAAGGAAATCAAGTAACATTTTATTCTTCATTTTTAAAATTATGTTAGAGAGCACCCCAGAGACTTCTATAACTATAATTTAATCCACAGAATAACTTTAGTCCATGTTAGTTAATCTGAGTATTAAGTTAAATTATGTGGTTTCCCTAATGTCTTCTCAGAAAACACATTTTTTTAAGCGTTACTTTTTTTTTAAGATCTGTCTAAGGAATCCTTGAATTAGTCACTTCATTATAATTTAAAATCTGTACTACTTTCTAGTAGGGACCACAGAGATAACTACACTATAAGCAAAAGCTCGTCTAGGGCTAGTGGCCTTTAACTGATACCTGTAGGAATTCTTGGTTCACAGCCACCGACAACATGCTGTGCAGTGTGGCCTCTAAGAAGAAAAGAAAGTCTCACATGTTCTTTCAAATATTCAAAAAATGATCAGAGGTGCATCTACAATGTTTTCAAAACATGGGCATTAGACCTCAAAATAAAGTGTCCTCAAGTTCTGCATCACTGCTCCCATACTGATGCGTCTGTCAAATCTGGACACCAAGATTTAATCTACACTGGAACATAATGATTTTTTTTTTCCAATATAAACAAGTCATAAATTAAGACCAGAATACAAATGGTCTAATCATTGTTTTTCCAATTAGAGCAGAATTGTTTCAGTTTTGCTTATGTCCCCAACTAAAGAGACTGAAAATTACCCCACACAGGAAAAACCTAATTTATAATTAACCTTAACTATGCCCATGAATTACCTGTTCTCATATGAAAAATGGCATTTAGAGACAGGAAAAGACGAGAAAATTCCTCATCAGCACAGGTAGTTAAAGCAATATCTTAATATTATGTATTTTTGGAAAACACCAAAGAAGAAAAAAAATGCTTTGGTTTACTGATCATACTAAATAAACTAAATATTAACATACTTCAAAAATGTGGGAGCAAAGATTTCAGAAGAAGAGCATGTTTTATCACGAATCCAAAGTTAAGTGTTAATCAAACATTTCCAACAGTTGTGAAGTCCAGCATACTATACCTGCTATTTAAAAAAAACATACTGCTTCAAAAGAGAAGCATTTATTAGAATTTATTGTAATATTTAGATTGTTTTGAATGCTGGGTATAGTCAAAGAGGTATTTGTGGAATAGAAAGAAGCCAACTGGACAAGTCTTAAAAAATGTTACTATTAATACAGTCTAATTCTGCCACCTAGTGACCAACTTTTCTATGTAAATTTTCAAAGGCCATAACTATATGTGCCACTAGAAAATACATTCATCTGGAGGAAAAGGACCAAAGCATGCAACCTTTATAACTGAACCAGCAAACTCTGAATTTTTCTACCACCACCACTTCATATTTACTTCAAAGGGACACAGGGAGCCTCCGTACTCATTTGTGACAGTACCTAGAAAGTGAGTATGGTGTCTAAGCACGTGGAACTATTGGTTCGTTACAAGCAACTCCAGAATTGTCAAGAGCTTATTTGGAAAATACTTAAACACATAAAGAGGGTGGAAAAACCAACCAGCCTCAGTGAAGTGATGAGAAATTGTGCTCGTTTTCCCTCCATGGACTGACTCTCTCGGTATAAGCAATCGCACCATGAGAGGTCTGAAGAAGGAAGACACGGCAGACCCTAGGTATGCCAAAGCACTGAAATTATTCAGGACTTGTAATGTCCTGTTCTGAAAAACAATCCACGTGCAGCAGAGCAGAAAAATATTCCTTGATGATATTTAGAGTAAAAATGCTAGTATTCATGATATTTCTTAATAAATTACTTTAAATGTATATAGTTGTCTCCCATTTCAGAGGCTCTAAATCTTTTTAATTGAAGTATTTATTATAATAAGAGACACCAGATTTCATTACCCTGCCCGTACAGCCCTTCCTAACATACTGCAGTTTGCTTTAGCACTATCAAAGGAAAAAGTCCCAGTTACATTTCTGAAAACTTTTAAAGTTAAGGTGACAGGAAAGGTGCAATTGTCTCAGGAGCAGCAACATAGTTACTGGGAATGAAGAAAAAATAACAAAGAAAGTATTTTTCCTAATTGACATGTAAAATTATATTTGCTTGCTTCTACAGAGGTAAACTGAATTTCAGGATCAAGAGATCACTCAATATCTAACGTTTACTTTTTTGCTTGCATCTGAAAACTATAATGAAGTTTGACCCCACATAAAGGGTAACTTTACCTTGAGAAAATAAGCTGCATTTCCATAATTCTTTTAACCACACGTTTCTCACAGATACATTAACAGTATTTTCCAGAAGAAAATTTGGCTTGATTTATATCAATGGCAAAATTCCCATTAAATTCAAAGGCCAAACATAGTTCTGCATCGGTAACGAGGCAGACATTCATACTAAATATTATCTGCATATACAGCAACAAGAAGGACTTGATTTGGCAGAGTACAGACATGCCAGTTCTCATTGACTTCTCTAATGTTTTGGCTTGAATAATGACTGCAGAGAAAAAGGCAAAGAAAAAAGACTGACTCCATGTAAATCTGTAGCAAAACTCCCGCTGACCCGATTAGGGTAGGAATATTGTGGTGACACCTTGGGGTGAAGTTAGCCCAAAATGGTGGCCAAAGCAATGACATGGGATTTTCAGGTTTTAGGTTGATGACCCTGGTGTTACAACAGCTCTGCAATGGAACCCAGCGGTGCCAGTGGCCAAATGCAGCTGAGGGACACCGAGCCAGGGCAGTGTCACATGAACACAATCTCCAATGTCAAAACAAAACAAACTTTTCTTTCGGAGCACAGTGATCCTTGCCAGTTCCCAGTGACAGTAACTGTGTGACCGGAGGACAACAGCCACGTCAACCCCAGCTCTGTTCAAACAATACCAGAAAAAAACCGCAGGCAAAGCCAATTCTTCATAAAGGCAAAGTTCTGATCCTTTTGGCTCTGTTTTCCTTTGCAGTACTGCAGCCTCGTGTTCTGCAGGAGCACAGTACTCATTTATCAGGAGACATCCATGACATGCAGTATTTTCACATCTCATGCTTCATTAAAGAAGTTATTAAGTTACAAGTTCCTTAAAAGTTAGTAAGGATAAACAAGTACTAACAAATGAAAATTTTTGGAACCTGAAAGGAATTAATAAAATGTCTACCTACAAAAAAGTAGACATAAAATACTTTTTATATTAAGAAATAAACTAGATGATGTATGTTTTTTTCCATTCTGCATGATCTAAAGCATTAGAAATCTATACCCACAGAGAAAGGAATGGACCTTTGTGTAGAGAAAGGCAAACACTTGCCACATAACAACACTTGGGGGAGGTGCGTGTAATATATTTTATTAGCCAAGTATAAAAAATAGCCACATCAATCAAATCCTAAGGAGGCGGATGGAATACCTTAGAATACTGAAAATTAACTCTAAAGAGTCTTCTCATTCTCTCAGTCCATCGGGGTAGCAATGACCACTCTAAACAGTTTCACTCCCGCTGTCAAAAGTGGTAAAGAAAACCAAAGCCCTGAATTCACAAACCCACTCCTCAGCCACACTCCCTGACTCAGCCGGGCTGCTCGTCTCTCCAGTAACCTCTGCTACGGCTGGAAACATCTTCTGATTTTGGGTTAGAGAATTTGAAGAACCCCTATAACTTCTCAAACTCCTTGGGTTAAATCACGGCTCCTTTTCACCAACTGCAAGGTCTGCTGACGGCTGGGTGACTGAAGGTTTGCCTTCCACCTGATCCCTTGTCAGCTGCCCATAAATCTGTCACCACCACTATTTACCACTATCTGTAAATGCTTCACCTTGTTCACTTTCCATTACATCGCACAGCTTTCTCATCACTCAGCATCCCTTCCACTCTACCTCCCCAAAAACCCAGAAATTCATATTCCAGGCCATGAAATTATCCCAGCCTTCTCATTCAAAGAAAAATATAACCCCATCACTAATATTTTCATAAACACAGTTTGCAACTTGTTCCAACAGACTTTCCAGAGGATATTTTTCACCAGTTCATAAAGCAAAAGCCCTCTCTGACAAACAGTCTGATGTTTCCCTATTCCCCGTGCTGCTACAGCGCTAGTTTTTGTTGCTGCCCCATCAGACATTTTGGCTCCAACCCAAACTTCTTGTCTGTAGTTCCTGTCATCTGGAACAAAACGTACTAATACTGTCTAGCTGACTCTTCATCTCATTTCAAATCCAAGTTCAAAATATCTTTTATTCTCTTCCCTGTGAATTATCTCGATTTCTCCCTCCTCCTCCTCCTGCTGTTCCAGCTCTGGAAAGCGTTAAGACTGCAGTATGCATGAATATTATACTAATGACTTGAAAAGAGAATGCTGGTCTTGCTTCTTCTAAACATCATAAAGAGAATGGAAAACAGATGAAGATATCCCATTACGTTAAAAAAAAAACACTAATAAATTAGAATAAAATTCCATTTAGGCCTCCTATCATCTGTCTTCTTAAGATGGCTTGGTGTTTAAATAACACTTAAAGCCATTCTCTAAAACAGCTCAGGAAAAAAAAATACTTGCAGAAGATACATAGAGCTACCACTTTGCCTTTCATCTCATCATTCAAACAAAGAGTAAACAAACAGATCTGATGCCCAGCTGACAGTTTGGTGGATAATGCCTTACCACAGCTATACTACAGATAATGAGAGAGACAATGGTTTTATTAAGCAAATGGGGGTGATAAAGATGGTAATACATAAGAAAAACTTGTTTTGAGCTTTTAGCATTCAGCCTAAGTCCCATAACAAGCCAGTCCACCCCACAGACCTCTCCTGGAGATGACCTGGGGACACGGGACAGAACCTCCCAACCTTTTTCCTCACCTCCTTCTCCTCTTCCCACCACTCACCACAGGAATGAAGATGTTCATCAGTCTCAGCAAAATCCCAGCAGCTCTAGGTTTGCCCAGCAGGGTGTTAAATGCAGTATCAAGGGGAACCTAACGCCTGGTGCTCCACATGGACAGAATGCCAGGTCTTTCCAAAAGGATATATCGCTAATGAAAATCATTAAAATTGCTCATGCTACTGATTTGGGATGGGTGGGACGTGGAACAGTTAATAAAATAATGAATCTGTATATTTAATTTACTTTTTCTCTTTTTAAAAATAAAACTCACTTCAACTTCATGTCAATTTAAGACAAGCAACATGAAGTCCTGAACTCACTGTAACCCATTGGTAGAAATAATACTCAAAGGGTTTACATTTATTGCCACTACTGACCTGAGGAAAGTCACTGCATTGTACCCAGAGACTGCTGGAGAGATAAAACAGCTTCTGACCATTAAAGACTCCATGTGAAAAGAAAATATTTTCTTAATTTGAATTTTCTAGTATTATACTAATCTGAAACTATCTTCTCAAGTCCCTAGCTATTTGGCCACACTTCCTTTTCTTAATAAATTTGATTGGAATTTTAAAATATTATAATTTTGTTATTATTCTCAATATTATTGCATATGTAAAACAAGCACATTGAGATTTTTGAATGAATTCCAATTTCAGCCCGCAAGTAGCAAAGAAGAAAAAAAAACCAAAGCATCTTTTATACTTTTATTTCACTTTCACATAAATGTGAAAATTAAGAATCTCAAAACCAAGGAAGTATATTGTTTACACATGCCCAATTTCAGCAAAAAATCCAAACCATTCTCATTCAATACTGGCCAACCAGTGAGCTAAAACCAGATTTATTTTTTTTTATTTGCTGACTTGAAAGGCTTTGTTCTCAAGCAATCTATCACTAGCTGTCAGTACTTTTAAGAGCAGTAATGCAAAACTAATATTTTACTAGCCAACAAAACCTTAAGTCGAAATTAAAACACAATAGAAGTGTAACTCATCTGCACTGCCACAGTCTCATTTATATGATGGAAATTCTCTATTTTAGTTTTACAGTTTGCTCAATAAACAGTAATAAAGTTACAGTATAACCAAGGTTAAATGCTGCTGTCAGTTGGCCAACAGAGAAGTTAACAGTCTTCAAATGAGATGGGGTTTTTTTTCAACTTTTGTTTGCTGCCTGTTGGCCAGGTACCAAGCGTTCATATTCATAGGAGTATAAAAAGTAAAAAAAAAAAAAAAAAAAAAGAAAAGAAAAGAAAAGAAAATTCCTGCAGAGACTATTGAAATGTCATTTTTAGTAATAGGACTCCATAAATCATGGTGATGTTCTCACCTCCAGGTTCTACTAGTGCTTGGCAATCAGCTCCAGCAGGTTTATGCATACATTGTACTGGTTTTGCTTTCATTATGCACAAGGAGACCCCCGTCACTGTCCCCTGTCCTGCTTTTATCACAGGTTTAACATGGGCCAAAATCTAGCTATTGACCAACCCTCCTACTTGCAGCACCTTGACTGTCTGCCTCTTTGGAAGGGTGGCCCCACAGCATCCTGGAGGATGAGCTGCAGGTCCAAGTGACAGCCTGGGCTTCTCCTTGTCCTGGACATGTTCATGGTGCTGGAGTCCCACCACTGTGGCCACCAGCTTCAGGTGATGGGAAACCAGAGATGGCTCAGCAAGGTAACCCAGTCCCAGTAAACTAAGCTATCTGGGTAGGTAAAATAGAAAGATGTCTACTTTTGGAGGCCATCTGTCTTCTGAACTGAATTTACTCCACATAACCCCTGTTTGGTCTCATTAAGAAAAACAAATATTAAAACAGATGACAGTTCCTGGTCTGACGTGCAGGGGAGCAATCAGGCATCATACCAGGCACACAAGTAGAAATGTGTTAACAGCATACATCTTTTTTTTTTTTTTTATGTTAAAAGAAAAAATTAGCAAAGCTTTCAGGAGAAATGTAATTCAAGGTTAGGAACAGCCCCTCCACTTCCAGCTGCAAAGTGATAGATTTCACAGGCTTCATTTGCTTCACATAAAATAAATTTAATCTGAAACCATCTATTTAAACAACATTCTTAGGGAAAAAAGAAGTGACACCCTTAAATCCCCATTGCAAACTATAGCTGCCAAAATGGGGAAAGAAAAATGGAACAGAACAATGTAATACCACTGATAATGCAAATCCAGACTCTGTATAAATTTCACACAGAAAATCATCCTCCTCTGAAAGATCTAATAGCAAAGCTGCAAAGAGTACCTATATATTAACAAGGCTTTATTAAAGATAGAGAATATGTTCTGTGGTATTTACTGCTATCCTCCAGCGCATTATCATAAGCACTTTCACAACAACATATAATTTAAATCAACAGCAAAGTTCTCATTGACATCTTTGAAAGCGGCTTACACCCTAATTTACTAAAAGCACTCATCTGCAGCGAGTGTTTCTGCTATTTATTAGAATTAATTAAATCCTTCTGTATTATGTTAAAAAGCATATCTCGTAAATGCCTAAGGGCCTGGTATAAGGACAGCAATCAGATTATATGATCAAGAAGCCTTGTGTCAGAGAAGGGCGCAACACTCCAAAGGGAAGAAGAGACCTTGCTAAATAGCAAAGCCAACGGCAAGAACGATGGCAGGGGCACCACAGGAGACGTTCAACAGAGTGGTGAAAAGCAGGGGAAGGGACAGGGACCAGGGCAGAAGAGACAGACATCGTGAGGTCAAACTCAAGGACCGAAAGATGCAAGATCAGAAAAGAACACTCGGGAAGGAAATGGCAGAGCTAGAGCAATGAGGAGTATTGAGTAGCAAAGAGCTTGGATGTCTTAATTTGCCAAGGCAATGCTCAGTCACTCTCCTTACCCCGGTGTTGGGCTGTGCTCGTTAGACCACTCGTTTGCCAGAGAAGCTGGCTGCTGATGAGCGCTGCTGGGCTGGTACTCCAGGAAGATGCTCAAAGCACTCCATCAGGTACCTGGCTGAAGATCAAGATAAAAGCTTTTACACAGCCCATTTTAGCAAAGATAAATCATGTAAATAAGTTAACAACCTGTTCTATTAAAACAGCCATTATCATGAAAGGAATCTTAGTTTCGTAATATTTCATTTTCAAATCGTAAACACTCTTATTGATTTGGTAACTTATTTAAACTTGCTTTCTTTCATTACAGGTACCAAAAAGGAAAACTAAATAAATTGCTGTGGTATGAGCATTCAAATTTGTTCAGTGAACCAAAAATATTGCTGCCCAGTTACAATTTGAAGGAAAAAAGCTCATACTGCAGTTGAGGAAAGCAGAGAGCACATACTGCTGCTGAGCATGTGAAAATAAGTAAAATGCAGGATAACAGCAATTCACCTGTTTGCTTCATGTCATTTTAAGCTGAATTTCACAAACCCCAATGTCTGTAGGATTGTGCTGTCAGTCCCCTCATGACATTTATGCCTTATTGAGGGATTTCAACCACATCTGAGAGAGGCAGAGATCTCAGTGGCAGTGAGTCTGCAGCAATAAATAGGAAGGATGCAGCAGAAAATCAGATAAAACATTAGGCATCAAGGGATCCACTAAGATCACAGGAAAAGTGACTTCCAAATTCAGCTGAATGTGACATAATTCAGTTTCATCTTCCCAGAAATCACGATATGTCACCCTGTCACCTTCACAGGTATCGGGTACCATCAGGTAGCACTGATGGTTAGTCAAAAAGCACATTTTGCAAAGTATTTTTTTTTTTTTCAGAGCATATTTTGCATATTTATTTATTGTAATGGCAGAGAGCAGGCAGATAAATCACCTGGTCCTTTTGCCTTTCAGAGATGCTCCTCCAGAAGATCATGTTTGGTTTTGGCCCTCGAACTGGGCAGTTTGTCAGCCCTTGCTGCCAGCCACTCTAATTGCCAATAATCAGCCTGATTTGTGAGCAGCATGTAATTAGACTTATCTCATTTGGATTGTGACATTCAGACTGCTGAACAAAAGATTTTCTCCTACTTCTCTTTGTTGGTTTCCTATGCTGCTGTCACCAGAGAAGGCATTAATAGCATTGCAGTCAATGTGGTCCAAAGCTACGAAACAAGAAAAATATGTAAGAAGAGGCAAGAATTTCTATTATGTTACTTAGCGCAGAAAAAGCTTGATACAGCAAAAGCACACAAGTATTGTGCTCACAGTCTGTTCATCAAGACCTTATCAGTATTGTGGTTCAGCAGGAGACTTGCCTCTGGGACTAGAATAAAAAATGTTATTTCATATTCGTGTTACAGTACACATCAGTCAAGATTAGGAGACTCTACTTTGTTTCTTTTGAGTCCTAAGAGTTGGAGTTTACGTCAGTAATTCATTCTTCCCCATCTTGCAAGGCCACTTCGGGTGCCCTTGAAGGATTAGAATTGGCATCTCTCTGCTTTTTTTTTTTTTAATGTCATAAGTATATTTTAGATTTTTAATTGCAGCAAAAGCTGTTAAAGCCTCGCAAGATTTCCGAGTTAATACACAGAGTACATAAAAAGACTCTTTACTACTTCGACTTCCCAAAACACTGCAAACAACATGAAATGAAAGCAGCGGCTCGTCCTGAGGCAGCAGTGACCTCCCGTGAAGTGCCCACTCCCAGCCCCTGCCATGGCTTTGCTGCACCCAGGGGTGAAGAAGCCCATTGTGCTAGGATTAACTGGCCACATGACCATCTTGGCAATCACAGTCATTGCCCCGTAGCCTCCTATTCACGGCGGCCGGGAGCCAGAAAGGTCAGGCTCAGCGTGTTCTTTCCCAATTATTCCCCAGCCCGGCCGAGCAACAGCAGAGCACGAGCAAACACCTCACCGTCTGGCTTTAACACCCTCCTAAAAGCCACTCAGCTTCTTTTTAACATCTTCTGCTCTAATCACCGCTGTTTTGAAGAGTTTGGAGGATTTTTTTAAAATATATTTTCTCTATATTTAATACTCATTTGGGGTATTAAACCACTTGAAGTGTGACAAAGACCACAAAGAAGGCAACTGGAGCCCACGATTGAACTTTTAAACTGAAGAGCTGGGAAATAACTAATCCTGAATCCAACAGAAATGGATTTCCTCGGGTTTAGGGGGCCTGAATGATCTATCGCTCACAAAGGACTCCTTCCTTTACTAATGTGTTTTTGCTGGGAATAATATATGTAAGAAAAATGGAGTTTTTAACGTTTTCTCCAGAGACCCACTGCTTCTCAGAATTACTCGACTGCAGCAATGGTGATGAAGAGGAAATACTAGTATGTGGAGAAGATTTAGAGCTTAATCCTTTTGATGGCTTGCCTTACTCTTCCCGTTATTATAAACTTATGAAAGAAAGAGAAGAACTTCCAGTATGGAAAGAGAAATATACTTTTATGGAAAGTTTGCTTCATCATCAAATTGTGATTGTGTCAGGAGATGCTAAGACTGGCAAGAGCTCCCAGGTCAGTACAATATAACTTGGTTGGTGGGTTTTTTTAATTATTTTAGAACATCTGATGTTCTACACTTTTCAGAGTTACTATTACTATTTCACTAATATCAGACCTTTTTAAAACAGAAGAAAACCTTTACTGTTCACTGCTGTTGCCCTTTATTTATATTAGGCACATCAATATCCAGGTTTATATTACACTAGTCCCTGATTTCTGTTAGGAGTGGTGCGAAGCTGTGTGCTGAATGGTATTGCACTATAATAACACCCAGCCCTGAAGAGTTCAGCTGTGCTGTGCACACACATAGTTGCATTGAGTTTAGCAGTTCTCAGTGCAGAAACAGACGTGCAGCCACCAATTGTAATCTGAGGTTTTAAGGCCAGAGAGAAAAAGTGAAAGGTGATGAAAGATTAATGCAGTCAAATATAGATGTAAAATACATCTATATAAGCATATATTGAAATACTTTCTTCAAATATTCACAAACAATTGACACTTAATTTATGCTTGTCCATTACAAGCCATTTTTACTTGGTTGATGATGTTTTTGGGCTTCAGGGTAAGTTGAGCACTGAAGACTAACACTTCTCAGACTGTGATTATCTGACACAGTGTCATAAACAAGTAACAAATCTCAAACTACAACTCTTTTCTTGTACTAAATACTAAATTTAAAAACATCAAGCTCTTTCTGAACACTGAAGACCCCATGCATTAACTACTGTAGTTTAAAATTCAGAACCAAATATACAAATAACCTTGGAAAAGTTCTGTTTAAAATTTTCTTGCACCTATCAGTATGTGCACTGTAAATAATTGCTTTGTTTGTATAGCACAACATCACATCTCAACTTGAAAAACTATCAACTTTAAAATGTATTACAGAATGTATCAGCTAAAATCCTTCCCTGCTGAAATTACAGGTGTATTTCTGCTGTCTTCAGAGAGGCCAAGGCTAAGTGTAAAATACTTTGGGACTTATTTCAGATAGCTTTACTATTTTATCAATAAATCATTCCTTCTACGTTTCTCTGGCTGCTACTTTGTCCCACTGGAAAATGTTATTGTCTCCTCCCTGATATTGACTAAACTTGCCATTTTATCCTATTTTTGCCCATCATCACATTGAACATACAGGGGAAACGGTAAACTCTGCAATGCCTCTGTTGGATTCAATGCATATTCTTACTTGCAAAGTATGTTTTGGTTATGATTAGTGCTGTATCAGGAAAGAAATAAATAGATTTGCAGGCAGGTCATAAGAGAAGGTGAAAAAGTTCTCAGCGAGTGAAGGATTTTAATCAGTAGGGCTGTTTCTCAGGGAGAAGAACAAATGCTTTTTCCCTTCAGCCAAGAGCAAATGCTTTTTCCAAGAATACACAATTACTTTACAGAACTCATGAAGCCAAGATCTCACTTGACTCTAAACACACAAATATCCACAAGGACTATCAAATTCTATTGTAATAATGTATAACTATCTAAGCCTGTTACCACAGTAAGCAGAGAAGAATTTTCAAGCGTTACAAGCCAAAACACAATTGTTTATGATTGTGATCAGGAGAAAACTTTCCTGCAGGTAAAGCTGTAGGATAATTACTGTTGCAGAGCCTCCCATACCATGCTGGACACAGCGAGAGATCAGATATTAAACTAGAGACATCCTACTTCTCATTGAAAATTCCTGTGTTCCTATAAAAAGGACGCCCACCCACCTGGTGTCCGCAATATTTTTTGGAGTGCGAAGTCTTTACCCCTTGTTATTGACTGTGATTTACACGCAACAAATTTTGAATAATAATAAACTACTTGCTAAGAAATTTTTACTTTTTAAATTGTCCTTAAACAAGCGTAGTAAGATGTAGGATATTGCTGTCTGTTCTTTAAACATTTTTAGAAACATAAACAACTATACAGAAATTAATTACATATGGCTGATGCAGCTAGTTTATATAAGTCAATGAAGCGAAGGATTTGAAACCTAATACTTGCACTAAAATAATATTCATAATGTGATTTTACTTTCTCATGACAAGCACATTAATATTTTCTAGTGTTGATTTTCCATTGTAAATACATAAATTAGAGAGCTACTGTGTAAGCTTCTGGAGGAGTTCAGTTTCAGTTATCTTTGTTTACAGAGCAATTAATCTAAAACTACATATACTTACTGTGGCATTTGTCAGTTTGAAATCCTCTTCTTCCTGGGACAAGTTTCTCATGTCAAGCACTTGAATATGGTACAGCACGGGCAGGTTTAGTGCTGAGCCAGCTGAGAAGCCCCCAACAACAACCGCACAAACATTCTTGGATCAATCAGCAGAACCATAACACCAGTGGTACCTGCTCCCCAGAGGCCAATTCTCATCCCTTCCGCAATATATTTGAACTAATCTGAGTCCAGTAGAGAAATTCACAGGTAAAACGTGTATCCCACGTCACTCCAACTCTTGACTACTTAAAGAGATTATGGGTCTTGACATTTATCATTAGTTTCTGTGCTAGATGCAGCCCATCCATCAGTAGCCAGCCGGTAAGCAGCAGGCGCTCAGGTTGATTTAGCTCTTCCGTACCATCCACTTCTTCCACGTTGCAGTCTCTGCTAAATGTGTTAAACACCACAATACAGCTGTTCGTTTTCTTATTTACAGATTCCTCAGTGGTGTGCTGAGTACTGCCTCTCTGCCCGCTACCAGCACGGGGGGGTCGTTTGCACCCAGGCACACAAGCAGACAGCGGTGTGGCTGGCGCTGCGCGTAGCCGACGAAATGGACGTCAACGTCGGCCACGAAGTGGGGTATTTTGTCCCATTTGAGAGCTGCTGTGCAACAGAAACTATCCTGAGGTCTGTGCGTTTCCTTTTTAAAGCTTTCAAACTAATACGTAGCTTGCAGTTCTTTGCAAGTGCAAAAGTTTGCAGCACCCCAGCTGTTAGGGGCTCCATTGCAGCACCCCAGCTGTTAGGGTCTCCATTGCAGCACCCCAGCTGTCAGGGGCTCCATTCCAACACCCCACTAGCT
>JAOTQQ010000002.1:35519629-35547899 GCA_026546715.1 Gallinago undulata | reverse complement strand
TTGCAGCACCCCAGCTGTTAGGGTCTCCATTGCAGCACCCCAGCTGTCAGGGGCTCCATTCCAACACCCCACTAGCTGGAGTGTCCAAGTCAGGACAGAAAACAGCCGTGGGGGAACACTGCTATAGTTGCAAAAGTTTTTTTGCCTACAGTATGAAACCAAAAAAAACAACCCACACTGCTTTATAAAGTTGCACATAACATTTTAAAATGCAGATTTTGTGCCTAATCAATAAGCTGTAAAAAGCTTGAAGGAGGTATGCTGTTCTAAATTATAGTAGAGGTTTAAGTGGGCAAGGTTACCGGCTGTGAGAAGCTTCATTAAGCACCTCAGTAACTTCCATTAGACTTTTTCTCAGTTTTCCGGAACAAAAGTGTTCAAAATCGTAAGAGAATATGGGATAATCTACCACAAAGTAAAACTGGAATAAAAAGCAATCCAAATATCATGGCTAGAAAAATGTATATGCAGGGAGAGAAGGATGAGAGAAGTAAAACAGAGCACTTGTCTCAGTGACCAAGAGAAAAAAGCATTCAGGATGATCTTCAAGAGACAAGAAATGCACTTAATGTATTAAATGTAGACAGGTGACAGCAGCAACACAGGGATTCAGACTTGAGCCTCTCTGAAAGAGAGGAGAGTTATTTTCTCTGGTTCCCTAATATGGCAGGAACAAACATTAAAATCTAGATCATAAGCCTTTTTCCCAGCCATGTGAGCTCCCACTGACTCCCAGTGGAGAATGGATCCTCACCACTTCTGAAAATCCAGTTCAATTGCTCCTCCTTCTGTGTGTCCTTTCTCTTTCATGGAGAACGATGTAACCCTTACCCCGCAGCACGTCTTCCTGCAGCTGCTCCTGATGTGAAAGGGAGATGAATCCTGTCCTCTTGCACATCGACACCTGGTTCAAGAAGATTCAAAGTCCTGTTGAGCAACACAGCAAAAAATAATATCCTTTTAAACAACTTTCAGTAGCAGGAATAATAGGGATAAAAAAGAGGAGGGCATCACAGTAAGAATTAATCTCTCATCTTTGACCTGGCACTGCCTCAAGTGCACACGAACACCTTCTTTTCCTCATCTGAAAGTATTAGTTCCTCAAGAATTGGTTGTGGTATGCAATATGCTTAGACAGTTTGGAAGATGAAAAGCAATGTAAGTAACGATTTTAGGGCAGAAGTGTTTCTTTTTTTTTGCCTAGAGCATCCTTTCAACCATAGTGCCATTTAGTGCCATTGAATGACATTGAATTTCTAGGTATTTAAAGAACAATTTAAACATGTAGTTTAAACATGGCTACAAAATAGCCTGTTCTTATCAAATCTTTCTTGTTAGAGCAGGAAGAACCAAACTGTCCCCAAGACCCTGAATTTCTTACAAACAAATCTGAATATTCCTAGAAACTCAGTAGAGTGTTCTGTTCGTGTGTTGCAGATACTGCACAGATGATATGCTACAAAGGGAAATGATGTCTTCTCCTCTTCTGACCTATTATGGTGTTATCATCTTGGACGATGTGCACGAAAGGACTGTTGCAACAGACGCGTTACTTGGCCTTCTTAAAGATGTCCTGATATCAAGACCAGAACTGAGGCTGGTGATACTCACTGCCCCTCACATGGCCAACGAACTGCGGAATTATTATGGCAGTGTCCCCTTCATACGGGTGGAAAACAACCACCACGCAGAGGTTGTGTACTCCTGCAGCATTCACAAAGACCACTTCCTCTCTGCCCTAAGACTGCTCTTTGAGATACACCACACCAAAGAGAAGGGTGACATTGTGATCTTTCTAGCATGTGAACAAGTAAGTGACTTTTCCAGTATTTCTGATTTTAATCAAGAAACAAATTATATCTGCGTTTTTACGTGTCCTACAAATATTTTCTTGCCAGTATGTAAACCACTGGGTGTTGCCAACGGTTTTTATCAATTCAGGTTTTTCCTACAAAGAAGCTATGGTATACATAATGCTGTATTTTATATATATAGCATAAATTAATACAAGGAACTATCAGATTTTCTGTAGGCTTAAAGAAAGCCCATCGTCCGTAGCAAAGGCAGTACAAAGGGACAAGGGCCACAGATTCAGGGAGTCGATGTGTTGCAACCTATAATGGGATTGTATATATCCCACTGCATTATTCCTGTCTTGCAGGAATGGACACGTGTCCAGTTTGCATAACTGTTCTACTTCACCTAAATATTTTTATCTTAAACCTGTTTACAAGGCAAATATCACTCCGGAGGTGCCACAGATAAGCCAGGAAGCTGCACGGGTTTGGCTATTCTAAACAAGGCATCTTTGAATCCCTGAAGACAGCAGAGATGCCCTAAATTCACTGCTGCCAGGATCGCACGATCATGTCCTTCTCACAAAGATTTCACAGCACTTTATAGCTGTCAATGCAATCCCCCATCAAATAAACATTTTAAGACTTGAAATTATTATAAATTATTATTATTATTTATTTCCTGACAGTGACCTTCAACCTTCCACTTTGTATCATTAACTCTGCTTTAGGACAACAAATTTGCCTTAGTTGCTACAGGAGATAATGACTTTTCACATGCAAAGATAAATTACCAAAAAACTACCCAGGTACTATTGCTTTTCATGGCAAACAACAAGGGGGATGGGCATGTAACACTTTTAAGAATGCTAATAATCAGTTATAAACTTTATGGACACTAATCTTACAAATGATGAGTTAATGAATTCTCCTGTATCAGTTCCTATATTTAGAATAGGTGATGTTAGAGAGAAAACACAGAATCTTTCCACTTCAAAGGACTGGGAACAAAGTTTTATTTGTGATTAATTTTTTTTTTGATGGGCAAGTCCCCCACAATACTAAAATAATAATTTCTTTCTTGCTGGGAAGAGATTACTTCGTTTTCTCTCTCACGATGAGCGAAGCACTCATTATGAGCTGTTAAGGCACCGTTCACATCCTGTGCATTCTTGCTTAACTGTGATTTAAAGGTTCATATTGCTAATGGCTCACCGTTCCCTAGCACCCGCCTGCCTTTAAACTGAACAAAACTATGGATAAACTAAGAACATTAAGATTTATGTGTTATCTTGGTGTCAGCCTTGCTATTAGATGCCACTGTCATACTTTTATAGAATTTTTATAGAATATTTTCAACCTATAACTACTATGAATGTAGTGTCACTCTCAAATAAAAACTTAATCTGTTTCTTCAATTTTGAAAAATGTTTGCTAAGAAAAATGCTTTTGAAAAAAGCCCAACAAAATCCCTTTCAAACTGAAAAGCCTATGAATGATTCTTTAAAAGAAATCGTTTACAACACAAAGGATTATATATTTAAAAAAAAAAAAAGGCTAAAACAACAACAACAAAAACCTGACACTGCCACTCAGGGCACCCACGTGCATGAGTGGTTCCAGTAGAAGACAAAACATTTTGGACACAGCAGTGGGGCACCCGAGTACCTGCTACAGCAATTTCCAGCCCTACACACACGACAAATTTACAGCAAACTCTTTGGCAGTAAAAGACTGAGATGGATGCACCCTACATGTCCCATATACAGATATATATAGTTTAGTGACAGTTTTGTAATTTCTCAGCCTTGCTATTTCTGTAATATATTTTTTCACGTCTGTCTTCTCCTGGAAGTTGGTTTGGATGTGATTAAAGCCAGAGATAGCTACTTTGAAAACTGCAGGGAAGAAAAAGCCATTTCAAAAACCAGCCCAGCTTTTCCCTGGTCTCTAGGTAGCTGATACAGTCGGTAAAAGTTCATATATAGTTGTGTTCCCCTTTTTTCCCCCCTCTTTAATTATTAATCATGTAAGATGTAAAAGTTGTTATAGTTTGATACAGAGTTAAAATTAATTTTAGAATAAAAAAAAGTTGCTTTACAATTAAATATTGATATTTGGTTTTCATACTCATGAGAAAAAAAAACAAAAACCATCTCTCTCCTGATTGCAGGAAATTGAAAAAGCTTACCAAATGATCAGACAGGAACAGTCTAATTTAAATCCTGACCTTGGAGAACTCATCCCAGTTCCTTTATACCCCACAAAACAAGATCTAATTCCTAAACCAAATCAAGACAAACAGAAATGTTGCAAAAAATACAGAAGAAAAGTGCTACTCACCACCAGTTTTGGAGAATCTTTGATTTGGATTAAAAATGTCACCTTTGTAATCGATGTCGGTGTTGAAAAGAGAAAGGTTAGTAAAGTTAACCCAAATCAGTATGCCAAAAAATAACTATGGCATAAGTTTTCTTCAGGTTAGGGGAAAAGGAAATGTGTACCTAACAGATAAATGCAAATGGTTTCTAAAGGATCAAATACTTTTCTAGTCTTTCATAAGTTAGATTCTATAATACTTTTTACATTCAGATTAACAAAAGCTGCAAAAGGATATCTCTCGTTTCTTTCATTTATACAAAACTGATGTCCTAAAGAATGAGTGACCATGTAGGAACAAGTCACTACATGAACTGGAAAGCTACAGGCTTTGTAACTGGCCTCCGTGTTTTGCTGGTCAAAATAAATATTTCAGTAACAGGCAAAAGAAACAATATAATACAGTTTCTATGTATAATCCAGAATGGAATCACCAAAATTGAAGTTAAGTTTTCCTAAAATCTTAGATTGGGGATCATTAATCCTGATTAGTCTTGGAAGCAGTTCAGGCAAAAGCTTGGGTACTACCACTACTTGTCATCATCATTGGAAAAAACTGTGTCTAACACAGTCACTGCCAAGGGTTCTCATTTGAGGGTTATAAATTAACTCAGCCTCAAGTCAAGGAAAAAAAAGGATTGTCATGCTTTTGTGTAAAATGAAAAAAAAAAAGCAGTTTTCAATTAGACCGTGCATAACTCAACTTATTTCTGAAACTACAGTTGTCTTGGATGACAGGAATGAATCTCACTTCCATGGTAATATGAAGCTCAAAGTATAACTCGGTACTTCCAGGCTTCTGTGAATCAGAAATATGAAGTGATGGGAACAAATCAGTTTCAACACACTCCTGATGGCCATCAAATCACTTCTATTGGTTATGCAATTTTAACTCTTTAATTCAATCACTTTGTCATAACAGCTGAAATTCAGTCCTCTAATGTTACATCCTCAGCAATTCACATTCCCGTTCAATCCATGTAGCTGAAATTAGTTGAACATAGAGAGAACAGGCCAAGTTTTGGGCAGAACAAAATCCCATGTAAGTCTTGCCACTGAGATATATAATAAATTTACCTGGAGAAAAAGAAATCCGTCCTCTGCACTGAAGCACATTTCATGTTTTTTATTAAAACCCTGCTTAAAGTAGACAGGGTCAGTTCAGAGGACACGACTAGAAAGTTGCTTTATCCAGGTGTAGTATTTCTTGCCATATACTACAGAAGCTTAGGGACATCATCTGGTGGTCAGAACAGGGAGTGAATGGGCTCCTCAATTTAATCAAAATAAAGTACAGTTAAGTAAAAATAAAATGTGGCATTGTACATCTTTGTTACAGTCCTTGTTTCCTGTACTAAATTAAAAGATTTCAGTATAAAGACAAAAATCTGGAGTTACGGAACTAAATGTTATCAGATGATGTTGGGATTCTGTCACTGGAAGAAATAAGTATTCTTTTTCAATGCTTTTCTTGATGATACCACAGATATACATTTTGTCTTTAGTAAGGTACATTTCTGCAGAAAAAGACATTTATCTAGGAGTATACTTACAGAGTTATAGCAAAACATATGTGTCTGTCAATTTATCAAACCGCTGACTGTTCTTATTTCCAAGCTGGTGAAATACGTAGTCTAAAAAGAAATGAAACTGTTACTACACTTTCGGTAAAATGACCTGGACTAAGATTCAATACAGAACAATAATATTTTTGTAGTTTTCACTTACTTATCTGATGCTTAATATCTCTTTCATTTAAAGGTGTACAATCCTAGAATCAGAGCAGACTCTGTTATAACGCAGCCTATCAGCAAAAGTCAAGCAGAGATGCATAAACAAATTCTGGGCATGTCTTCATCAGGTAGAATTATTAGCTCAAAATTTAAATCTATTAGCTCAAATTATTAATAGAATCAATGTGGCAATGCAAAAGACAAAAAAAGGGACAAAAAAAAAAAAAAAAGGTGATTTTCCTGAAATCTCTTCCAGGAAAACTCTTCTGCTTGTATCCTGAAGAATTTAGATACAGAGAAATGAAACCACACCACCCAGCCAAAATCCAGGAATCAAAGCTAACTGGAATGGTTCTCTTCCTGAAGAGGATGGATATAGCGGGCTTAGGACACTGTGACTTCCTAAGCAGGCCAGGTAATGATGATGCACCAATTGTCCATCTTTTTATCATTATTTTTGCAGTTATTTAAAGATTAATTTTGCACTGTTATTCACAGTACTGTTTTTTATTTAAACACTTGTAATTATATTGCCACTGCTTTTACAACTTACCTGCTAGAACAGTTCACAATAGTAGTTCAATAGTTGCACTTAGAAAAATGAATATGAACTGTTTGCTCTGGAAAACACCACAAATGATCTGAATGGAATTGGAATGAAAACAAAATAATTTGAAAAAAATCAATATTCCAAATACCTTCTCATCTAGGTTTCCTACACACTATAAAGAAAATTAGTGTCCCATTGCACAAGGCATTGTACAGATATCTCACAAAATTTATTCCTTTAATCAAAAGTTTACAACCCAACTAAACTACTGTTGTTACCGAGATCTATTTAGATAAGCTTTCTTCTTATTCTCCAGCATCTCCCCCTCAAATTTACAGTAACTTGTTACTTAAGGACATTATTTATGAAATAAACTCAAATAAACTTTCAATACTACATTTAGGGATTTCACAGATGTAGGAATTCTAAGTTTTTTCTCTATTTTTGAGATAAAGCAGCTGAAGAAAGCACCTTGCTGATGTGTACAAAATTGTAAAAGCATTTGATAAATGTATCAGCTTTACTTGGACAGCCATCAAATATGAAAAAGTTTTTGCTAACTAGACCAAAAGTGCAAGGTCAAGGTATTGCAAAGTTCAAGGAACCACTGGAACAGTGTGAGGAGCGTTAGACAAATGAAAAAAAAGATGAGCAACAAAGCTCACAAAACAAGCAGGGTGGCAGGTATCTAGGCATAACAGTTCTTATTCTCGTCTTCTACCGATGTACACGAAGCCAATTTGCCCACCCTCAACCAAACGTGGCACAAGACCAACTGGACTGAAAAAAACCAACCCCAAACCCAAGCAAACAGAAAACCGTGGCATTATGTCTACCTGCTCTCATCCGACCTGGCCAAATCAAATGCTGCTCAGAGCACACAGATAATAAAACCACAAATAGCCTTTCTATTTCTCCCCAGCACAGTTTGTCCTAAGCTATTCCATGTCTCTTTACCTCCTTGGACTTGATGTCCCTCTGAGGAAACACACTGCAGCATCTCCCATGTGTCACACATGCCACAGGCACGTTCCCATGGATCCTTTCTGTTCAATGAATATTATCAAGTTTTCATTGTAATTGAAACAGATGGAGGATTTGGGTTTTTTTTTTTAACCCCAGGTGGATTTTCGCATACAAAATAATGTTTTCACTGAGATGACAGAGTAAGGTTTAGACATGAAGTGGTGAACAAACAAATCAAAAGCACGCCCAAACTCACAGCAAGAATTCAAAGAGAAGTCCTTCACAGTCCATTGCCTGTACATGAAGTAGAGAACATACAGCAGATAAGTAAAGAAACAAAAATTACATCAGTAAAACATTTTACTTCTGCTGCGCAACAACGTGCATAGGGTTGGGTGGAGTTTTTTCTGCTGTTCTTTGAGGAAAAATAAAAGCCTGGATTAACTCTGACTCATTACTGCATTATGAAAGCAACAAACATGTCAGGCTTACAGCTGCTGCATTTAATTCACGCTCTAATCGAGCCGAGCGACTGCAGCAGACTCGTAACCCTTTTTAGAATTCATGAGCCATAGGAAAATGTATTTGGCACTGCAGTTCTGAAGTGCATTATCTGAATTCCTGTGCCACTGTAACAGGGATGTCTTTACATTTTTATCAGTTAATCGGCTAGATCTTCGCGGCGTTATATCATGGGACAAAAGAACTCCTTTCCCACAGATTGCAGCAACATCATGTATTTTTGTACATCACGGGAAAATCCTTATTGAAACTATGCAAATCAGTGTAACGATGAAGCCATATAAAATTTCCATAAGAAATGAAGTTGAAAGCCGTTGGCAGGTTCTGCCTTTATGCAGAATTACCATCAACAATTTTCAGATTAAAATATTGGTTGATGGTCGTGGCTACCATTACATTTCAGAGCTACGCTATTATAACCCCACCGAGGATATATTTCTAGAATATCCACAATAACGAGAGTTGTATAAATGCATATAATTTCAAATTGTTTCAGAAACAAAATTTGCTTGTGGTTTTTTTCATTAGAAACAGACTGTCAAAGACAGAAACTCAAAGCCTCATGTAAGGTCTGCTCAACAGAGATCGCTCCATGGCAGATTTATTACCTTAAGTTCACTTGTTGATCCTTTGGCATTTTAATTTCTGAATTTCATGTATTAAATGGTGTCATATATTTCCTAATGAAAATCTAATGAGAGTAACAAAAGAAACCAAAATGATTTAAAAAATATTTTTATGCCATGATATAATATTCTTTAAATTATACTCTTTGCGAATATACTACATGCTGCAGAGTAATTGCTTTGAGGATGACACAAAGCAGAGAGAAAACAAATTTAATTGAACAGACAGTGCTATAACTCAGGTGTGTGGCTATAATTCAGTATATTTATGTTAGGGAAATGCAGGTCAGGCTCTGTCCTGGCTGTCCCTGCCAGCAGGAAAGCACAGCAGGGACTCCTCCAGCCAGCTTAGAGGAGTGATGAACCAGCGTAAGTGAGAATGGGAAGACTGTAGCGTTAGTTTGTACGAGTTTGGAAAAGTGATTTTAATGATCAATTATAATTTTGAAATAACAGTTAAGAATTTGTGGGTTCAGAGCATGGCAGACTCATAAAAAAAAATCACACCTCAGAAGTTATAGGGGAAAAAAGAGAATCAAGATAAAACCCACACACAGAAGCCTGTCCTTGCAGAAGAAAAATCATCACATAATTTAAAGAAAACTTGGCACTAGATCTCTCCATATCTTCAGTTAGCTATCCAAGGAGCAATGTTAAAAACAGTAACAGAAAACACCATTCCCCAGAACTATTCTCCCTGCAGTAATTACTTTGGCAGTTCTTCTTGCTGTTAAGCCTAACGGGCTCGAAAAAACTTGTCGTTTGCCAGGCAGCAAATCAGCTCTTTAATGACAACGTCCCTTCACCTGAAGTTCATGTCAGCTCTACCTTTAAAACAGTTATTCCTATGGAAAGGAAAGATCTATCAAAAAGCAGGTATTTTACCTAGTCAAAATTTTCACAGAGTAGGAAATCAGAACACGGGACCTGTAAATCCTCCAGATAAGCATGTTATGGCAGTTAAACGGACTGTTAATAATCACGATATTTATGTTTTTCTCCTATATCTAATATTCACTTATTACAGAACTTTGGGCAAATGGCTAAATCACTTGCTTCCTTACGTGACAAGAATAATACTTTTGTAGTTATTTTATCACATGGTAAGCACTTCAGCTATATAGGATGTGATACTGGAAAGATGAAAGGCAGAGCTTCCTTTAAATACATAACCTGTGCTGTTTGTGTCAAAGGTACAAAAACCTGAAATGGAGAACATCATTTTAAGTCAGCTTGAACCCTCAGATAAATGTTTTCAGTGCTAACATTTAGTTACACATTTGCTTTACTAAGGCTAAGGATGATCAAGAGCAGGATCTGTGTTTATATAAACCTGGTCAGATTTCCTGAGAGAAGCCCAGAGCAACCCAGCCTTAAGCAGCCAGAGAACACAGGCAAGGGAAAAGAAAATATCAGATAAGGAAATACCTTTTAAACTTCCACAGATGCAATAGGTTCTTGTTGAAAGCACAGGACACATCTTGAGAGATTCTTTTTAACTTTGCTGCTGTACAAGCAGCAGTGGAGTCCCAGAGCCTTGCGGTTTGCCTCCATGGCATCAGTAGCTGCGTGGGCAAACAGCCCGAAAAATAATGACACTTGCTAGAAATCATCATAAGACAATGCAGGTTTCTGTTCTTTAAAGAAGAGCTTCCCATATCTAAACATTTACTCTACTTTTGTTTTATCGTAGGTTTAATTAAATAGGAACCATACCATAAAGGATTCTCAAATGAGCTTTAGCTGTTCTTATAATGGCTTTTTATCGATTGAGTTTGTGCCTCAAAATGCAGATCCATATATGAAAGCCCTATTCTTTTTTATATTTTTAAAATTTTTTACTGTTCCTTCACCTGCTTTAACTACCTTTACTATCTTGTCCTTTCTAACACAGTAGAACTCCAGGAATAGTCTTTTTTTTCTTTTTTTAACACTCATAGCAAAACAGGGAAGTAATTTGTGCTTATAAATCCCAAGGCAACTAACTCTAGGGGATAAAAATGCAAATTACTGATGCTATCAAGGGATTGAAATTGGCTGCCATATAACCATACATTTTGCAAGTTCTAGCATAAACTACTTCATTGATTTCTGGAAATTAGCATTCCATGATTTCCTAGTAATTACTATATGCCTGAATGACCATTTTACTCTCTCTGTATTTTCAGTCACTGATATCTATTTCCTGTCACCGACTTACTCTTCATCAGTTGTTACCTTTCGTTTCCTTGAACTTCCTAAGTATTTTCTTCTCAGATACCTCAGCTTTTGCAAGGGCTCATCTTTCATCCCATTAAACCTCTTACGTCTGATAAGAAGTTGTTCTCTCTAGACAGAAGCCCTTCATGTTGTACAGGCAGAGATAAGAACTCTAATACTGAAATGAAACAGGTTCACAATTTTAACAGGAACTTACAGACTCCTGAGAGAATTTATCTGAGAGCTAATAGTAAGTGTTTTAAAATTAACTGAACACACAACAGTAGCAGCTTTATACACTGGCAAAGTTTTGTAAAAGCTCAAGTAAAGCAAATTAATAAACTATTTTTTCCATTCAGACATTAGTAACAGAAAAGGGGTTAAAGCCAACAGGTGCTTGCTTGCTTCCCATTTGACTTTTTTTCTTTACTTCATTATAACTAGTTAATTATAGAATGGTGGCAATAAACTAACAGTTCACTGCCACCGAAGTAAAACTCAAGATTTTCTTGCAGGAAGTGTGGAGTTACAGCTAAATGTGACCTACCAGCTCCTTACAGGTTTGCTTTGCTTGTAATCTTCAGGATGCAGAAGTAGCCTGCCAAAGACAGGTTCCCATTCATAATGAATTCAAGCAATTATTTCTAGTCATCTACTAATGAAGATACAAGAACAAACCCTGCCTGTGTGGACAGCTATGTTTTTGTTTGTTGGTTGTTTTTTTTTTCCCGGAGATTTTTTGACATTAATATGCAAACTGACAGCAGCCCACAAAAGTCTGAAAGATTCCCAGTGCAGTCTTTATTTCCCCAGTGCTGGGGATGAGGCCAAGTCCTGCTGTAGTGGAGTTTTTGCCACCAGCTTCAACAGGACTAGAATTTAACTTGTTATCCATAAACCAGAGAGAAAGTATAAAACAGTTCCTTAAACTGGAATAAGGAGAGACTCGCTGCAGTGATAGGAGAGCAATTATGAATTAAAATGAACTGGCACTCAAAAAAGATATTGACCATTACATGAAGATCTGGAATAGAAACCTATATTTGAAAAGAGCTGGGAGGAAAGAGCCTTCATCACACTTCAAGAGTTCCCAAAACACCACCAACGTCTTCCATGTTCTAACAACTACTTTTTGGAGAGTGTAGGCTTGACAACTTCTGCTTAGCTTTCAGGTTTGCTCTCTCTAGCCCCAGAACTATAGCCCTCATGGCTGAACATAAAGCGCTTCTGTGTTTGTTTTGCCAAAGGGACCTACTTTCATCAACAGCAGATTTCCTACACACCCTCTCAAATTCTAATTTTAAGTACTGATTTGTTTAATCCTGTCCTTTCAGACATGTTTTCTTATCACTGCAACTGTGAGGGTCTAAATTCATTATGGCATTCCTTCAGCAGAACAAAGTGTTGCTGAGAAAACACTTAAAGACTAATTTTTCCAAATTCTGAAAAAACTGTCAGTATAATGCTTCACATTCTTCTGGGCCCATCTATCAAAAGAAAAGGCAGTCAATGATAATAAAAGGGCTAGGGAATAGATAAGGTTCCACTGCTCAGATGCAGCAAAGCAAGAGAAAAATAGTGGGGAAAAAAAAAAAGAGCAAAGGAGAAATTCAGCAATGAGAAAAGAGAGTCTTCGTCAAACTCCTTTGTTATTTACCCCCATCCAGCTGAGAGGTTCAGAAGAGCTACTGCAAATGCCATCTTTTGGTGAATCAAGAAATAACTGATGAGATGTATTGATAACTGATGAAATATTTATGCTTGTGTGTATAAGCCATTTTCTGTACCTTCAAATCTTGTGGGTTGTTGATTTCATTCACCCTCATCCGTGAAAGAGCAAGATACACCTATGATTTGTGGAGGTACTCACAGACTAAGCTTAATATGCCACCAATCAAAACTGAATTAATTGTACAATTAACTGAATTAATTGTTGATATTCCAGCAGTCTTCACGTGGACCACTTTAGCCTGAAAGCTGTGATCAATGAATGCAGAAGCAAACCTCCCCGCCAAACACTCCTGGCAGGCCTCCACTTGCATTTATCTAACATTTAAGATACAAACCCCATGATTCTGTCTTCATTCTCCTCTGCTGTCACTGCTCAGAGCCCCATCTTAAATGCTAAACTCTAACTCATTATATCCTTCATGTTTACATCTGTTCAAGTCCATCTTGCACTCACGCTCCCTACTCACTGTGTGGCTCAAATTCACCTATTTTCTATTTTTTTCCCAAATTACTCTCCCAGCCTACCTAATTATTTTCTCATATTCACCCATTATTTTTTCTGCCTTGCTGTTCTCACTTCTACCTATGTGGAAGTTATAACCTACAATAAGGGAAAACAGAACATTTAATTTTGTGCAGGGAGAAAGTACAGCCAACTTCTGGGGAGATGTTTTCTTTTACTATATTCCCATTTTTTTTTTGATGTCATGAGAAACTCTGTAAAAAAGTAGTAATAATTATTAAAAAAAAGGCAACCAAGAGAAGTCAAAATGCCTGCAAGAACAGTAAGAGAGCTACAACTTCTGTAAATGCTTTTCTTTTGGTTATACTTCTCTTTCCTAGAGCTTTTGTCTCTCTCTCACCATCCCTCAAACGTGACCACCCCTCTTTAAAAAGAACAAACAAATAATACCCGACAACTGCTAATGGTGCAAAGAGATTTTTTTAAGTATTCTGGGTGTGATACACTATTCAGCACTCACTGTGTCTTTTGACAAAAGCTGCTCTGACAGAAAAAAAGATCAACAAAGTTCTTTGCAGCCCTATAATTGCTACCCCTTATTTTCTTTCTCCAGAATGTTCTCAGCCTTCTGTTCATTTAATTTATTACTTTATCTTCTCCACAGTTGTCAAATGACAGAAGCTGACTTCTATCATTTTCACATAAAATATACACAACTGAAATATCATAATGAGAATTCAGGCATTCATTTATATTCAGCCACTCTCAAAAATTTGAATTAATTTTCCTTTTCATCAGCTCCTGAAAGCCTGATGCAGGCTTTAGAAGATCTCGATTATCTAGCAGCCCTGGACAATGATGGAAACCTTTCTGAATTTGGAATTATTATGTCAGAGTTTCCCCTGGATCCACAACTGTCCAAGTCAATTCTGGCTTCGTGTGAATTTGAGTGCGTTGATGAAATGCTCACCATCGCGGCCATGGTAACAGGTACTCAGAAATAACATCTCACTGCACGGCTTGTGCCACCTGCCGAATCCTCGTAGACTCTTTCAAAGTCTATTCACAAGGGCAACCCAAAGGCACACTTTTGTTATTCACATCCTGCTTATTTCAAGTAAATGACTATCTTTGGCTATTTAAGTCTTTATTTTAAGCATGCAATGAAACACAAGTAATGAATTTGTAATAGCACTCCAATTCCATGCTTCGGATGCCCCATTAACTTCCACCCTTTTGTCAGAAACCACACACAGACCATCCCTTTGAACTCAACCTTCTTATCTCATATTCGTGTACATTTGTTACAGACTGAAGCAGCAAATTAAGGAAAGTTCTAATTATAAACAATATTGAATTGTTGACCTATAAAGAATTAGTTTCTGGTTTTGCTTCTCCACTTTAAATATTTTATACACCTAACATAACCTTAATTCTCCGTACCATTCTGTCCTGATGGATCATCACTCTGCTCCTATATGGCACCAAGAGACAAACCAGCTGGCCCCAAACAGTGGACACGTGAAGCCTGGAGCAAAAGCATTTATATTAGAAAGTTGTTAAGTACAACATTTCTTCCACTTGATGTGATAAAGCTTTCAAGCCAACACAGAAATTGGCGAGGAGTCTTAGGCAGCAAGGGCAGGAACCCTCAGGACACTGAGCTGCATTTGTGCTTCTCCTTATAGAACAACTTGGTTTTATGCTCGAGCTGACTCAATTAAAAAGCTCAACCATCTCATACGACACAATTATGTAGTACCCAAGAGAAGTAAAATGCACTGGAAGGCACAAGCACATAGGAGCAAATTAAGGCATGACATCCATAGATTTAGTTTATTTCTATATTAAAAGAAAGCATATGCTTGGATTCTGGATAAATCGGATCATGCCATTATGAAACATTTTTGGCGTAAGTCTAGGTGAAAGCTGCTCACTTTCTTTTGTGTTTACAGCACAAATTAACTAAACAAGAGATTGAAAGAACACCCCTATAAATTAAGTCTTAATGAATGCAATAGATTCAGTTCCTCAGCAGCAATCCAACACTGAAGATTAAAGGAAACTGAGGAAGGAAAAACCTCAAAATATCAGTGGAGTTACTAATTGTATGTAGGTGCACGCACCTACGTGTCTTAATAACCACTGGCTTGATTTCTTTTTCTAAGCTCCTAACTGCTTCTTACCCGCACCTCCTGGCACAGAAGAGATTGCTCTTACTTGCTGGCGAAAATTCTCACACCCTGCAGGAGATCACTTTACTCTTATCAACATCTTCAATGCCTTCAAGGAAGCCAGTGCAAACTCCGCAAGCCAATGTAAGTTCACCCATATGGGACGAAAGGAAGCACACGGTAATCAATTTGGAAAACAAAACAAACCCCCCACATTGTTGGCATATAGCTCATAAATAGGAATTATTCTTTTTTAATTATTCTTTCTATAATTTCTAATTTGCAGAAAGAAGAGAAATCTAAGTTAATAGCCACTACTAACAAGTATTACTTTTAATTTATTAACAAATTGAAAGTGACCTAGGACAGAGCACCTCATTTCAAGGATATGTCAGCACTATTACTGTTGTCATTTGAAGTGACATTGTTCAAGAAACAGGAAGATGTTTCCTGCTGTAAGAGCACATAAACCAGGTTTTACAACATGAAACAACATAAACGCAGTTGAGAAGGGATTTGATTTGCCCAGCAGCCTTACAATTCTGGTGGTTTTCTGAGAGCTGTCAACTAAAAGGAGAGTTGAAGGGAAGAAACTGAGAGAAGTTAAGTTCACATTTACAGGAAACCAAATAAAAGCCAGGGGGCTGCAGAGCAGACAATTTTCCTGCGCTCAAACATCTTGCTCGGGGTCGTTTAGCCTGAGTCCAGTACTTAGAGATTGGCAGTGACAGATTTGCATACACCAAGTGAAAAATTAGGAGAGGACAGCAGGATTGTTTCATATTCAGCCACACTGAATGCTGAAGGGAGGTCCAAGAGAATCTCTCCTGTACCAGCGTGAGGGGTCATCACCAGCCCTACAAATGGGATTTCAGTACCATAGCCTGGCCTGAATCTAGAAAACCTGAAAACAGAGTTGCTACTCATTCCATTTGAAGCTATTACTTTTTACAGCCCAAATAAGGGATTTTGAATATTTTTGTTCAGAAAGATATAGCTAAAATTCTATAAAACTAAGTAGGGATATCAAGTGTTGCCCACTCACTTTACAAGCAACTTCGAGACTAAGCTGTCCATATGACTCTTGTTATCAGAATTTTGGACAGCTCTGACACAGCTACTGGCTCCAAAATATTTTTAATCTATTACACCAGTCAAAGAGCATTTTACAGAGCAGTAACTCTGTGGATAGTACCTATCAGTCAGACTCTGCTTTAAGCCAAAATACTGTTTTTTTCCTCCACAGATTACAGTAATGAGAAATGGTGTCGTGATTATTTTCTAAGCTGTTCTGCACTGAGGATGGCAGAAATTATCAGAGCCGAACTAGTAGAGATTATGAAGCGTATTGAACTTCCCATTTCAGAACCGGACTTTGGATCAAAAGAAAATATACTAAGCGTTAAGAAATCTCTCTTATCTGGTTACTTTATGCACGTAAGGAAAAATATTGTGGTTTCATCTTACTGCATTGTTAACTTATATAGAATGCTTCCAGAGAACATAAGTTAGGTAGTGGAATCTTTTGATCATGAGAAAGGATAAAAGCCATTTTTTACCACAGTGTATCAGACAAACACTGCTGCCAACTCCACTCTTCTCTCTGGGGTTGAGCTGTCACAGCAGGAAGTTCCCCACACTTCACTGCAACAGAAAAATTGTCAGTGTGCCTTTTGCTGAAAAAACTCTTTAACTTGTAATACTCTCTCAGGCCTTATCTCCTTTTTGAAGACGTTTTTGTGAAAATACCCTGGAAACCGAGAATCGACTTGTTGAATGTTTAGGTTTCCATAATATACAGCTTTCTTCATCTCAACCAAATGATCTACTCTAACTGCAGTTGTAAACTGAAACAAGATTAATGTGTTCCCATTTGAAACATGCTTTCCTTCACATCAATATGCTCCATTTAAATACAAGAATGACCCCTCCAAACTACACTACTTGAAGTGCCTGGCCACACACTGTATTTTAAAGTCTTCTAATTCTTTAATATTACATCTATTTTCACGCAGACACTTCAAAGCCAAGTTCAGATACTTACTGTACAAGCCTGTCCTCATTTGTTGCAATTTCCTTTCAAATATACAAATCAACTTTTTTTTTTTTTTTTTTTAAAGTCTAAGCCTCATTTCATAGTACCCAGTACCTAACTTTCCCCCAGAAATTTGGGAAGAGGTTTAGGTTCTCCAGTTGAAATTATCTGAAGACAAGTTTAATTACTGGTTTTAATATAATAGGCAAACACTGATCTATGCATCCTGTACTTTCAGTTAATTAATGGATAACTCTTTGCATTTTTTCTAGATTGCTCGTGATGTAGATGGCTCAGGTAACTACTTAATGTTAGCACACAGACAAGTGGCCCAGCTTCATCCTTTCTCATCATATTATAACACCAGAAGGATTCCTGAGTGGGTTTTATTCCACGAGTTCAGTATATCAGAAGACAATTCCATCCGAGTCGTCTCTGAGATATCACCCGATCTGTAAGTTAAAAAACTCTTTCTCCACTCACACCTCTACCACAAAATCCACAAACGGGGTTAAGTCACAGAGGGGTATGTGTATACGTTGGTCCTTTCCTTTTCCTCTGCCATAAAAGTAGCTATCTTCTCATTCTGCAGAGAAATCAAGCCAAGCATAAATGATTCACCCAAGGGAGGGATGTGGGTTTGAAAAAAAAAAATAAAAAAAAAAATCGTAAAACAGGCTTAAGACAAAAGGACAATGTTCATACCTAGTCAAGCAAGAGGAGCTGGCATCACTGGAAGGGTGAAGAAATTGTTGGTTTTCCACACTTTTTATATTCACTGGGGAACATGTTAAATAAACCTTATTTCTTTGTTGGCAGTATTGTTCCGTCACCTCACACGTGTGTAGCTTTGCTTGACCTCTTCATTTTCATGCAGAACACCTACTGCTTAGAGCTCAGGACTATCAAAGGGAAGAACTGTGATCCTGCACCCTTCCTAGTCTTTTAATGCAAAACATAACATCACTTAAGCCAGCCTTAGCTTTCCGAACATGCGCTGATCTGGTCAGGTACTGACATAAGTCTCAGTGTCTGCCACTCTAACTGGGATCAATTCATGCATTGAAAAAACACCTTGTAAGTAGTAAAAGTTTCTTATGAGGTAAAATATACAGAAAAAAAAATAATCAAGGAAGAGTTAACACAGAAGTATATGCAGAGATTAATCTAACTGGAAATTTCTTTGTTCCCTGAGAAGCTATTTTCCAGCAAATCTTTTTCTCGACATGTTTTATGTACCCAGCCAGCTAAATCATTCCCTGTCAACTGCTTATGGATTCAAGAAAAGACTACAGTGTCCTGCAAAAATCCCTTTACACTGAGAATATGCATTTCACTGTCCTATCTTTTCTACTTCCAATATTTTTACAAGAAAGCCTTTTTCATAATTTTATTGAACCAAAAATATGTTCAAATCCAGAAAAGTTACTATTTAATGCAATCTGCAGCATTAAGAACTGAACAACAATCACCTTTGTCTGCATCGGCATGTTGCTGTTGTCTTTTGTACAAGCCTGGAAATAGCTATTCAAACATTCCAAAATTCAGTTAAAAAAATTATAATCTTTTGTCTTATTTCCTCACCAGATTCGTGGAGCTGGTACCTCAGTATTATTTTAGCAATCTTCCTCCTAGTGAAAGTAAGGACATTCTGCAGGACGTGATCAATCACTTGTCACCCGTTTCAACCATGAAGGAGGAACAGAAAACTAATGATGACAACAAAGAAGATGAAAAATTTCCCCAAACTTCCACTGAACAAAGATGTATTATTCAGTGATTTTGATTTTGGGCTCAACCATCATATACTGGACAAATAGAAATAAAAACAGTATATGCAATATACATCCGCATCTTAAGCCCATGTAATTATTTTGAACTTTTGGCATATTTAACAGAAGAAACATTTAGAAAAGGCACTTTTCTTAACAAAAGGAGTTGTATGCATTATTTCATAACAAAAATATACGATTTAGTTTTGCTTAAAAATGTACTAAGCAGATCTTCAAGTTTTCTTGTAACATTGGGCTTTTATTGACTGTTTAACAATGATACCAAAGTATAATAAGATCCATTATTTAAAAAAAATTAATTTGATGGATATTTTCAGTTGTACCACCTTCTTGTCTTCTAAGTGTACAGAAGAAACATTTGAGCAGTACAAAACCGTTAACTTGACAGCAGTCTTTGGGAAATACTGTGAAGTCTTAGCTCCGCTTTATAAAAACCAGTGTTTGTAGGGAAGTTCAGAGTGAGAGATAATCTTTGAGTTTATCCATAATTTCATTAATTCCATCAGCTGGAACTATCATAACAGTCCGCAAAGGTTTCATTGGTACATCATCAAAGGACCATCTGCCACCCAAACAGGTGTCACTTTCTTCTTGCACAGAGTAGTTGAACTTCAGAAGGGCTTTCTAAACAACAGAAATAAATGCAGTAGGATTAACATTTTTAATTTGCATGAAGATTAATACATCATCTAAACAAAGAAAAAATAATGATAAAAATTATGCACATGCTTATTAAGAAGTTATTTTCTTCCTTCTCAAAAGGCCCACGAAAAAAACCTACAAGACAACCTGCTATTAAGTGCTTCAAACTGTTTGCTTTTCACTGAATTTATAGAATTCATATTAAATTCTCAAATGCTTACTATCGTTATATTTTGGTATCAGAAAAAGACCTAAGAGGGAAAAAAAACAAACCCAATGCCACCTTTATGTGCTTACTGTGCCTTGTTTTAGATATTTTTAAGACAGCATCTCATTCCATGGTAACACATTAAGAAATCCTGACCCTTAGAAGCCATTTTGCCAACTAGCAGGGACCTTTGACCAATAAAAGAAATATAAGGCTCTTAATACACCTTCAGCCCTGGAACAAGAGCAAACCACTAGCTGTGTAGTTTTCAGAATCAGTCAAAACCCAGATTAAAGAAACAGTGAGAGAGTGCAGGTAGAATAGAGCCTGCATTAGAGGTGACAGCGTGGTGTGGGTGACATGTGGAAGGCCTTTAGCAATGAACAGGCTCTGCTCTTTTTGTGGCCTACTCTGAAACTGCTGAGTCCTAAAAATTAACCTATCTGTGAGAACACGTGGTACCATAATCCTCTCTTTCACATTGCCAGTAGAAATTGTATATTAAGGGGATGGGCAGTAATATGAATCCTGAGCAGAACTGCAAAAAGTCCTTGGAAAGTCTCTCGGTGGCTGAAGCCACTGAAAGACATATTTATCAAGGCAGGTGTCCATATTTCTTATTATTTCATATTATTTCTTTTCAGTGTTATATACTGCATACATATAGAACAGTCCCTTTTTACTAGCTTTGCCAGACAAAATGCCTGATGGATAAGAAAAACTTACCTAAAAAACATTTCTAGTTCTCACACAAGTCAGATTAAGAAGTATGAACTGAACTCCTAAGTGGAAAAACTCATCTAACCTCTCTGCAGGGAAAGCTAAGATCCAGTATCCTTTAGGGTTTGCTATTTCCTAACAGTATCTCAGGATTGTAAATTTAATTTTGGAAGAACCATCAATTTGAGTGGTTTTGCTCAAGAACAAACAATTTGAGCAATGGATGCCCTAAACCTTTAATCAATTCCAAGTCTGGTTATAATGGAATTTTTCCTTTGCTCCCTCAATAACATTTTAAGGAACAGAATAAAGCACAGGGAACTGACAAGTACAAAAAGGCATCTCTCTCTTTTATTTGGCTCTAAGCATCTGCCTCACCACATTTAATACTATTTTATGGCAATCTAATTAAGGCTATGTGCGATCAGGGAGGATATACACTCCAACACTAATTTTACACGTATACATTATTAAGTACAGAAACCCACTTAATCTAATATCCTCCATAATGTTTAAAATGAATTTGTTAAAAACACTAGAAAGTCTGTTAAAAAGAAAAGCATGTTCAGTTTGAATCTATCCACTCGAGTTGAAAATTATTCCAATTTAGACAAAAGCACACAACTAGTCTTTAAAATGCCACTCAAAATAACAAAACAGAGACAAATAAAACATAGGCCTTCTAGAACATCACACCCGTGGACACATGAGCTTCACAGGCTTCTCCCCTTCAGCTTTTCAATAACATGTTTATATAGAGTTCAAGTTCAGTTGGTAAAGCTGCTACAACACCACAAAAAAAAAAATCCCAACCTTGTTACTGCACAGAGGCTACAACAGTATTCCCTACAGCTAACAATGGATTTCTCCCACCTACATTTTTCTTCTTTCCAAGAAATAAAATTACAGCCATATCATAGCCTCTAACAGAGAATGTCATGAAGGATTACACACAGGAACCTTTCCATTAACCATATGATGCATGTACTTTATCCTGTAGGAGCTGTCAGAAATTAAAAATAACGTGCTCTTGACAAAGCAATAATACTGTAGAATAATATTTTTAAAGATTTGTAAAAAAAAAAAAAAAAACAATGAAAAACTCTTTGCATTTCAAAGTACATTTTTAATTTAATTTCCTGCATCTTTCCCTCTCCTGATCTGGTTTGGGAGCACCAGAATTGAGTAGACAGGTTCCCTCAGGAAACAGGAAGTAATAACTGCATCTTGGTATTTTATTAAAATACTTGTCCTGAGTAGAACAGAGACAGAAAAGGGAAGAGATACCTATTTAATTGGATCTTCAGAATTTTTTTATTCTAAGCACGTTACCTCATAAAAGAATTCTTCCTCTGCATTTGCAAACATTAATTCCTCCTTTTGCTGATTTCTCCCTTCCTTCCTCTTCGAATTGCTCTTTGTGGCTTCTGTGAAGGTCTTGCTGATAAGAAGGTAGTAGTGGCACTTTCCACAAGGTTTGTTTGTTCTCTGTGCCTCAGTCAACTCTTTCCTAAAGATAAATAAATGTTTACACATACAATTTAAAAATACATGTTCACATACACAATTTAAACCCTTGACAAGTGTACAAGTAAACCTTATAATGAAAGGATAATCATATTGCAGCCTCTTCTTTTACAAGTGCCACAGAATATAAATTTTGCACACACATTCCTCGTACTCAAATTTACTATTTGCACTTTAAAACAATACAAATATGGATGTCTTTCCACACTTCACAATATAACCTTTTTTTTCCCCAGAATCTTGTTCAGGGTAGAGAGTCTGTAAAATGATTCTAAGGGCAACTCTGCTGCAAATTCATCACATCATCACTTGTATGAGAAACTACAACTGAAGAGCCAGAAGATGCTCTCGGCCACCCCTTGTGTTAAACATGTTGTCACTGCAACACTCCAAAAGCTTTAAAGACAGAGGCCGAGACCTGAATTTTAGTTGTGACAAATGCTGTACTAGTGGTAAACCTCAAAGCCAGGCCTTCAAGCACCTCACTTCTTTGTTTAAAAACCTTCTTGAAACCATATCTACATGCTTTCTTTGATATCAGTCATAATTCCTTAAAGGTCTATTTTATTGTTTAAATGAGCCATGACAGCAGTCATCTTAATCTGACTTCTAATCTCACCTCACATGAAAGAAAAGAAGAAGGAAAAATAATCTTCATTTGATTACTGGAGCTCTTTATCCAACACAATTTCCTGGTTCTCAACATGGCACTAAAACAACAGAACTCTGTATGTCAATGGATTTATTTACTTACTGTCACGCAACCTGTGATATAAATCCATGAACTGGTAAAGATCAACCAGCACCTAACCTGCTTCACTCATTTACTTGAAACTAATCAAAACACTGCATATGCTTTTCATGGGCCCAAACTCATCTACCTTACAAGTCTGTCCCTCAATTGAAGTTTTCCATTCCAGAGCCAGACACTAACACACGAGCAGAAACATCCACGTTGCTCATTATCAGCATGCTATAAAAAGTTCTCATTTTTAAATTTTCCTAGATCAATACCAAAATAATCTGCAACACAAAGATAAACTACAATATACACACAGCTATTTCTGCAGGACAGCACATATTCTTAAATTATATCCTCCATCTTAAAGTATAAAGAATTTTAAAAGCCTAAAGATATAATAAATATTTAAAAAGTAACTGAAGACCTTATACGAGATGAAAAATATTTTTTCTGTTCATGTCTTGTATCTGTAGTATCACCTGTCTTAACATAGTTCTATATATATAAGATTTCTGAAAAAATATGAAGAAAAAGTACTATTCCACATCATGCCAAAGAAAACTCCAAACAAACTTACTGGAGCTGCTGGTGCATGGGCAGAGCAATCTGTGGTGGTACGTTAATGAATCTCTCACTCAGCAGAAGACCCACAGGTTTAGTGCTGTCATTTAGGAGCTTATTCAGTTGTTCAACCATGTGCTGTTCACAGCTCTTCTCGCACCGACTCAGAATCAGCTCTTTGATTTGTTCAGCACACTGTGTACCCTAGAAGCAAAAGGTGTACTTTCCTTACACCACAGAACAATTATTTATACAAGAAAACCTTGAATGTGAACTTCAGGGGAATATTCTACAGGACGACTGGCAACTTCCTTAAGCAGTCTCTAAAGCACTGTCCCATTTCTCTGGAATTATTTACCAACCTTGACACTGAGGGCAAACAAAATTTCTTAAGTGACAGGAACGCAGCAAGGAGCTGCAACACCAGCACACTCAACAGCAAAACTCAAAAGCTGCCAAAGATAAAAGTGAAGAAATACAAGAAGCTGGCAATTTGGTTACCCTGGAACTACTTACTGGACCCAGTTTTAACTCTTTATTCCACTCTTTGCCTTAGGTTTGACCTTCAGCAAGTTACACAGGTCTAGATCCAAAAGAAAACTAAGTGAGATGCAACTTTTAAGATCATAGTCCCCCTCAGTAGAACTCACAATCCTGATCTGGCTGTCTAGGCTTATTATACAAGGCAGAAAAGCAGTGCGTAGTCTCACTTATTACTGTCTATAGACATTAATAAGGGCTACCAACCTTTCTTTCCGTTAAGTTTAAGAAGCTTATAAAACCAAAGACTTCATCATCATCTTCATCATCGTCACTACTGTCTTCTTGGACTTCTGCTTGCTATTTAAGGAAAGAAAAAGTAACAACTCATATTGACATTTTATTTCCACTCTCTGCAGCAAGAACTGTTTTTCTTTCCAGAGGATGCTCAGCAGATGACAACCATCTAGGTAATCTGTGCAAACACACAACCTACAAATTCTGGTTACGGTTATGAAGGTGCCACATCATTGAATGTCTCTGTATACTTAGAGCTGGCTATATAGAGAGCCAGGTCATCTGTCTTCTACAGCAGGATCTTTTGAAAGGCACTAAAATTTGATAGCTCACATATAAGAAGCAGCATCTTGGTACAAGGCATGGCAATATCTTAAGCAGAACCAATTTTCTTCAGTTTCTAATGTAGGGAAATAAACCCACAAAGTATTAAAAACCATAGAACAACAGAGCTTTGTCAGAGAGTGAAACAAAAGGCTCCACAAAACTCTGCAATGAAAAACCTGGGAAGAGTACTGCGAGTCATTGAGTTGTAATATAAGGATCACAAGAAATTTGGCCCGAAAAGCTGTCAACACAGGACAAAAAGGGAATGTATAGCAGTGATGCCATGCAACGTGGTACAACAGCACAACTGTGCTGTGTGGAGGCCGCTTGTTTGGGTTTGAAAGCAGCCATGGCCATGGCATCTCGAGGACCATGCAGTATTGAACAGATTCCTTAGCCAGGAGTAACTCAGAAGCCTCCATAGAGCGCTCCACTGCTAGAGCAGAACTTCTTCAGGACTCATTCCAGGATCCTTTCCTGTGCCCAAAGAACTCTGCACAAAAGGAAACTGGGCATTTTTGGTCTATATCTCTGTATATACAGAGAATATAGGGAAATCCCAAGGTTCTATTTCTTACAGGGACGGTAATAAACTTCTCCATAGCATTTTCAGCATTATTAGTCTGCTACATCAAAATTCAGAGAGAAATATCAAAAGCCTTCCATATGTAAAAACAAACCAACCAAAGTAACAAATAAAATTCCTTGTTTGGTTGAAAGTAGGCAAGAAAAATTTCAGCTCCTACAGAAGAATTATTCTGGAAGAAAAAAAGCAAGAAAGCAAGCCAATTGCAAAGACAGGATCACCTTCTGAAAGTCTGTCATGTCATTTCAACATAAGAATTGTACTTCATTTAAAAACATAAATTCTGTCTTACCTTGATAATACTTCCAATATGATTCTGTTGTATTAATATATCAGTTAATTCAGCCGTGTTAACAGGAGCTTTTAGAAACAACTGGAACACAAGAAACAAGTATTAAGTTTTAGGCTGATGATATATCACAGGCCACTTAACAGAAAATAAAGTAGGGAATTTAAGTTCTTGTGCAATTCTCTATTCCATTTGTGATTTCCATTTAGAGAGTTTATTTAACTTCCTTCAATATAATACTGTAAAGGCTAAAAATCAGCCCCTTGAAGCGCTTGCTTCTCAACCCTCCACAAGCTGGCACTTTGCATACCTGGTATCCTTTTGAGTTTGGTGTGATCCGAGTGCTTGCTGAGCACAGGTTTACAACAGAAACAGCCAAAAGGCGACTGGAAGCTATCAGATTTAAGACACATTACTAGCCTGTTTTTTAAGGGCTGTCATTTACAAAAAAAAAACCTCCAGGAAACTGATTAACACCGAATGAGGTTTTCTGAGCAGCAACTAACATGATAAAGATGGAAAGATTATACACATCGTGGAAGAACAGCCCTGTAGTTGACTGGGTAAGGTTCTTGAAACCATGGTTTAGGTGACATGTGTTCACTGCGGCTGTAATTATTAAATTTTCATGAGCTAAAGCACAATGAAACAATAAATCAATATCAATAATGTGAACTGATGACTTTGGATAACTCTTCAGATATTACTTATTAATGGACATATCAACAAAACTAACAAGAAGTCAACATACCTGTTGTAGTAATTTCTTTATCCCATTATAGTCATTGTCTGATATGGAATGTGCTTCGAATTCAATATTCACTTCCTATGAAGAAGTAAAATAGGGAATATAAAATATTCTTGGCCAGAAGCTATATCAAAACAAAGCTAAGCTTTAAGAAACTTGAAGATAAGTAACGGTCAACACAGTCAGAAATGCAACTTATTTCCATCTTTCAGTAATCTCAGCAGTTGTTATGATTTCTTCTGTAATCTTCAGAGAGTGTCTGTGAAAGTAACTTTTTAGAACTAACTTATAAACTGCATTGTGAACAAACCCTTAATGCTTTGTTCCTGCAATCTGGTTCACACAGCTATATTTACCATAGCAGCAGAGAGTCTTACTGCAGAGAGGTTTGATCCAGGCAGTTAAACTCTTAAAATTGCAGGACGGGAGCATAATGCCTTGGCTGAAGATGAAGATTGCTCCAGACATTTAAACAACTACATCCAAAATCATACTTTTGCTATTTCCTCAAATCCTAGTGGTATCATTAACCCCACTCTGGAAGTCTGTTCAGTAGGTACATGATGAGACCTTGTCACAGCAAAACAGAACATGAACTCCTGCTCCTCCTTCCAGAACGAATGCTGTGCACCTACCAACCATTTTTACTGCTATTCTATATTAACAGTACTCCGTGCCAAGCCTGCCTTACCTATCCATTCTTCTGTGAACTACTGTTTGAGACCATCCAAATTTACTTTGCCTTTTAATTGTTGGTTTGGATTCTACTTTCTGAACAATCTAAACAACTGAGCCTTTACTTTCATCATCAATTAAGCTCACAAATCTCTCCAATCCCAAGCAGTACACATTTTGGGGAAAGGAAGGAGAGGGAATAAAAATCAGGAGACATGCTCAGATATTCTTTGGTGCAAGGCAGCTCTGTAGAGGTGACTGAGAGTACATTATTTACTTGTGAAGCTACCTATGTAAGAAAACAGATTGTGTCTTTGGTGCTAAAAGTATTCACTCCTGGCATCCAGGAACTTTCTGACTGCTTTAAAATTCAAGGATGTCACTGAGTGATTAAGCCAGTAAAATTTGAACAAAACTGTATACAGTGGTTCTGAATACTGTGCAAATCATAGCCATAAAATTGATATAAACCACAGCAGCGCTAGATGTTCTAACACCGGTCTTGCTTCATGGCTTTTCCACTACCCAAAATAACAGCCTGGTATGAGAGGGTTTACAAAGCCTCCATCTTTCATCTGTTTAAAAAAAAACCAAAAGGCAAATAAAGACTCATCATATATTTTGATGTGTTCCTGTCTTGCTACTGTGTGCTTATTCTCCTCTCCCTGTGCTGCATCTAGAGGATAGCAAAAGCCTGCAAAGCAAGGTGTTATATGTAGCAATACTCTGCTACGCGCACTGAGCAAAGCTCCTTCTCAGAAAAGAAGTAAAGAAAAATACTTTCATTTTTCCACTTAAAGTGGTAAGAGAAGGGAAAGGCTAATATGGCAAAGAGAAAACTACTGAGATGTACAGAGAAAAACATACCCTTTAAGCATATAACTTTACATATGTCTAAGTTTGTACTGTTCTAAATGTTTAGTACGTTTCTCTAATATTAGCAAAGCACCCCTTGATGTCTTATACCAGAACTGAGGGAAACAATGTATCTTTGTATCAAGACTTCCAAACTGAAATAGACACGATAGTGATATATGATCCTCAGAAGTTGGGACTACTATATTAAAATAAGCATTATATTGCAAATTTTACCCAGTGCACAAACAATTGCAAATAAAACATGGTAGTGCACACCAGTGCAGGACGCACAGAAACCATCCTCAAAACCCCTGTCACTGAAGACTCAAGAAACCTCATCCACAAACACCACAATATAAACCGCTGTCCTACCTACACTATGCAGGAATACTGAGCATTTTAAAAAACAAACAAACAACAAAAAAGGATTATCATGATTAGCATTAATTTAACACACTAATGTTTAGACACTAGGGAAACATCTATCAATTTACAAAGACTGAACATTACACAAAGTACTAGCACTGCTGGTCAAGAAATTCACAAACATATGTTAGCTCAATCGAAGTCAGCACCCATTTATCGTGGCACACGTTTCTAGCAAGTGGTAAAAATACTTTTCCATCACGTTAGTATGACTGAT
>JAOTQQ010000002.1:35453261-35510721 GCA_026546715.1 Gallinago undulata | reverse complement strand
GGGGCTTGGAGCAACCTGGTCTGGTGGGAGGTGTCCCTGCCCAGGGCAGGGGCTGGAATGAGATGATCTTTAAAGGTCCCTTCTGACCCAAACCATTCTGTGACAGTAATGAAATATTTGTCCTTTTCAGTATCAGGCGTTCACTGAAGCTGTTTTGTTCTTCACAAGAGTATAAAGAATTTATCAACTTAATTTTTTCATTTATTTACTCTTTTATTATTTTATTTTTTTTCTTTAAATTTACTGTTTCTAAGTAGCTCTCTCATCCAGAATGCTACGGAGGCCTAGTTTTCACCAGTCCAAGGGCATTAGAAGCCATCAAGATATGTTTAAAAGAGAACAGTAAAAATGAAGGTAAGTGCATATTTTTATTCCTTGGTCTTTCCGTTTCAGCATTTTGTGACGTTTGTAATTTTATTTCCCCCTCTGCTAGGTGTTTGCAGTACGCCTCTTTTAGAAAAGCTTTATCTCATAATTCTTTTGGCATTACAAAGGTTTCATGCTAATTTGAGCTTTGAAGGGATTGAGGACTGGGTTTTCTGCACTTACCCTGTTTTCAGAAATGAAAGGAAAGAGCTTTTGGTGCAAATTACTAATTAGTGTGAGCTGTTTCAGCTGTGGTTGTCTTTGCTAAAAGGAGTTGTACACAGACACTCCTGCATGGGGAGCGTTTTCTGCAGCGCCTGGTTCTGCTGCGCGACCGCTTTCCTCCCACGGAGAGAGGAGTGTTTTGTAGGAGGTGGCCACTGCTAGTTCTGTGTACATGTCACATGCAGTCTTACAGAAAAACACATTTCTCTGTCTTGAATGTGAAATTTTGGGAGCTGCTGAAATATGTATTTTTATCAATAAAATGAATCTTTAGTTCCTATTTCTGTTCCTTTCAAAGGTAATAAATCCTGTTCTTTTTCCTTCTTTAGAATAGTTTCCTCTGATTTTTTTTTTTTAAATCTTTTAATTTTGGGGTGGTTTTTTGTTTATTTGGTTGGTTTTTTCCTCAAGAGTACTAGAAAGGGACCCACTGTCCTGTGCTGTGCTGTTTTAAGACAAGACAGTGAAAGATTTAGTGTATTTAGTGTAAGATTTTTGACCCATTAGGGTTTCAGGCATAGGGGTCTGATAGCTGGATCCAAGAAGTGTAGTCTATAACGTACTTACGGCCTGAAGGAGGAATATAATTTCTTAGTAACTTTATTTTGGTCTCTGGCACATTTTATTTCTGAGCTGACAACGTATTTTTTTGTGTGTTTAAAATATAACCAGGTTTTGTATTTTTCTTGTATAAGAAAGAGTTGCATTATAGAGTACTGTGGTTCATGGATGTAGATTTTTACCCTTTTATTTGTTGTCATAAAAGATTATACTTGTTTTTTGACTCAGCCTTCACTTTTAAACCACCAGTTTGTATGTCTAAATCTCCCGTTGTTCTCTGTGCTGGTTTTTCCTATGAGTTCTGATGCTTTTTTAAATTCTTAGTGCCAGTGAGCGTTGCAAATTGCACCTGATATGGCAGAGCGTAAATGTGCATTAAAAATGCTACTTGTCAAAAGCAGCTAAAAACTGTTTACTCAAATTAGGCTTTTAGAAACATGTTGTTCACTGTTATTTACACAATGAAAAAAATACATTAAAAATTCATTTTGTACAACCAGATTTGCTGAAAAATGTAGCAGAGCATTAGTTGTTATTATTTTGCTGTATTTGTAGATGAGACAGAAATCCAAATACTCACTTAGCATTCATGTTTTGTTGCCACGTGCTTAAATTTAATTTAATGTGTTTTTTTCAGCCTGGTTAAAATCTCTTAAACAAAGATGGAAAACCAAACCGACATACGTGGTGGGAAAAGCTACAGCTTCCCTAGGTAAGGGAGGGGCTCTTGATCAGGGAGGGGAGTCATAGGACAAGGGGTAATAGTTTTAAAATGAAAGAAGGGAGATTGAGATGAGATCTCGGGAAGAAATGCTCTGCTGTGAGGGTGGTGAGAGCCTGGCCCAGGTTGCCCAGAGAAGCTGTGGCTGCCCCATCCCTGGAGGGGTTCAAGGCCAGGTTGGAGGGGACTTGGAGCAACCTGGTCTGGTGGGAGGTGTCCCTGCCCAGGGCAGGGGGTGGCACTGGGTGGTCTTTTAAGGTCCCTTCCATCCTAAGCCATTCTATGATTCTGAAAGAAATCTTAGATCTTCATAGCATGTTACTACTTCAAATGTGCAGATTTATTGCTTTTTGAGGAAGACTTTGTGTGCGTGGATCGATTTGTGTCTCCCTTTTCAGCCCAGGTTACAGTAAATTTGAATTGTTCATAGAGATTTAATTGTTTTCTTTTGCTGCTTTTGTTGTAGTGGAAGAAATTGGTCTTACTCCACAAGGAGAAAAGTCTGGAAATGCTGAAAAATTAGCTGAATATATTTGCTCAAGTAAGTATCTAAAAACTTCTACTTAAATTAAGATTTTTTACCTTCCATTGTTTCAGGCTTTCCTATAAATAAAATCATGTGTTCACTGACGCAAGGAAGTACGTACTGCGAATATCTCGGGTGTAGAACTGTGAATTCAGCTCCTGGGAATGTGGGTGATATCTCGAAATGACAATACCAAACCCTTTGAAATATCTATACAGAGTATTAATTGGTGTGAAATTTTAGACTCTATAATTGGCTAATAACACTATAAGACCTAGAAAATGAACTGTTTTTTTACTAGAATCCTAGGATGGTTTGGGTTGGAAGGGACCTTAAAGATCATCCAGCTTCAACCCTCTGCCCTGGGCAGGGACACCTCCCACCAGACCAGGTTGCTCAAAGCCCCATCCAGCCTGGCCTTGAACCCCTCCAGGGATGAAGATCTGAGCTGTAATGATTGGAAGTTGCTGCTTAACCATAAGATTTAAGTGGCTGTGATCTATATGTGACCCACTTTAGCTGGGGCGTTGGACTAGGTGATCTCCAGAGGTCCCTTCCAACTCCACGTGATTCTATGATTCTATATAGAACTGCTGGATCTTTGTGAACTTCGGGTGACTTTCCTTGCTTCAAACCAGTTGATGCTAGGGATGGTTCACAGGGGCATAGGTCAAAGCAGATAAGGATTCCTTCCCTGAAGGAATGTGTGGTCAGAAGAACCTATTTTTCAGCACCAAGGAAGAACGGTGTTGAAGGGACACTTCCTACCAGACCAGGTTGCTCAAAGCCCCCTCCAGCCTGGCCTTGAACCCCTCCAGGGATGGGGCAGCCACAGCTTCTCTGGGCAACCTGGGCCAGGCTCTCACCACCCTCACACCAAAGAATTTCTTCCTGAGAGCTCACCTAAATCTCCCCTCTTTTCAGTTTAAAGCTGTTCCCCCTCATCCTATGGCTCCCCTCCCTGATCCAGAGTCCCTCCCCATCTCTCCTGGAGCCCCTTTAGGGATGGGAAGGGGCTCTAAGGTCTCCCTGGAGTCTTCTCTTCTCCAGGCTGAATAACTCTCTCAGCCTTTCCTCACAGCAGAGGGGCTCCAGCCCAGATTTAAAAAGGGAAACAGAAACCTTTGTCTAGAGGACCCCAGCATGACCACTGCTTTGAAAAGCCGCATCATTCAGCCGGTCGAGGTGAACACCGTGTCTTTGGCTCAGCCTGGTCAGAGGAACACGTGACAGTCAGTGCAGTTATTCTAGACGTTGGATGAATTACTGTGTCTGCTGGTTTAAAAGCCCTGCTGCTGACCACACTGTGAACTTGCTGAACAAGGACCTGGGTGCTTCAGTTGTGGAAATGATGTCAAGAACCCCGACATGGTATTTTTGGCTGGTTTTAGCATAACATTAGATATGAAGGAGAGTGTTGATGAGCAAAGTCTGCGTAGGAGCAGAGATTTACAGGTAGAAGAAAAATGTGATTGGAGCTGGCAGGTGTTGTTATTTATGGGCAGAGTGTACTGTAATTCATTGGCACATAAAATGTTTTAACTGTATGGAATATTTCATGATAAAAATGATAGTTGTCAACACAAAATTAAATAATAAATTGTGAAAATTATAAATGAAAGTTTCAAGACAGAAATGCCATAAATGAAGAATAACCCAAGTCTGTTCTCCAACACATACTTTAAACAAGGACGGGGGTTTAGATGATATTTTAGTGCTAGGAAATCTACTCCTGGTAGTGAATTAATGTTTGCAGAAGGAGAGGTTTTTTGAGAAGGAAGATGAGAGAAATACCTGTGTCTTCTGTTGTATGAATGTGAGCAAAACCCTCGGATCAGGTCTAGAGGAACCAGGACATGTAGTACCAGGGGTGAGGCTGTGAGCAGCAGTTCTTGCATCGGAGCATCCAGAAGGCAGTTTCATACCTGGGCACCAGCAGGACATTTAAATTATCACAGCACTGCTGCTAGTCCACTAATTATCCCTGCAAAACATCACTGCCTTTGAACACCCCTCAGCTTTGATAACCCCCCACTGGATGAATTTCAGTCATTAGAGACTCGTTGATACATACAATCCTACCCAGTGATTTATTGTATTTATGTGCTCCCCATTTATCACGTAGTTTATAACAACTTCTGAAGTATAGATTAAATTACAGCATGTAATATTTTATTAATATTAAACAAAAGCTGAGGCTGGTTGTGTCTGAGGAAGAGGAGGAGGTGACTTGCACAGAACTTGCTCTGCTTTATAGGATGGTGAGGGGGGTGGAAATGCAGTTTATCTGTCGTGAGATCTTTTAGCCAATATATTCGTATTAGAGTTATGGAATATTTTTTAATTTACATGTTAAGCAGCCTCTCTCCTCTGAACTGTGGATGCAGTCACACTGCAGACGTGTTCTCTTCTCTTAGGGCTGTGTCTGTGACAAAGCACACGGCATTTACTGCAGCACTTAACATCCCATACCTTTAAAATGTATTAAATGTAGCATGTTTGCTCTTTATTAGAAATGTAAATTAATTAAAGTTCCTGTTTGTGTGTTTACAGGAGAGAAGCCCAGTTCCTCAGCTCTTCTTTTTCCTTGTGGAGCCCTGAAAAGAGAAGTGCTTCCTACAGCGCTGCGAGAGAAAGGTGGGACTTCCCTCCGAGCCTCATTCCAGTCAGTTCAGTTACGAGCAAAGTGGATCTAAAGCTCACGAACCGCATTGGAATAACTAAAATAAATGGAATTTGCTGTTACGTTGGCCAGAAGTTGGAGGGTGGGAGTAAAAGCCTGAGGCTGGGTTGCTGCCTGCAGCTCTGGGACGTGAGGAAGATTATTTGCCTTCATCTTCACTCATGCTCTCCTGTGGGTGGGAGGTGACTTAGTCACCACTGGCCAGTTTGCCACTGCCAGGTCCCCTGATCCCACACGCATGTATGAGTGTATATCCTGACACTCTAGAAATACCTTTTCTCTGTCTTTTAAATCTTTTTAGTACACTTGAGCGCAGTTAGTATGTTGAGAGTGTTTTATTGAAACTAATGAAGCCCTGTTTAATTATGACTGTATATTCTGATCCCAGGAATCCCCCTGGAAAGCCTGACTGTTTATCAGACAACCCAACACACTGACCTGCGAGAGTCCCTGAGCAGTTATTTCTCACAGCAGGTACCGGGTGCTGATGTCATTTGAGAATTTTGGAGGTTTACGTTAATACCCAGCAGAATGTACTCCTCTTTCCAGCTGTCTGTAAATGACTCTTGTGGTGATACAAGAACATCCTGCGTCAGCTTCTCGGTTTGTTTCCCTGTTGCCCCCCAGGAGTACTTCTCCTTGAGCAGAGGTGTCAGACAGAACGCAAGTCCCTCACTTATTTGTTAGGACAATTGTAAATGAGTTTGAAGAAGAAAACAAAACCTTCCGGATTTTGGCCAACTTTCAAAATACGTGTGTGTTTGAGAATTACTGGGAAATAACTGCATAAATAATGACATTCAGTTTGTTCCATTGAGCTGGGCGAGGCTGCTTTTTAGTTCACACCATGCCAGACAATACCTTTAGTGAGGATATTTATTGAACAGCTTCATTATTCATTTTTACAAGAGTAATTGAAATATCACTGGACATCTTTGCTACGTGTTACAAATAAATCTAGCAGTAGTTCCCTGCCCTACATAGTTTCAGTGTTCCTGCTCTGATTATCCAATTTATGAATGTAATAATCTCATTTCCAGTGTTACAGCTCCAGGTGACGGGCTGCTGACAAGTGCATTGAGACATATTTGCTAGAATTGTTATTAATGTTTTTCCCTTTTTAAAACCATCTATAAATGTCCTTAATCATGAACCAGTGCACAGTAAGAGATTTGAAAGTACTAATAATTGCTTTTATTGTTTCAAGACTTACTTTCTGAATTTGTAGGAGCCTACATTGTATGTAGGATTAATTTTATTCAAAATAACAGGGATTTCTTCTTACGGAAAGTAGGGCTAGAACCTGTGCTTACTTTTACTCAGGGGATTCCAGCAAGCGTTGTGTTCTTCAGTCCATCTGGTGTCAAATTTTGCCTCCAGCACATCCAGAAGCTTTCAGGGGATTTTCTCGACCGTATCAAGGTACCTTCTCTTCAAAAAAATGGTGAAATTTAATAGAAAATAAGTTTGGGGCAGGTGATTGAGGGATAGGAAAGCTGTTACACCTGTTACAAACCTTCATTTTCTCTTTGGTTTGTGTTTATTTCTCTGAAAAAGCAGGTTGTAGTGAATACACAGATAGGGAATACAAATGTTAAGGTTTGTAATTTGTTGATTTTGAATAAAATTCTTTGAAGCTGGTACTGGCAGGTATTGATCCTGAATAGCTCGTAATATAATTGTTCTTATTTATCTGTGTTCAGTCTGACCATAGAAGAGTTACAAATGACTGGCACCCGTCAAGTTGTGCACAGGGTATTTATTCCTCATCCCCTCTCCTCCTCCTTCCTTATTAGCACACTCTCCTATTATATACTCCACAGCTTTTTTTTTTTTGAAAAAAGGAATTGTTTCCACCTAAAACTGTTCTTCCCACTAATGCGCCATCTCCACTGGGCAGAGGCTTTATTTTCTCGTAGCGATGAGAAGGTGTGAGTGGTTCTTCCTTCAGTCAGCAATTACAGACTGAGGCAGATTAGAATTTCCCTTTTTTGTGGGATTAAGAGCTTTAAATGTTTGTAACGGTGAGAGAAATAATCATCCTTCCTAAGTAATTTTTAAGTAGCTTAATTGATTGGTGGTTTTTAATACCAAGAACCAGGTTGGTGCAGTTCAGTAAGCTCAGTCGTGAAAGTAGATACTTTGAGAGTGTCAGCAAAGGAGGAAGAATATGCACCTAAATGAGGAGGAAGAGCTGATGTCACACCAGACGACGCTGTTTTAGTGCTAAATAATGTCATTTCAGTTTGCTGCCATCGGCCCAACCACTGCGGAAGCCCTGGAGGCCGCAGGAATCCCAGGTCCCTGCACTGCAGAGAGTCCGACTCCCCAGGACCTCGCTGCCGGGCTCCAGAAAGTGCTTCACACACAGAACTGCCGCGTGTCGAAATAAGAGCTCCCCGGGTGTTTGAAGCTGAATATTGGAAGATGGAGTCCTGCAAGGAAGTATTTTGCAGGGAGAAGCGGCACTGCCCTTGTCAGGGCCTGGTGGGAGAAGTTCACATCTAAATACCTGGGTAATCTAGAAGTTCCCCAGCATCTCTTAGAGCAGCTGGCTCTTCCCCCTTTTTCCCTGGCGGCAGTGTAAATATTTCACGTGGACGTTTCCAATAAATTGAAATAAATTCAGTGTATCACCTCAGGTATCTCAAGGCAAGGTTTTCATTTCTCTGTGTAATCAGTTTTACACACACATCATCTTTTTCCTTTGTAAAAAAAAAAAAAGCGCACTTGAAGTATTTCCTATTGTGAAGCTTACTTGTTCTGTTTTTCAATAATTTATATTAAAATGATGATTGTAGGTTCTCACTGGCCTGTGTGGAGCTCAGAGCAGGTCAGCAATCACCTCTCACTATCCTTACAGTACAGCGTCTGAAAAGTTAGGTTTTGGTTTCAATTGGTATAAAGAAGGAAGATTTATTAAGAGAGAAATAAACTGGCTTATGACAGTTAATAATGGTGTTAAAGTTGTCTGGTTTGGATATGGTTTATGCTTTAATTGTTTTTCTGTGAAAGGAGAAAAAGTAACCCCCCTTAGCACTGACGCTACCTTCGCTAATGCTAAGGAAGTCAGAGAAGATTTAAATCATAATGTACTCAATAATAATCCTTGGGGAAGTCATTCGTGTTGTTCATGTAGTGCTGGGGGTCACAGAATAACACGGAAATCCTCATTTGTTGCAAGTTTCTATTCGCTTCATTCTGAGTATTCGACTTGACTTTCCAAGGAGGGAGGCTGCGTAGCTGGACTCAGAGTGAACCTGAGCCCCGTTACGTTCACAGGAACTGAAGTCATTTCAAATTGTGTATCTGGATTCTGTGCTCTTGTAAAATCATCTTTAAAGTTGTCAGGATGGAAGTTTCTATGAACAGGGGTTTTCTGGGTTAAAACATGCCCTAGACACAGCGATGCTTTTTTCGCATCTCACACCCTGAGAGTGAAAATCACATCCTCAAAACAAGCACCTGAAACAGTTAATGTACTATTTGTAAGTACAGAGAGAGTAAAAAAAAAATTAACACATATGCCTACTGTTACTGCCTATAAATAAAGTGGTTTATACCATTATTTATCAAACTATGAACCCCATTTATTTGTAGAAAAACATCAAGACACCAGATGTTTTTTTTTTTTTTGAAGTGTTGTCTTCGAATAATACACATTTCCAAACCCAGAGTCCTCCCGTGCTGGGATTAGGACTATGCTCATTTGTTAGACTGGATTTTACAGACTTTTTCCAGCCCCTGCTGCTTTCCACATGGTTTAAATTCTGTTGAGCAGTTTGTTTCTCTGATAAGAGTCATTAGTGCCAACCAAACAAAACAAAGCAGACCCATTCAGGAGTTTATATTTAATAAATAAATTTTTTTTATTTAAAAATACACTCTCATTTATTCACAGTTTCAAGTCTGAAAAAGATACTCCTCTTCTTGATCAAGTCAAACACGGCTGAAACCGTTCACTTTCTGGGGTAACTGAAATCCCAGCCGTGGCTGATATTTGCAAGTGTTTTGCATCAAAGCTCGAAAGGCACAGAGTTTTGTGCGGGAGAGGAACCGTAGGAGGAGTAGTGTGTCCCCAGATCCCACAGAAATGGCCTCGGACACCTTCAGTCCATGTGCTCCAAGGAAGCTTTGCTTATAAAGTACATTTCATTAAATATCAAACCACAACAATTGTGAGATTACAATTTTATGCAAAACATTCATATCACTGCAAAGCCCATTACCTGCAAGAGAAAACTCATTAATTTCTCCCAACATAAAGAACCCCAATTTGGCATTTCAAACAAAGAAACACCAATAACCAAGCCCTTACAGAGCTCTCGGGATAAGGAGGAATCCCTGCTTTCTCCCAGACGTACAGCGTGACAGGGTGAGAGCATCACCCTCAATTTATACAAGTACCACGTGGGGAAAAGTCCCAGTGATCCCAGGGCAAGGCACTGTTCCTGCTGGTCTGCAGCACGCCAGTCACTGACCTCCTCCGTTACCGCCCTCGCGGGGGCTCAGCTGCTCCAGGAGATTTAACATCACCTCTGTCCGGTCGAGCAGCGTCATGCTTTTGTTTGCAGTCGCCCGCAACAGCAGGGAGTAAACCTGCTTGTTTGTTTTAAGAACAGCTTCTTCTTCGTTAACGCCCCTAAAAAGAAAACAGGCAATACAAATCAATAACCTGGCCACGGTATTTTCTTCTGAAAACTATCAGCAGTTATTAAACAACATCGATGACTATCCCTGGGAAACAACACAGCTGGTGTTTTGATTTCAGTCTCTTATTTCCTTAATTCCTTTTTCCTACCATTTCCATACATACTGCCTACTCAAAAGACCTTTCCCTCCCTTGCCAGCCTGCAAAGCTCCCACCGCTTTTCTCTATTTGACAAAGGCTGCCAATCCCTTCTAACACACGTGCTGCTCTTCTGCTTCAGCACCCTCACCCCTCCTCTTTCCCACCCTGCTCTGCCACATTTAATGGCCAAGACTAATAAATAAGTGACCCAAACTATTAAAAAAAAAAATGCTGCCATTGATATTATAAATAAAGTGTGTATGTGTGCAAGCAGCAATCAGTTTAATTGCAAATGCCTTGGGAATAACCAAGAAACAGTGAAGCAAATTAGATTCATAGCACTTGGCAGAAATCAGACAGGTTTATTTATTGAACAGAGCAGGTAGTCAATAAAAAGCCAATGAAATGCAAAGCATTTCCAGGATAAGTTACAAGAATTCCCAGAACAAGAATATTACTTTCAATTACTTCTTTCCTCAACTTAGAGCCAAGTTCAGTTACGCTTGTGCATTTCACTTTTAGAGGGTAAAACTCTGGCTTCATCCAGTTTTATTGTTAGTCTGCAAGTTTCATTATCATATCTTAATTTTACCCCATTCTCCTATTCTCTGCCAAAGTGCAGAGACCCCGAAGTAGCTTGTGTGAGCCCCGATTTCCTCCCTTTTCAGCCTGCTATTGGAGCAGAAGGCAGCTCCTACCACCTTCTGCGGAGCAGAGCTGAGGAAACACCTGCCAGAAGCACACAGGGTACTGAAAGGTTAAGTGAAAGGTAGTTTTAAGCTCAGCCTCAATCCATCACTGTTTAAAAAAAAGTTTAAGATGTTCTAGCAATGCTACCCTTTCACAGTGTTCAAACTGTAACACGTTCCCTGCAGGGAGGCATCACTACAGAGCCCCACTGGAGAGACACGGTGGTGAGAAAGTAAATGGAGAGGGGAAAAAACCCATAAAATAAGAGTTTTTTTGTTTTACACCACTTACCCATGTTGTGAGGTAACAGAACTAAAGCAATTTCCTCAGGGACTTGGACATCTACTTGGTTACAGACAAATCAGACTTTAATCCTCTGCATTTCACGTATGCAGATTGCCACCTTGTGGAAGCTCTTTTTAAAGAGTGAAATCCCCAAACAAGGCACCTCAACAAATCACCACTAAGAAAGGACTGGGCTTTCCTCCTCTGTTTTTCTTTTCCCAGCCCCAGTGCTTCCATTGCAAAAGCTATTAACACAACTTCCAACAGTAAAAGAATTCTCCAGAACTATCTATTAGAATTAATACCATATTTTTATACGTTAATTTTATGTAGCACTAGGAATAGCAATAATATGCTGCTGTAGCTTCTGCAAACACATTTGTTGCTGAGGACATAACAGGTATTGCCTGGATCCCGAAAGCCACACCACCCACATTCTAATCTAACCAAGAGAAGCAAGAGTGGTGTTAAGGAATTCCCCTGCCACATCTTCCCAACAACACTTCAAGGTCAGCACAGAAAGAAGCAGCCCCATTTGTTCTGAATCCCATCAGCAAGAAAGATTATTTCTTCATTGTACTCCATTAGGTGTTAGAAAATTCTTTCATGCCAGTGAGTATCTCCCCCACAGACATCCCTCTCCATTTACACCATTACTGATGCGCCTACATTTATTCTCAGGTATTTTGTTTACTAAACTCTGCTGTCACCAACATGTTTTATTATCAGGATATATCAAAAGATCAGCAGAACAGAGGAGTTTCTCCCCCACTAACTTCAAGTGCTCTGTCACAGAACAAGACCAATGTCAGTTAAGGGACACCATATACATGTACCTCATTCCCTGAGCAAACAGTTAGATTAAAAAAAAAAAGACAATGAGAAGTATTCCAGCAAAATTCCAGCAGTACAAGTTATACTGCTTTGTGTGTGAATTTATACCTACGAAGGACATAGGATTTATATCCCCTTTTAGAGGATAAGTTAGGTATCACAGAGCATGATAAAGCATCAGTGACTCAGAACTGGACCACGCACTTCAGACAATGACGACAGTTTATTTTCCTATGGGAATACGAGCACTCAGTCTGAATTTCTGTCGTTGCTCGACTGCTGTCAGGAAAGAGGAGAGCAAAGAGCCACCTACACATACTCAGTAAAGATGTTTCTTGGTTATTCCCTCAATTACACACAAAACTACAGAAAACATTCAAGATTCAGATGACCAAGGCATTTTTTGGCTCCTTCTCCGCAGAGAAGAGTCACGTCCATAAAAGAATAAATACCACACTTCCTTGTGTGCTTAAGAGCACACAGTTTGTATGGATTTATGGATGAGAATCACAACCACACATGCATTTCAAGGTTTAACTTACCCAATTTTTTTTTTGGTTGAAGTTAACAATTTAATGGATTGGAGGAGAAGGAATGACATTCTGGACTCAAAAATACTAAGCAGTTTCAGTACTTCTTCTTTGTTAAGGCCAGTAGAGGAATCAGTGGGTGACACATTCTCAGCGCTACCTTTATCCTTGCTTATCTACAGGGAGAGAAAAACAAACCATTTCACTCAACTCCACCATTTAAATGCACTTCAGTCGGTCAACCACACTGGCATCTCCACCTACTGATTACAGGTGTGGGACCAGTGTCACAATTGCTGTAACACCCTCTTTATGAGGCATCAAGAGTTAGCTCACCCACAAAAATTATGCCAACTGCCTGTGACATAAGTATATATTGGAATATTTAGTTATAAAAATATGAAGTAAATATGGGTTTGACTACTCAAACTGGTGCTCAAACTGCCAGCAAGAGACAAAGACACGTCAGCATATAGTGCAAGTAATTATTTATTTAGGCATCAAGAACTTGTTAACACTAGCAACAGATAACCTTCCATGTTTTAATATTTCAATATTAAATGTAATAAAAAATGCCCATTTATATTATAGAATCATAGAATGGTTCAGGTTGGAAGGAACCTTAAAGATCGAGTTCCAACCCCCTGCCATGGTCAGGGTTCCTTGTACATACATTCTTAAGTTCTTAAAGAAGACTTTTGAGGGATAATAAGGGACCTTTAAGGAATAACACAGAGTTACAGAGTCCCATTCACTCAGTCCATACATGTCCCTATAATAAACATGCTTTAACCCATGTGTGTGTCACGTTATAGAGCAATTTGTTTTAGCCACTTCCATTTGAAGAACTACAATAGGTTCACAATAGGTTCACACCCTGTCCATGCTATTTAAGCAACCAGCTCTACTGAAAAGTAACTAATCAATACCTTAATTGCCAAATGACCAGTTTTATGTGACTGTGATATGTACCGGGGAGCAGATAAATCACACCACTGGACTTTTGTTACCTGCTCATTTTCTGCCACAAGCTCCTTTCTGATGAGCTGAAATGCACCCTTGGTTTTCACCATTATATCCAGGGCCCCAGACAAAGTCTTTAATTTCCCAGCACTGCTGTTCTGACCTGAAAAAAAAAGTTTTTTAAAAAAAATGAAGGACACAAATGGGTTATGTTACAGATTGCACTTTTTCTTCCATTCAAAGACTTCAAGAGTCTGGGAAAAGCACACACTGTTCTAAGTCAACTGAAAACCAGTAAGAAAAATGCAGATAAAAACCTCCTGCTCCCATATACAAAGTTATCTAAAAATTAAATTAAATACGTCACGGTAGTTCAGAAAGCTGCTGTAATGAGACAGAGCCAGACTTACTCGCCATCTGGAACTCTGCAAATGCCACTCTTTCCAGCTGCACACGAAGGAACTCACAGGGTGCGTCCTTCAAGAGCTGGAAGAGTCGCACTGCTTTACTGTAATGAAGATCAGCGAGTACCCGGTGTTGCTTCCTCAAGTGTTCATCACCCACCTGCACTCAAAGGAGGATACAGCATAAATCCCAGACAGGTTGTGTTTCTAATGGGTACCTCATGACTGTACAAGGTACCAACAATCATTCCCCAGCTCATTTCATAATGGTTCATCTAAACAACTAGAATACACCACCAGCCTGCTGTCTTTGAAGCTATTGTAATTTCATAGCTAATACTTACAAATTCATACCAACTAGAACTAAGCTAAGCACAAAGAGTAATGATTTGGAAAAAAAAAATAATCAGAAAGTGACAGACAAGTCTATACTAAGGCTTTAATAGATTACATGCTCGTGTTCTAGTAAAAGGCCATCTGGCTTCAGTACCAGAAGGGTGGCTGGATGCAAAACCAAACCAAAGAAAATAGTTATCACCACATAGATCTAATTAGATTGGACAGAACCATAAAGCTCAGCACACTATAAAGAACGGGCTGCTTTCAGAAGTAACATTATATTTCACAATGATTTGCAAATAAACCACCTCACACTTTTATTGAAACAATTCAACCGAAGAAATACCTTAACTACAAGTAGAAGCATAAATATCAATCTCCACACACATTGAACGTCTTAAATATAGAACCTACACAGAAATCTGAACCAGTTTGTACTAATACCTGGTTTCTCAGGCAACTGTGGTACATTGAGGCAAGCCTGTGGTGGATGGTTGCAGCTCGGTATTGGCAGAGAGGCTGACGTGCAGACACTGTATCAACATCACAGTATTTCAAGGACTTCATCATGGCTTCACTAACTTCCTTCTCTATCTACAAGGGAAAACAAGAAGATGTAGTGTGATTGCTGAGAAACTAGAACACCACTATGTGCAAGTGTAAGGGTTAAATCTCTATCTCTTCATTCAGCAAAAACCATACAAATGCAAGTGACTAAACATTTTATGGTTTGCAAGAACTACTTCACTGAAGTTCTTCAATCTAACAAAGGTTTACAAGTTATTCCCATATCAATTTTGCTGACTGTTTAGTTTTTCATGAAGACAATGGCTTATTTTTTCAAATGTTGTCACAAATGCTCTTTATTACCTGTTCTTGAGCCTTTCTAGATAACGGAGCATAATCCTGCTGCAGAGTTGCCATAGTGAAATAGGTAGTGGAGAGCTCCCAGTTCACGGAATCCCAAACAGCTGGATGCACATCTCTCTTTCCCAGTGACCTTAATGCCTTCAGATAGTAGTCAATAGCCTGCGGATGATAAACCAATACAGGTACATGGTTACTGCTTTATAGCAACTAGAAATTAATTTTCCTTCATTCATTCTCAAGGAATCATTCCAAAATAATTTGTCTGAACCTTCTTCGGTATGTTTCTTAACCCATTTTGGTCATAACTTCAATGGTGACCACGCATTTCTCTCTCCCCTGTGTGTGGTACTGCACTCTGTTAAACATCAAGATCTAGATGTCTCAGCTCTCCCTGTATCAGAACAATGGAATCAAACCTCAACGATACAGAAGCCAATAATACAGCAAGGGCAAGGATAACATGAAAGCAGGAGAGTTTTCACAAATTATTACATCAACAGATGTGTACAAAGATATTTACAAATATTCTACAGTAAAAGGCATGTTTGGGTATGGGCCATTCTAAAAATAGTATGATGTTACCTTATTATAATAAAGGGCCTCTTCTGGGGAAAACTCTCTTTTGAAGTCCCCTTCAGCCGCACAGTGCGCTTGAGCACAAATTCGCATCAGTCTTCCCGTGTTACAAAGCAGAAGAGCTGCATTGGTTGCATCATCAATGGACTCAAAATTCTGAATCCCTTCTTCAAAGCAGGAGAAGCTTTTCTTCCAGAGTTGCTGCTCTGTCGTTGATACATTTTTACTCACTAGGGTTAAGACACAAGGCTTACCATCACATTCAAATTCTTGAAAGATACTGAACAAACATTTTCATTATGATCTTTTTTCTTCTAAACAGCCTTTTAGAATTTATCTACCAAAAAATTCATAGACTGACTGCACTGAGACTATTCTCATGTTTAAATTAAGCTTAGGCTTGATCACACTGAGCTAAACCAAACAAATCCAGACTGCAACACTCCCTCCCTTCTATAATAGAGTTGGTTTAAAGTTTCCATCGTGGTTTTGAGGGCATTCTACACACTTTTAAAGAGTTTCTCTAAAGCTATAGATTCCATTACTCAGTTTAGGCCCTGAATGCACAAGCCACAGTAATCAATTGTGGACAAATACTTACAATGGACATTAAAGTTACATCACATCAACTACAGGAAGGCGTTTACTATGAAGTTCTTTAAATGCCTTTATAATCAGCAATACTCAAGATTTCTTGCACTGCTAACGAATGCTGTTGTAGCTCCATGTAATAGCAAGAAGTGAAGAAAGACTACTTGCCCACTCTCTCAGTCTGTACCGCGGCAGCCTGGTTCATGTAAAACACTCCGATCTCGTTCCTGATATTCCCCATCCTCTTTAGCACCTGTATACGCTGCTCTGGATTTTGGTTTTTCACATTACTGAAAAGTAAAATTTCATAAGCTGCTTCGTAACATTTACAGCTGACAGAAAGCTGGCATTCCAAGTCTGTAGATAAGTCAGTAGCCCAGGCAAACACTAGAAAAACAAAACAAGAAACCTGAACGTCAAAGAGTATTTCCAAACAAACTTAAATCTGCGATGATCATCATTTTGGGGATTCTCCTCTAGACTAAGCGTAAGACCCATGTCAGAATGATCCCACAACTTCTACAGATAAGCACAATTTACCCATTACTTAAACAATCACTGTCTTCAGTTATTTAACAGCTTCAAGCATGTCACACAATATCTTGACAGCCTCCTTGCACATGACAAACACAGTAAGCTTTCTCTGAAGAAAATAGAACCGAAGTGTAATAAATCTTTCTAGAGAAGTGTTTATTACTGGTGCACAGTTTTGAGGAAGCACAACAAAATCACTTATGTCTGTCATATAATTGAATTCTGGCAGTTATGTCAGCATCATACCTTGGCACCTGGATTCTCTATGAAGACTGTGTAATATTTCCTGATCTTCTTTTGTCTGGTAATTATATTCTTCAAGATACGCTGCTCTGTTGTTTGCGTTTTGAGCAAGCATTAATTGGATATCTCCACAAAGGGTTAAACACTGACAAAGAAACACTAACACTTCGGGAAGCATGCTGGCGCTGAGACAACAGTAGGTATCTGTTAGGAAAAAAATTAAATCCCATGGATGAGAGCGGGGGGAAGAAAAGAAGAATTAAACATCAAAAGGTTTGAAACAGACTAACAATGTAATTGGTTTTTATGTTACCTGTCATGCTTATTCTCTATATTCAGACACACATGTTCTTCTAAGAAGAACTAACCTATTTTGAAGTCATAGTTCCTCTACACAGCCAAGAGTTTCAGAAAAACAACTACATTGTTCAAGATGAGCAGTGAATCTGGTAATTGGAAATGCTAATTTCAGATTTGACTAAAGAAAACCTGACTTTCTACAGATTAACTCAAGATATAGCCTGAAAAATTAATTTCCAAAATTAGTACAGTTTAAACTTGAGCCTTTAAAAGGCTAAAAGCTGAAGGCGGCTTTGAGTTATTGGTCAAGCATATTGATGCTTTGTGTTAGGATCAACTGCTCTTCCCTCCCTCCACCCCTACAAATATGGAAGCAAACCAGTAGTTCTACAGTACAAAGCTACTGGCATTTTTCAATTAGTTACTCTCATTATTGTAGCAATATTCTAAATAGCCTGATTTTACTTAATTTTCCTCAGTAATACTTGAAGATTTATTTCATTGTAGAGGACTATCCAATTCAGCTGATGAACCAGTTTGGTATTTCTGAGTCAGGAATATATTTAAATGAAATGGGAACCACCAGGCATTTCCAGGGAAAACCCATCTGCTTGCAGCGATAGCACCCAGAGCACAGAAGACTATCTGGGTCCTGGCACCAGGACTGACTCTCCCAACTTCAAGAGCTCCGAAGCTCCAAATCTGCACTCTAAATTTCCCAATCTGTCAAAATGCGAGCACCTTTCTACCATAGACAGGAGTTATTCTTATTACAGACCTCCCTCCTCGATAACGAGCTAGACACTTAAACACATGGTTGTCAGACTTGTCACTGCATGCCACCAGGATAAATCATGTATTTGATATTGCAAAAGGTATGTAGAGGCAACAGCACAGATGACAAATACAACTCACCATGGCACTGTAAAGCCAGCTTGATGTATCGTAAAGCTCTCCCATATTTCTGCAGAATCATAGCAGCGTCAGAGAGGACATAATAAGCCTTTGATGATTTCAGAATGAGCTGGAGTTTCATTTTATATTGCCACGATCCAGGAATCATTCCTGACTGACTGGAATGCTTACCCTTCTGAAAGGAGCCCACTGTAACATGAACAGAACCTCATCAGTAAATCTCGTCTCTGTAACATATGCCAGAGGTTGGACACAACTTCATCAGTACACAGACAGAACGTAAATTGCCTTATTACAGCTCTGCACAAGTAGAGTTATGCCAACTTGTCTGCCACTACATTTTTCATCTGCAAGATGGACCCAATATTTGGACCGCTTCCACATACTCCACCTGACAGTGGGACGCTCAAATACAGTGAGCACACTGACTGGGCAGTTAACCTCTCATTCTTTAAACAGCTATTGAAATACAGGTGCAGTGGCCAAGACTACTCTGTTAGGTAGCAGTCGAGAAGAACAGGAAAGCTACAGGCATAATTTGTCATGTTCTCCACCAAACCCTGACAATGTATGTTCTGTTTCTATATAAACAGTCTCAAAGCAAGAACGCCTCCATTTGTGGGCTTGGCCTCGAGCACAGGAGCTGGACAACCTGCTCCTGTTGCAAGGAAAGTCAATGTCTTCTTTTTCTTGGAACACTAGTTCCAAGACATCATCAGTGTAAGATTATGAAGGTTCCTTCTTTGATGCTGCAGTCATTACGGAACCAGAAAGAACAAGCCCTGACTTCAGGATACCAAAGGACAGAATTTTGTCCTGACAATATCTGCATACAGAAATGGGTCTCTTGCTTACAGGTGGATCTATAAGGCCTACGCCACAAGCCCCCTATCTTTAATAAGTTCTAGAAGAACTATATGTTAACATTAGGACAAAGACAAATCTAATACAGTAACACCTCATGCAGTTGAAGACACAGAATGCCTATATCAATATGCTATTCAGAAGTAGTTCTCTTCAAGAATTAAGAGCATTTTTCCTTTCTATATGTATGTATATACACACATGTAGCAGAAAAACTATGTTGTTTGCATCACAGACAACAAACCAACCCACATACTGGAGAAACAAAAATTTTTCCCTGATGTTTGAACTATTTTTCTCTAGGTTCAATTCAGTCCTTGTGACCCAAACAAGTAGCACCGTTGCTACTTCAGTGAAGAACTCCAGCAATCAACTAAAATATTTTTTTCTGGTCTGTGCAATATTTATCTCCCATATCCCCCAGGAAACACTTGTTTCTAAACAGAAGAAGTTAAACATGTGGCCATTCTCCCTGCCAGCTGTCGAGCAGCTGCAATGTGTCACTAGTTCCAAATTGCGAAGGCAGAAGACAGAGCCTGGCTGTGGGAGAGCTAAAATCAGCACTCTGTTCTCCCTGAGCTGACAGAGGTAAAAATCTCTTGGTAGATCTTGGTAAAAATTAGTCTTACAGTCCTTATTAACAGTACCGTGTGGAATTTACACAAGCTCACTACAATCTAACTTTCTGATGGAGGTGTTAAATTGTTAAACATGAGAGCACTTAAATGAATAACTCAAATCTGAACTTGCTTAGAGATTTTTCAAAGGGGGAAGGGAGGAGAAAGGAATGAATAAAGAATTGTAAAAATATGAAGACCTAAATTTCTTCCTGAGTTATACTTATAGGGCTTCTCTCCCTGCAGAGTACTGCTTTCAAAAGGACAGTCTTTCCTATACACTTTTGTGGCACTCCAGAGAAAAATTAAGTAGGGAGACTATAGCCTGAAACTTCTGGACTTTGAGTATTTAAGCAAACAAAACATTTATTTGCTGCTTTCTCTCACAATTGTAGAGGTAAAAGAAAGAAAAAATCCCAGTTAACATCTTATATGCAGTTCAGCAGCAAGCATGATGCTGCCAGAAGTGAGAAAGTCTTCCACAAAACTTCCAAGTCAAAAAAAAAAAAAAGAAGAAAGACTATTTAAAAAAAACAAAAACCCACACAACTTAGGGTGCCTACCAACCAACCCCCAAAATATTAAGCCTATTTGGAAGTCATCTGCAAGCCACACCTAAATAGGGTCCAGTAAAACTATGTGTTTACTAATCAAAGATGTTTTGATATGCAAATTAACCCAAATGAGCTATTCTCTTCATATTTAAAAGGAAACAGACTGTTCTCCAATTTTTGGTGCAATACTTTGGCTTAGACAATAGTGTAATTAATGACTTGTAAGCACACTGTGTTGATAATCAAAATAAAGTAGCAGCAGTTTGTGTTGGCAATGGAAAGGTCTTATTTGCACAACAATACAACTTACTTTTGTCTAAAAATAATGCCATCTGTTTTTCCAGACACTCAGGACCACCACTGGTAGATTCATCTTCATATTTCAGTGGGATTGGTGTGCTGGGGTCAGCTGCAGGAAGGTCACCCTCTTTTTTAACACTACTGTCAACAGACTTCAAGCCCTGCAAAAATAAGAAATAACTTAATTTGCTTGAAAGTAATATTTAGCAAATGCAGAAGACACCAAGAATTGGGTAGTAGGTGAAGCATCATTAGAAAGTTGATGATAAACGTACCTCCAGGACATAGTTGAGCACCAGCCTGCAGCGCTCCTCAGTGCCGTGGCAGACGGGAAATGCACAACTGGGCTTCAGTGAGGGGCAGCAGGGAAGGAATAAAGAGAGAATAAACATTCAACACATGAAATGTCAAAATTACTGTCTAGCAGATGCAAACGAGAGGTAGCATTTAGATGACCTGTTAAAGGAACACCTGAACTCTACACTATAAAGCAGCGCAGTATTTCTTTCCTTTATCTCAGTGAGCAATTCATACACCTGGTCATCTACCCTTGGTCTCTCCTGGTAACGCCAAAGACAATGCAAAAAGAAGAGATGAGATGATTCTATTCCACAACAGTAATTACCAAAACATCCACAGATGGTCTGCAGTGCAGACCCAGGAAGATAAGCAGCTTCCATGGTGTACAGAAATTATTTCTTCAGCCTAAACAAAGTTGCACTTCCACCACCTTTGAACGACTAACTGCCTTGGGGGTTTTACTGGGGGGCTGCAATTTTGTTTTCTTCTGGGGTAGAGCACAAGGGGGAGAAGAAAGAAAATTAAGTGCTTCTGCACACATACAAATTGTTGTGTTTTCATCTGATGGACCTTAAAGTATTAGAAATTAAGATAGCAATAAGTTACTGATTTTTTTTTAGGCAATCTTGTTTGCTATTCACCACAGACATTAGAAAAAAAGGTTTAGCTTTTGACCAATAAGAGTAGTTTCATAATTATACCCCTATATAGGTAAGGCAAGTAAAACATCAAAAAAAGTAAAATGCTATGAACAGTTTCTTCACTGATCTTCCAAGTTTCTCACACTTCTCTATTTTGTTTCAATAATAATGCACAGAAAGTGCAATGAAGGTATAAATACTACACTTCTGCTGTTTCATTGATGAAGCATAAGTATGTCAACGAAGTTGCAGGAATAGTGTGGTTATGCACCTGGTATTCCCCTTAGACACAACGTACACACGTGTGCAGATTAAAGCTTCATCTCTTTTTTAAAATTAACTATAACCAAAATTTCAAAGAAATCAAATTGCTATATTCTGACCAATTTCCTTGGAAAGATAAATCAAAGAGGGAAAGCAAAGACTAACTTCATGGATGCAAAGCAGCTGATGCTATGAGAAAAAAAAGAAATTAATATTGCTCCAGAAGAAAAATACAAAGACAATGTAGGTATCCATACAAACTTGTCGTCATCTATAGCTCTTACACGTGGCCACAGTCAGCAGTATTTTCTCTGCTGCTGTGACAGGAATAGTTTTCCTGCAGCCAGCTGTGCTGAATCAGGCCACAAAGGACATGTGCAAGGTGGCAGGGGAAATCTACGTTACATCTGCTACACTGTAAAATTCAAAGACCTCAAATTTTATGAGCAACTCATGAGCAGTTTCTTTTCCTACTGCCTCATGCTTCAGTTAACCTGAAGAGAAAACTAGCAGGGAACTGAATTTCAGTAACAAATCTTACTACATGAACTGAATCTTTGCAGACAACCCTTACAAAAATCCACAACTTCACTTACACGTATTCGATGAACGGACTTGTATTTTTCTGGGACTGATAACTCTCCAACAGATTTTATTATAGCCACAGCTTTATTGTCATCTGGTGGATCAGAACTGTTACTGTAAGAACCGTTTTCATCACTGTCTGGCATTTCTTCCTCTTCCTCACTGTAACTTTCATCAGAATTTCCATTTATAGGGAAGTCCGCACTGTCTTCTTTTTTAGGTTCATCTAACTGAAAAAGCTCTGATAACATGTAGTTTGCTGAAGCAATAATCTTTTTAAATAAGAGAAAAAACAACATTAGTGATTTGTTTTCAAGTTAAATTTTTCTTTTCAGAGGCAACATCAACATAATTTCTCTTAGAATAAGGAATAAACAGCACATGCAAATAGGTATTTGATAAGCTGTACACGCACACACTGTATGACCGTATTTATGACCGTATTTTTGAGCGCTGAATTTTATCAGTATTTAACAAGCAAAGACAGTATGTTATCAACTATCCATTCACGTGCATGCAGCCTCTGCAATCAAGCTTGCCCACACTTGGTTTTAATCCCCAGTTTACAAGGTCTTCATCTCTTGTTTTCCAAGCGAGAGCATAAAGTAATACGGGAATTTTATGGGAGCACAGGCCACCATGGCTTTGTTTGTTTTTTTCTTAAAAGAAAAATAAATAGGAGGACCAAGAGCTACCCTTACCTATTTACTTCATTTGAGTGCAACCCTAGCAAACTCCTTGTTCAGTTGCACCTTGAGTTTTACAGATTTTCTCAGACTGCAGCTACACTGCATTCCAGAGCAGCTTTTACCTTCTCCACTTTTGTTCTAATTCAGGCAAGAAAGATAAAATCTGCCTTAAGATAAAAATCTAGCAGCTACCTTCTTAGTTAATGGTAAGGAGGTATTTACCCTCTCTCTCCTCTGGATTGCTGTTGCATGGAGAAAAATAAGGAAACAGCTTTCATTACTTCCTTATGTTCACATTTTATGACATTGAGCTAAGATTTGCTCTAGTGTCTGTGCAGCTTCCAAAGACAAAAGGGCTCTTTGGGAATGAGAGCAGAAGAGCAAACGTAATGACAAGTTCCTTTTTAGAGCAGGACAGAAGACATGCAGCAATGGGGGTCAGTTACGGCTACTAATTCAATGCAACACAAAAAGTCTGGGGTTTCTTTAAACGTAAATCAATTTCTAAGTTTATAAAGGAATCCAAATTCTCTCCCTTGCAGAGTGAGCAGTAAAGACCACAGAAAATAAACCCAGGTGCATTCTGATTACAGCATTTCCATTATATTTACACAAAGCTACAAGAAAACACATAATTCTTACTTGAGGATGCCTGCCATTGTCCAGTAACTTAAGACAATTAAGGAGCAACGTTCTGATAGTGCCATAGTGTTTCTTGTTCTGGTTTTTCTTCAGCATCATATTGCAAGCAACTCTAAAAGGAAGTTAAACAAAACAGTAAATCTCTGGATAATTTCTTTGTGCTAGAGGAAAAAAAAACTTTAAATAATACTGCAAATGTAGATCTCCCAAACTTTAGGACTTACTCAGTAAGAGTGCAGTTTACATGAGAAATAGTGAAAAGGAGAAAGTCTGTTTTGGTTTAGTGGGACTGAGGCTTACCAAGCTTATATTTAAAAGAAGATTTTTCATTTCATAATTTTTGGTCCATACTCTTAACAACTGAAACTGCACAAAGAATGAAATATTGCAACAAAAATTCTAAAAACTCACTTGTATAGAAGAATTGCCACTGGCATTGTAAAAGGGTTTTGGTATTTGTCTTCTGTCTCTTCACAAAGGGTGGTCAGGTCATAGAGCTTGACTATATCACTCCCACTTGCTGAAAGTTAAGAGCTTTCATTAATCAACATGACATTAACATAAATATTTTAAAATTGATTCTGTAATTCTATGATTCTATATTCATCTAAAGCTACTTACCCTTAAATAGCCAGTAAGTATGTCCTTCTTTAGTGCAATTCGATTTCAGAAAAGATAAGATATTTTGAGCAATGTCTTTTATTACTTTGGTAGAAAAATTAGAGTTCTCCAAATTGGGAATATCTTCAGTCTTGATCATTTCATATTTCTGCAAGGAATATAAGTTAAAACTCCAGATTAGGAAGGTTTTCTGCCACCTACCCCCCCAAAATTGATACATCAGTGTCTCCTATCAGCTGCTAAAAGACAAAGGCTACTATTATGATACAGTCTCACAATAAACTGAATTAATTTCTATGATTTACTTTAAAAGTAAGCATGTCTTGGTTACACTACTGAATAAAAGCGTTAAAGAGGACGCACTTGTATGACAAACATGGTAAAGTAAAAGGAGAATAAGAGGTGAAAAAAACCCCACAGAAGTGTAACACCTATTACTTCAATAAAACCTGGTCAGCCCAGTAACTATATGGTACCAGATACAACAGAAACTCAGCTGGTTTGTGTGGGATATTGTAAAATAGTAAATACAAACAAAGGTTTAAAAAGCATGCATCTCTTTTGGCAAGGAGACACTGCAGATTTTAAGATGCAATACACTGATGTCTTTCTGCTGTTATATCTTTTTATTTTTGCCTTTATTCATATATTGGGGGAAGTAGGAACCTTGCATGCATGGAAGGGAGAAAAAAAAAAAGAACAGTATTTTTGGATGACTGTTGCAAGCCATGTAGACGCTTCTCATTTTGCAGTAAAGGATTTTTGTAATCTTTTTGTCAAAACAGTAAGATTAGAAAGAGATCTGTTATGACTGGAGCCATTTCAGAAACTGAAGAAGGATTGAACTAATCATAATGCAAAGAGACAGTCTTACCTGAACAATTCCATTAACGTGAAAGCACATCACAAGTTCTGGTACATTGCATATTAAGTTGTCCAACCAATAGTCAATTCCTGTTAGCACATTTATTGGCTTGTTGTTATCCCTAAAACCAAACATTTCAATTGTTATTTAAGTCTTTATTTGCTCTTCAGAAAATATTTACTAATGGTATTTAGATTTAAGTCACCTTAAATCTGAGAGTGGATGGATATTAAAACAATTATTTGTGAAGTGTTCTATTCTAAGAGCAGTAAACAAGGAATGTATCAAAGAAAACAGATGTAGTGATCTCTTCAATGGAATACACTCACATTCCCTCAGCAGTTTTATATTCTTGCCCACACTAATATTGAAACTTTAAAAGCTTCAGATGTCACACTATTACCAAGGTAACAAGTACTTAAAGTTCTAAAAGAATGGCAGTATTAGCTGCAACTGATTATACTGCAAACCTTCCTCCAGACCATCCAAAATCCCTTGCAAAGCAAGGAATTTATTAATTCCTAGATGTGTCTTAGAAAGATGACAAATACATCAATCTAGTTTCAAGTTTTTGTTCATTCTTTGACTACAGGTAGGCAGGAACAAACAAACAACAAAAAAAAGTAATCAGGTGATCATAGTAAAATATTAGTGAACAATGATAGTCAGAACTTAGCACTGTTACAGTCACAAGTTTTAAGGACTTATGAAGCGCCCCACTAGCCGTTACTGGAATTCAGAATCCCATTAAGAAGACTATTACTGCCCTCTTCTAAAAATAGCATAGAATGAAACTAAGGACTAAATGTATGGAAGCGTTTTCACACTCAACATTCACTCTCAAGTGAGGAAAGGCTGCAAACTGCCAGTACTTCCAAATAAAGCTTTAGTTACAGAGCCAGAAAAAGCAGCAGAGCATCTTGAGTTGCAGTGCAGCGGCATGGCTATGGGTCTGCTGATGTTTTCCAGTGCTTTACCATGCCATCACCACTTAAGTGTAAAGCCTGAATTTTATTCTTTAAACTGCACGTAAAAATTAAACAGTCAAACAAAATGCAGATAGCTAAACAGGAAGCAAAGCAACAGTCAGTCAAGGCTGCCATATATTTCTCATTAACTAAAAAACTCACCTGAGACGCAAGCTCACGGCAGGGTATCTCCCACCTCCAAATATAGGCATATTGGATCCTACTAACATGTGGATATCTTCAAAAGTCCACAAGATATTTCGTACAAAGTCATTTTTAAGTCCCTTCATTAAAAGAAAAAAACTGGTCTATAAATATGTTATAAAACATGTTCTCTGACACATTCTGCAGAATTATGAGAAAGCAAGAAGCAAAAGAAGCAAATAAAAGACAGCACATAATGAACTACGCTACGCATTCACATTAACTTAAAAGACTGAGATCACAGATGCCACAAAAGCTACTTCTACAGGGGGCCTTAGTTTTTTCTCTTGGCTCCAATTTAGACCAAATTTTAAAATATTTGATTAAATTGGGGGTTGAGTGTTTGAGCTCAGATTTCACATATAGCATACCTGACTGTTTTCCCCGTCATTGAACAAAGTAGTCAGGTTTTGTTCTTTGGGGGCTGAGGCCACATGCCCCACTATATATGAGGGTTCAAGAGGCACATTTCCCTGTGAAAAGCACAAGGATAAGGAGTGATTCTGCTGCTGAGGTAAAGTTAGGCCATTAAAAAAAAAAAAAAAGTAAAAATTAAATGACAAAAAGCCTCTGGTCAGTGACTAGAATGGTTCTTTTTTATAGCTACTACCAAAGTTTTGTACTTAATATTGTCATAGGCTTTGGAAAGAAATCAGAAAGATTTTACAGAAATCCTTTATTACCCCACAGTCAGCACCAGATTATCAGTCTCCAGAATGTAAAACCTCTGTCCTGATGTCTTATTTGTAAATTTAAATGACACTGTACAAATGTACAACAGCTTCTTTATGATAAACAGCCTGCTGTATTAGGCAATAGTTACTCAGAAAGGTGGAAGAGACAAACAGTCCTTTTTCTAAAAGCTTTCAACTACTTAAATATTTTTTGACTTTAGAATATTACTACACCACAACACCCACAGTTACAATTTTATGGGTAATATATATTCAAGCCCTCATGAATTATCTGACCAAGTCATCTGGCCTACTGTTGGTACTACTGGCTAAGCATAACCATAGCATCACTACTATGTTCAATATAGTCTGAATAGAACAGATCTTTTGACCTCTCAAAAATTCAATCAATTCCTGTGTCATATTACTAAAAAAAACCCACAGGAATTACAGTTTTCATAAATAAGTTTAGCCACAGACTGAAACCCTGGATAAGTCCTACTATTAATCATAGTTTGTTGAATAATTACTATAAACATCTCTCCCTTCTACTTGCGTAATTTCATATCAGTACTTGTAAGTGTTGCTTAACTGTTTTGCAAACATTTTCATAGATCTTAATTTTTCTCTTCCTCTAGTAAATTCAGGCCCACGACACACATTCATTTCAATGGGAGCTTTAAAGAGAAAGGCCAAAACCCTTAGGCTTCCATACACACCTTCTGAATATCCGATTTTTCTACTTTTAGGTAAAGCCACTGATTACTACTCCGAGCCAAACGTTTTGTTTCTCAAAAACACGTAGATAAGTATGATTTCTGAAATTTGGAGCTCTGAAACACTAGCACAAGCTAAACTGCACATACTGCCAATTTCTTCCCATGGCTTAGTTAATTTCTCTCAGCAAAGAGTACTGCAGCAGCACCTCTGAAAACCTTTCAAAATATACGTCTCTACAAAAAGGTGCCATTTAAAACATATTTACACTAACCTGGTTTGAGGCACCTGGGTCTTCAGATAATGAAGAAGGCATTTCAAATGGAGCTGGCCACGAGGCCTGTCCTGCTTCATCGCTCTCACCTGAAACAGGACCCTCCTGGTGTTGTTTTGAAGTGGAAGGAACAGGCTGAGCAGCTCCATCACCATTAATGCTGACAAAGCAATGTTAAAAAGTTCAGTGGACGATATGCAAACAGATCCATTTCAGAATTTTTATAGTTGATGCATAGTTCTCAGAGAACGACTTTGCTAATATGCTAAAAGACTGCTATATTGTTGTTCATTGCACAAACTCCTACAAATTTACAGCAGGTGTCACAATCTACCTTGCAGATTTTAAGCTGTTCTTCCCTCAAACACAGAAATAATTGACTGCATATCTCATTAACTTGTGCTGTTTAATTTTCCCTTAAAATTCTTCCATTTCTGTTAAAAGAGTTACATGCTACTTCCTGATCTTATTCCTCAATTTCCTCTGTATAAGGATAAATTGGTGAATTAGATGGACCACAATGGAATTTTAATATTTACTTCAAGACAAGAAACCAGGCAAAAAAGCAAGTGGTGCAGAATTTGAGACTCGAGCAGACATAAGGTTACCTGTAATACAAAAATTTAGAAAGAATAGCCTTCTGGTACCAATGTTCTTTACTCTTCTTTTTTCGTTGCCACTTCTGATCGATCAGCCTTTGATAAAACTCTTTCAGCCAGGTCCAGTCCCCTGTCTGGGCAATATCATAAATATGAAATTAATATCAAGAAGCATCTGCAAAGTAAACCAAGCACCTTAATAACTGATGAATACTCAACCACAACAAAAGAAACCCAGAAAATAACTTCAAAGCTAAAGTCCTGAACTGGTCATTTAATGAAAGCATATCTTCTAGAGAAGCTTTCTTAGTGAAAAGCTGACTTCATTAGAAAGTCAGATAAATGGTAAAACGCTACATAGTAACAAATATTTATTAATAATAAAAATAATAAAATAGTATCACAATAGTGAAGTAATTACAGGGAAGTGGGACATGGAATTTTAATCCTTCAATACTATAAATACAGGATGTCAGATACAGCTTGTGGATAAACCAAATGTTGCAGAATAAAGGACCTTTTTCACTTGCATATGGCCCTCAGGAATTTTGATACACACCTTATTCTTGAAATAATGCATTTTCACTGTGTAACATACTTAAAAAAAAAAACCAAATGGTTAACCTGAGATGATCTCATGAAGAGCTCTTGAATATCTAGTTCATCCAACAGAAGTGTCCTCCCAATGCGATGCACTGCCATGCTCACATGTGACTTACTATAGGGTATCTTCAGCAGTTTTTTAATATTCTTGCAGGATAAAAGAGAACAGAGATAACATTCAATACAATCATACTGCTTTGTAAGACAATTCTTAGGAAACTGTAAGCAAAGAATACACTACTAACACTGGAATGGCATGGGCAGGCAAATAAAACTTTATAGTGCCGGTGATTTTAAGGCCACTCCACAAGAAGTTGCATTTGTTGAGGTCAAAGAATGAGTGACAATGATAAAGAGACCAAGTAGTCAGTAAGAACCACATACGCGGTTTACACTCTGCTTGGATCATCAGAACCAGGTATTATCAAAAGTGAGAAAAAAAAAAAATCTAAGCGTATGGTCTGAATTTCAAAAGCTTTATCTTCACATGAATACCAGTACTTTGTCAGATATCCAGAGGAATTTGGACAGACATCTAAGTCTGAAGAAAAATCTGTCAAATGTGTATGCTTCCTGTTCTAAATAGCCTCATCTGAATTCTCTGCAGACACTACCAGCACCAAAAAAAACTCCAGCAGAAATCAGAGGAAAGAAGAAGTAGTTGGAGGGAAGCTATCTCTTCTAGGTAAGAACAGAAAAAATTTATACCCAAATAACCAATTTCACACAAGACAACTACATTGCAAGACTGACGTGCTGCATTCACTAAACTGCTGATCATAACACAGTGCAGGTTGGGAGGGACCTTAAAGCTCATCCAGTTCCAACCCCCTGCCCTGGGCAGGGACACCTCCCAATAGACCAGGTTGCTCCAAGCCCCATCCAGCCTGGGTTTGTTGATTGTTTATAGAAATCTCCACAGGAAATATGATTTTATCTATACATTTTTTACTCAGTGATCCCAAATCCCTTAAATGACAGAGCAAAAGTCAGATGATCTGTTTGTGTTTCAGTAAGGAATCTTTACTTTTCCTCAAAGGGCACAAAGATGACAGAAGCCATGAGAGTATCTTAAAATAAGGTTTATATAACATAAGAGCTTGAATGATGGAAGTATTTATACGTACCTCTGAGTCAGACACAACATCGACATCATTTCCAACAGAGTCAATAAAGTCATATGCCATCCCAAAGCTGTTTATAAAATATTACAAATTAAGATAAATGCAGCATGACAAGAAAGAGAGATCTCTTTCTACAAAGCTTATTAAATCTTTGAAAGTTTTTTCATCAAAAGAAGAATCTAGCTAAACATTACCAGGTGTTACAATCTAAAGTTAATTAACAAAATCACTTTGACATTCTACAAGTTTCCCAAAGATACCATTGGAAGCGCTCAGATCCAATTTCAAGACCTTGTAAAATGTATTTTAAGTTTTGTTGAAAAAAAATAATTAAGCATTACTTAAAGTGTTTGTTAAGACAGCTACGGGAAACTACAGAAATTGATTTTTTATTTTTTTAACACTAAAAAGGAAAACAGTTTTCCAAAGTGTTCGTGTTTAAGTCATTAAGCACATTAAATTCTTTCATTTTAGCACCTGTCATTTCATTTTACTTCTTATTTAAGTTTTCTAAAACTGGCCTACATGTTTTAAGAAACACATCCTTGTATTTTTATCCACCCTTATTAAAGCCTCTTTAAATTACGAGGTATTAAATTAGAATATTTCAAAGTACAGATCATTCTTCCAAATGTAACCAGGTATTACTATAACCCAACCAAATACATAAATGCATGTCTGAAGTTACACTTTCACTATTAGCTTTTTAAAAATTGACACAAGAGACAGAGAAACTAAACTGCCAGCCTCTGACAAGTAAAAATGATATATAAAAGAAACAGGAAAAATTCGTAAAGTCCTGAGAAACATGTTACCCTGCTCAAAGATGTACACTTCCTAAAACAGATTATGAGGATTTAAACACAGACCCTACACAAACAGTTAAATTTCACTAACTAGTGTGAATTCGCTCACTCAGCACAGGATTTAAGCTTCCCATTTATAAGCACTCCGAAGTCTCATCCATACTGAAAGGTAACACTGCTTTTCAGTTTTGCCCTTTATGCCACCTTCTGACATGACTATGAAATTTCTTTTGCCATTAGTGAGACAGTTCCTGTGTCTAAAGATCCACAAGACCTATAAGTTGTCTCCATAACTTTCAAGAACGACATTTGTTCCCTTTTAACCTGCTATCAAAGCAGAATGGCTGGCTGAACCAGTCTGGTTTGATTTTGACCAACTGACAACAGCAAACCAGAGGAGAACATGGAATCAGTTTGACTGTCTCACGCAAGATGTCAACATGTACTTAGAAAAATCAGTAATAATCAACAGCATTACCACCATCATTAAGCACTTACAAAGGAGACAAGACTGCACCATACAGGCAAGAACTAAGGGTGAAAAAGTAGAGGAATAATGGTTATGAAAAAGCAATAGCTAGTTGCTGTGGTAAAGTCTGTAGTTTCTATCTTGAATTACGTAGGGTCTAAGTTCACTGTTTGCGTTATTCTTGGAATAGTCTGGAAAAAATAGATCCTGCCATTACTTACCTTGAAAATGGTTTACTCTTTTTGTTGTTGCCAAGAATGGTTGTACCTGCTGGTCCCAGCTTGGCGCTTTCACGTAACCAGTTGGCAGGTGGAAGTTTCAAGTCTGTTTTTTCCTGAAGCCGGGCAAAGGCTGCTTGCGGTGGGGCTGAGGAGTATTTGACCACAGCACTGCTTTTCACTTCATTGCCACCAAGAAACAACACCGACCCCTGTTTTTCAAAGAAAAATTAGTCATTTTTTTAATAAAATAATAGTAATTAAAGGTAAGACTTGCCCTATGATAAGCTATTTTAACGATAAACAACCAAAGCCCTGTCCTGCATTCACTCCTAATTTTCTCCCGTACATATTCGCGAGTATTTCGGCTACCCTGATTCTGACACTTGAGCCAAGCGTACGCCCCACTTTATGAGTTATAAGACTAAAGCGCTATTAAGGTCAGCTCCCCACGGAACGTGAAATTACTCAGAAAGGCCAGAATTAAACCGTAATTCCCACTAATGCTGCAAAACCTGGTGAAAGATAAGTGTTCACTAACAAACGCCAACACTAAAGCTAAACACGTTTCTGCCTGAATTAGTAAGCCTTCTGACTGTGTGCTTCTTTTCAAATATAGCAAAACACACAGCTGTCACACTTAAGGTCTTTAAAGCGATAGATGTTAAGGGAAAAACAGATCCACAGGATACTAAGTATGTAAATACAACGCAGCACACAGCACTTAGGCATAACAACAAAAATACTGCTTACAATTAAAGCTTAATCATAATTAGCACGTTCCCTACTGTACTCCGGTCCTGACAATAGCAATCCCTCACTAGCCAAACTGGAAAGAGGACGCACGCCTGTGAGGCAACTTAAAACATTCCTGTGGGCTGTGTTTACAGCCCCGCGCCTTCAGCCCGACCGGCCCCGCTGCACCGGCCGCCAACAGGGCGGGCAGAGCAGGGGTTCCCCCCTTCGCTACCGTTACCTGCTTGGGCTCCTCGGCGTCCCCCCTCAGCGGGCCAGCGGCCCCCACTCCACACAGCTCCTCCATTTTCCGCCCTCCCTCAGCCGGGGGGCGGCGGGCCGCTGTCAGCGCGCGCTGCCGGCGGAGACAGGGGGTGGTGGGGGTGGTGTAACAAACAGGGAACAGCCGTCTCTCGCGAGACTTCCCGAGAAGCCCCGGGAGGCGCGGGCCAGTAGGAACGCGCGGAGGTTGGGGCTCGCGGGTGGGGCGGGGCCGTGACCTGAGGGGAAGGGTGGTGATGGCGGCTGATTGCGGGGGCTCTACGGCCTTTCGCCCGGCTTTGGTGCTGGTTCGGCTTTCTTAGGTGGCGTCCCGCCCCTCAGGGGTGCTGAGCCGGGGCGGGTGGTTGCGGTAGGGTGGCACCATCAGCAGCTGCTGTGCCGTACTAGGAGAGTAAAGTGCTGCGGCCTTCAGGGCCTGTTTCTGTGTGGCTGGGAGCTGCCGAGCCTCTGTGGGCTGCTCCCGCCCCGTGCGCCTGGAACCGCGCTGACCTGGGAAAAGGTCTGTCCTGGGAAAGGACTGGCACGTTGCCGTGTGAGGTAGCTTAGGTAAGGGAGTGGGCCAGTAGGGCTTATTGATGGGGTTTGCAGACATGCTGAATAACCTTCAGAAACCAGCGAACATCTGGTGATGGAGCACCGTACAGTGTGTGGGGGTATCAAGACTTGTAGTGTGTTGGCTGAGTTTGACAAAGACTTACCTGTGATGCCCTAAGCAAGTAAACAATGCCTTGAATAGCGCCCAAAGGATTTTTCATATTTTTAATTTTCCTCTTAGATTTTATTCTTCACTCTCCATGCCACAAGAGACAGTACAGTTGTGACTGCTCAGAAAGTACAAATGCTGATTGGCTGTCATTATGCTCTCAGACTATACATATATATATATAGAGAGAGAGCAACTGGGCCTGTATTTTTTTACTGGGAAACTTTTTGTCCTGTCACCGATCCTCATGGTACTTAGATGACTCTAGTAATCTGAAATTTTTTTATTCTCTCAAAGTTGTTTGAAAATGGCCTGAAGTTTTGAAAATTGCTATCGGATCTCAAAAGATACAAAATACAGTTGCATAAGCCTTGTTTTCTTGGTAAACCACTCTTGGTTTTATGAGCACAAAATATATGCCTTTTAGCAATAACAATATTATAAACAACAATACACTTTAGTATAAAAAGACACATAGAATCTGTTTAAGAAATACCGTTTTTTAAGATAATGTTTTAAAGCAGTTTTTAAAATGTAATTATTTATCCCTTACATTCCTTTAGAATGATTTTATGATGTTAGGAAAGGAACCATTTTACGTTTCATCCTTAAATTTTTTCAGCCTTACCTGTACCTCACTGGAAAACAGCAGTAAATACAAAACTGTTGCAGCCCTTCAGAAAAAGATCCTAGTGGAGTAATAGTTCAAAGGCAAAGTCCTGTGTGTTTGAGTGTGCAATAATGGCCCCCAAGTTACTGAATCTGAAAATGTGTGGAATAGAATGACAACAAATTGTCATTTCCTCTGCCTGTCACACTTTGTATCCTTCTCTAGTTGTTTTTATCACAGGCTTGGTCTTAAAAATAGCGTGAGTTATCTCCACAGCCTTCTCATCTGATCCTGGCACATTTAGACACTGTGGCAGTTCATTACAGTCAAGGCTGAGATGACAATACAATCATGAAAGTGTTGCAAAACAAGTTGCTCTTTAAGCTTGTTTACAGTTGGTGTGGGTTTTTTTCCTTAGCTAAAATTGCATTATCTGGAACAGCTTATTTTTCATTAGCAAGGTTTATATTAGCTTCTGTAAATCATCATAAAAGTCATTTACCTACTTCTGTACTTAAAAGTAACTTGGAGGATGGCATCATTAATAGCAAGTTCCAAATAATCGCTCTTCTTTGTATTATCAAAAGCTCAGCAGATACTCAGAGAGACAAAGTAGGTCGTTTAGAAGAAAGCCTTGAAAAACTCATGATGGCAGCTGGTATTCCCAAGTATCATTACCTGTGTCTGATAGTAAGATGGGAAACGAGGTTTTCCCACAGGAACTTTGTAATTGCTCTTTGTAAATGGCTGTGACTGAATCATTCATACTTAACTCATCCAAGTACCACATTTTTTCTTGTTCCATTTGCCAGCCTGATGTGTCTGATTCCCACGTTAAGTTGGCCTTGAATATCGCTGTAGTGGAGACTTAAACATATGAGTGTCATGTTCTTTATGGTCTGTCGAGGCCTGGGAGGCAAAGCTTTGGTTTGGGCTTGGTTTCCTGAGATGTCCTGTCTTGTCTACAGCTCCCCCACAGGCTCATATCACCATAAGCAAGGGCTTTGGGGCCTCGGTTTTTATTTCTGAAGCCTTATAGTTCAGTGGGTTCTCCCCATCCACAAAACCATGTTACAAATAAAAAAAAAAAAAAAAAAAGCCTGCTACCTCCATTGTAGGGGCTATATCTGTAGTACGGTGGGGAATAGGGGCTTCTCTGGCACAGTGCTGATGGCATCCACGCAGACAGGGCTGTCACCCCTAAATGTCACCACTCCTGGAGGTACAGAGTCCCCAGTGTGTTCCCGAGCCCCTGCCTGTGCGGTGTTGGTGGCAGGGCATGTGGCAGTTTAATAGTACAGATGTTTACAGTCAGTAAACAGCTCAAACTCAGAGGCAAAAAATATCCTTAAGGTGCTGTTGGGTTGTTTTTTTCTTTAAACAAATACCGTTTGTGTTTGCGATTAAGACGTATGTGGAAAACTCTTTTAAAAAAGAGCATGAAGTTATGTCTTAAAAATAATATACCTAATGTCCTTGGGTTGTTTTTTTTCTTGAAAAATGACCCTCCTTTCTTCAGGTATTCCCATTGGGATTGTAAAGTGTCATTCAAGTAATTGTGCAGAACTAATTAAATGGAACTCCGTTTCTCTCCCATTTTAAGACAGCATTCAGTACTTTTAATAACTGGGGTTTTCCCCCTTCTGCAGCCGATGGGTAAGAGCAGCCCTGCCTTCGCCCGGATCTTACTGACACAGCAGCGTCACTTAGTGACGTATCAGGCAGGGTTTGACGTCACACGGGGGGGGGGCAGCCCCTCTCTGTGAGCGGGACAAGCGGCCGCCGTGGCAACCGCGGTGCCCGCGGGGGCGAGCTGCAGAGCGGCCAGGCCGGCAGCGCGGAGCCATGCCCAAGGGCAAGTGCGACCAACCCAGCCAACAGCGCGCTGGCGCCTGGGTGAGCCCCCGTGTCCTCTTTAATCCTTAAACTCTCGAACACAAAACCAAACCGTGCTGAGAGGGACTTTGTCCTTTAGCCACAAACGAAGTTTCCCGTTCCTCATGTTTATAAGAAAAAAAATGCCCCAGGTATTCAGACACACGCCTGGCTTCAGTCCCCAAAGCCCTGCGACAAGCGTTTGGCTGAGCTCTTCCCCAAAAGTTTTGTGCTTTCAAACCTACAGCAAGAGCAGTGCGGGGAAAAAAATAAGACATTATAGCATAAGTGGTTGCTGGATGGATTATCACTGTACAAACAATTTTCGGAAAGTTCCTGGAGAAATAATATTGGCTGTTTTACTGATCTATATCATAAGGACTTTACGTGTTGTGTGTGTGTAAGGCTCCAGATTTTTTCAAAGGCCACTAGGTGCTGCTGCAATCCAAATAATAAAAAAATAAATGGGAAAATAAAATTTTGCCCACATTTCTGATTAGATTTATTTGTTGGGGTTTTTTGTTGGCTTTTATTTTTTTTCAAATGCGTCACCCCTCTACAACTTTTATTATTTTCCAGTTTGCTCATGTTGGAGTGTGCCAGAGTCAACCTGAGTCAACTACAAGCTCGGCACTAAAACAAGTCCAGAACTCAGGAGCAGCTCAGTCTATTGAGGAGAGATTGCCGCAAGCATACAGAGCTCGGGAGAACGTGAGTTACTGTGGCAAAAGAGTCAATTTACAGAGCGCCTTTTTGCAAGATATCACTTGCTGAATTATAAGAACAGCACTTTGGGTAGTTAGCAAAGCAGTCATCGTGGAGTGGCAGACGTTGTGCCTCAGGGAGTAAAATGATTGATGGCTGTGCTAGGGAAGAAACATGTTTCGCTCTTGCTCAGTTATAATTTTGGATACTCGAGGTCCTGCTGTAGTTATTGCTGGTTTCCAGCGTCAGTTACTTTTCCCTTTTATTAGCTGTTATAGATGTTTGAGACACACTTATGTGCCAGAATATATTATGATCGATCTCAGTCCAAAACCTGTGTGTAAAGCTCTATAAGAACATTTAACTGAAATTTGATGAGCTGTTTTGAACTGAATGTCAGAAATTCTGTATATTCAGGCAAAGCCTTATTTTTTTGGTCTTTAAAAAGTTAGAAGCTTCCCATTTGAAAAATTTTTAAGACTTGCTTAGAAATGAGGAGCTTTGGGACAATTCTGAAATAAACAAAATACAGTATTTTAAAATCACGGGTATTTAAAATGTTACAATTTCATAAACGTGTTTTTATATCCTTGTTTTATCATCACTCTGAGCTTTGCTTTACCCACCCACTTTGTGCACAGAACATTTTCTATTTTCATTTTCTATAAGCATAGCAATTATATTGAGTTCATTTCACAGATATTTTGCTATAATGAAGAGCAGAAATGGGCTAAGAAGGAATATTTAAAAGGGAAGCTTGGGGCTAGTGAAAAGAAAAGGAAAAGATTATACTGTAACATGAGTATATGTTATGGTGATATTATGTATAACTTTCTGTGGAGCATCTGGCCTTAGGTACTGTCTAAAAAAGGAGAACCAGGTCATATGGACCTTTTACCAACACCAACCTGACTGTTCACCTGATGTTTTATGCCTTGAATTTACTGGCTTTTCACTGTTAAAAAGAATTAGTGGAATTCCAAAGTCATAAACCAAGAATTGAAATGAGGTCAGCAGTGAGAGTACGAAGATGCATTAAAGGCTAAAATGTGGTGTCACAGAAACAATCTGAAGAAGCTTGTTTATGTAACTTTTTAAAAAAGGGCTCGTAGAGTGTTGGAAGCTCACTGCATGTGACGCTGGATGGCTCTAATCTCTTTCTATGAGGGAGCTCCCTGGCTATGAGGCTAATTAATTTTCTCAGAAATACCATACTGTTTAAGCTTGTATTGCTTATTTCTTCGGGGTAGTCCTATAATTATTGTGTAACAGTTTTTTTTAAAGATGAGTTAATATGAAGAATCCTTCCAAAAGGTGGTACTCAATATGTATCATCTTGGTTTTTAGTTTTCCCGCAGCACATAGGCACTAGTAATAAACACTATTCCTAAATGTTAAGATTGGTGTGGAATTGCAGTAGGATATTTTAGTAAGTCTTACATTTTACTGAGTTAGAAGGTGCTTATTTTTAAATGCATATATGACAATGTATCCATTGAATTTAGTTATTTGCTGAACTACAGTCTGGTTGAATCTGTATGAGAAACGAACATGTGGCATGTACCTAAAAAAGATACAGATTCTGTCTTTATACCGGATACCCTAAGGTATGATCATGCAGCTGACTCCACGCAGGCAAATTTTGTATTTGGTGATTCTTCTAGCTGGATCAGGCCTCGAGTTATATTTATCTTTAGAACTGATTCATATTTGATCTCATAAAATCCACTTACTCTTGAAACACACTTTTAAAATAGTGTTACATTAAAACATGCTTTTTTTGCTTGGTGGTGAATATCATAGTTGGAAGATGAAAGATGTGTTCCACAGTTAAAAGTAAAAATTGCTAGAGCATTTACAGAAAAAACATTAAGTTCTAATCATGAAGCAGAAAATAATGCTCAAGGAAGAACAGAGTCAATCTAGTAGTCCAGAAGAGTGTTCAATATTTAAATTTTTAGCTGTTTTCTTAATATTACAATGATAGATAATAAACAAACTTTAAAAAAATTACATATGTGAAATTACTTTTAAAATAGTTCTTTTGCAGTTGTCCTTCTCCTAAAACTCTAGTTTCATTTTGGAGACTGGATGAACATTATGTTAAAGAATGAGATTATAAATTAGTTATGCAATTAATACCTCTTCCACTTCCCCTGCAACAAGCAATGTACATGACATTCAGTACATAAATCATAGATTAATTCAGTTTTGAGGTCCCTTTTGTAGTTCATTTTAATTAGCTTTAGGCTTACTAGTGAATCAAACAAAGGAATCTTGACATATATGTAGTATTTTGCTGCTTGCAGACAGAATGCAGCATTTCTTATTTCAAAATTCACACTTTTATATTAATGGTGTATATATTCAGTAAGTCAAGGGAATGCAAATCCTCCTGATGATTTTGTAATAAAATAAAATAAAATACAGAGGGTCCATGTTGCCCCCATAAAATTATGTGCAGTTAAGATTTAATTTATGAATATGACTTCTGTATTAGGACAGAGGCAGCTATAATTTCAGCATTTGTCAGACTAGAAGAACTAAGACTAGTAGGCTCCAAACAGGGTATGTGAAAATTATTTTTTTTTGCTATAATTTCTTTTTTTTCAGAGAGCAAGGAACAACACTTTCCCATTTTCTTCTCATGACAACAGACACTGTCTTCGGAATGTGGGAGAGTACTTTGATTCTGTAAGTACCTAGCACTAAGAAAAATTAAGTTCTTATCTCTCAGTCTGCCAGAGATTACATACAGTATCTTTACGCTCCCCTGCTGAAATTATAGATGCTAAAAATTATGAGAGAAGAAAAATGGAAACAACAAAGAAAACCACACTTCTTATATAGGGAAGGAAGTACAGGGTCAGGATTCTTCTGGGGCTGGCACAGGTGTACAGCAGCACACATGGTCAGGGAGAGTGGCAGAATAGAAGGGGAACAAAAACCCATGGTTTGTTCTCTGACAGGCATTTTCTGGCAGTCCTGGTTTTTAATCTATTAACATAGTTTTGTACCTAGTTACATATCCTATTAGTCTGTAAAAGTGATTGGCCTTGTGATGAACTTTCGTAGGGGTCTTAGCCACTCTTAATTCACAGTCCTACATACTTGGTTCAGACTCGTCTTTATCGTAAGTTTAACCAAAATCCGTAGGACACCCACAATTTATCTCCAGAATGGATCCAATCCACATCTCTTTATAATATACCTGTTTAAATATATGTTGCAGAAGCCACAACTTTGCATAGAATTTAAATTGTTTTGGTCTTTTCTGCATTTGCAACAGTTTCATGTTTTTCTACTTTTTTTTGATTGTTGACATCTTCCAAGGTAGGGAAAGAAACAGTGCAGTTAACAAGAGTAGAGGAGGAGGAAGTGAACTCTGATATTGAAAGCTGGTCTGACTTTGGGCTCTCTTACACCTAGATTTTTTGATACTCATTATTTCTGTGCACTTTGTGCAGTGTCTCATAGGTTTAGAGATACTGATCAACCATAATTCCAAATAAATTTCCTGCAAGCTATGGAGTATGAAAATCAGGCTCTGTCTCTGTGTTTTGAAGATTCAGGTTTCATGGTCTGCCTCAGTTTCTTTATTGCAGTCTGAACTTAATTAAGTTGCTCTGAAGATTAATATAGCCAAGTAGAGCTAAACAGCTTTGAGGATATATTATGGTACAGAAATGTAAAGTGTAAGTGGTTTATTAGTACTAAGAGGTGGAAAATCAACAGATTTCCCGTTATGTATGCAACCAGAAATGTTCATACAGGCAAGTCTGACAATATTATTTTTAACTTGTGAAAGATCAGCCATGAGTTCTTGAAATCACTGTGGTAACAGCTTCGTTAATTTCCCAGTGGGGTAGTGACTGTTACAAGATTCATCTGTGAAACTGTGATAGTAAGTCATATGTTTACATGAATTTTTCTTTCAATTTTTTTTTTTTTTTCCTAGGGTATGGGCCGGAGGAAGGTGGAACCAGAGAGACGGCAACAGAACTCACACAACTTCTTCCTATGGGCTCATGAACCAGTTCCTAGCAACGAGGATGGCTTAACCACTTACCAGACATCATTTATGAAAAATGAAAATACTGAGAACCCATTTTACAGGCGGTTTCCAAAACATCACTTCGAAAAACGTTGCACTGACAGAGCTGTTCCTGAGAATGGAAAACAACTGCAGCCAAACAAGTCATCTTAATTATAAAAACACCTTTCAAGCATTGACTTATCATCATCAGAGCCTTTTCTCAAGATCTGAACTACTCGTTGCTCAAATGGATAATGAAATAAATATTTGTGTAAAGTGAATGTGGTAGTACGGTTGAGACTTTATTGAAATCAACAATCATATGTCACTCTAAAGACATACAATACTACAAAGATTTTAATCAAGAAGAGCATTATAAGGAAAAAGCATGTTTGTATCCGTTTTAGAAATCAGAGGTTGTGATTCTACTTGTGTTATTTGATACTGGTTGACCCTCATCTTGATACAAAAGCTCCTTCAACTTCAGAATGAGTGGGATGGCTGCACCTCAAGCAGCTGACAGCACCTGTGTTGCCAGAAGAATATGATGGAGCTGGATCCTTGAGGGTTCACCACAACGGGGAGCCGAAACCACACGTTCAGGTAAGAGAGAAACTTTTCTGAAAGGTTTCATAAATATGAAGGCGTTAGAGAAACTAGATAAAAAGCTGCACATTAGGTTGCTGTGCAAAAGAACTCTGATATTTGGTTATAACACAGCGGTTGTATAAGTAAAGAAAGAAAGGATGTTGTAAACAATGTATGTGTGCTTGTGTGTGCCCTCACAAACTGCGAGTGTACTTGTGTATGTGTCATTCATGGCACTAAGGGGAAAAAGGCTCAAGCTGAAGGTGGAAGGATGCACGAAGGTTTTTATGTTTGAGGCAGACTGGATCTGAAAAGAATTCATGATTTAATAGTTACATGTCCCTAAGGAAGTGAATTCAGAACCAGTCCTCCAAGCCCTCTGCTCCCAGAATACTTACTAGCTTTAGGATATGGAAAGCATTAGAGTCAGACCTCTGCTCTCTCCTCTTCTGGATCATTTCCATTAATACCAATAAAATAATAAACCAAACTGTGTGTCTTAAAATATACTAGAAATGAGGTTGTTGCTATGCAAAATAACGTTGACTAAAAAAATTAAAGCATGTTTATGGGATAATTTCCTTTGTTTACAATAGAAATGGAAAAATAAAGCCTCAACCCTTAGAATTCCCTGCATTGTAAGAGATGCCTTGAAAATGATCTGTGTTAAGAAATGATTTCTGCCTTTCAGGGAACAGCTACATCTTTTTCTATCAGCATGCAGTGACTGACATTTTTGTGTGCCATCAAAATAGGTTGTATTAGAGTATTTCCCCAAATGTGTAGCAATTTCATTAGCACATGCTGAAATAATAAACTACTTTTTTTTTTTATTTTATGAAGTTCCCCCTCCTAAAGTTCTTGGGGTGCTGCACAATATGGAGAAATGCAAAACATTAATGAGCAACATAAAAACAGATAAAAAGCCAAGTAACATAGTGTTATTAAAAAAAATTATTTTTTCTCAAAGTAAAGACAGCCCTCCTGACAACTCCAGAGTCAGAATTTCCAGAGCTTTAGCCAACAATTTCGTCTCTGAACTGATTCAAAACTAAAGCGTGTGCCAATCACATGGTAAATGCAGTACCCCATGCTGTTTGGCATACTCAAGAGGGCAATCTTGGACCTCCATCAGAAGGAAGAAACACATTCTTGCTACATTAGTAATGTTTATCTGTGGTTTAGCATTACAACTGGATATGGGGAAATAAATTGCTGTAGTTTGTTCTGCCTTAAAACACCAATAGAAAGATTCCAGATTTCTTTTTCTCCCTTCCTTCCCCCCCCCCCCCCAAAATTTTTACTCAAACATGGATTTATTTTTTTTAAAGTAACTGTGGATTAATATATCTTCTCAACAATATTGTGATAAAGATTCCAGAGGAGAAACTGGAGAGCTTGTGAAGCCTCAACACAAACTGAAATATACTGTGCTGGGTTGAACAAAACAGGTGATTCCCACGTATCTCATGCTCTGGCTGTGTTTCTCGGGTAAATAAAATGAGATAAAATACACTGCATTTCAAAATGAATGATAAATGCCTCAGATAAATTCCAGAAAGTCATAGCCTTGTGTATGTTGGATAGAAACCATCAGTTGTGTTTAATCCTGTGATAATCATGTCTCTGAGAAGAACCACCCTATTGAGTTAAAATATTTTTGCAATATGGCTCTTTTTTTCCTTCTTGGGGGATGGAGGAGAGGGGAGAAGGGCTGGTAACTCCCATAAAGGTTTCCTGGTCAGTGCAGGAAAGCACTGCCAGCTGGTAGTTAATTAGGATCAGATGGGTGGAGGGAGGCTCAGCAGAATGAGCATACTATGGGTTAACTAAGTTCACTATGAGTTAACTGCTCTGGAAAAGTAGTGGTTATGCTTTAGTTGGTGCAGATAAAGATGGACTTCTTTTTACCTTGTTTTATTAAGAAAATGAAACAAGCAAGTTTGTTGCAAAATTTCCTTGAGCAGTATTATCAACAGTTTGAACACAGCCAAAACGTCTTTACAGAAACAACAGGCTTTGCACTGTAATCCTTTGGAATGAGCGGCCATCGGTGCCCTCTGGTTTTTCTCCTGAGCCTGCATCAATGTAGGGACTGTTTATACAGCTTTCTTAGGAAGCCTCTTTTGTGTTAATTGAAAAGCGTTTTCAGTATGTTAGCTAAATGGACGGAACTCAAGCAAAATTGATTTAAAAAAAGTAAACCAAAGGACTGGGCAGATGGTCGCAAGTTCCTTTGGCGAAAAGAGTTGCTACTCATCAGCTGGGCCCCACAACAGGCTAAAGTTCATGATTAATGTGGCTTAGTTGGAAAATATCAATTTTGTCACTTATCTTCCCATGACCTGGTTGAAGACCACTTGTTTCTCAGGTTGCATCAGCTGAGTTGCGTTCGGATATAGTCTTTGCTTGTGTTTGCATGGTTATGTCTACTTGTTTAAAGTGTGTTTTGTTTTTTCTTTTTTTCGCCCTGGTTGCTGATAAACTAGATCTGAGAAAATGGTCTCCCTCAAAACTCCTGTCTCTCAGACCGTGTGGCCTCCTGGTAAGCTACGTGTCAGCTTTCCTTTTATAGCTGTTTCATTTATGAAACGTTGTGGTTTATGAAATGGTTTTAATAGTTATTTTGAGCCATAAGACAAGCTATTGATGATGTGTGGCAGCAGATTGGGTTTGGTACAATAGGAGGCAAGACTGAAATTTTCCCTTTTGTTTATATGGTGTCTAAAGAAGCTTTAAGAGATGTTCAGAGCCTGAACTGCCTGGTTTGGGGAGAGTTGGGTGGAAGGGAGAGTGCTGCTGCTTGTGGAGCTAGTCAGTCAATGGGGATACAGCAGCTTGACTTCCAAGTCATGTGCTGCTAATCTAATCACTCGGTGTTCGTAATTGAATCATTCCGTGTAGCTGAAATGTTGTTTCTTAGCATGGACTCTCAAGGTTAGTCTGAGTGAAGTAACTCGATAGAAATGTTGCACTGAAGATGAGCCCTTTTCCTTCCTTGGGCTACGCGCTTACGTTAGTAGCAGTAGAGATCTGTTGGAGATCTGTCTAAACCCGAAACTGGTGCTGATTACAGTGATATAGTTCAAGTGTTAAGCTTCTATAAATATTCTTATACTGGTTTAACTTTCCCCTTGCTGAGCAAAATACTGGTATAACCATGGCGGTGCTAATGTTGAACTGAAAGTATAGGCCTGTATCTAGTAGAAATGCTTACGTTAATACAGTGGCCATGCTGGATGACAAGAAGGAAGATTTCTGAAATTAAGCATAAATTTGGATTAGACATCTCTATATTTAAAGCAGAGCCTGCAAACCTTTATTTTTTTAATTTTTATTATTCCTTAACCTTTCCCTTGCTGCATTATCTAATGAGCGGTAGATGGCAGATACTCCCTCCCCTCTGGAGTGGGAAAGGACTATATAGAGCTACCTCATCCCAAATTTCTTGTTTTATGCCTGTCTCCCCAACAAAGTGATAAAATAATAAGCTGTTAAAAAATAATCTCTAGAACATATGATTAAAAGGAAGCCTATTCATCAGGGAATTATTCTTGGCTGACCTTAATTTGGTTGTGTGGCACTAGTGGGTGTGAGTGAACCATTAAAGCACCCAGTTTGTGATTCAGGAAGGCAGCTGTGTAGCATTTATGAAAAGCATGTTATCAACTAGCTCTCTTGTCTGATTGCGGTTTGTTATTCACCTGAAAGCGAAATATATCAATTTATTGCTTCTTAAATGCAGTGTACAGAAAGAAATGTAGTTTGAAATAGGTAAGTTTCTGTCCAGCACCATCAAAGAAGTGCTGCTTGGAAGGGACCTCTGGGATGTGTCTAGTCCACGTTCCTGCTCAGGCCAGACCCTTGTCAGCACAGGATTGGCTCAGCTGCGGCTTTCTTGATCTGAGTCTAGATACTCTCCAAAGAGTTTACTAAAAGGTTTAGCTGCATCACCTTTGTAACTGGTCTCAAGTAGTCCCAGACTGGTCTTAACATCATCTTCACCAGCCCAAACAAACCAGTTTTCCTCAGCCTCTCCTCACAAATCATGTGCCTCTCACCATTTTACTTTTTCCTGGATCTGCAGCCTTAAATTGGTCACAGTATTCCAGGTTCAGCCTACAATAGTGAGGGAATAGGACCATCTCTCAGCCTGCTTGTGGGAACCGATTCTCGGAACCTTAATCTGCCCTGAAGCCAGCCAACGGGTTGAAATAATCTGTTTGGACAGTCTGTAAAACAGAGGTCAAAAAATAATCACCTTTTTTTTTTTTTTAAAGCTGAGCAAGTTTTCATTTTTGCCATCTTTCTGGGGTTATGCAGCTAATTCTCTATGTAGCAAAAGTGGAAACTATGTAGAATTTACAGAGACCGTATGTGTTTGAACACTTGTTAATCCGATAGCAGATGCTGGAGACACCCAAGTCTCAATATGCTGCTTCTGGACAAGTCTAAAGTGTCTTAGTCTTGACAGCATCAAGCTCAAACCTGTTCAGGGAAAAGATCCAGAAATTAATTATTCTCATGTTAACACTGTGCTTTAAATTGGGGGAATGCTCAAATACATCAAGTTCTTCAGAGTACATGATGAGCCTCATGTCTGTGGGTATGAGTTGAATTATTACAACACCCATTTGAAATAAGTTCTGTTCTTTCCTCTGTTCTTGCATTGTTTCAGGGAGAGGGTTATGCCTTATTATACAGTGATGTAACTTCTCTTTACTTTCCTCTTCCTGAAGGTGTCTCACATGCATGGAGTATTCAGATGTTCATTAACCCAGTGAAAGTTCAGATGTGTCCAGGAGTGAGCATGGTGATCTAACCAGAGGGAGGGTGTTGCCTATGTTGGGGTCTTTGTGTGGCTTTTAAATTTGAAGTAAATATGAATTGAAGAGTGGAACTGGGGTCTGCCTGCTCACAGGGTGAGTGCCCAGCCCACTCAAATAGAGAAAACTCTGTGCTTTCATTCAAGCTCAATATTTAATTATTATATACAAAATGTAGCAGCTTTGGCAAAGGGGGTAAGAGTGGTCTTTCCTTCTTGCTGTGGGATGTCTAGAAATACTGATATAATGATCATAAAGCAATTATAGCAATGAACCAATTCTTACAGTAGCTCCGTGGAGTATTTAAGCAGTAGTACTGAATAGACTGAGGGTGATTGCTCCATCAGCAGCAAAGCCATGGCTATAAGATGAATCCTGCCTCCTAGATTTTTGCTGCAACCAGCACTTCTTTCTCTGCATGTGGATTTGCTATAGAGTATTTAGAGCTTTATTAGACACCTAGTTGCCTGCCAGTATATTAATTTAAGAAACCGATGACTCTGTATATGTTTTAATGATCCCTTTTAATATTCTATGGAATGAGAGGCAAATCTTGTAACTCGAAGTGTGCTGTTTCTGAAACGGAAGTGTTGGGTTTTTTTAAAATTTAAAATGAACATCCGCTCATGTGTTTAGATTGTCCAGCACATTCTGATACCTGCAAATGGCAGTGCCTACTATGCAAACAGACCAACAGCAGTATCCAGTACTGTGCTCAGCTGTAAATTCTTGGGGGATCAAGCTCTATAATACTAACCAGACATTCATGCCTCAAATGGCATTTTAGGTATGCATTAATGACCCTAAGCGACAGACCTTCTCATCTTATTGCTTAATTAATCAATGGCCCAGTGGCACATTGGCAGGGCTCTTTTTCAAGCTGTGCCTCCCCTCAGATGGTAATCAGATGGTATATGGCTGTATCTACTTATGGGAAAGTCAAAACCCAATAAATAAAGTTTAATTTCCTGATTCCCCTGGGATATAGCGATTCTTTTTAACAATGCTTCTTCAGTTGAGTTGAAATTAAAAAACAGCATGATCAACATATTGTGTAATATTTCATGGATGGAGTTAAGTACCAGGTTTACAGACTTAAAAAAAAAAAAAAAGGAGGACTGGTGGTGGTAAGACTTGATACAGGAGCAGAATATTTTCCATGAAAAAGGCCTAATCCTGGTTTTGTTACTGGTGTTAAACTCTACATTTTCAACTTCAGCCATTACTGTGAAGGTTTTCTGTGCATGTGTGGCATTAATTTTCCTTCTAAATTAAGCTTGCTATCATTTGGAACCGAATTAGCATTTAATCTTAAAAATGTTTTGTACTGTGCAATCCAGTTAGGTACCATCGGAGGGCGGGTGTGTTGAATGGCTTCATTGTGATATGTGTTACGTTAGTGTAAGATCTAATGTATTGAGTTGAATTATCCCATACGTACCTGTATCACTGCGCTCTTGGTCATGTCAGAGAAATGCAACAACTTGATTTGGACACAAACGGAAATATGTGTTTTGTGGGTTTTGCAGATTTAAATGCCTTTTTCCAGTTGTTCATTTTTGATGCTTACAAAGTTCAAAGATTTTTCAGTCCACAGTTATTTTGTTTTGCCTTTGAGAGCCTATAATCTGACTACAGTTACTTAATCACTGACAATACCCAGTAAATTAACAAAATTAGTTCTTTAGTTTACTACTTACATTTATTTCAACTTTTAATTTTTCTGGTGTCTAGTTTTCAATATGTGTTAATTTATGCTACAGTTTTCTTTATGCCTCAAGTTAAATTCAGGCTTAAATAGAAAAGAGCTTTAGCCTCTGGGTTAAATAATTCCTTATGAAATTTGAAATTCCATTCAATCCATATTTGCCTTTTCAAGTGAGTGAAAAAATGAATGAGACTTGTTTTGCTGGAGGAAGAAGTGAGTGGGTACTTCCATGGCTGAGATGATCCCTTCTCGCAGAGTAGTTGGGAGGGTCCCTGCTCCGGTGATGGGTCCCTACACACTGAGCTCATGCTGAGATCCCTACCTTAGAAACGCTGTCTCGGAAAATAGTTGTGATCCCCCCAGTGCGTCCATTTAGTTCTGTTGTTCCTGACTCTGAAGCATCACAAAGGGGAAGGTCCCCACTGAGTTGTTAAGCAGAGGCTGTCCTGCAACCTGGGAGTTCCGCTTTCCTCTGACGGCTGTAGAACGACAGCTGCCAAAGGGCAATACTGTTTCTTCTCAAAGGGGAGAAAAATTTCCAGCATCTTGAGCTAAATCAGCAAGATGAACGTTTCATCTGTCTCATCTAATGAAGTCCCTGAAGTAGAAGAGGGCTTGTTAAGCTGTGAAGACTTTAAAAGGCACAATTTGTAAGACAAATCCAGTCTTTCAGGTGCAGGAATGACTGTGGCAGCCTGACCCTTCCTTGCTGTTCAGCTGACCCTGCTGCTTCCATCTGAGGCTGGCCGAGGCTCTCTGCAAACACACCGTAGCACCTGCAGAAGGGTTTCAATCAGATTTCCTACAGCATGAAGCAGCTCTAAATTGCTGCGTAAGCAAATATTCTTAGATCATGGGAGGATGATGTGGAAGAGTGGTGTTTTGTTGTCCCCAGCCCCAACAATCCACAAAAGGCAGATCAAACCATACTGTGCTCTAAAAGTGTCACAGAGTTTGTTAGCAGATGGGTCAGCCCTTGCCTGCAGAAGTGGACACTTTTGTTCCGTATCTTTCTTCTACAACACAGCTTGAGACTATCAAGTTGTACCAAAATACAGTTTTGGGACTATATCTTAGAGAGGAAGATCCCCCTCACCTCCAATCTCTCCCTTATTCTCTGGTTACTCTTACATTCACTTAGATTCTGATCTTACTGCCGAAGTAAGATCAGAAGCCAATATGGCAACTGTCATACAGGCAAAGATCCTGCTGAGATCTGTAAGAATAATCCATGTGTCAGTACACAGCCCATCTGATGACTTTATGTATCTTGATGTACAGGTGTCTTGTTGGATAAATTCAGAATAATCTCAGCCTGCTTCCCAGTGTATGGTCTAAATGCTGGTATGTAAGACATGAATAAAATCTCTCACAGCTGTTGATGTCCTTAGTATGCTACATGTAGGAAGTCTGTTTTCACATTTTCTGAGCTCTAAAAGGAGCATCTACAGCTTTCTTTGTAACGAAACCCTCTCTCCCCTTTTCCTGAGTGGTGTGACCGTAGGCTAACATGGCAACATTTCTCTTTTACAAAGATGCAAGAACTTTTATAGCCAGCTATGTTTTGCTATTTCTTCCCTCCTTCTCCCCACTTCCCCTTTAACTCCCCCCAGTAGGATTTTTGCAATTCATTTCTAGAAATATTGTATGCACTCTGACACAAAACAATATCTTCAGCAGTAATAATAAATTAGACGCAGTGGGAATTGAAGCTTGTTCTTTTGTCCAAGGTGATATAATGGAAGTCATTCATAATGAAGAAAAAAGTAATTGTTATGCAGCATTTTTGTATTAAACATGCCTCCCCAAATTATCCAGAGTATAAAAGAGAATGTTTTTAGAGCTTTGTTACAACCATGGCTGAGCAAAATGCATGTGAATGTCCTCTTATTTACATAAATAGGATTTCTTAAAATACAAGCCATTCGTACTGTGTTAAGCTCCCTCAAGCCTTGCTACCTTGCAAGACATATCATGGTTTTATCATTAATCAAAACAAAGCCAAAATCAATAAACACGCATAATCAGGAGTCTCTGATTCCAGTATGCAAATGCACTACATATTGATGAAATGTTTCTGAATCTAAAATAGTTTTACTCTTTTTTTTTTTCCCTCTCAGAAGCCCCTGAGCCTTTTAATTTTAATATTTTATGCATTGCAATGCAAACAGTAGAAGAATGAGTTCATGTATCGGAGATAACAAGTTAAAAGATAAATGTTGGACGAATCTCCTAATAGTTTTTGTTCACTTTGTTGACTTTAAGGGCAGTTTATGCTTCTGAAAGGCTGGTAATTACTTGACCTTTAAAGGCCCAATCCTGTACTTGGCAAAAGCAGTTGCTCTGCTGGGCACTTCCCTGCTGGTACCAGAGCATGGGCAGCCGGGTCCCTGGGCCCTGTGCCAGGGCCATTTGTTAATTAGTGAAAATGAGTTGTTCCTTATGTGTAGGGCAGTGGAAGTGTTACAGAAGGGATGTTCGGTCACAGGTTTGTGTCCTTGACGTGTGGCCAAAATAGCAATTGGTACCTGCAGCTGCACGGAGCAAGGGCACTGCTGGGGGGGACACAGGCTCTGCTTCTAACCCAGGTGGGAGCTCAGCTCTTCTCACACACTAACGGATCATGCAAATCATTACTGAGATGTATCATTTAGTGCTGCCCTCTGTAGTTTTAAATTCCTTATCAAACATACATACATTACCGTACAAGAAATGTTACCATCTGAAGATGCATTCATAAAATAAACATTTCAACAAGAGACTCAATTTCATAGGTTTCATGGGGTTTGCACCACTACAGTGAAGAACCCCTTTCAGAGTAGGGCTCAAATTAATGCTGCGAATTCCTTTAATCTGAATCACAAGTTTCTAACAAGCGAGCTGTGATGGGATAAATCTCCTCAACAGCTACTGCTTTCCTCACTCTGAGGCTGTGCGTATCCATAGGAAGTACAAAACAGACCAAGACACAGGCGCGTCAACAAACAAAGGCTTAAAATTAAACAGAATTCTATGAAGGCCAAAGTTAAAGGAGAAGAAGGATGAAAAAGATCAGTGGTGGAAAAGCCAGGCTGCAATTAAGTTGAAAAAGTTCCTTGTTTGCTAGTCAAATAATAAGCCTTGTCAGAGCTGTGGGATTGGCTATTCCAGCATAATTGCATCTCTTGTGTATCTGTGGGACTCTGCTAACCACAGGCACGATCCTCTCGTGAGAGTCATCTCCTCTGAGCTGATTTATTAGCCATGTGAAAAGTTTAAAGGTGTGATGTTTATTTTATATCATAATAAAATAAATGTGGTGGCGATCATAGATTAGGAAGCAGAGTTTCAAACTGTGAGAGTCTTTTAGGCTTATTAATTTGCTGTGGATGGATTTCATGATGGGTACGTCTATTTGCCAAGTCATGCTTATTTACCTTTATTCAATGCTTGTTTTCACAACCATGGAGTGTTAAAAAAATAATTAAAAAAATAAATCCTTTGGTGGGAACAGGTGCTCACCTGAAGATAAATGGTAGTTCCTATGCCTAGCTGCCCACCTTATCGACAGGATAGTGTGTGTATATATATATATTTATACATAGAGATAGATGCTGTGGTTTGGGCTGGCCACAGTAGATAGATAATATGGTGAAGGTGCAGCAAGTTTCTCAAAGTCAGTTACTTCCTGATTTTCGTTTGCTTCAAGGATGGTTTATGGGAAACTTTGTAGTTATGCTTTTTTAATTGATTCTTCAGTGATCTGATCTGAAACTTTCTTTTAAAAATAAGAGTGAGAACTATTCATCTTTGCTTGGACCTTTGCTTATACAGTCTGAGGTAGACATTAACCTCTAACCTTTTCCTTCCTGATTTTGGTAATTGTAGTGCATTGTTGCTGGACTGTAACAAGCTCACTGTGGCTGTGTCTGCTTTCTCTGCTGTCAATTACTATATTACATGCATGAGATACAGCATGGAGTCTTCCACATATGCTAGTTGTTTCTTTTAACTGTAATTTGTCATTTTGGCAGGTCTAAGGCTAATTAGTAATTGGTATGACCTGATGTACCTTGCACACAAGTTCTACATTACATCTTTTTGTACTTACTTATTTTTAAAAGGGAAAAAAAAAATCCCTTAACCAAACCAGGAGAAACAAACCACAAACTCTATCTAGTTTTGGCAAGGGTGGCAGAGGAAAATACAATTGAGGCCATTTCCTTATTGCTTGTGGAAGGTATTCAAATAAATAAACGAGACAGAATGAGAGTACTGATGCCAGTGATTAATATTTTTTAAGCTCTTGGATTTCTTTGGCTCAAACTGTCTGAAAAAAGGATGGAGTATTAATGTTAATCACAAGCAAGGACCTTCAGTCTCCAGAACTGTCAGCCTGGCACCTCCTCTCATTGTTGCATTTAAAAAAGGAGAAAATAAATAAAAATTACCTGCAGTAATGTTGCTGGGGGGTAACAAGCTGGGGCCTAAAGGAAAGCATGATCTCCTCATCTGGGTCTGAGTGCTGGAAGTTTTAATATCATCGTGTTCTGCAACTCAAAGGAATGATACTGCTTGTGTTTATTAACCTCTAGCTCCATGGACTGCCACTTACATTTAGACTCATACAACGTTTCGCGTTTTGAAAATATTTTTCACATGAGACTTCTGAAGTGCATTGAAGAGAATAAATGGACCTCTCTGCACCCTGGAGAGGTCTAATTAACTACTTGGCAAAGATAGGATTGGAACCAAGGAATCCCCTCGCTTTTATCTCTTTACCCTGCTCTAAACTTTTTTATGACCTTTTTTGGAAAAGTTTTGCAAAAGTAATATTGAACAGAGGACTTTTTCCATGTCCTCCTCTGTTTTGTTGCACAGTGTGGTCTGTTTTAAATAAGCTCTACAGTGCAGTCATTTAAGGAAATGAAGATATTTCATAGCCCGCTTAGCATTTGCATTTGAATATGGGCCACCCTGCTGTTTGATTAAACTGGAGTTTAAGAAAACTATAAGAATTGAGGTTCATACGCAGTGCAGTACTTCACACTCAGATTGCAAAGGTTGTTGAAGGAAAAAAAAAATGATAATATCCTTGGAAGTACATGACTAATGAGAATATATATAGCACTTCTGAGACAGCTCAAATATATAATTATTGTGAGGATTTCACAGACACATAAATATAATGATCTTCAGCTAAGTAAATTGCTACCTACCAATGAAATAAATATGGTCCCTTCAGAATTTGAAATAATTCAGTGCTGTAGGTGGTGGGAAATGATTCACCTTAGCTGTTATCTCTGGAACAGTAATATAGAAATATATCTGCCAGTACTGGTGCATTTACATTGTTCTTCATATCCTGTGGAGTTTGTCAGAAGATCTGTGGTCCCCGCTGATTTCCACCCCCTTATTTTGATAAGGCTCTGCACAGCATGGCTCAACAATGGCTTGGAGCAGCTAATATTGTTTACCACAGTAGGCATCTCAGCCATAATATTTTTCCAAGAAACACTGATGTGTTTAAAGGTCAGGTTGATACTGATTTGACTGCTAAACATGAATTCATTTTTCTCCGAGTAGAAGGGTGTACATGCCTTGGGATAAAGGTTAAACTGTTGTTTATGCACTCGATAGGTGGAAAACACAAGGCTTTAATACCCAAATCATAATAGCCTATTCTGGTCAGTCAGGGAAATGCAGTGCTTTACATTTAAATGGAAGCTTTGAATCCACAGGCGTTTTCTGGCTGTCGCTGTAGAAGAAAACTCACTGAAAGCTTCAGTGCTTGCCTGGAAGATCTAGATTTTGCAACCAGTTTAAACTTTTTTCTGGGCACCGTAGTCCAGAACTCATCCAGGTCTTTGATGGTAAAACTGAATTTTGCTACCTCTGATGAAGTCCCAGAGACTGTTCCCTCCTGCTACGGTGAGGGGAGCGAAAGGAAGGAGCTGGGGAGAGGTGGACAGACCTACCAGTTGGGATTTGCTGTTCTTGCCATCTTTGGGGGAGTGATGTGGTGGTGTCTGCTTTTGCCGAAAGGAAAGTCACCTCCCTTCTTGCAGCCATCACCTCTCCTGTTCAGGTGCCCTTTTCTGTTGCAGTGAAGTCACAGTCCGTAAGGCTGGTTTAGCCAAGGATCTGCTGCCTCTTTTGCTTATGTCAGTTTGACATTCCTGGCAGGCAGTGCCAACAGTTTTCTTTCTTTCTTGTCGTGTGTCCACATCAGTCACCACCTTCTGTACCATTCCCTTCCTTTTCTCTTCTTGCATCCTCTCAAAGTTTGAGTTGCCTCATTTACCCCTCCTGTTTACACCTTTCCTTCCAGCTTTCTTCTTTCTGTAATGAGAATATCTTTAATGTTAGGTTAGAAAACGGTGACTGTAGCCACATGGGAGGCTAATAGACTTTTCAGAGAAATAACCAGTGCACTCTGATCATATTACCTCTTTCCTTAACTGCATCTTTTGGATTTTTGGGATAGGGCTTTTGGGGCTGTTTAGGTGTGTAGAGGGGCTGTGTCACCCGTGGTGCTGTGTTCAATAGAGTACTTGGCTCCTGTCTCCAGGATGGGCTGCCTCAGCAGTAGACCAACACCGGCTCTGAAGATTTATTTTAAGAACTCAAGTTTATCAGTGTTAATAAGTAAACACACAATTTCTGCTTTAAACTTTGTGTTGTAAAACGATCAGGTCTTTATACCATTTGTTTTAACTTTCATTGATTGGTTTGGATTGTGAACTCTGCTTGAGAGCCTCAAAATCCATCCAGGATTTTTCCTATTGAATTATCTTATGAACATTTTCTAGGTTTGTTGTTGTATTTTATCTCCATGGATTTTGTTTCTGTGAAGACTCGTGTCCTGGCACAGCTACACAGGTCACTTCTTTGATCTGATTTTCAGTGGGATGTTCTGACACCTTGACCATCTTGGCATTTACTTTGAGAACAGATGGAAAAAAGAGTCCATAATACTCCTTTTGGCCTAAAAGCAGAGAATGTAGTAGTGCCATGAGTGGCTCGCTGGCTGACATCAATAGCACAGGATGCTGTATTTGATTAGCTTTGCTTTCACAAGAGAGACCCACTGTATTGTTTTGAAGAATGTGTTCAGTTGTTTTAGCAAACTTAAAAATCCCCCGTGGCTACAGAAATAGAACATTGAAGTGAAATGGCTGCCATGTCAGGGATAAAAAGCCTTGCAAAATGTTCTGTCTACAGATCACACTCAATTCTGAAGCTCTATCAGTTCAGAAAAACTTCTGGATTTCCTTTTTGCTTTCATCTTCTGAAGACAGATAAATCTAGAAACCCTGCAGGAGGATTTCTGACTTAGCAAACAGCACTTTACTGCATTTTGGGTTGGTATTTCAGCTCAACATTACAAATATTTGTGTCAAAGATCTTGGCTTGAATCCTGGAATTATTTCAGATGCGATGGTGTGATAATAAGAATAAAGTCCTCCCTGGGCTTTCATGCCTGCCTCGTATTTCTGCCAGGTTTCTGAAAAAGAGGAGTTGAAAAGCTGATGTTATATTCCTGAGGTTTCTTACAGGAAGATGATTTCTGTGGATGTCATGTAAGGAAACTTTACTGTTTTTAACAAGAAAACATGTCACAGAAAAAAAAGAAAAAAAGGTCCACTTAAGGAAAAACAGCAGCAGGCTGGAACCGAGAACTTTCCTTTTCTCTCTGCAGTATGTTTTTCTTCTTCCACCCCCGCTCCTCATGCCAAGGCAAAGTCCTGTGCCCCCTTTCCCGTCCTCAGTATTAATCATTCCCCTGCACTGATACCTTCTAATTGCTTTCTTAGAAAGCCACCTCTCTGACTTCCTGATAAGTGGTGGCTTATCCCTTAAATGTTGAGCAGTAGTAACAGCCACTTGTTAGATTAATTCCACACATGTATTTTACAGGGGTAAGTCCGTATTTCTTAAACATTTGAAAAGTATTTAAAAATACTATACTAAAATATCTACTCTTGTTGGTCTACTTTTAAAGAAACCAAGTGAGTATTTACATTTGGCTGTTATTTTAGAAACACAATCCTACAGATTTTTATAGAAATTGGGAAATTGAAAAATATGGGATAAATATTATTCCATGTTAGGGTTGTTTCAAACCAGAAAGAGGAACAATAAAAGAGCTTAATCTGTTAGAGAGATGCTAGGCTTTTTTTTCCTTTTCTATAATAAATAACATATATTCACCACAGAGTGTTAGTTTAAAAATAGGAATTGAACTAGACAGAGGATACAATTTGATTTTCTGTTTATTGGTGAATTTGATATCAAAGTCATTACCACTGTATCTGGATGCTTTTGACCTGCCCTTTAAGTGCAATAACTGGTGTCTGTCATAGTTGTTGTTTCTCGTCTTACGGAGGTTTTTTTAATGCACTTCATCCTTTGGATTGGTGCAGTCTTGATTAGGTACTTTCTGTCCCCCGAAACATACCAGGCAAATAAGCCACATACTGTGTACTGAAAGTAGACTGTGAAGCGTATACTGAATTTTTGGATCCTGAACTGCTGATCAGAAGAGTAGGTTGAGTGATGCCTTGAGTCTGACCACTTCAGAGCTTTGCATCTGTTTACTCACCAGAGCATTTATTGTTGCTAGATAAGCTCTGACTTTAATGGAAACATAGCAAGCATAATGGGTAAGGAAGACATAAAAATACAACATAACACCCAGTTGTACAGGTTGAGACATGGTCTTGCTCAGACACATTGAAAATTACTTGAACTGAAAAATTCCAGTGTTCTCTCAATAATAGCACAAAGCAAACCTTTAAATGTGATACATTGCCTGGGCAACTTTAAGGCCTATTTAATAGTAAAAGCAAAGCAAACATCTCAAATTAAAAAAAAACAAAAAAACAAAAAGAATGTGGTTCTTGTAATGGCATGAGGCAAGGGTTGTAGACACCTTCAGATTAAAAAAGGCAATTAATATTTATTTCATATCAAAGTAGATTGCTAATTAGGGCTGTGCTCTTCCTATCCCCCAGGGAAATAATCAGATGAGTGAATCTCATCTGGAAAGTTCACATATGGCAATGAGAAGCTCATCATGAAGATAAAACCAGAAAAGAACCTGGACGACCTGATGAGATGTTCAGCTATCTCATAGACTTGCTCTCTAATGGGGTTTAAAAGACGTAGGATTAGTGAATTTATTTTACTGGTTTTCTGGTGACACTTTCTAAGAGGCCATGATTATATATATCTCAGTCACTTGTCAGTGTCCTTTCATTAACATGCCTAAAGAATCTTAATTGCTCAATCAGAAAAGCAGATTTTTCCTCTGCTGGTAAAGTTTAAGAGGTTATTCAAGCCAAATAGAGAAAATGGAAATCCTGCCCAAATGGATGCAGTAGAAAGAACAAACTATTACAGGAGAAAGTCAAGCAAGACTAAGAAGGAAATTGAAGAGCAGATAACAGAAGACAGAAAGATAAACAAGAAATTATTTCAAATGTATCCAAAGCAAGACTGGCAGAGAGCGAGGGACAAAGGCAGCGCTGGATATTGCTAAGTCAAACAATGACAGAGCTGAAATAAACCAAAAAAAATGGAAAAACAACATATAATCTAAAATATCCAATCTTTCCTACCTGCTGTGGACAATGCTGTATTATGGGCATACAATAAAAATTGTGTGTACATTTAAGTAAACACCCAAGTGATTGAGGAAGCCTCTTATTGCTGTAGGGAAATCACTTCAAATGATGGGTAGGAATGATACAAAATTTTCTACTAATGAAGAATTGCCTTCTTTTCTTTTTTCTTTTTCTTTTCTTTTCTTTTCTTTTCTTTTCTTTTCTTTTCTTTTCTTTTCTTTTCTTTTCTTTTCTTTTC
>JAOTQQ010000002.1:35378884-35453161 GCA_026546715.1 Gallinago undulata | reverse complement strand
TTCTTTTCTTTTCTTTTCTTTTCTTTTCTTTTCTTTTCTTTTCTTTTCTTTTCTTTTCTTTTCTTTTCTTTTCGACAGACTCTCGTCTGTATGTGTGCAGAAGCTGTTTTTTTCCATTGGAAAATTTCAGCTCCTGCCAGCCTTCCCAATAGCACCATCAGGATCCTCTCTGTTGAAACTGAATGTTTGGGGTTTGGATGAAAAGTTCATATTTCTGCCTGTCTTAAAAACAAAATTAAAGAAATTCTTGGGGAAAATTCCTGTTTCCAACCAGATCTAATGATAACTGCACTGTGAGAGTTTTGGGAAAAATAGAACTGCTTTGAAAATCATGTCTTTCTGGTCTAGTAGAATTTTTATTATTGTTAACTAGTTAACATAGTAAATTTGGGCTTTCAAATGTCTATGGTAAGCTGGTGGGAGAACTATATTGTCAGAGAGGTAATTTTTCTTCAGTTGTATAACTACTTTTTAATCAGGAAAAAAACCCACCATTAGAACAACAGTCAACTTCCAGTGTGACAAAAAGTGAGCAGAGATGTATCCCTGGTCTCATTCAATCTCTTAACTTTCAGGGTATAGTATGAGCAAAAAGATGCTAAAATTTGCAGATGAAACAAAACAGCTGCTTACTGAAGGTTAAAAAAGGTGGTGAAACTTTGGGGGAACCAATACACATTGATGTTTGGACATCATAAAAGAAATGAAATTAGGTGTTAAAGTTGCATTAAAGCATATTTAAAAGAATCACTATAGCTAACCGCATGGATATAACACAGGTAGTTTTTAAAATAATTCCAGACCCTCAGGAAAAAGATCCAAAAGTCCCTGTAAGAAGATTAATGGATAAACTTTAAGTAGTATAACTTTGAATAGTTAAATATAAGGCTGTTTTCAGAAATGCCTAAGAATAAACCTAACTATTATAATGTCTTGTATCGGTTCTATGCGCAGCGTTACCTGAATTGCTTTACACTATTCTCATCAACCGGTATTAGAAAAGATTTAGTGGAAATAGAAGAGCTAACATATATTATTACAGCTATGGGAAAAAAAAACTTCCCCAAAGAATAAGTAAACAAAAAGCCTTCAAAATAATCCAACTAAAACCTGGTAAATTTAGTAAAAGAACTGTGCAATTTTGGTGACGTTTTCCTGTGTGGGTGTGCGCGTATTTAAACTTCTGCAAATTGAGTCTTTGATGTTTTGTAGATTGTATTATGTGCTTTGAGGTTTTTGTGTGAGGAAAGGCGAATAGCTGCAATTTTTTCCTTCCTTTCTTTAAACGCCCTGTTTGCTATTTCAGATTTAACAGAAAGATAGAGGTTGTCTCCTAGAAGCTTAATGTTATGAAATCAGCAGCAAGATGTCTGACATGGTTTGCCATTGTTCTTAAAAAATAATGAGACAGTGTAGTGGAGTCAATCCCAGTGGAATACAGGTATATCTGCTTTATAACCTTTAAGACTTGAGTCTTAATTACACCCTGGCAGTACTCACTTTAGCACTTCAGTCCATTTTGCTGGATGTTGACGTTACTAAATTATCTCATGTTCTAAATGCAAAGTAGCTGATTTTTCCTAAATGCATTTCTTGGCAACCAAGAGATAAATTGGTCTGGTTCCATTTTTAAGAAGGGCTTTGTCCTTTAATGGTCCTTAAATTAATCCCAATAATTCCACCTGAGAGGACGGCACTTCTAGAAAGCATAGAACAAAATAATGTGTTGTATTGCTTTCATGCATTCTCAAATATTCTGTAGTTGCTCCTGTTCACGCAGAGATTTCTAATTATTTAAGAAACGAGATATAAATAGATGAATGTCATTAAAGAGCAGCCTTCCTGCCTTTGAATTTAATGGTAGAGCTTTAGATGAAGTGGAGGACAGTTTGTCCTAGAAGAACGCGAGTTCATTTTCAGCAGAACAAGATCCCTGAAAATAGGTGATAGTGATACATTTCTAGGTACGCATCATACCAATTTTTAATACATCTCCAACACGCTTTCCTTAGTTCATCTTAATTCTTAGACTGATCTTTTGACACAAGAGATTGTTAGTAAGCTCTGATGCTCAGTGTTTGGGGAACTACATCCTGTTGCTGTTCCTTCTTTACATAAGGCAAATTTTTAGGCACAGAATTTCAGTGACTGTTGTGAGATAATAATGCGTTTAGAGGAGCCAGAGCAGAACCCGTCTGTCACTTGTTCCCAGGATCTCTCCAAAGAGTGTTTTGGCTGTATAAATATTTGATCTCATAGTGTTTTACAAGTATTATTTTGGACAAAAGTGGGTACTGTGTTAGTTTAGTGAAAGGGAAGCCATAGCTCAAGAACTCTTAGGGAACCAAACCTGCAGGGTAGTGATGCCAAGAGCTGGGCTGGATGTTCCCACATCATCTGGGGCAAACACGTGCTCTCCTTTCCTCCCACAAACACACAGATACCATCTCTACCTCCACCACATCAGTCTGTAGCTAAAGTAAGGACTGTCTCACACCCCGCGTGCAGGGAAAGGACGCCGTGTGGCCTCTCTCTTCCTTTCTACTCATCTGAAGGACCAGGAAAGAGTCCAATGATGTGCTGCAGCCTGAGAAGCGAGATCTTTATGTAGCGCTGATTCATGAGAGCCCCTATGAGTGTCATTTACAACCGTGGTCAGTATCTACCACTTGGAACTGTTGTCACAACTTTTCCTTTCTGTTCTTTTTGAACATGCAGCAGGAATCTGCAGTGTAGCACCAGATGTGAGGCTTCCCCGGTAGATGGTGCTGCTGTAAACTTTTGCAGAGCTCGACACTCAGCTCACCCCTCGGGAGGTACAAAGAGAGCAGCTTGTGCGCGTACAGGCGCTGTCTTAGGGCATGGGTGTTCATCACAATTTTCCCAAAGATGCCTTTCCAGCTGAAAAGACTTCAGAAAAAAACAAACCTCTCCTTTACTTAACATAACATAATTTGTTTTGAGCACCATAATTATAGCTACGTATGCCAATTAATAAATAAAGTGATGCAAAAAGTTACTCAGCAATATACCAGCTCCATAGATCAGAAAGACGTCACTTTTGATGCCTTCAAAGAAAGGTTTCCTTTACTGGCCAGAAAAAGGAACTAAATCAATATAAACAAACTATCAATAAATCTGCAGTACTGTATCAGAAAAATAATGGACCATGCGTGCTCCCTTTCACTCGGTTATGGTACCAGAAAATCTTTATAGTGCAGTGTACAATAAAAAAAAAAGAAGAGGGCTTAAATGGTACCATTATTTACAATGCTTTTGTCTGATTTCTGTAAAGGTAATTATTTTCAATTCTGTGATTCTAGGCTAAGAAAAATAGGTAAGGGTAATGACAGTGTTCAAACTCTATTCCCAAATGCTTTTTCTCTGAAAATTTGAATAGTAAATTTCCATCTTGGCCACACAAGTAATGAGGAAGGAAAGAGCTCTTTTTAAGAGTTCAACCTTCGATTCAGTATCTGAACCTTTCTCTTAAAATCCAGGATAGTCCATGGAGGTGTTAACGCTGTCCTTAATCAGCAGAATCCTGGTCCTTCTAGAGGCTTCAGATAATTTGGATTTGAAACAAGAAAGTATTTATCAGTTAGAAGATTAGTAGTAGATTAAAGTGTCACCTGCATCAGACTTTCGCAGTTATTGTAGATAAAGCTAGCAAAGTGTGCTAATTTTAAATGAGTACAGCTAAGGTCCCATCATACCTCACTTTGAACAAACCTCTTATCAGAAACTGAGCTGGACTTTAACCTCTCTACTGAAATACCCATTGCAATGAGGGCAATTAAGTGGAAAGTAGTTAAGAATGTATTTTGCAACTGAATTTAAATGGTTTAAGTTCATGATGCTGCCAGAAGGAGCAGTCTGGGCTCTTGCCTGGTTCTTGGGCTCATGGTCCTGGTCTGTCCAGCACTGACAGTGAAGCTTGAGAATCAGACACTCCGATCAGCAAGCTGCTGCTGCTGCAAGTGTGCTTATCTGAGAAAAGAGAAAGAAAATTTAGTTTCTTGTGTGGACGGCTCAAGCTGAGACAGAAGCAGCACTGGAGATGCACAGTCAGGATAGAAAGGTCAAGATCACCCCTTTCAGAGCTAACCTAAGTCTTAAGTATTCTTCAGCTGGCTGCTATACTGTACCCATAGGCACCTTAATATTAACTAAAATTTACTGACTAACTTCAAAATGGAGTTCCAAAAAACTTTAACTTCCTGGCTATAAAGACCTGAAGGTGCCCAGGTCTTTAAATGTTTCTGTTCCTTACCCATGTTTGCGAATTGCCTGAGAATTCTCCTTCATCTGAGTAGCAGCTTTGACGAGGCCAAGTGAAGAGCTGCAAGACTTGTTCCCCCAAAAGATTCTGAGCTGTAGCTGGGGAAAGGTGGAAGCAAAAGGAGGAAAGTGATCTGAACACCAAAATGTCATGCAAAGATCTGTGGTCACAGTACTTACACAAGTAAATGTGTTGCATGAATACAGATGTATGTTTGATTTTCCTCCTTTGAATAGCGAAATAAAAATCTTATCTCTCAAGTGATTTATTTGGGGAATAGATGGATGGGACAGGAGCATTACTATTTTTTCCTGTTCAAGATTCATTAGTCCAGTCACCACTGGTAGGAACAGGAGTCCGTAACCCAGTACAGAGGGCACCCAGTTTGAAAGGGAAAGGGCTGAGTGGGATCTGTCTTAAATCTAATGACTGACTTGATGTTCAGAGATGTTTTAAAGGTGGTCTAAAATCTATTATATATTGAGTTGCTGCGTCTCTAGGAAGTTATCAAATACTATTAGTCCTAAAATCAGAACTTAACGTAATTTATTGAGGGGTCACAACTTGTGCATTAATCTCCTTGCCATACTATTAGCAATATAGAGCTCTGTCTTTTTATTTGCAATATGGAGCTCTGTGGTAGTATCATCTGACCAAGAATATCACAAGCCCTTGGACAAAATGAATGCTGTACATTAACTGTCTGCTATTGTGTGTGTGAGTATTCGCACTGTAACCGAATTAGCCACATACCAGGACAGTAGTCAGTTGAAAATCTCAAGTTTCTGGTAATCACACGTGCGAAGTGCCTGTACAGAAATGGTTTGCCTTGATTCTGCTGAAAGGTTATTTGGTTCAATTTGAACAGTGGCTTTTTAAAGACCAAATCTGCTACAGAAGCATTGCTTGAGAGTTTGAGGTTAGAGAGTTGGTTTGGTTTATTTATATGGGGTAAAGAGAGGAGATTTTAGGAGTGGCACTATATGCTTAAGGATGTTGATTTTAGTACAAACTGAACTCTGCATCCACTTCTGGAAGATAATGAAAAATGGGACTCTTCCTATAATTGTGGTTAAATAACTGCCCTATGGCTGCATTTCTCGTGTCAAAATTAACTATATCTTGCATTGCTTTTATTGCAACTGGCAAGTGAGCAAGTCGCTAATAGTAACAGAGCCGTTGTGTAATCAAAGCTAATCCTTACTCATGGTAAGAATCAGAGTCAAAAGCCTATAATCCTACTGTAGGCTACATTCCTCTGCAGGCTTCCTCTTAATATCTCTTGGTTTTTGCTCCTTGTGAACTATTCTTTATATTTGTAGATTAAATTCCTGACCTGAAATTTGTATTGTTATTTTTCTGAGTTGGGTTGTTTTGTTTTTTTTTCCGTGGGGAATGTGTTCTTTGAGTTTGCCTCAGTGCCCTCCTCATTGCAGAGCAGCCTGCCTTTATGTCTTCAAAGACAATCAGAGCACTGGCAGCACTTACACATTTCTATTTGCTGCATTGCTCACATTCCAGATTTTTAGATTCCTGCTTTATTCCTGAGAGTCTCAGCTTTTATTTAATAAAGTAAGAGGAAATAAAGTCTCTGTGGCTGTGGAGAAAGGTCTACCATAAAGGCATATAAAAGAGGGAAGAATAAAAGAATAAAAATTCAGTCCTGTGTTTTTGCAGGCCTGATTCAGAAGTTTCAAAAACTTCCAGCTTAAGATATTAACATTTGGTATACAATTGATGGTGGTTAAAAGGGACATTGTGTACATGCTTATGTAAGTACTTGCAGAGGCTTTTCCTTTTTTGCTGTCGTTGAACAAGTGCATCGAAGTCCTCTGAGCTAAACTGTTCATTGGTTAGTGGTTCTGGTAACAGTTGCTGGAGATTAATTATAACTTTTTAGTGCCTGTATATGCTGATTGCCTGGTGTACTGAGTTTATCAAATCAGTAATTAATAAGTAACAGCTGTTCTGAGGCTTCTTGCACAGAGTTATTTTTTTTTTATAATTTATGTCAGTTGTAATCCCCAACTTTAATGTGTGGCTTTGGTGACTATACTGGGATGGACTGTAGTTTGCTAACCAGTCCCTCCCAGGGCTAGCATCTCAAACTGGAGAACGCAGACCACAGGCTCAGTGCTCACCCAGACTATTCACTGGCTCTGTGGGAAAATTCTTCTCTGAGACCCTCCAGCGATCATCTTACAGCCTGGAGCATGAGACCGAATACTTCTTATTATCTTGATTTGAATGGCCACAAGCTCTATAAAAGGTGGAGAAATCCCCCATCCTCCCTTGCTTGTGTGCCTGACCTGGGCAGGGGACTCTTTGCAAAACCAAGCTGCCTCTGGGGTAAGAAGATGCCAGGAAACAGGGGAGAGCGGCACAGCCGGCCAGACCCCCCTCTGCCAGCCCAAGCCGGGCTCCTTGCAATCTGCCGGGAGAGGGTGACTGCTGTAGCATGGGTGGTGATGTGAAATAGGAGATTTAGCCAGCCAAAGCATTGCCCTACTGAAATGGAACGTTTTTTGGGCCATGAAGATGATTTCTTCGTGTCCTGTCCCTCCATCCTTGGTACACCCTCCTTTCAGGGAGTTGGAGAGAGCGAGAAGGTCTCCCCTCAGCCTCCTTTTCTCCAGGCTGAACACCCCCAGCTCCCTCAGCTGCTCCTCACATGACTTGTGCTCCAGATGAGCTCTCCTTTCTTCCTTTCTCCTTACTCTGTTTTTCTTGTAAACTACTTAGAGTTGCTCCTTTTTGGGTATTTTTCCTCTCTGAAATTTCATATAATTCTTGCAAACATAATCTTGGGTATTTAAGGACACAAAAAGGAATCGCAAATCCCTATCTAGCCAAAGAATAGCCAGCTTGTGAAACACAGCTGCTGTAAAATCGTTTTTTTCTGCCTTAAAAAAAAATATATATATATATAACTGAGGGGACACTACAGTGTTGATCAATGATGAACTGAATGAGGAAGTTTGTAGACATGCATTGGTGGCTGATGGGATCAGAAAAGATTTATGACCAATCTTCAAGCTACTCATACTGGTTTAAACTCTATCAGAATGATTTAATTTTGTATGTGAGTTAAGTAATGCTGATGGAACCAAGATTGGTATCTGTATCAAGTTTGTCGTTTCTCTTTCAAATGTTTCAGGTGGAAAAGAAGAATAGAAAAAAGTTTATTTATAAAGTTTTGAGTTTGTTAGAGTTTCAAGTAGCAAACTCCCTGTTGGATTCAGGGCTTTCACACAGATTCTTTCACCTGCAAGAATCAACACTTCATTATCGCTTGCCTTATAATCTGGAAACTTAATTATAGCATTAATTACTACCACGGAACAACCGTTTTCCACCACTATTCCCTAACACAATACATGTACTAAACTTCTTGTTCAATGTAGAAATCAGGACACAAAGTTTCCATGCAGTTTCAGACAGGTAGTTTGGATTTGTCTGTTCCTTAGAAGTGTCCTGTAATACTGCGTGGTGTTATACACTGCCTCTTCTGTTTCCAAATAAACTATGGTAGTGAAGTGTGAAACCAAAAACACTTGATACACTGTGTCTTGAAGTCACAGGGAATTAAAATTAAAAGCTTTATTGTCTAACAAAGAATGCTTATTGCTTGTCATCAGCAACAATAGATTTTTTTTCTTGCTCTTAGAGTTTGGAAATCTCTGCCAGTAGACAACCATGAATGAAGTTCTTTTAGACTGGCCAATTTTTTTTTGTTTGTTTTGTTTGTAAATTAATAGCAATTTTGTGTATTTTGGAATTTCACTTCATCTTGGAACTTCACTTGAAGCTTTATTTTAAATTATTTGAAGTCTAGAGGAGACCTACTTGCTGGGTGGTCTGCAAGGCACTGGGGTAGATCTTACAGAGGGCTTGTGGTAGCTCTGTCTATGGAAGCTGGTTGGCCTCAGAAGTTAATAGGTACCAAAATCCTTTCTGTGGCTTGAGATGAACTAAATGGCCTCAGAAAGTCCCTCAGAATTCTATTATTTTGTGATTAAGCAGTAACTTGCCAAAGATAGCTCATATATGTAAGCTATTTAAAGCCAGGCTCACGCTACTCAAGTGAGATGAGGCTTTATACCAGAATGTCTCATGAACTTAAGTATGCTCAGAAGCAGTATTTAATAAGTACTCATATTATAGAAACACAAAATTAGAGGGAAGAGAACTTCTCTTGAAAGCAAAGACTGTGTGTGCCAGGGCGATTCTCTGTGGAAAGTAAAGTGTCCCAGGGGAGGCAAGCGCAGGAAGGGGCAAGCAGTTACAGGAACGGGTTGGTACTTCTTGCAAATTCATATAAGATATGTAAATTGTATTATATTCTGGAATTATTCCCATTAAGGAATGAGGCTATCAAGAGTTTGGCTCTGTAATCTGTCTTCAACTTGTAGCTGTCTTACTGCTGTGTAGCTGGTGATGGGAATTGGTATTTACTCGCTCTGCAGAGAAGGTGAAACACTGAGACCCAGCAGAAAATGACAAAAGCTCCACCGGAGACTTTAGAGCATTTTGCACACATTTTATGGTGCAGAATAGTGTTTTACTCTATTCCAGCTTTCAAGAACTGTCTGAAGAGTAATTTTGTATTTAAACTAAGTAGACATTTTAAACTGGCTAAACCACTTTATCTGTCAACATTTGTGCCTCCTGTCAAATGGCTAAACCTTGCCCTCCCGTGTATTTGCAATTTCCTTTTAACCATCACGCCTTTGCAGAAATGTGATGGCCCCTTACGCTACTTCCGGCAAATCTGGTACTTCATTTAAGCCAGAAAAGGTCATTATATCCAGTTTAGTCTTGCATGTAACATATACTCCAGGATTTCACCTGGGTATCTGATTTTTGAGTACAGTCATTTTTCATTGAGAAGGAAGAATCTGAGTTCCATTTATAAAAACAATTTTTGTTCTCATGTAGGAGGAGAACAGAGTCAGAGATAATCTTTATCTTCCAGTCTCTTGATATTACCAGCTATCTTGAGAGCTGGCTTTCAAGTAGAATGGAAAAATTGTTTTCCCCATGAAACTTCATTTTTCATTTTCAAGTAATTAGAAAATATAAAAAAATAAATAAATTGGTGGAGGTCATGCATTTGTGATCACTGCAAATAAACTTTAAATTAATTACAGTTGGCTTTTTTATGAACAAAATGTTCTAAATGCCTCAATTGACAAATATATTTAGCTAACATGTACGATAGAGTGATGAACAAGTCAAGAAAGGAAACTAAAAATAAGAGGTTATCCTCTTTGTAGAGGATGCACACAAATTGCAAGTGTTGATAGAGGAGCACCGTCAACAGAACCAACGGGTTAATCTGCACATAACGAGGACTGGGCTGAAAGCGGGAGGAAAAGTTTCAATAACAACAATGGGAGCATTGTTGGGAAAAAATGCAGAAAACCCATCTGCTGAAGAGATGTGACTGAGTCATACCCCAAAATGCAGAGGAGAACTGGGCATCCCGGGGCGCAATCTGGTACTCAGCTGAGAGAAGATGTGAGCTAGAGACAGGCTGGACTTGCCTTCCGAACACCTTCCTAATGGGAAAAAAAAAAAAAAAGATACTAAAAAGAAATTTCAAATTAAAAGTTCCCACTTGTTCACATCATGGAGTGACCTTTCCAGAAACTCTTTAGAAATTTAGAACCTCTGAGTCTTAGGTTTGAAATACGAATTTAAAAAGGGTGGGGGACGAGGGGGAGAGGTAGAAGGGGAGTGTGTCATTTCTTTTGGTATTTTGTTTCCAGCTCTATCCTTTGATCTCTGCAGCAGTGTAGTTCAGACAATCTGTAGAAATATTGCTAAACCAAGTTACTTTGTTATATTTTACTTCAGCCATTTGTCAGCATATGCCATAAAAATTTTAGTTTTCTCTCTTGATCTTTATCAGAGATTACTGTTTCTCTTTGATGTCTCCCTCCTTATTTGACATTTGGGTCTGGTTTCCCATTTAATTATCTAACTCTCTATTGCTATTTTAGTTTAAAAGTTCACTGCAATATTTTATTCCTCCTGTTTCTCAGTCCATTCCTCTGTGCTCCAGCTGAGGCACAAGAAAACGATGAGGGTCATCACCGTGTCCAGGAATTTTATGCCTGAGCCCTCCTGTGAACAGAGGGGAGCACAGACCCGTTGGTCAGTGAGCGTGGGTTGTAAATGTGAGCTCAAATGCTGGGTCTCCTAAATCAAAATTTCCAGGGACCATTCTTCAATTAAATGGTAAACTTAGACCATTTCATGTAGGTTTGAAAGTCTGAAATGTAAACAGCAAAGCAGTCAAAATAGCTGTAAAAGATGTCATTTAGTACAGCCACAGTTCGTACAAACCACCTCGTGAAAATACCATCCTCCCTGGTAGCTGTGTCAGAAAGCAGAAGGAATTCCTCACATTTTGTAGCCTAGTCAAGAAGCTTTGCCCTCAAGAGAGATGAGCTGAAGCAGGATGGACATTTCACCTCCCCTCTGAATTTCTAGGAGTGGACAGAACCAGTGAGGAGCTTAGACTCAGTGCCACATTTCAGCAGATGTGAGGTGTCTGTCGTGTGCACTTATTCCAGCAAGATGTCATGTAATAGCTGAAAGCTCTTCAGGACAGATGGTTCTTGAGGCTGTTTTGCAAGCTGTAGGCCATTGAGTTAGATGGGAGTGACCAAAGAACAAACAATGACTTGATCTAGTTGGCTTATAGTGTGGCCACATGAATGTGATATATAAAGTACTGTCTTCTGGCATGGCTGGAGAAGTGTAGATAGACCAGTGAAGTAACCAGCCATGTCACTGATGTGATGTCATAGAATCATAAAATTGTCTGGGTTGGAAGGGACCTTTAAGGTCATTGAGTCCACTAACACTGACAAAACCACCACTAAACCATGTTCCTCAGCACTACGTCTGCCCAGCTTTTAAATACCTCCAGGGACGGTGACTCCACCACTTCCCTGGGCAGCCTGTTCCAATCCTGTAAAAATTTTTCCTAATATCCATCCTAAACCTCCCCCTCTTTTGCCTAAGATGACTGGAGTTTACATTTCCCACCATTAAGGAAAATAACTCAACTACTGAGATATTTGAAGGTGCATTCAGATATACTTCTCTGTTAAGCCAGTTCTTCTTTGTTTGAAGTACAAAATATTGATGAGCAGAAGAGAAAGACTGTGAGAGGGACTCCCTGGTGTAACATTTCAAGCCAAAAAGTATTTTCTGCTCTTTGCACTGCAATAACTTATTTTTGTCTGCCAGATAAGACACTTCCAATGAGATGGTGCTTGAAAATACAGTTCTTTGGAGACAGTCAGAATATATTTTCTTGCTTCTGGATTCCCTGGACATGTCCAAGGTTGTAAAACCTCATGTACCACATCTGAATAGGGTTGTGAGTCCCTTTGCTTGATCTTCCCATCAAGTTTTATTCTAGCTGAAGTTATTCAAGATTTCTTGGGCAGTTTCTAAGTTATTCTCCAGATCAGTGTTCAGGGGATGGGGAACAAAGTTGACTGTTAATTAGGAAAAGGTCATGATTTTATGAAGCATTTTTTTGAAGTACAGGTGAGGAGTTTGAATACTGGAAGAAATTTTCTAGCAGTTACGGGTAATAAACTGGAAGAAGAAGAGAGGGAAACTTCATTGACATTAGACCACTTAACATTAGACTGAACAGGGCTGTATAAAAACCACCTCCACTTTCAGGGAGGTTGTTTTCAGTAATATTTTCTTTTCCTTGGTTTAATTCAAGTCCACTTCCTGCATGTAGAAAATGCCTTGTTTCTAATGGGCAATGACAATAATACACCACCACCAAGGGAAGCTCCTTTTCCACTTAGCACCTCAAAATGCAGAAAATCTAAGTCTTGGGGATCTCAAACTATTGAGCAGTTGGTTTTCCCACCCAGGGGCAAAATTGATCTCATCCCTCCTGATACACCAATAAACTTTTTCCTTCTCTTGTACACAACTCCTTAGTAAGTGGATTTTTCTGTGAGGACCCTCAGGAGAGCAGGAGGAGGGACTGGTGATGTGTGGCTACCTGGTCCACGGCTACCCTACACGAGCCCAGGGGTGGCCCATGCAGTGACAGCAGTCGTGTCCCTGGTTCTGTATTTTGGCAGATTTCTCAGTTTGCTCTAACAACGGGCTTTGCATCCTTTGTATGGACAGGATGGTTTAGCTTCAGGTGACTGCAGAGTTGTGTTTACTTTCCCGGCATCATGTGTGTCCCCGTGGAGAAGAGAGTTTGTATTGGATTTGTAGCCATGCATTGCTTTAAAAAGACCACTAGTATCTTTCTAAGTTTCTTTTCGAAGTTATCACACAGGGGAAAAAGAGAGCTAAGGCATTAAGGACTTTACATGCTCAGAAGGACGGCAGCAGTAAAACAAAGAAACTTAATCTGGGATACACAAAGAAGAAGTTGGGGGGGAACATGATGTAGCCATAATGAGAAACGGCAAGATTGACATGAAAAAGATGGGACAGGCAGCAGAGTATAAATAGTAGCTGCAGTTTATTTGTAACTTTCATTTTTAGGTGGGGATGATTGACACATGGATGGGCTGGATGAAGGTAACCTCCCTGATCTTTAACTTGCAGGTCACATGGAGAAAACTTTGAGAAAATACTCCAACATGTAGATGTCAAATTGAGTGACAGCCGCGTGTGAGGTGAATTGCATTTACTGGCTTTTTTACATGCATCGCTTCACAGAAATGATGGCTGCCATTTGAACAAAAAGACATCCTTCCCGACCGGGGTCAACAAACTGACAGTGCCCACCCATTAATAGAAAACATTGTCATTTAAAATAAAATGCCATGGAGAAAACTTCAAAAATCTATTAGTCAACACAGCGGATAGTATCAGTTTATGCACATGAATTACTGTATACCATTCCAGTGTTAATGTACAGCGCAGTGTGTGGTACAATTTTCATCTGTAACAATATATATAGAATGCCATATGGCTGACAGCATGTACTACACATGTCAGGCTCTTCTGTTTTCTAGATCTGTACATCTTATTTGCTTCTGTCTAATTATCTTATTCTGTTGAGGGGAGGGAGAGAAAATAATAAAAGCCAATGAGAATTCGAAAATCAAGGGCAGCAAATAGTGCCAGTTACTTAATCCCAGCATTAATGTGTTTCTGCAATATTTCTTAAAAGATGCGATTGGACATCCATTGCTGGAGGTGGAATGTGGTGCTGTAATAAAGGCTCTATCTGTGGCATTTCAAAAAAAGAAAAAAGCAAATGAGAAAGAACAGCTCTGCTTTATGTTGTCCGCTTATATTGTTTAATTCTAAGCATAATTTTTCCAGCTGCTAGAATGTGCCCATATTGCTTCCTATTCTTAATTCTGTCTAAAAGTAGTATATGGATTTTTTTTCCCAGCGGAAACAAAATAGTGTTATAAAATTGGACCCCAGGATCTGAAATGGTCTAAGGAGCTTCTCAGAAGTTTAAGCCCTGAATTTAAGTTTTGGGTTTGTTTTTATTGTTTTGTTTTGTTTTGTTTTCCTGAGGGATTTTATATTGTTTAAAGGTCAAAGCCCCAAGATTTGTCTTCAGAAATTTAGTCCTGGCTCGTTTGTCAGTCACTCTCACCCACATAAAGGCCAGAGGCGATTGCTGGTGCTCCCCCCTCTGCTGTGCTCCCCTCTCGTTGAACTGTTGCTCCACTAAGAAATACCTTTTCCTCAACTGGAAGGAGGAAGCTCCCATCTCTTCTGTAACGGGAACTGGAGATAGAAAAGAAAAATGTGGGACTTCCACCTACTTACAAAAATCCCAACTGGGCAGAATGACTCTCTCTGCTCTGCTCCTCCTGCAGTGGTTGCAGTGATGGAGTTGAGGACTGTTAGGGAAGATGGGCTGAGAGAGTTGGGGTTGTTCAGCCTGGAGAAAAGGAGGTTCAAAGGGAGACCTTAGAGCCCCTTCCAGTCCTAAAGGGGGCCTACAGAAAGGAGAGAGTCTTGGTGAGCGAGGGGAGCCATAGGATGAGGGGGAATGGTTTTAAACTGAAAGAGGGGGGATTTTGATGAGGTATTAGGAAGAAGTTCTTTGCTCTGAGGGTGGTGAGACCCTGGCCCAGATTGCCCAGAAAAGTTGTGGCTGCCCCATCCCTGGAGGGGTTCAAGGCCAGGCTGGATGGGGCTTTGAGCAACCTGGTCTGGTGGGAGGTGTCCCTGCCCAGGGCAGGGGGGTTGGAACTGGATGATCTTTAAGATCCCTTCCAACCCAAATCATTCTATGATTCTATGATTGCAGAGTTTATGGGATGAGAGGGCATGGGATACGTGGGGGCCTGGGATCCTCGTTGGATTTTCCCCTTTGTTTCACATGTGAGGGGGAACTTGTCAAGTCCTGAGTACTTTTAAGTTGTGCTGCTCCAGCACTGAGGATGGAAAGGACCAGAGAGGCTGTGACCTGCAGCTGCTGCAGCCTTTGCAGAGGGCTGTGAAGCAAAACCCTTAACTCCGTGGTTAGAAATGATTGGTTGGTCCCACCGTGAGCTTAAAATAGTAACGTTTTTGGATCATTAACTTTTACTAGCTGCTGCTCTTGAAATGAAGCTCAATGCCATGCTGAAAAGTCAATATAGTTAGAGATGAATTATAAAATTGGTCAGGAAAAACAAATGACACAAATGACTGGCTTCATGCACCGATTTTAGGCTGACAGATGCTAAATAGTACTAGTTAACATTAGTCTGCATATATAATACATTTGTGAGTTGGGGGTATAAAGTGAACTCTATTTTTAATCCACAGAGCATGGTCTTCCAAGCAGGAAAAAAATGATGAATCCATGAACAGGGTGTTCAGAGAAGCCTTGAAGTGGTACCTACGGTCTATGAGATTGGGATGTTCCAAAAGGGGGCATTCTTTGATCAGCAAGGCAATTTTTCCCTAATGTTTTCAACAGCAAAATGTTTTTTATAGCAGAAATCTCATTGAAAATTCAGGATGCAGCCAAAGTTAACAGCACTTTACTCTGTTGTGTGAGGATCCCTTGCCATATTTTCTTTTAAACCTAATTAAACATGACTATCCATTTAGGAAGGAACTCCTAGTATAATTTTCCAAAAGTTTTCTTAATATATTATCACTTTATTTCACATATTTCACATATTTCACTCAGTGATAGGGCCATTTCTACTAAACTTATAGCATGTTTGCAGCTGGAGTTTCCTTTTCCCAGAAATGTTTGTTCTTGCTATGAGTTGTCGTGATCTTTGTATCGATTCCAAGTATGTGATATTTCATTAACACACATTTCTTCTTGTTCATATTTTTGTTGGTTGTGTCAGATTCCTTCTGAACAAATTCCATGGTAATTATGAGGAAGAAGCATGTTCCACGCTCCCATTTTGGTGTGAAACCTGTTCCAGCAAATGGCATATAATTTCTTTCTCCTGACTTTAAAGTGGAGTTTTAATTTTCACAGCAGAGGTGTCTGAAGTTCAAAAGTAGGGGTGTAGTGCAGCAAGGCAGAAATAGAGAACTTTTAACATAGAAACTATGATTATTTAATACAATTAAAACAAAAAAAATTAAATTCTTACAAATACACTCTGAACAGGGTTTGGTTTCCCCACTGAACATGTCTCAAGTGAGATTTGAGGCTTTCTCAAAGCTTCAGAGACAACAGCCCTTGTCTCAGTGATGGAGAGGCCATGGCAGAATTATCTCTACATTCTCCTCACTGCAAATAATCTGGGGTGAGGCACTGAAAGAATGATTTCTCACATATGGAAGGAGCCCCAGTTCCTTGCGCTTACATTAAAAAACCCCCAAAAAACTAGTTTTTACGAAGTTGAGAAAGAAAATAGACCAGCATTGAAAATACTTTGGGGGGAAAAAAAAGCCGGGGGCAGAAATGTGAGATCAGAGTTGGCCCTACAGCCACAGAAAGGAGACATGAGCTGTGCCCTCCCATGTGTGCTCATTCCAGGACACAAACTAGGTTAGCTTTGCTCTACATTTCTCTTTTTCCCTCTAAACCCCTAATAATTTAGAAAAATCAAAATATTGGTACATGTGTGAGTGAGCATCTTACTGAATAGCCATATTGCTGTATACATATTTTTACAGATATTATATACCATGAAGTAAATTCAGCTCTTTCACCCATAGTTATGGAGATGCAACCCTCTCAAAATGGATAGGTGACAAAGATGTGGTGTGAACAGAAAAAATAGCTCAGTTATCCCTGACAAATTACAGGATCAAGTTCTACTCCGTGTCATTAGCGCGATCCATAGTATTGCAGTTATTTGAGCATCATTTCACTGGCTTTCTACCCAGGCAACTGGAGCAGTGGAGTATACCATGCTCTAATGTCTGTCAGACTGATCAGACCGAGGGGTATTTGGGTAGTGAATAAATTATTTTTATGACATGTTGAACATAACACTGAGCCAGGTTCCCCTCTAGGCTCGGGCAAACGAGGCAGTTGCCTGGAGCAGGAGAGCAGGAGACCGAATGGGAAGCAAAATGGCAATGGCCCTTATCCACTCCCTGCTTTGCTGCAGCAAAACCCCTGGAGAGCCAGAGGGGCTTTTGCCTCTGAGAAAACCGCGGTCCTGAAGGGAAAACATGGCAGGTATGGCCAACAGGAATAGGGTGTGAGGAGCCCCAGCAGCAACGGTAGATCTTTTCCGTCCTGTGGTTAGCAGATCCAGGCAGACTCCCCACCACCCCTGCTCCCCTTCATGTGCCCCACTTCCCAGTTTCAAATGTGCTCTTTTCCCTTTTGCCTTCTATCTTGCTCCTTGTAGGCACAGCCCAGTTGCAGCTCTGGCCAAGCCCCATGCTCGTATCTTCAGGATATGAACATTCAGTGTTGCCCTTGCTGCTGGGAAACCTCTGGCCCATGATGGTTGTCCTTGCACGGTGGCCATAGATGTAATTTTGTGACAGTAGTATCTCAATAAACTGACCTGCCAGAATAATATCTCCAGTGCCTCTCCTGGAGCTTAAATGCAAACTTCCTGTAGCTAAAGCTAAATGTTCCATACCTAAATATTCCCTCCTCGTTAGCTGATCATGCTGGGTTTCTCCTTCCCTCCAGTCTATTGCTGTGAAGAGCCATTACAGAGTATCTCTGTTACTGTCTGAGAAAATGACTGTTTGCATTGGTGTTTGGTCTAGGGCTGGCTTCTGGGTAGTATTAATCATTAATTCTAATGAAGTTAGTGGTTTGGGTCCCATTTCTGTGTTGCAGGTTTGTAAAGAACACTTACATTCTTAGGATGAAAGGTTCAGAATAAATGTGAGGTATAACCTGTAATGGGTATGAATAGCTCACTTATTGAAAACAGTGTGAGTGATTAGCTTTGGCTGTTTGGTCATTAATTTTGGTCACAGGCACTTACAAGAAAGCAGAAAACCTGCAGGGAAATCACGCCAGGCCTTCACATCTGTTCTTTCCACCAGAAAAGACTTTCCTGCTGCCTCTCCTTTGTGGAGGAGCTATTCCATACGTGGAATGAGTTTCCATATGGAGAGATTCTAGTTATATGACCCTGCACTGTTTTTAGTTGTGTATCTGAGTGTAAAGCGTGTATAGATCTCACTGGCTTCTTCAGCTGCTGCCAAATAACTCAGTACCGACACGGGTGGGGAGTGGGGAGCCCAAGGGTCTGCAGCTCTGGGGGGCCAAGTGGAGACACTCCCATGGTGTCCATAGCTCGTGTTTCTTAGGAGAAGCAGCCTCATATCCCTATAGACATTGAAACATGGTCAAGTTATTTCCCATAAAACCTCTACAGTTGTGACCAGGGAGAGGCTATTGCAGAGTCTGTGGTCTGTAGTCCTTCTCTGGCACTTGATGTGGACCATCCATAATGGTCCTGCCTCAGCCTTTGCTTCAGGTTCTGATGCTCAGACTTTCAGGAGATGTTGGTGCATCAGGAGCCACAGAGCTTGTCTCCGTTGCTGCCGTAGGCTGCCTGTTTGTAGGTTACACATCTCTGCCATGTTCTACACGTCTCTGCAACACTCAGAGCTCCTCAAACCCAACTTATTTCTGGGGAACCAAGCTGTTGCTTCAGACCAGCTGTGTCTAGCCTCACTGGTGCAAAAGCCTCCTGATTTCTCCCCAGCTGAGCTTTGAGGTGAGCAGCGTGCTTCATGGTGGTGACTCTGCACTGTTTCCTCTTGACTTTCATAGAATCATATAATCATTTTGGTTGGGAGGCACCTTTAAGATCATTGAGTCCAACCATTAACCTAAATGACCACTAAACCATTTTCCTCAGCACCACGTCTACCTGTTTTTTAAATACCTCCAGGGATGGCAACTCAACCACTTCCCTCAACCACTTCATAACAAGCCTGTTCTGATGTTTGATAACCCTTTCAGTGAAGGAATTTTTCCTAATATCCATCCTAAACCTCCTCTGGTGCAACTTCAGACTGTTTCCTTGTGTCCTGTCACTTGTTACTTGGGAGAAGAGACTTGGGAGAAGACCCCCTGGCTACACCTTCCTGTCAGGTAGCTGTAGAGAGCGAGAAGGTCTTCCCTCCTTTTCTCCAGGCTGAACAACCCCAGCTCCTGTGGCTGCTCCTCATAAGTTTTGTGCTTCTAGTTCTCTTTACTCAAACACCATTGTATTTTGAGTCTTTTAATCTGCTATTGGAACTGCCTACCCTTTGCTAAGATTTCCAGCTCTGTGTATCTGGCTACTCAGTGGGAAAGACAGTTCCCAGAGCAACTGCTGCAATAAATGCTTTTTGGCATCCAGATGTATATTCTTTCTCTTCCCGTGCTGTGCTGGCTCTTGCATCTGTGCATCAACAAGTGTGGACAGGTAGGGAGGCATCTGGTGATGTTATTTTATCACTGACACTGAAGAGGGGCTTTCTCATAAGAACGAAACCAGCTCCTACGCCTGCAGCATTACAAAGGAGACCTCTTTAAAGTCAGCGGCAATTCTGCTCTTTGCTTGGGTATAGCATATATTGCTTGCTGTGTCCAGTTCTGGGCTCGCCTGCTCAAGAAGGACAGGGAACTGCTGGAGAGGGTACAGCAAAGGGCTACAAAGATGATGAGGGCACTAGAACATCTCTCTTATGACGAAAGGCTGAGGGACTTGGGTGTTTTTAGTCTGGAGAAGAGTATCTGAGGGGGAATCCGATCAATGCTTATAAATACTTAAAGGGTGAGTATCAGGAGGATGCAGCCAGTTTTTTTCAGTGGTGCCCAGTGACAGGACAACGGGTAATGGATTCACGGATTTGACAGAGTTGGAAGGGACCTCTAGAGGTCATCTAGTCCGACTCCCCAAACAGCCAGCTTTTTGAAGCGAACTGCATTTATCTCCCATCATGAGCTCAGAATGTGGCAGTAATCCTGAACAGACACCAAATCTACAGAGTTTCACACGGCACATGTTCTTGCAGAAAAAGGACGTCTACTGCAAAACTTGTCTATAGCCAAGCTTTTTGGTGGTGATGAATATTTATGCCATGAACATAGAGTGGAAGGTGGCATCTTCCTTGATGAATTGGGGGCTAGATGCTACGACTACATTATTTAGATCACTTTATTATAAGGGGTTACAATTTTTATTGCCTGTTGCAAAGCAGATAGATACAGTAGATCTTCCCAAAGATCAAAGTGTGTCTCTAGGGCAGCCAGTAAATTAGTGGAGATTATAAATGAGTGCATAGTCATTGATGTCTTGAGAGCTCGGCTCAAGAGATGAGAGAGTATTCTTTCCCCCTTTCTGTTCATAAGTCTCTTTCTAGAATAGATTACTTTTTTTACACTTAAAAGCAATATTCATGGACTTCATAAGAACAAGTGTTTCAGTAGGACATGCTCTGATCACATCACTCCCTGTTGTATATGGTCTTATTATGGACCGATGCTTTCCTGTAATACAGAGTCATGGAGACTGATGTCAGTGATGTGTGTTTGGGGAATCGTATCGCTTAACTGATTTCATCATATTTTATAGCAAGTACAGCCACCGTAGGAACTTTTTCAGCAGAATGGGAGCTCTTCGAATCTCCATTATGAGGTGCAATGAGTGTATGAAGCAAAATAAAAGCAAATTAGAGAACACTTCACTATCCTGAAAGAGGAGATTATAGCTATGGTGGGGAAAAGTGAATATAAACCAAATCACACTATGCTAAAAATCACAAATAAAAACCCCAAGAATAAACATCCATTACATGAAGGGATTTGAAGTTAACTTTTAATATCCAAGCTGGGAGATAAGTCAGAATTGTGTCTTTGTACAGAAGATGGAACAGAGCTCTCATTTACTGTAACAAATCTGGAGTCTGTATATTGTAAGAACAACCTCAATCTGAGACGTTTAAAAACTTTTTTAAAGTGTCCGTATATTTCATGAAATAGAAAAAAAAAAAATCCCAAACAAGAATTTTCTGGACCACTTAGCTTTAGAGAAATGTTTCGTGTGGGAATTACCACTGCAGAAATAACTGAGTAGGATTATACCACCAAGTTTTAAGACAGTTATCTGGTGGTGCCAGTGGAAATGACAGATTTTCAGGTGTAGCTTGATTCATTCATCCTAGTGCCCTCTTACAGGAAGTTTTTGCTGCCGTCCCAGTAGATGATCTTCTCTGATGATCATCTTCTGGCCTGAGAAATTTAACCCAAGAAAGTGGTTCCTAATGGAAGGAAAGACTCAAGGTGCAGTATGAAATACAACAAGCAGTTAAATTAATAGTTCTTTTCTACTTGTTTGTCTGCTCCTGCTGTACACTGAATGTCTTGGACAACATTGCAGTTCTTCATTTGACTGCCCTTGGGCAGCTGAGTGACATTTTGTTAGGAGTATGCTACCTTTTCCTTCAGGCCTATTCTGAACCTTGAACCAAATTCCCCTGAGTTCAATAAACCAGACTTTTTTACCTTTTGCAATGACGAGAAGGTCAGCTCCATTGGTTTTATTCCTTGTTTATATGAGGATCGGCCATGGTGAAAATACTAGAGACTGGCAGGTAGAGCAAACTCAGTTTTGATAGGTCAAGCAGCCTGAGAAGTGTGAATATCCTTGTGAGTGGACAGGTTATGTTGTCTGCTCTTCCAGTCTTGCCTTTTCCTGGTGGGGCCAGGTCCTTTGTTGGGTTGCAAACATCTATGGGCACAGCGGGATGATGTTTTTGTGGAGAGTAGCATTTCATGACCAGCCACTGGAGCCTGTGTGATTGCAGGGTAAGATGTAACCAGCCCTCAGGGCCATTTCCAAGTGAATCAGAGGTTCTTTTTTCTAGCTTAATTCATGCCAATGACTTGAAGGAAGCCAGAGATGTCACAAGGATGCCATCAAGCCCAATTTGATTGAAAAGTTCTAGATGAAACACCATGCTAGAAGTAGCTTCTTGCCAAGAAGAGGTTTGTCAATATGAGATGCGTTGTTGTGGTGCACTGCAGAACTGCTTCACCCCTCACCAGAGGGACTTTAGATGTGCCTTTGCCTTTTGCTGTGGCTGATAGGACTAACCAGGCCTGGCAGTTTGCACAAGCAGAGCAGTGGATTTTCTTCTGTAGATCAGCATGTCATGGACTGCCTCCAAGTCACAAATCCCTTTAATTGAAACAATACTACAAGTTGTAGACACCCGTTGGCCACCTTTGCTGCCACAGGAAAATTGCATGTGAAAGTTTACAAAACAACACTCTGTTTTTGAGGATGTTCACATTTCTGTGAGGAAATCCAGTCTGTAAGAAATCCCTGATGATACCTGTTGCCGTGGTAAATCGCATCAAATAAATTACGAGCTGTAAATCACAGTGCATGGGCTTTGTTTGCCATCTTTGCACTATTACCCAACTGAAGTGAGTGACATACCCCAAAGTGACATCTACCATGCTGTCCACAGTGCATCGCTCCTGCAACGTACTTCCTAAGGGCTTAGCACTGAAAGCTTCATTTTGGTGAGCATCTTAAGCTGTAACATCTGCTCAGAACTGTAGCAAAAAATGATGTTATTAGTTTTTACAGAAGGAAATTCCTACACCCCATGTGAATTCCTCTGGAATTTGTTTTCCCTCTCTGGATGCAGAGGATTTAATGAGTGACAAAATACCATGTCAAGAACAGGTCTGATTATTGATCTTATTTCATATGGAGAGGAGTGGGTTATTTGGGGAAATTCTTTACTGGAAACGTGGATCCTATTTTCTAAGGTGATTCATGGAGGGATGAAACTTGTGCTTTTCCGCCTCCCCTTACAAAATATTTATGCTTTCTTTGAGACCTTACACAGTACTTTCTTAAACATCAGTTGGTACCAACTTTGCTGACATCTTATGCTGATTTCTGTGCTACTAAAACTCCAAACACTTTAATTTCCTCTCTTGGCTTTGTTCGGAGGTCTTGATTACCCACTTTGGTTGTTACACAGTGGAAGTGTTTGCTTTATTGTTAAGCTCCATCTGAGGACAAGCTGGGCTGAATGGCAAGTGCAGTGTAAACACGTGTGACTAATCCCACTGATATGGTGCTGGTCGGTCTTTAATATTCTGGGCTGAAAGATAATGTCAGAATGGTCCTGGCAGATGGGGTGGGAAAGGGGCAAGAAGCAGCTTCTTGGGATCTGAAGAATAATCTTGAAAGGCTATCAAGTGTTAAGCTGAGATTTGAACCAGTCATCAAAATATGTTTAATTTGGGGATTTTTTGGGGGGGGGAGTGATTGTGCAAGTTAACCTTCAGTTCAGGTTTGAGTGCTGTGGGTATAGTAAATAGCTAAATTACCCCTTTTGTGTTTCTGCACAGGAGAAAAAAACGACCCTGAAACATTTTAGCTTTTAAAATATGGGGGCAAAAAATCTGTCCCTGTCTGCTGTGATGGAAATGTGTGGGAATCCTACCTGAATTATCTGGCAGGATGTGTTTGCTCCCTGTCGCTGAAAACTCTGGTTTTCAGTTCTTTCTGGGTGAGAAAACCTCTACATGAAACACAGGTTGCGCATGAATGTTTCTCTTGTGAAAACAGGTGAATTGACTCAGTAAAAAAGCATTTGGCCTCAGAAATGTAGAAGCTAAATGTTACTACTCTGGTATAGTAATGTGATGTGAAAAGTGATGGGAAATGCAGAGATGTTTGAGTCAGCCACGGAAGAATCCTTCTCCTTTGGGGAACGTGGTATTGACAAAGTTTCTCCTGGTACCTGAGGAAGTGATTGAGTTCAGAGGGGGAATAAGAAACATGAGCTTTGCAAAATAATGAGAGACGGGGCAGTGGGAGCAAAACATAACGCATTTATCTCAGTGCAGAGCTTTGCTCCTTCGACAGATCCCACATCCTGAGCCGCAGCCAGGTTTGGAGGGGCAGGGCCAGCAATAAGCTGCTCATCCGCCTCCCACGCATCCAAGAGGACGGGCTACGGCATCTGCATCGCCCCGGCCACCGCCTGGCCACGGCTGATGGGCCGTGAGCTGATTCATATTGATCGGGATGCTGCTGACACCCGCTCAAAGCTCCCCGCTCCCATCGCCATGGCAACCAAGAGCCCGAATACTTGTCCACATACTTTAGGAACCTCATTAAATCAGGCAGCAGGACAGCAGCTGTGGTCTCAATGTGTTCCACTGACAGCCAGGGACTCGGTTTATGATGCTCAGGTGATTTTTGGCCCTCCCTAGGCCAAACTGTTGAAAATGTGGGGATAGCGGGACAGATGGCAGAATAAATAAATATTGCCAATATGTTTAATGTGCACACAGCTTCTGAGAGGTGCAAAGCAACTGCACTCAGTTTTATCAACTCTGGTAATTTTAAACAAAGCATAAATAAAGGGTAAAAGAGTGCAGCTGAGCTGAGGGTTGTTTCTTTTTAATTTATTTCAGTAGCTGATTTTAAGATCAATTGGATTGAACTCAAGGCTTATAGTAGATCTCATAAAATGTTGCACAGGTATAAGAAATTAAAGTTCTCTTATCTCAATATATAATCATTAAAATTCAGCAAAGCAGGGCCCAGATCAGGAATTTTTACCACTGCTTTCCATCAGGCTCTGCCAGAGGTACCAGCAACAGGATAATATCCGCTATTTCTTCAGCAGAGGAGTTTCTCATGCACCATAGGAGTGAAATACTCCAGCCGTCTTCCAAGTTCTGGCTTTCAATGAGCTCTCTGATGCACTCCTCTCAACTGGGGGTTAGTATTATTAGTGTAAATGGGACTTTATACCATGGAGATAAGCTAGAGATAAATTTAGCCCAAAACTACTCTAAAATGATACATAGTGCATTTTGTGTGATAATGATTGCAATTATTTCATGTTCTTCATCGTTCACCTATTTTGACTTCGGGTTTTAGAAAGCAGTAAAGTAAGAATGTAATTAGATGTTTCATGTCCTAGTATTTTGCATAATTTTGAGTTGGTTTGTGCTCTTCCATTATTGCCTAAATAAAGTGGAAAAATGGTGGCGTAGAGTTCTCATTCTGCTTTTTGATGTAAATAAATTGGTTGCATCATTGATGAATGATTCCCCCTCATGAAAGGTTATCTCCCAGAGCATATTCATGGTTCTGGTCATTTCCAAAGTACCAAAGAAAGCAAGAAAAACATTGAGCAATGTATAATAAGGATGTTACAAACCCTGAGATCTTAAAACTGGTGTGTCTCAAGAAGAGCTGAAAAATATCAATACCATCATCCAGGTGCCTTAATTTTCTGTGAAAGGAAATGACAGATGCCTCAGACCCGAAATGATAATTTGTAGATACTAAACAAAGAACCTCAATTAACCACTAGTAAAGCAATTATTAATATTGGCTGGAATCCATTCTGCCCAGAGTCTCAGACTGCAATCCAGTCCAGTCGGCTGCCCAGAACTGTCTGACCTGGTAGGCACCTAAATTCATTTCCTAATTTCCTACATCATTTGAAATTGCTCTGGGCCCTTAACCTTATAGCCAGAACTAGGTTCTTTGTTTTGCATTTGGATTTTTTTGGTGTCCATTGATGCTGATCCTATAAAATGGACGTGTAGTGTAGGACACGTGGCCCAAAATGCATGGGCTTCCACCTGCCCAGCTGGTGTAGGGCAGTCGGAGGGAGTCAGATATTGTCCAAGCTCCTCTCCGGCTGCCTCATGAGTTGTGTGAGTTTGTGCTGTTGGGAGGAAAGACAGAGTCCTCTCGATCTGATTATATCCTTGGGAGGTCAATTCAATTGCCTGCAGTGCCTAGAACATAGGGCCACCTGCTGTTGTCCCCTGGACTAGTATGCAAAAGCAGAGCCCCACTGCTGCTAAACTGATCCATGAGCACACTTGGAGATTAAGAGACCTGGAAGATCTGGATGCACGGTGGAAAATGGCACTGGATGTTTCTTCTTGGTTCTCTGTGGCCTCAAAGAGGCAGACTTTACTAACCCACTGAGGGGTTAGTATATCTATAAAAACGCCTCTTGCTCAAAAAAATCTTTCATCTGCAAACAGTTAGTGAATGGGAGCACTGGTCTGGCTCTAGAGGACAGGACTCTGCCAGAGATGGACCTGGTGCCCTGTCTCAAGTATGACCATTCTTTTGTTAAACCTTAGTGGACTGGTTTGCTGTCTGGAGGTGCTTAAATTTTGTCTGTAGCCATTGGGAAGAAGTACGTATGTGAGAAAGGCTGGATTGTTTTCTGGGTTTCGACAGGTTTTCCATTAACTGCATTAAAGATGAAGTAGTTGTATGAGATGGACCCGCCTGCCCCTGCTCACTGCCCCTCGGGCAGGTACCTAAAATCTCAGTCGCTCAATGACTGAGATCGGTACATCAGAGGGACTGTCAGGGTATCCCCTTTGGAATAATATTTTCAGATTACTCCAGCCATTTTAGGAATATGATCTGTACTACGCATGGAAAATCGGACCCTTTCTTTTTTTTGGCAGGTTTATTTTCTCATCCACTCTCTTACTTCTTTTGTGTATTTGGAAGTCAAAACAAATGCATTGCTTTATATAGTTCGTGATCGAGGGCACTTGTTATGCAGCTAATTTTATTCCTTCTATTGAAAAGAAAAACGATACAAATACCTTTTTTGACTGTGTGAATAAGATGAGCGAAAAGAATCTAAATTTAATGACCAAATCTGGGTTGCCTTTCTCCTGCAGTAAACTCAAGGGAATCTGCTTAAGTAACTAACGTGCACAGAATCAGGCTTTCAATGTGGCCGTTTTACCTGAGAAAGCTGAAGGACTGACTTAATGGCATTCTCCATCCCGCACAAGAGAGAGATAATGCCGCTACGCATGCAGATAATATGTGATCATAAACTGCAAGTAACTAGGTGATAAAAATGGCTTTTGGTTGCCAGCACAACCCGTAAGAGCTCAAGGAAAGCTACTGGGGCTTTTCTGTAGCCAAAGCGCTGCACAGAACTGCAGATAAACAGTCTCTCTTGGGCCAAGTTTTGCTTTTCCAAGTGGAACACAAAGCGTTTCTGACACCTGCTTGTCAGGGCCTCTCACCTCCACTTTACCTGTAATTTGTAACTGTATAGGTTTTGGCCATGGCAAAATACATTGGAGTTTTGACTTTGGGTAGAATTACACTCTCAGTCACAGATAAAGTATTTTCATTGTTAGTTAGGCTGTACCACAAATTTCCAAAGCAGTATCATATAAGAGAAGGAAACATCCTAGTTATAATGGCCAATCATTAGTAAATGACACAATTATAATAGTGACAGGGGCTGTCCATTCCCGAAGTAACTTATAGTGATGTTTAATAATGGATGATATCCTTATTCCTTTCCTATATTAATTTTATGTGTGCCTGCTTAACATATAAATATTTGTATTGTGTAATTAAAATGAATTAATGGGTTCCCAAAAAACATGTATTAATTTAAAATGACTCTCAGTAAACTCAATTAAACAGCAAGTAATTGTTTTACTTTGTATCAGTAGTTTTAAATTGGCTTTTTAAATTGAGAAACAAAATATAGCACCTGTGTTTCTAATTAAGCAGTCCACAGTGAAAAAAACCTGAACCCAAGAACACTTTAAAATGATAAGAAGCGCAATCCAATTCAGTGCCCGTTTTTGTATTTGTTGTGCCCAAAGATAACGCCTGGATCTCATCAACTTCAATGAGACTTTGGCAAAGTTATCAAATTTCTGTATGTGCTCACGGACTTTGCTGAGAGTTGATTTAAATCACGGTGGGTGACAGGCAGCAATCCCACGGGACTCACCCGAGTTGTATTAGCACAGGAGAAAATAAGGTGTCGGACTAATCTAGAATTTCTGTAATCCTGTAACAAATTCCATTTCATTATGAGCTATTAAAGCGGTTACTCACATTGACATGACTGATAGGTTTCAATCTCCGTATTTCAGTGGAGTTCACGGGAGTCAGGACAGAGTCCACAGTCTTCATTTGAGAGGAAATATCTTAAATTTCTTGGTCCTTTGGTCTCAGAGAGGTCCAGTTCACACTGTAGAGGAAACCTACCATCAACTAATGGGCATCCAGATGGGAAGAACCATCTTCTCATGTGTTTACAAAATAGCAGTACTCCGTTTTTCTTCTCCGGTGCTAACTCAGGAGAATTCTCAAGATTCCTGTCTTGACTAATTCAGACACCCAGAATATCCCAACAACTACCCAGAAAGCAATTTAAGATTAAGCCCTTAACTCCAATGGAAAGGATCTGTGGAAGGAGTGCTGGGAAGGAGGTCTGCATTAGCTGAGGAACATGCTGGTTTGAGCATCTGGTCCCTTGAGATCAGGATTGTGCTACCGGGACTTGGAGATGCTGCCTGAGAGAGACATGTCCTCATCTGGAGAAAAGGATTAAAAGCAGATTCAGGTTAAATTTATTCTTTCCAGAGCTGATATGACTGGGAAGATGATGTATGTTCGTCTCTCTACTGACCCAAGTCTAGTTTGCACATCCTATGGGAAAAGGGTTGGCCACTTGGCAAAGCCCCTTTGTGAGCCAGTGGACTATCAAATCAACTCTCAAAACCCTGTTAGTAGCATCACTTGGACTTCTCTGTATATAAATACAAGTGAACCAGGAGGTGAATGTATTCTTCAGTGAGTGTATAATTTTACAGATTGGTTTTCAAGCACTAGCATACTTTGAAAATTAACCTCTTTTAAATGAAAAGTTCATTTAAAAATGCTGTTTAATGAGGTCTAATGCATCCTGAGATGCTGGCAGGAGAAGGTTTGTTCTGCAGCTGATTCTGACAAAGGAGGGCGGGGAGGTAATTAATAAAGACAATCAAACTTTCATTAGTATTAATATTCCCTGCAAGTTAAATTTTTTTGATGCAAACAACTGCTATTTATGTTTCAAAACACTACTCTCTCTTTTCTATCAGTTCATCTTTTAAAGATACTTTATCGTGTGGGTTTCTAGTTGACACCACACATAATAAATTTCTTGGAAATAGAGTTTAACCATTAAACATGAGGTTGTATGTCATTATTTTCTTCAGCTAAATGCCTGAAGGTGAAGCTGAGTGAATTTAATGCATTAAGAAAGGTAATTATCAGATAATCTTGATTGCCAAGATTCTTCCTCCTCCAAGAGAAACTGATGGAGGCATAATCTGTGTACATGAACATCTCGTTTTTCCTTTACGGCTTTGATTTCAGTTTGACAGCAGTACACAGCAATGTTTCTGGGCTATTTTTTTATGTTTCTTCTAATATTTCTTCTGTGTTTCTCATCTGTTACCTTCTTCATTCCCATAAATTACACCTCTTTTACCTACTCTCTTTTTTTACAGTAATAATTATATGGTCAAATGGATTGCTGTGCATTAAGGGCTAGAGGGAAAAATTGGCAAATTTTCCAGTAACAGATTTTTTTTCTTCTTTTCTGAAAGCTGAGGTGTAAGTTTGTCACAGCTTTCGCAAATCTTCTTTCTCAGCAGTCATGCATCAAAGGCTTAGAACTGCAAATGAATTATTTTGATTACTGCTGCCCTGGGAAGATCTCCAGGGATGGGAGGTGGCAGGCTTAGCTGCTGTCCCTTCCTGCCAGGCCAAATCCTGCTCCCAGGGAAGTGAGGCATTAGGAATTTTGCCACTGACTTCTGTGGGGCTAGGATTTAGAGTGTAGAGCACAGACATTCTTATTTAGAGAAAAAAAAAATTATACTCAAGGTCCTGTGTACTTGTGGCGGTTGACTCCCCAAATTTGGTGCAATTCAACATTTTGCTTCCCTGCACTAAGGCAATATTTAGGTCAGTTAGGGAAGAGAAGGCAAAATGAAGGACACCTGAGGAAACAACAACAAATAAAAGAAAAAAATGCTTTCCAGATACATTTACATCATAAAAGGCAGAAACGCCTTTTCCTTCCCCAGGTTTTCGCTTTTATCTGATAGATCCTCACAGGACTGACTCTGCCACCTCGCTATGGGAAAGCCTTGGAGATGGTGATAAGGACAAAACTAGTGAGGATCTAGAGAAAATAGAGAAACCAAATAGATTAAAGATTTTCTGTGGGATTTTTTAACCAGTTCAAAAACTCCACGCTAGAAGGCATATAAGGGCTTTTTTCATTACAGTTTCTCCACAGTGCTCAACTGGAAGGGGAGACGGTTGGGGCAGGAGGAGTTCCCGAGGCTGGAAGTCTCTCTCCACATGCTGGTCTCCATTGTTAGCTCAGCAGAGATCACCTTATTGGTGCCTGGCAGCTTCCTCAGCCCTTTAGGTAGGCTCAGCCTTAGACTCTTAGTCTCTTGGGAACCAAGTGATCCCCATTTTCAGTCCCTTTGAGCTTGTCTACCTGGCAAAGTCATGATGAACCTGGATTCCTGGTGCATTCCAGAGTTCTTCCAGTGCAAAAGCTCTTTATGCAGACTGCCTTCCCGAGTATCCTTACTGCTGCTGAGCCTGCACCTGGAAAACCTTACACTTGCCTATGCCTTTGGGAGCAGAATAAGCAAGTCCACAAAGGGAATAAGGGCAGAAAAACTATTCTTCAACCACTACTCCATCAGTAAAGCCCCGTGTAAGCCTCCACCAGCTGTGTGTGTTCCTCCTCAAAGCAGTTTTTTAACAAATCAGTGTCTTTTGATCTCAGGGCTATCCATTTTGGCAAATAACCTTGTCATCAATGCCTGGTACTTCGGAGTTGATCCTTGTGCCTCAATTATGTGGTGTTTCTCTTTCAGAGGATGCTCCTCTGGACCACTCTTACCTTTCCCACTGCAGTCTTCATCATTCCCTTTTGATCTGGCCCCATAGCAATAAATCTTCACAAACGCACTTAAAAAACAACAGAGCAATTTTTCAGTTTTCTATGTCCCTCAGTTAACTGAGGCCAGAATAAGTGAACTGTTGATTTGTTGCTCCTTGAATATATGAAGGGACTCTTTAAAAATGCTTCTGTTTTTCTAAATAGAAAAGTGAGATAAATATATGGAGTATTCCTGGCGGTAACAAAGGCGTGTATATTTTTCCTAAGCACATACAACCCCACAAGATTTAGCTTACGGCTCTTCTTTCTGATCCCATACTCTGCATCTACCCTTGAGAGGCAGTGTTTGCCTTCAGGGTAATTTGGAGCCTGTATTCTCCCCTCTTCTGCCCCTTTCCTTTGTCACTCACAAAGTATCTTCTTGTGCCCCCCACGGGGGTATGGTCCTTTAGAAAATTATGGGTAGCATTGTGTCCCCAAAAGTAGCAGGTCCTCCCACAGCTTCTTCTGCCCTTCTTGGTTTGAAATCCCTCTGCCTCCTTAGTTTTGGTGGTGGGGAGATGGACTGACCTCATTATTCCTGAATACTTAGCATTATCCCAATATCCCTGCAGACCAAGTCTTAGAGTAGTACAAAGGGATTTCCTCAGCCATGCCCTTTCCCTCTGCCATCTCCAAACGAAAGGGATATTCTCTCTGTGTGACCCAGGGAGGCTCAGACAAAGTCCGAGAGCTGGGAATCCTCGAGGGACATTAAATCTTAAATCAAAAAAAAATCCATGGAAAGGATCAAACGCCCAATAAGCATTGCTGTGTTTCCACAGCAGCAATAGTGGATTTTCCAGATAGCATGAAAGCAGAGTTCTTGCCAAGGAGGGCATATAAAATAGTCTCTTATTTTAATTAGAGTAATTATTCATGGGAGTCCAGATGTTTTTAAAAAAGAAAGAACAAAACCCTCTGTCTGCCAATGAATAGCAACATAAATTGTCTGAGTTCTCCATGTCAGAGGGACAGAATGGATCCACTGATCAATATATTTCTCCAGTTTTATAAAATAATGCTAATAGCTATTGCCGTCAATATTCCTATGGAAAAATAATTTAATAGAAGATTATTGTCATTCTATGACTTTTCTTAAAACCCCATTCATTAGAATTATATCCTTCTGCAAATTGTCTGAAAAAACGGCTCTGAAAAGGACTCCCTGCTGTACTGAATTCTATAGGCCTTTGGAGGAAATTCCATAGAGCTGTATTACATTTCTATAGATTTAATTCCTGGTGCTTTCTATGGGAGGTTTTTCCTGGGAGGACACATGTGAGAGATCTAATGCTCTACTTGCTTTAGTATTCAGTAGTTTTCATCCATTTTTTTTCACTTGTGGCCTACTGAAAATTTTTCCACAAGAACATGTGGGCTCTTGTGTATTGAATTTAAGCTCAGTGACTATAGACTTCACTGCTTTTTGCGGGAATTAGGAGTTGACAGCCTCCAGTGGATCCATGGACACCACATTGGGAACCGCTTCTTGTCTTCTTTCTTTCTTTCCTTTCCACTGGAATAGAAAATGTAACCACCGCTCCCTGCGTTTTCAAGCGACTAAGAATCGCTGCCTCCACCTTTGGACTTGAAACGCATTACTGTAATCATCACCATTGTCATTTATTAATTTATACAGACTCACATCTGCTTTTCCAAAGTGAACAAAGGACTGGAATTACCCCCTGAAGTAGGAAAACAGGAGCAGTTTTAAACTATAAGTAATATTACTGCCATGGTGTTAGTTTTCAGAGGAGCAGCATTAGGGGATACTCAAGGAAGAAACTATCCCCGGGCTGCTGGGAAATTCAAATATGACAGAATCTGCAGCTAATAAAAAAAATCTGCAACCGTAATACTGAAATGCAGCGTGTGTGTTTGAACGTGTGCGTTCAGTGTTGGATTCTTACTGATACTCATTAAAATGTAAGAATCAGTGGACTTTATTTTTTCCTAGAGCAGCATTTTGCCCCCATTTGGGTGTTGAATGACAGAAGAAGATCCTGTATAATATGGCACACAATTAGATTTTCTTGGTTTCTAGACAGGGAGTGTTTCTTGTGGTATCCCTCTCTGCGAGTAAGCTGGACAAATCATTTATGGAAATGTTCTTGCTGGCTCTGAGAAATCATACAGATGAAGGAGCAGAAGTTTTAAATTATCCTGATGCAAAACAATTCTTGAGGCAGAATAGACTTTTTTTTTTATGTTATAAGAAACTTTGCAAGTCTCCATGAATCAGTGCATTTGGAATCTTATGGAACAGGTTCAAAACTGTCAAAAAGGTCTATTCAATATTGAATATGCTTGCACTGTGAATAGCAGAGAGGAAAACTCAATGTCTGCCAAAAGAATGTAAAAACGACTGATAAAACAAGCAGAAATCAGTTCTTTCAACTCCAAAAGGTTTTGTATCTTTTTTTTTTAAGAAAAAAAAAAAAAGAAAAGAAAGTAAAAAGACATAAACACAAAAGCTGTAGTTGACAGTGTCTCTTTGACAGCACTTTTGTAGCCATTTAAGCAAAACAATGCAAAGCAGCTTTCTGGAGGACGCTGGCAGAACATACTGTAGCTTTCAAACTTCACCCAGACTGCTGAGAGATGCAATGTTTGACTGAGAAGCTGATGTGGGTTTGGCAACATTGCTTAATTGATAGTGTAAAAAGAAAGAGGATTCTGCTTCCACCATCTGCAAAAGTATCAGGGACCAGCTCTTTGTCTAAAAGCATCTGTAGTTTTTCTTCCACCTCTGCCTTGCCAAAATAGATTATTGCAAGGAAATGGTCCAGCACATGTACCTGGAAGGATCGAAGAGTGTGAATTTCTTTTTAGGTTTAATTACTAATATGAAATTTCTATTTGTTCTTTCCTCGTTCCTGTTGGCAGAAAGATTGTTTAGGAAGTGAGTTAGGAGCTGGTGGGATGGACTGCAGAGGTCTCAGGTGGGCTGTAATGGCCCTTCCAAGGCTCTCAGGTTGGTGTAAAAACATAGGATCATAGAACTTTCTAGGTTGGAAGGGACCTTTCAGATCATTGAGTCCAACCATCAACCCAACACTGCCAAAACCACCACTAAACCATTTCCCTCAGCACCACGTCTGCACAGCTTTTAAGTACCTCCAGGGATGGTGACTCCACCACTTCCCTGGGCAGCCTGTTCCAAAGCTTAATCAATACCTTCTGGAAATGAGGTATGATGTGCTCTAACGTGGGACTTCCGGGACTGCTGGTGCATTTGGTAATGTGACTGGGATTCCCTGCAGTTTACAAATTAAAAATACTTTGCAAGCCATTTGTCGTTCTCACACTAATCCTCGCTCCTCTTAGAAAACCATGGCAGACCCACCTGCAGAAACATTCAGGTGAGCTCTGGCTGAGCCTTTGTGCCGCCCCACACCTCAGTGCAAGAAAATCTTTCCCATTAATTTTAGATGTGATGTTTCCTGTGGGTGTAGATTACAGCCTATACCCCACCACGCCAGCCAGAGGTGTCTATATCCCAAGATAATGGTCTTCCTCTTACCTGAGATCTACCTGCTTATGTTTGCTTTATGCCCAAACCACAACAGTCCTATTTTTTTAACAAATAGATCTATTCCCTGAGATTCCTGTGTGCATTTCGACAACGTGCTTTGGCCTCCCAGAGTAATAGTGTTTTCTTGTCCTGGAGCAAATGCAGGAGTTGCCTTGATGGACCAGTGCATGACCTGTTTATTCCAGCATCCCATCTCTGGCAATCGCCGATGCAGGGAAAACGCAAGAAATATCAACAGGGTCAGTTAATGGATGAGCCAGACCAATTCAGAACACTTCTTCCCAGTACTCATAAATCACGAGCTAAATTAAACCCTATGACAAAGTTTTAAATCTCTTAGGAAAAAACCCAATCCCAACATTTATTTTCAGGTATTGAGTGATCTCTTGCAGAGTTTTCCACACTTCCCTCAGCTCCGTCCTTGTTTTCTTTTTTGGTATGGAAAGGGACCAATCTAACCCTGATGTGGCACAACTTAAGCAAAGAGCAAATTTCCCAATCAAATTACTTGAGCATCTGTATGACCAGATTTAGGAATAGAGCACTTAGTTGTCAAATTTTGACATGAAAGAATTTTGCAGAAAGCCTCTGGTAAGCATGAGCATTTTATCCCACCAGCATTTCACTTTCTCTAATGCTTAAGAGATAAACTATAGGACAGTTCTTGCTATTGTATAAATATCATCTGTGAAAATCATTTCATGTGATGAGGGTGTTTGTGACTGAGAAGTTGCACCGTGCATTGCCGTTACAGCTTAATCCTCCTCTGTGTCCATCCATCTGAATTCCATTCCCAGTCTGCCTTCAGGCATGTTACATACAATTAATAAATCATCCTTAGCAACTCGGGTTTTTTTCCATATAGGTAATTTTTGGCTGAATTATGTTCAAAAAGGGGGGCCAGTACTATTGTACTATCTGAAAATATTTTTGTGTTATGCTTGATATACAAAGCCTTTATTTCTCATCTTGTCTTTGTCTAGTAGCATATATCATGCTGCCCAGACAAAGTTGTAATCCTAATAAATCTGTACCCAGAAAATGAGAACCACGTCTTGGTCGAGCAAACCAGTTATGGTTCCAGTAAGGAATACACATGAGTTGACAGTGGACAATTTGAGCAGGAGAAAATGAGTGAAATGTATTGAAAATTTATTTTTATGAACTTTTCACTCAGCTCTGATTTGGACCCCTGAGCACAAAGCTTGTCATCCTTGCTCTTGGGAGCACTCCCTCCCAGCAAAGATTTCCTGGCTTTCTCCCACCGCTGCCCTCGCTTGGGCTGCAGTCCAGCATCAGCGCTAGAATGTCTGCTCTGTTTTCGCTCCCATTTTAACCATTAAACCTGCTGCACCAAGGCCCAGACTACAAGCTGGTGAGGTGCCTCTGCTCCGAGTCCATCAGCAATGCTGGGAACATTGCTTCTCTTGGGGTTGCGGAAGGGGAGAATCCCAACAGGAGCTGTGCCACAGCTCAGATGGGGACAGCAAAATGTGATGGAGACTTCTCCAGCATGGATAGTCTGAAGGCAGTGTCACCTTGTACATCTCTTTCAGTTGACCTTCTCTTGTCTAGTAGCTGTACTGGAATTAGGTGGGAATGTTAGACCATTGTGGTTGTAGTGGTCTACGCTGTATTCCCTCCCGTTACAAGCAAAGCTTTCACTTGGCCCATGCTCCAGCTCTCAGGGGAGAAGAAGGGAGCCTGCTGGACCTGGCCAAAGCCAGAAGGCCATTTCCATTCAGGAGCACCAGCACTCAGGTCTACAACAGAGTCATGAAGTGAAATTATTTCGTGCATAGCTCTTCCAGATTTAGTCCTTAAACATGAATAAATATCTCCTCATGTTTACATGTACTAGCTAGAATTCAGACTTTTTCTAAAATGTCAAAGCTGCAGTTGTACTTGCAAAAATTTATGCCTTAAAAAATCTGATGACTCTGTTTGAAGACTCTATATTTATTTTTAAGTCCTAAATAAGCAAATACATTTTCTTGAAATGGTGTAATCCAGAGGGAGGCATTTAAATGCCCTGGCTTCAGAGGAGATGACCCCTACTTTTGTGACTTGTAATTAAGAGCCTCTCATTGAAAATGCCAGGAGTGTCTGTTCATTCTGGTGGTGGCTTGTTTTTACTCCAGTTGGCTAACAAGAAAAAAAGCACTTTTCTTGAAGGTTTTTATCTGGAAAAATCACAGCAACCTGTTGTGACTGGTATAGATCTGTGAGAGAAATTATAGCAATGTTTTGAGATGTAGCACTGGTGGTAATACTTCTGTCATCGACACCCGATGCTGACGGGAGAAATAACTTCACCAGGGGAGGAATTCGATAAAGTAGTCTCCAATAAATAAATTTGGTCTGGGTTGTAAATCGCTTCAGTGTTCTTTGCAGTATTTTGATTTCCTTACTGGCCTTCAGAGATTTGGTGTCTTCCCTGTATTCCCTGTTTGTGTCTCTCACCTAATGAGCAGTTTGGGTGGGACAGAGGTGGGAAGTTCTGAAATCGGAGTTTAGGGTTTTATAATTGAAATTTTAGGGTTTTACTTTGGCTTCCTGGGAGCCTACCAAATGTTTTGGGAGTTATTTCATAACCAGTGAGGCCAAATAAAAGTTTGCAGAGGAAGCACAGTGTGATTCAATGGAAACCTTTCTGAAAAAAAAGTTGATTTTATTTTAAAAAAAACAAAGTTTAAATTTTTGAAAAGATTCCACATAAAACTAGATTTTTTTCTTGGCTTTTAGCAGACTTAGTGATTACAAAAATCTGCTGCTCTCACTACTCCTGTGTTGTACATAAGCATTACTCCTTCTGTACAATATTAGAAATGAAGCATCACCATTCTTACCACTTCTTTTTAATAAGAGACCCCTCCGATACAGATAAGAATAATTCCCCACATTTTATATTGTCTCTTTTCTTCTTGGGACCAAGAAAATGTGTTTGGGACAGAGTGATGTTTCTGCAGAAGTGGTTTGTGGGTTTGTACAATCCAAGGGGTCATGAGCCGGAGATGAAGGAGGCAGCCAAAGAAACACCACTGGAACAGCCGGGAAGAAACAGGCTTCTCATGATGTGCTGTAGTGAAGTGGGGAGACTTCCCATGGGCCACCCCTCATTAATTGATGTTGGCATCATCAACATGAGATGAGAGCCGAGCAAAGCACCTTTCCTGGCTGGGCTCTTCCATGCCTGGTGCCCTCCTACAGCTTGTGGAGGCAGGCAGTGCCTGGCTTATCTTCTTGGGGCTCCTGCTGGGCTTCCCTCCTTTCCCTCAGCTTTCACTACTTCTTTGATACAGAATCATAGAATCATGGAATGGTTTGGGTGGGAAGGACCTTAGAGATCTTCTAGTTCCAACCTGCTGCCCTGGGCAGGGACACCTCCCACTAAACCAGGTTGCTCAAAGCCCCATCCAGCCTGGCCTTGAACCCCTCCAGGGATGGGGCAGCCACAGCTTTTCTGGGCAACCTGGGCCAGGCTCTCACCACCCTCACTGTAAAGAATTTCTTCCTAATACCTCATCTAAATCTCCCCTCTTTCAGTGTAAAACCATTCCCCCTCATCCTGTGGCTCCCCTCCCTGTTTCCGAGTCCCTCCCCATCTCTCCTGGAGCCCCTTTAGTACTGGAAGGGGCTCTGAGGTCTTCCTGGAGCCTTCTCTTCTCCAGGCTGAACCCCCCCAACTCTCTCAGCCTGTACGTTTTATACTTCACACTTGGCTAAACCTCCCCTGGATACGAGCGTGTTGCTCTACATTTTCAAACTCCTCATGTGGCCTGCCTTGCAGTTAGCTCATTCTTTCTGCTGGATAGAACCTCAATACATTAAAAAAAGGATTAGTATGTGCAAGCACAAAAAAAAATCAGAATACTGTAGAGCACTTAATTGGCCAACTGCCGTCAACCATTTCAGCACTTGCATCTTCCGAGCTACTTGTACAGTATTGTTAGAGGAGAATAAATCATTTGACGCAACTAGGTTTTAGAAAAATATGTGAGAACCATTCAGGCAAAAAATCAGTTGAAATGTATGAAATTTTCCATCTGAGTGCTCTCTGCTAAGAGAAAATATTTCAGTGAGGTGCAATATTTAATCTTGTTTTAAAATAAGTAGTTTACTATATAAAATCACTCAGGGTGTGATTTTTAAAATGCGATGTAATTTTATTTTAGTTTTAAGATTTGTCGCGTGAAATGCTGGAACATGACAAAGAAGGTCTGGGCAGACTTGTGTGCTGGAAATAATTCTGCTGCAGTTGGGTTTTCTGAGATGGCTTTAAAATCTGTGAAAAGCTTAAACCGATGGAAAGCTGCAGACATGGCTAACACAGAGCAGAGCCCGTGCTCGGTTTTATACAAAGCGTGGCTTTCCCACCTCTGCAGCCTGGGTGAGATGTTTTTCCTCGTTGATGCTGTTGGAGATGGTGGATTTACAGTAGCTCAGAGGAGGAAGCAGAGCAAATAAACACTGGAGTCATGGTCTGAGCCCAGGTGGCCGTTCCCATCTTCTGCCAAGGCATCACGTGTGGTGCGCTGATGTTGGGGACCTCCGGCCTTCGGTTCGTTTGCATCTTTAGAGTATAAAAATACAAAGTTTGTGGAAGATCAGGATATATAAAGGTTCTATTACACACTCAGCTTTTTGGACAGAAATCTAAATCTAGAAAAGAGTGTGTCATACCTAAAGTAATGCATTGAAATTGTCCATTATAGAACATTTTGCTAATTAAATTATAAAAGCTATAGGGGTTTTGCAACACATTTGTGCATATCCCCAATCATGGGTCATTAAAGTCCTTATCTTAAAGGCTGCTGAGAACAGTAGACATTTCTCTGAACTGTGCAATCTTTTGCTCTGAAGTTTTATGATGTACAGGAAAACAGTGCTGCATCCGACATCGATACATGACCGATACAATCAAACGGTAAGTGGCTCCGCATGCATTCTCTTAACTGGTAGCTGTCGTATTGAGATTAAATTGGGCATTAAATTAAAGTTAAAGAGAGATTAAATTGTGACCTGAAGTGTAGTAAAGTCATACAAGCACTTAAATATCAAACCCGTTGTTTATTGGGAATAAAACTGAGAACTCACGTTGCTTTGTTTGTAGAGTTCAGTGTGTTCTTCCTAATATAGATTAAGAAAATTTCAAAATAACTTCTAACTGTGTACAGTCTGTGTTTACTCTCACAAAGGAAGAGCAAAAGGAAGAGCTTTGGGGTTCAGAAAGCTTTCCCATGACCCTCCAGCTGCTCCTGCGACACTCTCCTCTGTCCCCAGGTGGTGACAATGAGCGTCCTGAGAAAATCCTGCCTTCCCAGCTGGGCATCTTGGCTTTTGTGGAGCTCAGAAACTGAATTTGACTCATCCTTTCTGAATGTGTAGGGGAATATTTGTTTTCTTTGGCATTGGGCTTGAGTTTTGGGGGTTTTTTGTTGTTTTTATCATTGCTGTGGTGACTTGAACATCAAATATGCTTTAGGATCTCTTAACAGGAACCTGTGGTGCAGGTGCTGTGAGGGGCGAATGGGTGGGAGGTGAGTGTGGGCAGCAGGTCCATGTAGGCTGGGGTTTGGGAGCTGCAGCGTCTGGGGGAGGCTATGGACCACAGCCCCCTTTCCCTCTGAATTCAAGACTGATGTGGGACTGGCAGCCCTTGTCTCCCATAGCAGCAAGACACTGCCAAGCAGCTAATTGGCAGCATCTTGTTTCTTTGAGAGGCCCTATCTCCTGACTCCCACCAAATCCCTGCCAGGGCACGTAACCTCTAATTGAAAGAAGAGAGATGCAGTCTGGCACACTGCTCCTAAAAGCTTGCTGATCTTTGCATTAATGACCTAATGTTTGGGTTGATTTTGTTCCTCCTTGTGCTACCATGTTTTCAGCTCTGTTTTCTGTGTTCTTCCTCTCTAGTTTTTATTTCTCCATGGTTCTCAGTCACTGTCCAGCTAAGATGTCCAGTGGTGACTGGGGAGATGGTAATGTGCCCTTATTCCAAGCACTTAGGCATTTTTGGGATCCTGGCCCTAAATGATTGTGTTTGTGGGTGGCAGAATATAGACCTGGCACAATTGATCTCTAAAACCAACATGCCATTGCTCTGCATGGACCCTGGATGCAGTAGATCTGCTCTCCATGAGGCTGGGTTTTCCCTAGTGAATGTACAAACAGGATGGTCCCAGATGCAGGAGCAGGAGGACTGAGCAATGCAAAGGCTGTTCCTGCATGAATGTTGTAGCTGAAGCTCCAACCCACTATATTTTCGGTTTTTTAAAGGCTGAAAATGGCGTGAAATGTGGCATAAAGTTAAATGATCAAAACACATAGCGAATTTTGATCTTTTAAGTATTGTCAGGCAGAGAACTGGACAACCTTGGGTGAGGTTGATAACTTGCTTGAGACAACAGGCTGAAGCAATGCCTAAGCTGGAATAGATCTTGAAGGTTTCTGGTTCCCTGTCCAGTGCTCAGTTCATTAGACCACCCTTCCTCACCACTTCCAATAAGGTGTTCTACAGTTTGCTCATTTAAAACCCTTTTGTTCCTATTGCTCCATTTCTTATTTATAAGAATGTTAAATTAAGCATTTGCCTTAAATTAAATCATACAAGTCTGTGATATTCTTTTCATTTCAGCAAATATTATGAAAAATAAACCTTGTCATATAAACAATTAAAGAGAAAATTCAGAGATATTCTAGACATTGAGCAGTCAACCTTTGCAATGAAATGCAATTGTATTCACAGAAAAATAAATGATGAAATTGGATAATTAAAAACCGTATCCAAACAGGGCCGTTGCATAAGAGCTGATCTATAAGAGCTCCATGAGATCAGTTCTCAGAATACAGACCTACAGAGAAGATGATACAATGCCTCTCACAGCATAACCTCCCACAAATGGGCATGAACTATGGGCATGAATTACTGTAATTACAATTCATTTAGGAAAATTAGGCTGCATATTACTCATAGATCCGAAAGAGGTTTGGGCATTTGAAGAGAAAAGGTGATGACCCCCGTTCTCAGGAGCTGGTAGAAGATTCTGGGATACCCAGGTCGGCTCCTGGTTGTCAGAGGGCTCCAACGTGAGAACCTGGCTTTCACTGCCAGGAGATTATTCAAGATTTAGATAATTTATGTCAGTTTCTGAGCCAGATCCTGGGCTAATCTGTGCTTTGTGCACATCCATGAGCTTTCCATGTTGGAAATTAGGGCAAAATTGGATCAGTTTATGCAGAATTAACATGGTAGTGGGTGACTATTTCCTCTCACTTCAGTTGATTTTGCTTTCATTGGATCTAAATTTGCTTTTTCCATCCTCCAGTTAATTGCAAGTGTCCACTATGTGTATTCTCTTGCTGTCAGTTGGTTGCTGTAGACTTTGCTAAAAGTATTTTTTTCTTTGCACCTGAAGACTGAATCACAGGCTGTTTTCATAGAGATTTTGAGGTTAAATGCTCCAGTATTTCCATGGCTATTTCTGGTCTTGGAGTAAAGTTTTTCTCTGATACTGCCTCGCTGTCCTTTTTAAAAATTGAAATTGCTTGGGGATCCCTGTTATGTTTGCAAAAGACTTTTGCATTTCACCCCGCTGTAGTGGCGTATTATAAATATTTCCTTTGATGTGTGGCTTTACTTCATTCCCTCCCACCCTCTCCTTCTCCAGAGTGGCGGACTGTTCCCTTTCTTTTTCTCCCACCCCACGGCTGCTTATCAGCCACCCAAAGCTGGGAGGTGGTTCCTTTTAGCATGTAAATAAAGCAACACTTTTTCCAGTAAGTAACTCAGCCTGGTATTATATGCCAGAAATTCTCATCCACATAATGATGAGTTCAAGTTCATTATTGTGCGAAGGGTTTTTTTTTTCTTTCACAGTAGGAAAGGTGATCAGTCTGCAATTAGTCCTCTCCTTCCCTAGCTTTTATAACTCCATCTTTGCCAGTTTCTCATCTCCCAGGACCAAAGCCGAAGGTAACTTTTTTTTGGAATCCATTTAATGTCACTGTCCTCTGGTCATCCAGTTCTGCATGAAATTAGCCTGTCCTCCAGCTGACAGTAAATGATGTGGCATTAGAGCAGTATTTGGAAAGATGTGCCTAGAGTTCACTATTCTGGTCAGATGAGGGAGGAACATGCCTTTGCATTTTAATTTGAAATTCAGTGAATATTTTGAATGCCACAGCATGTCTATAACATTATTTAAAAGATCCTGTGCACTCAGGCGTGTAATGATTGACATTGGCTGTAACTTGATGCAATGTTGCACTGTTTTAATTCTTTTTGGGGCAGTGTTATCTTTGATCACTTCGTATTCAGTGGAAAAATCCCACAATTGCAATCCCACATTATGTTTCAGTGAGGATGCCAAGTTCTCTATGGTTCGCAGCTATTCAAGGCACTTTGTCCACCCTCAGGCTGCTCATTAAAGTGATGGCAGTTTCTATTTTAATGAATAAGGTAGAGTGCAAATTCCCAACTTCATTCATAGACCTTGAATGGTAAAAAGGAGTGGGTTCTTTCTTCAGTTCCCAACTTCTTTGTTTTCTTGGAAATTGTGTAAATGTGTTCATAACCATGGCCGCAACCCCATGTGCATGCAAAAACCATCCAAGTTACGAGCTTTTAACTTGCGTCCAGGGTTCATATTATTAAAACTTCAGTCTGTGACCAACATCCCCTGTCCCAGATTTCACTTCCAGACACAGCTGAGTGTCCATATTGCGAGAGGTAAGAGTAGGACGATATCTGACAAGAGAGACTTAGTTCCCTCTTTTAATTCTCTGTTGTTTCTTTGCTAATCATCAGTGCTGTGCCAGAAAGCCTTTCTATACAAAAATAACATTCCTCGCTTGCAGGGACTGCCATTTAAAAGGCTGCACTTGCCCACAGATACACAGCAGGAGCACGAAAGCTGCTGCACATTTCCTCTCTGCTTAAAATATAGCACTTTAAGGTAAAGCATGAACTAAGTGCAGCGCTGAAGTGCTGCACAAGTGGGAACAGTTGGTGTCAGGGAAGGAGGCAGAGCTCCCCGCTCCCGCTCCTGCCTATTATCCCTGTGCCATTCAAAACTATCTGCCTGGATGCCTTCTTTTGACTGCTGGTGCTCCTCAGTTTGCTGTGAAAAACTCTTTTTTTTTCCTGCCCATTACCCAAAGTTTGGGAATAGCTGTGCCTGCCAAGTGGAGGTTTTTGAAAGCGGTGCTGAGTTGCTCCTTGAAACTGGGTTAAGGAGCCCCTGTATTTTTCCTGTGCCTACATTTATTTCTATCCCCCCTTGTAAGCCAGAGGCAGATGCATTTTGGGGCACCCGTAGCTGCCCTGGTTCATAACAGCAACCGACTGGAGGATGCATCAATGTGGATGTTTGGGCTCTGGTTTAGCTTCTGCTCAAGCTCTATCCCAGGGAGCTGGGGGTGTTCAGCCTGGAGAAAAGGAGGCTGAGGGGAGACCTTCTCGAGGAGGGGTCAGTCTCTTCTCCCAAGTAAAAGTTGCACCAGGGGAGGTTTAGGATGGATATTAGGAAAAATTTCTACACCAAAAGGGTTGTCAAGCATTGAAACATGTTGCCTGGGGAAGTGGTGGAGTCACCATTCCTGGAAGTATTTAAAAGCCGGGCAGAAGTGGTGCTGAGGGACATGGATTGGTGATGGATTTGACAGTCTTAGGTTGATGGTTGGACTCAATGATCTTAAAGGTCCCTCCCAACCCAGACAATTCTATGATTCAAGAAATGTGCAGCAAGAGCCACTGAAGGCCCTTTCTAACCCCCCAGTGCCCTTTGTGCTGGGCAATTGCCATGTATCTTTTCCACAAGGCCAAGACATGGGGCAGTTGGAGACCCACCAAGAGGACCCTGCCCCCATCTTTCCCTGCCCACAGCTCCTTGGACCAGATCCATCTTTTCCGCGGAGATTTTGGCTTTAGCTGGGAGGTACAAGTGGCTTTGCTTAGTGCACACTGATTTTTACCCAGTTGTATAAAATCAGAGAATCAAGTACAGGTGCCTTTTTTTTTTTCCTTGAGAAAATCTGAAGATAAATATTGAAATAAAAAAAGAGCATGCTATTCAATAATATTAAATAACTACACATGGTTGCAGGAGACTAAGGAATTATTTTAATATTATTTTCATTTGCATATGTTCCTTCAATATCCTCTTGCTGAAGGATACAGTTTCAGGGGAAAAGCCAAAACATTTAATCATTTAATAAAAGCAGCTCTTGCCCTGTATTTGTTATCATCATGGTTTTTACATGCCAGAGGATCTTTGTGGTACAAAGAACATGACCCAGAAGGGAGAAGTCCTTCCTCTTTCCAGCTACACTACAACACCTTTGCTCCTTAAAAGTCTTCACCTTTTTTATCCGTGGGGCTTGGGACTTCCCAGATGAGGACTCAATGCCAGGGAATTCCCACCGCATTGTTGTGTTTTGATAGAAACCATGTTTGACTGGAAAATGTGATTTACAGTAACAACTGGAAGTAGGGACCTACACACCTGAGTTAGGAATGTTAAATAACCACTAAAACTTGTGCAGTTTTTTCTGGAAGGGTCTTTGTCCATTCAGTAATGTTATGTTTGCGTTTCTTACCAACCGCTATTGCCTGTTTCACGTACGCATCCACGGAGAGATGTGCACACAGATTTCAGTTTCCACTCATATTTTTCACCGTTTGACAGGTTACTCTCCTGCATAAAATGATCTTTTCTTCAGGCTTAGTTTCAGCAACCTGTTTTATACTTTATAATTTGGAGTGATTAGTGGTCGCTGGGAGCTCAGATTTACAGTACCACTATAATGTCATTTGCGCAGTTCCATTTTTCTCCTGAAGTCAAAAAGTGCTAGTTTTTATTACACTTTACCCTGCATTAGTAGAATTTATTACACTTTGGCCATGCAAAGCTGACAGCCCTGGAGTGTGTGGTCTCCCAGGGTTTCTCCATTGGGCAAGTCAACCCAACAGGAAGGGTCAACTAAAGGGACTCCTTCCCTCTCCTCACCTGGGGAGGCTTCCTTCCCAAGGCTCCCAGCCACACAGAAGAGAGTTTGTTACTAAAACTTTCTGTTTTGGTAAGATGTGTGGCTTTTCCAGGGATGGGGGGGGGAGATGTGTCCCAAGGGAGCCAGACTCACTGCAGAACCTGCAGGGAAAGTTTTGGCTCTCCTCAGAGAGAGGAGGATTGTCTGGGATGAATCACGATGACTGGCTCAACTTCCAATCTGCTGAAATTAAAAATTACATAAAAAGATTGTCGGGGTTTTGATTTTTTTGCTTAACTGGTAGCTCATAATTCAACAGAGGAAGCCACTCGGTGGCCTTTTTGCCTTGAGCACCCTCAGCAGAAAGATTTAGCATTTGGAATTTTAAATTATGATTTGATGATTTTCCACATGCCAAAATAGATATCGCTCACTATCCTCGGGCTGCATGAGCTGAGAAAAAAAAAAAAAAAAGACAACCAGAGGAAAAGCAGGAGGGCTAAACAAACACCACCTCGGCGTAGACAACTTGAGCTTTATAAGGAGTAAACCCATAATCGCAAGGTCTGTGGTCTTAGCAGCGTATGACCCCTAACACGCAAAAGAAGTAGATCATTAAATTAAAAAAGGGCCATTTTCCAGGATGTAATTGCACCTCAAGGGCAAATAAATACCTTCTTGCTGCTGAGATTGGTAGCGTTCCTTTCCATAACTGAAGCATCAGGAATAATTATGCTAAAAGACACTTAAGCTAGTAGAGAAAACACATATTGCATTTTATGATGCTCTTGCTGAGCTTCTGGTGTAACGTGAGAGAAATTATATTAACGCTGGTGCAGAATTACCCCCCCGTGTTGGTCTGAATGGCATTGTGCAGCTTTCCTCACTTTTTATAGCTCTATTAATGGTTTTCAAAAATTGTGGGGCTAAAGGAGTATTAAAATGTCTTGGCAACGTACAGTTGCTCAATCTTTTTACTGTGGGATTACGTATACCTTGTTTCTATTTGATTTTGATTGCTTGCTTGGCCTAGATTCTCCGCAAGCATTTGGTATGACTGAATAATTTTTAGTTGTACTTTCTTGCCATGCTTTATGCTAATCTACTGCTGTTTTGCAGCTTCAGCCTTGCCAGTCAATGCTGCAGTCGACAGTCTTTATCCTTTACTGGATTTTTAAAAGGGTATTTTATTGCCTGTCATTACCATTCATTGTGGCTTTATGGACTGTGCTCGCCCGCTCTCCGGATGCTGCGGCTGCCGCTCGCTCCCCGTCGCATCTCCCTTTGTTCTGCCGCGGGCACCGGCCCCTCCGCCACAAGTTTGATACCGTCCCTTCCGCCTCCCACCCCTCTGGAACCTCCTCGGATGCCCCCTCAGATGCCATCTCGCAGATGGGAGAGGGGAATTTCAGCTCCTGAATGTCTCCATGATTGAAATGGAATGTGTTTTTTTTTTCTCAGGGTAGATATTAAATATGAAGTTCCAGGCCAAACTGTGTTACGCTTCGGGAGTTTTGATATAACTCTCAAGTGTTTTTTATTATGCTAATGCACATTGGAAGGAAATTGCAATGTTTCATTCAAATGACATAATTGAATTAATAATTATTTATTAAGAACACATTGAATTTCTCATGTTCTGCTTATGAACATTTTTCAGCTTTATCTGATAACAGATGGCTATGGGTGAAAATCAAACCCGTATCTGCAGTTCATCAATACTTTGGTGGCTTGTGTAAAGCAGAACTCAAGTCTCACTCAATGTTTGTGGTCTCGAGGAGATTCTTACAGATCAGTGCTCACCTTCTTTTGTCTTCTTTAATAGTTGTACAATTTTGGATCCTTTAGTTTGGTTGGAGGTGCTGTCAGGACAGTTAAGTCATTAAGAAAATATTTAAGCTGTGTCAAACTAGAGGCTTGTCAGTGTAACTTGCTGAAAAACAAACATAACAGATCAAAATAATTCTTAAAGTAGATAGGACCTAATGCCGTGTTCCTCACCCATGGACAAGTGTTGCCCGTGAGCCCATCGGTATTGCCTCTGGTCACAGTAAACAGGGGAGTGACAGCTGAGGATGGTGGGAAGAAAACAGTCCAGTGTTTCTTGTAGGGCATCACTTCTTCATTTCTGTTGTCTTTCTACCTGGGAGGGTCTGAGATCATGGAAAGGAGGGAAGGCTGGAGATTTACTAGTTTGGAGTTGGACTTGAACAGAGGTATTTATGTACGAATACGGATATGCATAAATCTTTGCCTGACTACTCAGCAAAAGGAAAATGGATAGTTTCCTATAGCAACACTTAAATGTTTTTATTGCTGTTTTTAAAGTAAATAAATCATTCACTCTGTACTTTTTCATAAGGCGATTTATATCTTGAAAATGCAGTGCTCTTTTAAAGCCTGTGTTAGATTGGGAGAGCAGGAGCAGCGCTGTGAAAGCCCTGCTTCTCAGGGATCTGCCGTGGCTGTTAACCAACAAGTTGGCTCCCCTGTGCTGCAGAGAGACACGTTTTCAAAAGCCTGGCTTAAACACCGCCCTCGGTGGGAGCTGAGTGCTCAGCACCTCCCAGGATGGGACCTCAAATACTTATCTGTATGAGCTTTCCATTATTCATTCTACAAATGAAACTGGTTGTAATGTAAATTATAGAATGAATCTTTCTATGGCTTAAGATCCTGTAACTTAAACCTCCTAGGCTGCTTATCTGCCTTCTGCCACCTACCTACAGTTTATCCTGTGCACTTGGCATTCTTGATTGTTCCTTGCATATAAATTTCAATCATACCCACAGGGTACCTCTAGTCTATAATAACTTGCATTGTGAGCAATTTAGCAAGAGAACCGTTCTGCCCAAACAGTGAGTGAGACATTTGCTATTGGGAAAAGCAAAAAACCCTTGGGAAGTACCATGCGTATTCCTCACATAACGCTGTAATAAGGCAATTGTATTGAAATTAAAATAGAGATTGAGAGATTTATATCCCCTTTCAGTCACGCGGTATCATGGAACTGTCCGGGAGCCTCTAAGCAAAGCAATCCCACACATGCAAAATCAGCCGTCTCGGAAAGTCGGGCTGATTGGCTAACGATGGTTTGATACCTTCTACAAAAGTCATTAAAATTCTTCCTTATCTCAAGAGAATAACTTTGCACTGTAATAATCTTATTATACCCCACTTGTTCTATCCCTCTGCCAGCCAGGTTACGCATGACGCCTGCCTCTCTGATTCTGTGCCTGCCTTTCATCCTGCTCCGTGTACGGCCCCGAGCCAGCCCTTCCCATGAGTTTCTCTGAAGCACCATAGATGCTGCAGCAGAAACTCCACAGTGACATTAAGAAGTGAAAAATGGTCACTGGAGGTGAATTTCCTTAGACATCAGAAAATGTCTGCAGAGTGTGTGTTAACTGGAGGCCTGAGTAATAGGGAAAGTGTAAGGGGAGTCTGAGGTAGCTGGGCTGTCCAAGAGAGGTGACAGCAAACTGTCCTCCACCTGCAGTCACACTTTCTGTACTTGTAGAGAGGTGAGGGTCGGTCTCTTCTCCCAAGGAACAAGTGATAGGACAAGAGGAAACAGCCTCAAGTTGCACGAGAGGAGGTTTAGGATGGATATTAGGAAAAAGTTTTACACTGAAAGGGTTATCAAGCCTTGGAAGAGGCCACCCAGGGCAGTGGTAGAATCACCATCCCTGGAGGTATTCAAAAGCTGGGCAGACACGGTGCTGAGGGCTGTGGGTTAGTGGTGGTTTTTGTCAGTGTTGGGTTGATGGTTGGACTCGATGATCTGAAAGGTCTCTTCTAACCCAGGCAATTCTATGATTATATGTGTCAGGGAAATGAGGTCTATGCAAGTAGGGATGAAAGTGGAATGAATCTTGAATGCCTGGTAGTCTGAGGAAGTGTAAGGAGATGGAAAAGGTTCTGAGATGGAAAGGTTCCATCATCCAGGACTGTGATTTGGAGCTGTCCTTTAATTATCCCAGACAGACACGGTCTATTTTAGTGAATCCTGAGAAGCTTTGACATTTTTGAGTGCATTTAAATCTGTGTAGTTTTTAATTTAAAAGAACAGCACTTGTAAGTAACAAAACAATTGCTCATGCGATTTACCATCTCATTGTACCTTGTACAGAATAGTCAGAAATAGAGTAGTCTGTTTGCAGAGACTGTAGAGGGGACCCACAGCAGAACTGTTTCAGGACATTTCAGGTGAAGGAAGTCTCATGAAAGTCTTCTCTGGAGCCTAAAAGATGTATTCAGTGGTTCCTACCAGTATTAGAATAGAGAAAGAAGGATTATGCTTAAAATCTATTGCAAGTGATTTCCTTTAATAAAGTTAAGGAGATTTCTCTCTGTAATACTCATCATGTTCCTCCTGAAGTTCATTCTATTATTGTCCTCAACCGTATTTCCATGAAGTCTTCATAGTATTTGTGGGGTAGGGAGTTTTGGTCTCAGCTCTGCAGGGGAACATTTTAGGGATGAAGGACTGGGGAGGCAGTTGTGGGGCAGAGCAGAGTGCTGCTATAGATCTAACAGTCCTTTTCAATCTGAAATGAAAATATCTTCTTACTGAAATGAAAAACAAAATCTGAAACACTTTTTCAGGTCAAAACTGGAAGTAGTTTACTATTAGATAAGGTGTCTGTATTTGATGCGAGGCAACTGCTAAAATCCAAGAGAGGACATTTCAAGGAACAGTTGTAGTGGTTTCCTTTTTCCCAGCAGTCTTTGATGGGAAGTTCCTCATGGCAGGAACTGCATCATCCAAAGGACTCCACGTTAGGACTCTTTCTTAAGAAATCAGAGATAGTAGCTCAAGCAGCAGGATGAATTGAGCTTGAACCAACCACTCTAGGTCGGTGCTCTCATGAGAAAGCTCTGGAGCATTCCTGGGCTACAGGGTTCCACACTGCAGAAAATACTTGGAGAAAGTGTGGGTGGCTTAATGACACGATGGTACCACATTTGCCTGGGAGAAACCTGAAGGCCTGTCTCTGTCCAAATACATAAAGATTAATTAAACATTAACAGAGGTTGAGAAGATGTCTCAGTCTGTGGTGTGCTCCACCCTCATCCGTTCTACCATCAGCCCTCCCACTAAAGTTAAAACAACCTTCCTCAATCTTGTATTTTTTACAGTTATTGCATTATATTCCTACTATTTACGCAACACTGTACTCAGAGTGGGAGGCTTGAGCTCAGCTGGAAGAATCTGAGTCTGCAGAAACAGAGAGACCTTGGGTTTTTTACTGTGGCCATCAATTTAGGAACTTCATGAAATAATTCTCTTCTTTGGCTTCGCTTCACCTGAAGAAAAGTAGGAAGATATTCTTTATCCTAACCTATCCCTCAGGCACAGATGAATTTTGCATATATTTAAGAGAAGCTTTTAAAATCAAATTTTAAGGGAAAATCAATTTGTTAGGTTTTAGCTGTTATTTGCAATAATCCCTAGGCACACCAAATAGGCTGAAGTCTCAGTGTGAGACATCATATAATCAAATGCTAAGAAAAAGTCCTTGTCTGAAGAAGCTAATGGTCTAAAGATGAAAAAAAATAATAAAAATCTGTATATCCCACATGTTCCATATGGGAATTCAGACCCACATTTAGTGTCTGATCCTGGGTGGCTCCTAGAGCCCCTGGTAATCTCAAAACCCAAAGTCATTACTTCCAGCCCCAGCCCACATTGCAGTGCTCCACGCTTGCTCATTACTTTCTCTAACAGGTAGAATAATCGGTATTTCTCTGTGGCCTTTAGCCATCTCTAACCTGCTCCTGTGGAAATCAGCGGCAGAGCTCCTGACTTCTCGTGGAGCACCAGCCCAGCCAACCTGCATTATAAACACAAGGTGGTAGTAATTGCATCTCTTCGTTTGCTGCACAATGTCTGGGTAGGACTTTTCTCTGTCTTTGTCCCAGGAGCTACAATATGTCTTGAAATCAATAAAATCGATACCTTTAAAAAAGATTTGTTGATGTTTGGACTACACATAAAATTAGATCCTCTGATTAATACTGCGACAATGTGACAGCATCATTACATTACAGTACGTGAAACCCTTCCTCACTCACCTACTTACAAATAACTGTGTCTTGTGATAATAAAGACTAAAAATTACAGCTAAAAGTATAGTTATTGACTTCCAGAAATAAACTGCAAACTACTTCCATTGTGCTCCCTTTCCAAATGCATTGTATTGTCATTTATTCATGTCCTTCCTCATGCTGGATGTTGGAGCACTTAACGAAGCAACAGACAATGTAGTCCCACCAAGGGGTTAATGCGGCCATTGCCAGGCTGTAAATCACGGCCCATCATTACCAGCCTCTCCGGAATGGTGCTGGAGGCTCTTCTGAGTGAGTAACCATCTCCTCCTCTGGTGCTGATGGCCCTGTGAGTTGTCTCTCTGAGCTCCAAAAATCTGACTCTATGCTTTAAAGTATTGGACTTGAGGATTTGTTCTGTCTTTTAAAAGCTTTAATGTAAGCAATAGGTGTTATTCCCAAAGTTTGCAGGTTTCGTCTTATTCCCCAGACTCTCCTGCCCTGTCTTCTTGGCTGTCTTCATTTCAGCCCCTAGTTCAGCAAACAGCTTGTCTGAGATCTGAATTTTGCAGATGTAGAGGTAAGGTCATGTCACCTTTATTAATAGTCTTACCTCCTTGTAAAAGAGAGTGTGAATGTGCATTAGGAATGTGGTTCAGGTGGCTGACCGTGCTGTGTCTCCTCTGAACCTACCTTGGGGGTGCAGAATCGTTTTGGAAAATAGGTGTATGGGAACTTGTGAGCCTGTACACAGCTCCAAAAGCCAGTGGCCAAACTGCTCACTGATAATCCTTTTACACCCTGGGGCCTTCAGAGACATTGTCCTGGTCTTCTGTTAACATCAGAAGCAAGTTGGCTTCAAGTTCTCCAGCATTTCCTGTTCTTCTGCTGTAGATGTGCCACCACACATGAGGAGCTTCTTCTCCAGCGTTCTTGGGTTCTGGGAGTGTTTCTGGGACCAAGGAACCAGCAGTTGGAAGTGCTTTGCATTCAGACTGGGTTGTTTGTACTGCTTAGGTTAATTAGATTTATGTCCCATCTTGTAAACTTTTGTAGCATTTTATTGCACTTCCATAGGTTCACCTCTCAGTAGATTGGTTTTAATTGCAGAGCAGTGTCTCTGAATTTAGTTGTTATCAAATGTTCTTCTCTATATTTTAATTTTAGTTACAAACCTGTAGCTCCTATAAACTCAGTCTCAATGATATTTTCTTTCTGCAGTAGCTTGTGATTCTCTAGCGTCTGTGTAGTGAGAGACTTCTCTCAGTTCCTTTTGAAAATAATTATTCCCCCCCGAATTTTCACTCTTAAATAACCATGTCAAGGTATATTATTTTTTAAAGCCTTGATAAGAAGCTATTTTATTATTCTTCAGATGAGTAATCAAAGTCATCAGAGTCTGCTTGGTGAAACAGAATGAAATAACATGCTGAAACAGAGCCTTTTTGGAGAGAACAAAGCAGCTGGTAATTGGCTGCATGATCCGAATTTGCCTGTTCAGTAGGAGGTGTCAGGCACAGGGATGCTGGGGGAGGTATATGGTACCCGGCCATGGTGATGGTTCTGGTTTACACCAGAACAGGGGCAGTTTTCATAAGGATGGGATGAGAAAATGGGCTACAGGTGGGTGCTGGGTGAAGTTACAGCCAGTGAGCCAGACAAATGGCTTGCTGTCAGCCAAAAAGAGATGGCCTCATTTCCCCTCTCTGCTCCTGGCCACAGTCATCTTGTTTATCTGGTGCTGTTTCTGCGACTCATGGGCTCTCATCTTGAGGAGGCTTGACAGTTTGCTAGATTATCAGGGAGAAGGTGGAGCAAGTTCAGGATCTTCCCCGTTGGCTGTTGGGTCATCTTGGTCACCCTGTGCACCATTGCTTTGTACCACTGACTGCTGGGGGGACCTCAAGCTGTGAGGAGTGGTCAGGAGGAACCACACCAAGGCTGGCCCTTGCTACTCACTGAACCATCAGGTAGTGGGACAAGGCCAACTGATTAATCACTAACTCTAAAGTTTTTTCTTTCTCTGTTTTTGTAAATTAAAATGGAAGATTCTTATTGCAACTTATAGTTTGAATTATGGGACAGTATGGCCATGGGAAACATTTGTTAAGATGGCTTTATGTGTACTCACACAATTGAAACTCTGACCTAAAGCAGTCCTTTTGTTTTGATTTAATTTCATCTCATCACAGCAACACCCTGTTGAGTGTAAAAAAAAAAAAAAAGAAAAAAGACAATTTCATTTGTTTCTGCTCTGTACAAAAAATGAATTGAATGTATGAAAATTGAGGTTTTGTAATTAAGCTCTATAACATCAGGAGAAACAAATATGTCTGTGACGTGTGCTGACCCTGAGATATTTGTGCATCTACATACCCCCAGACTTGCATACTTTTGCGTGTTTTCTGCTAAAAATAGCTCTTCACAAGCATGACTCTGCCAAGGAGCTCCACGAGACCTGGGATTTGGAGGTCATATTTGCATGGAGAAGTCATCACTTGGCTGGGACATCCCCATGTTGTCAACAGGAACCATGTTTGGAGCAAGGTGCTGTTTGATCCCATGGAGTTTGGAGCATGTCACCTGTCGAAACGCAGGCTGCTGGAAGGAGAAACGGGACCTTGGGGTGAGATCTGCTCTCCTTCCTATGTGACTGTGGTGGATTCTGCTGCTGCGAGGGACAGCCTGGGTCTGTGAGCTCCTGAGGGTGCTCAGAGTAGCTGGGTCATCCTGCTTCGAGGGTTTGGCAGAACTATTCTGATAAAAATAAGAACTGACTCAAAGCTTTGCCTCCACAGCCTGTTGTCCTTGATTTTGCACATTCCTGCAAAAAGATGAGCAAACTCAGCAAGGTTATAGGTAGAAGCAGAGAGAAGGACTGAAAAATTCACTGTAGCGAGACTTCAGATCCACCTGTGTATGGGGATGGCCCTGGTATTTCGTCCCTGGGGTTCATCCTGCTTATAAATAGATACATTTCAAGTAAAATTCTTGCTGTTGCTCATGACATAGGGAAATGGCTGTTAGGGGATCGTTCACTCATTTAATCATCCTACGTCTCTGTGTCTGTGAGGGTGGGAATGCTGAGAGTATTTAACAAAATTCAGAGATTCTCAGTAAAGTATTTTTGTCTTAAACACTTATTCCCTCCTTCCTCCCTGTGAAGACTTGGAGAGTTCAATATTCTTATGGTTCATATGACAATTGAATCCCTCCTCTTGTTCCATCCAGGCTTAATTAGCATTTTTGTGTGCATTTACTTGTTCTTGCTGAAAAGCCTGAGAAGAGAGTGAAGATGTTCAGGTAATTAAGTAATTATGAAATCCCCACCCCTTTCTCTGACTGCCCCAGGGAAATTTGCCAACTCGCTAACCTGTACTGCCACTGCCTGCGTTGTCACCTGCATTGTCAGCTGCCCCTGAACTGCGGTCAGGCTGCAGGGTCGGTGCTACGTGGTGTTGCTTTGATAGTCATCACCAACGTACGTGTTACTGAGAAGCCCTCTGACAGTGTGTGTGCTGTATCTTCACATAAATGCAAGGAATCAATGTAAAAATAAAGACCTAATGAGTCATCCATTCTCCTGCACTGGGACCATTCCTGGGGACCACCTCGTAATTCTGGAGAGGGTGGAGAGATGTGTCCAATGCAGGCAGGAGCAAAAAGCAGGAGGTATATCTGCTCTCCTGCCTTTCTGGAGATTTTGTAAGATGTCCTTGTGCTAAGGGCTCTCGCTGAGCACCTTCCCTGTTTGAAATCATAGAATGATAGAATGGTTTGGGTTGGAAGGGATCTATCTTAAAGATCATCTACTTCCAGCCACTTGCCCTAGGCAGGGACACCTCTCGCTAGACCAGGTTGCTCAAAGCTCCATCCAGCCTGGCCTTGAACCCCTCCAGGGATGGGGCAGCCACAGCTTTTCTGGGCAACCTCTGTCAGTGTCTCAGCACCTTCACAGTAAAGAATTTCTTCCTGAGATCTCATCTAAATCTCCCCTCTTTCAGTTTAAAACCGTTCCCCCTCATCCTGTGGCTCCCCTCCCTGATCAAGAGACCCTTCCCATCTCTCCTGTAGCCCCTTTGGGGACTGGAAGGGGCTCTAAGGTCTTCTCTTCTCCAGGCTGACCTCCCCCATCTCTCTCAGCCTGTGCTCACAGCAGAGGGGCACCAGCCCTCCCAGCATCTTCATGGCCCATCGCAGATGAAGTGGAGATTCAAAGCCCGGGCGAGAAGAGGGTGGCGAGCAGAAGTGTGGGATTGGGTTGCTGTTGTCCACCCAGCTCGGCGTGTGGCCATGGTTGTCAGGGGTTTGATGCCACATTTAACAGGAGGAGAGGCTGTCAGCAGGCTTTGTACAGGCTCAGCCATTGCCCATCAGGGGCAGTTCCCACTTAGGTGCTTCAGGGTGCTGCTGCCCACGGGTGAGGAGCAGCAGAGGGACATTTGTGGTCCTTGCAGGACTGGCCAGCCTGAGGTTTGCTGCCATTCCTCGTGACTGACAGCCCACATACGGTTATGGCACTTTTCATACCTCGCAACAAACACCGAAATTATATGCTTTAGCTGAAAGACAGCCAAAATGTCTGAAAGGTTCATTGTTTCCCAAGTAATATTTTCAATACAAATTGAACTGAATGGTTCTTGAAAACAATTGTATATTAAACTCCAGCAAATATACGTGCTGTTCAGGCCCACGCAGGCTAATATAAACGCCAGCGTGACTTGATAAAAGCACAATGAAAGGTTCTATTTTTGTTAGTGTCAGTGACCTTGTGTGGCTGTTTGAGGACTGTTCAATCTCCTGTTCAGGATGTATAAAATTAATATACCTAAGGGGGAGGATGTTATTAGGAGTTAGCTCGGAAATGCTACAGGAAATGCTGTAGATAGATGGCTGAAATTACCCTGTAGACATTGTTCAAACAGATCTGTGTTTAAAATTAAACTTACAAGAAAATCCTTTTACGAGTTAGTCACCAACAGAATAAGTATCTATTGATTGCATCTCCATTTGTTACATCTTAATAAAAGAAAGAGTTTTAAAACTACATAAAAGAACAAGGGGGGGAAGAGTGTTAGAAGTGTTATTAACATATTAAAAGATAACCACAATGGATATAATAAAATACATTATTCACGAGGCATGATAGCAAAACTCAGTAAGAGTGTCTTTGCCCCTGCAAGTTCTTAACATCACTGAAAAGAATTATCTCTCTTCATCTATTTTCTGCTGCATGGCTTTACCTCAAAAGCCATACATTATTCCCCCCAATCTATTTCATTGAGCAAGATAATTATCTACGCATGGATGGTATAGCATGAAAGACTTCTCCCAGGAAGTACAACTTTCCCATTTATTTATTATTATTTTTTTAACAAAAGGGCTAAAAGAAAGGTGTGAGGGAGAAGGAAATAAGGATCAGTGTTTAAAACACAGCTAATGACATGCTAATGTGCACAAATGAATATTGAAAGAACTCAAACATTGCTTTGAAATTAATTATACCACTCCCTTTGTCCTGTAGAAATGGGAGATTAAAACCTGTACAGAGATGTTTACTATGTTTAATTTTCAATTGTTTCTTTGATGTAACAGATAGAAAGGTTTGCACCTGCAAAGTAAAAAGGCTGTGAACAGATTGCAAACATTCTGCAAACACTTCATCAAGAATTTTAGTTGTCAGCCTCCCCAAGCACAAGGGAGCCTTGATGATATCTTTGTGTGCCTTTGACTCCTTTTGATTAATAAATGCAAACAAATTTTGCTCAGTAACCTCTGGTTGCAATCTATGCATGACAATTAGGGACAACCTCTGGTGAAGGGATGCGCTGGAGTGTGTTCCCCCTTCCTCTCCGACACGATAAATAGTTGATGTTTAATGCTTTTTGACAATTAGAGAATGAAATCTTTTGTAGTTGTGCAGTCCTGGCTACTCTTCATTAGTCTGTTCTCAGCAGAGAAAGATCGGTGTTTGTTAGAGTATTACGGTGGCTTGGGGGGATAAACTCTTTTTTTTGGTCTCCTTTTCTTTTCCTCCCCTTCATCCCATTATTGAAATTTGCAGTGCAAATAATGCTTTTTTACTGAACAGTGTTGCCAGTTTCATCAATACGATGAAACCAGAAAGAACCATGAAGAACTCTTGTTAATAGATGGGAACAGATGCACAGACAGAGGATGCATAACTTGTTTTTTTATAAACTCTTAGGCCTTAAAAACATGGTTAGGGGCTGGAAAGAATTCAGGAAAAGTAAGGGTAAGCTGACAAAACCTCAACCAAAATCAACTTTGCATGGAAAAATAAAAGAGGTGCTATGTTTTTTTTTATGGGCAAAAAGACAGAACAAGAAATTAAGATTATACAGAGCAGATAGGGTAGGAATAATCGAAGTATGACCCCAAAAACCAGCGTTTCTGTCTTGGTTTTCAAGAAGGGTGATAGTTTGGGACAGGAGTGCAGAGGCTGAATGGCTGCGGAAATCAGTCTGTAAAAATTTCCCTGGTCTCCAACAGAAGCAATGTTCCTGTTCCTCAGTGTGCTCGGATTATGGGGGATAAATACACCTCCTAATGGGAGGTGGTGCTGTATTCACATACAGTACCTGCACCTGAGAATGGGGGCACAGGGGGATGAAGGATGGCCCCAACAGCCGAAGCCTGAGTGTCTGATCTCAGCAGAATATGAGACTTCAGATGCTATTTGGAGAGAAACAGTAATTAAAAAGATTTAATTAAATTAATTAAATCATTTGCCAAAGAGGATATAAATGTTTTTTTTTTAATATATATATATATAAAATATAAAACAGTTTTTTTGTCCAATGGTACTACCTGCCATGCTGACCTGATAACTTTCTCTGACAGGATAACTGATTTTCTTGACAGAGAAAATGCAATAGGTCTTGTCTTCATGGACTTTGACGATGCATTTGATACAGCCCCACATGGGAAATTATCGGTTAAAATGGAGGCAGTGGAGATTAGTAGTAAACATGAAAGGTTGATAAGGAACAAACAACAGGTGGAAATGAAAACAGATTGCATTAACAGGGAAGGCATCATGTTAGGAGAAGGATACCCGTAGTGTTCCCCAAAGACTGGTCTTGACACTATCTTGTGTAATATTTCCAGTAACAGCCTTGGGGAGGAGGACAGTGCAAGCTGATTTTACAGATAGCATGAAATTAGAAACATCATCAGTGCAAGAACTTGCTGTGTTGTATACATGGACTTTGGGACTGGAATAGGAGGAGGGCATAAGATTGAACGTGTGCCCGTAGGGACAAACAGTGACAATTTCTGTGATAAGCAGAGGCTCATGGGCTGAGGACACATAGGTGACAGGACAAGCTGGGCATGCTCGGCAATCCCAGGGGATTTTGAGCCATGATGTGATGCTGTGAAAGTATTTGGAGTGATGCTAGTGAGGTATTCCTGTCTGCGGGCATCCTGCTGCTTCTGCTGAGCTGCTGAGTGTGGCTCTGATCCCGCTTGGTGCGAACAGCTGGGGAGAAGCAGCTGCTCCCATGCTGGGAGCCGAGATTTCAGGAGAAGATAGAAAACCTGGATCATTTAGGGCAGCAAAATAAATGCTGAGATAAGATACGATCATGCACTGATAAATACCATGGGAACGAACACAAGTGAGGGAAGAAGAGCTAATGGACAACGTTGACACAGAAACAAATGGATAGGAAGTGACCATTAATAAATTTTCTGATCGCAATTGGATTCCCAGCCCTCAGAGACTCCTGTCAGCAGGAGAAGCAGGAGGGAGAAATATAACCGTTTATAAGACGTTGCTTTATCAGATTCTTTGGTGTTAAGCAGAGAGTTAACAGCCTCATCCCATCCCAGTAGCCCCTTAACTTTTTGGGTGGTGGCTTTCCTGCCACGGGAAAGGGGTCAAAATCATAGAATCATAGAATTCTGGGCTTAAAGGTCCCTTCCAACCTAGACAATTCTATGATTTTGACCACTTTCCTGCAGTAGGAACGCCCATCGCTTGCTGTTGGTGCTGCGTTGCTGGAGGTGCAGCTGTTCCTGCAGCATCCCGAGGCAGGGCAGGTCCCAGGCCCCACACTAACCCAGTAGTCTGCTGTCAAAACCTTCAGGTTTTCTTTTTTCTTTCCTTTTTTTTTTTTTTTTTATTTAATGAAAGCCTAAGTAAGGAGAAATGGTGCCTGTAACATTTACCAGACGTTGCATGGAAGCGGTAACACATGCTGAGAGCCTTGTATATCTCACAGATGTTTAAAATAATTCCACCTCTAATAACTCAAAATGTTTCCCTACCTTCCAGGTGAAAATAGCTCTATTCCCTAGATCTCAGTAGGGATTAGGGGTCTAAATGAGATTGACGTTTTACATCAAGTAAACTTTAATTTACAAATGGGCCAAAAAAAAAAAAGAGAATAATTTTCTACAGGTGAAGCATCAACAGTTTTCCCAAGTTCCAAAAGTCTGTAATGGTGAGTTAATAGGATTTCAAGCATATAAAAGCAGTTGTTTGCTGGGCAGAACTGAAAATTTAGCTGGGAAAGGTTTTCCAGTGTCTTAGAAGTGATGAGGTGGGAGACTGGTCATACACCGAGAGCAGTATGTCAGCGTCGGTCTTGCAGGAACAGATCTCAAGTCCTTAAGTCACTGTTAACCACTCTCTTATCTCAAAATGGCACAAGTATCTCAGAATTCTTCCTCCTCTATTTTTCTGGTAAATCCTGAGATGACAAATCAGAGCATCCACACAGGTGTGAAACGTTTATGTAACTAGTGAAAAAGACTCAAAAAATAATTAGATGAAAAATTGCCTTCACGTTTTCTTAGTTGTCCCTCTCATTAGTAGTGATGTCTTCGAGCTCCATCTCTAGCCCCTGTGTTACGGAATATTCCAGGGCACTGCTTCGCAACAGCCCTCTCAGGAAGATGCGAGGAGAAGAGATACTGGTCCAGATGTACCAATAGTTACGGCGAAGGGACCTGGAGATGGTGCCCAGAAACGTTCCCAGGGGCTGTGTGCTCAGGTTGGGGTTTGTTTTAATGCCGTTCATGTGTACAGCCCTTTATGTTCGACTCTTAATAATACCCAGTTTAGTGGTGTTGGGGCAGATATATTTATTCTCTGTGTTATTTCTTACCTAGATAACTACTGCTGGGGCATTTAATGAGTTCTTTAAAAAAAAAAAATTCGCTGTGAGCCACACAGTCTTGCATACCTCCGGCCTTATTTCATGCACTTAATGGACTCCAGCCTATGCTCTGGTAGTTAAAAATCTTCCATTACTATCACTCCAGCATTTTTACTGCTTTTTTTTATTTGCTCAATCATTTCACAGTCCAGTTGTTCGGTTTTGGTCAGGTGGGCTATAAAATATTCCTGTAACAAGTTCAATCTCTGCAACATCTCTGGCCTCCATCTATAATGACTTTGCACCGTTGCTATTTTCTCCCAAATCACTGCTTTCAAGAACCAACAAATCTTCTTTGCAGACAAACACACATCCCAAACACACACACCTCTTTCCCAGCAGCTCCCACACAGCAAGAGTGTTTAGCCTACTTGGTTATTCTGTCCCCGTTGGAAAGAGTTCATTTAAAATTTTCTGAATTTTAATATATGAAAACTTGAGGTGGCTGAGCACTAATTTACCTCACACCTACCCCTGCTTTTGAGCTCCTTTCAGGGCCGTTGTTCCACAATCCTGTTTTCCTTGGGTTTGGGGATTTTTGTGTGTGTGGTTTTGCCCTCCGGTTTGTTTTGTGGAAAATTTGCCCATTCAAGGGCTGGAAAAGCCTGGCTAAAGCCCCGTGAAGGGTCTGTTTGGCAGAACCATACCCCCATGTGATGGCTACAAGGCTCAGTCCATGCCTCTGGGAGCTGCTGGTGAAGGAAAAGATGTGTTGTTTCCTCCACCAGCTGCAAAGAAAGGGCTGTGTTATGTCCTGTGCCTGTGTGTGTGGGGAAGGTGGGGTGTAGTAAGATTTCCCCTGCTCACACACATCTCATCATTTCACTCCCCGGCTGGCAGGGCAGGAAGGGGAAGTCCACGTTGAGCATCCTTGAAGGGATGTGCAGGCAATGCCATGGAGGGCAGTGACCATCTGCATTCTCCATCCAGAGGAGCTGCTCAAGCCCCAGGGAGGAGCTGGGAACCCCAAATCGCTCTGTGAGAGCCTGTGGTCCTGTTTGCCCAGCCATGGGGGATGAGTTGATGGACAGTATGTGTATGTGTGCTCTGGAGCTGCCAGGCTCCCCTCGGGGACAGAAAGTCCTCTCCCCAGTCCCGGAAGCCCCCTGTGTGTCTTCCTGAGCCTGCAGGAATGACATCTATGTCCAAGACACAGTTGCGGAATATTAACCCACGCCAACCGCAGTTGCTCATGAGTCAACCCAAGGCTGTTGAGCTCAGGATCGAATTTGGGTGCTTTCTGGAGGTCCTTGTTTTCTCTGTGGTCTCTGAGCCTTTCAATGGACACAGATTTCCATGTATTTCCCATATAAGAACGGGAAATATTAAAGAAATAAGAAATGGGAGATTTAATAAACCACACATTATGGATTTGTGGTGGAACCAGGACTCTGGCTAACTCTCCTGAAGGCTGTGATGGGAAGGAGGAGGTTCAGTGTCTTCCTGTGGCTCATGACGAGCCCGGTGCTGGCTCCCACCCTGAAGCACCATTTGTGTGCTCCCGAGATGGAAGATCTTTCTGAAACACATTGCAGTTCTGCTCTTGGTGAGGAGGGGCAAGGGAGAGGTTTTGTCTATAAACCCACTGAAAATTTAAATAAGGAAAGTTCCTCGCTCCGTGTCTTGCATTCAAATAGCGCTGCGTTCCCATGAGCTGGACGTGGCAGCTCCTCTTGGGTCAGCTCATTGACTTACTTGGGGTTGTAACTCAATGGAGAGGTTACGATATCTGGGGGGTTTACACTGCAATATTCCTCTGCTGGACTCCGATTATCTCCTGCCCTGTCTATCCTACCAATCCAAATCACTTCCTAGTCCTTTCCCACAGGTAAACATCGTCTCCAGCCCCGTGATGCATTTTCTATCTCTCCAGAAAGCAATACCTATAGAAGTCAGCACTTCAGTGATTTATGTAATTAAAATATGATGGATCAAGTCATTGAAATTCACTAGCGCAGGTACACGTGTTCACAAGTACACAACTTGTCTCCAACTCTGCCTGCCCCATCATCCCAAGATGACCTTGTTTTATTACTTAAGCTTTTACTCTCTATCAGAAAAATTATGAATAGCAGAACAAACTGAAGAGTGGAATTAAAACCAAGAGCGCTTGGTATATTTTTCTGCTTGTATTTACTTTGTCACTTCAAAATGACAGCCTTGAAATTCCTGCATGATCTTCAGCATGTTCTGAAAATGACAGCTACTATAATTCAAATTTACTGCTGTATTTTTTTTACTAGTAATGAAGTTGTAAATGCAGCATTTCTTTCATTACCTATTCATTAAAGATATGACATGAAAACAGAGTTACCATGGAAATGGCTCTGTGAATTCTGAGTACATAATAAGAATTTCATTGTTTACACTACAGCATAGATAACTGATGGGTGTTGTTGCTGGTAAAGTCTTATTTAGCCTCAGGAATGCTTGTAAGGGGGAAAAAGGTTATGCAATTGGTCTTCCACTAAGTGCCTGAATACAAGCAGAGCTCTGTAAATTCATCAGTGCAAAAGAGTTTGATGATGAAAAGGGCTGAATATGTTTTCAGCTTTAAATCTTTGAGCATCATTTGGAGTTGAATATTTAAACATTCAAAATCGAGATAGCCTAGTTTGTGTGTTACTAATAGTCTCATCACAGATCTCATCCATGCACATCTCCTATAAATAAATTAGCATACAGAAAATTCAGGAGTTTTTCCATTTAAACTGAAAACAATAGGTTTTAGTAGTGTGAAAGCATCAGATTGAATAAATGTCAACAGCATTGCAGGAAGGTAAAGGTGCTTAGAAGCCTTATTTTTGTACCAGGGCTTGCAATTTCAAATGAAATAATGAAAATCAGGAGCAGTGTCCTCTAACTGTATAACAAGGACTGCACTTTTGTGCTCTACCGCACCTATTAAAACTATCTGGGTTTACACATAATGGGACTGGGAATATTTTTAAATACCCAAATGCCACGGTGACCCTTTGACAGCTAAAGTCAAAGTGACGGTCAAGAGCACTTTTTCTAGTAAAAAGGTTTTAATCCAATTCTGCACAATTCTACAAAACCCACAGTTTTGGGGTTTTTTGGGGCCCTGTTAAGAATAATGGAGTCAGGATTATCACTTATGCCACAAGACCCTGAATGCCTGTTCCTCATTTGAACACCAGTTCATTCTAGGGAATGAGCCATGAAAAGAAGCATTATAGATACTGTGTTATAAAATAGAGTGATAATGATATCTCCTTTGTGCCTTAAATAAACATTTAACTGTTCCTCATTTTAAATAATAAAATATGTATATCTGCACAAAGATGAGGGGTCTGACTGTGACCGGGCATGTCACGAGTCCTTTGATGTCCATGACAAGATTCCTATTGATAATGAAGTCGCTGAATCAGGGTGTTTGATTTACATCACTCCTCTCCAGTTCCAGAGTCGTTTGCATGAGGCAGCACTAATCACTCCTAATTGCAGTTGATTGGCAGAATAACATTAATGACGTCCCTAAAGCACCCTGTGCATTCATCTTCCTGGGTCCTTTGCGGGAAGACCGTTTCCTCCCAGATCTTCCAGCTGGGTGAGATAACGGGTGGAGGGAAGGGACCATCCTGGTGACACACATGACAGTGACAGGTGCAGCTCAAGGAACCAGGTCTCTTCCCATTCCCAACCCTGTGCCAGGAGCTCACGCTGACTCTTATTTTAGTAGAATTTGGTAAGTTTAGGGAAAAATTAGACATGGCAGCGGTCAGACATAATAGCTTAAAGCAGTAAGACTGTAAAGAGCATCAGATGGGTCACCTACATACAAATAGCAGATAGTAGTTTCTCCCATAAGCTTTCTGCCATAGTGCAGTAATAACCATATTAAATCTGTATTTATGAATAATTTGATACTTCCAATATTCCGAGGGACAGCCATGGGCTGTAGGTATTGCCTAGTATGATTAATAATTTTGTAGGGAAGGGTTAGAGTGTTATTCCTCAACATATCTGAAGGTACTTTAGGAGAAGAGATTTAGGTGATGGGGGTCTAGATGCTACTGTCACACATTCACCAATGACTTGGAGATTACGTTTCATTGCCTTAAGTGCGAAAAGATGGATAAAATACCAGATTTTCTCCTGCTCCTGGTAAGAATTACCTTCCTCCTTCAACTACTGGAAGTTTTCCCCACACTCACCCTGGTGCTTATCATACATCTCTCTCGCCTGTGTTCAGCTGCCATGTAGGGATGTGATTTGGCTTTGGCTCATCTCGGTCAAGTCACCCAGCAGATGATGGGCAGCCAACAGCATGTGGCATGAGAGGGAGAAGATTTTTCACATCTTGCTGTTGATTACCAAATGAAATGTAACTGGGATTATTGGAGCTGCTCAGATTAATGATCTCGATAGTGTTTTAACTTTGCAGAGCATCTGCACCATATGTGATCCCGCCAGTGTTTTGTTGGTTGAATCACTGCTGTGACAGAGCAGAGGGAAAGTGTTTAAATCATATCTTCTGTTGGAAGCAGTAGGCAATGTTTTGCTTTTGATAGAATTTCCTCATAAAGGAAAATAAAGAGAATAGTTAAATGAAACAGGAAAGCTATTTGAATAATGAGTGCGCTGACCATCATATTAAATAGAAAGACTTACACAGTAGGTTACATTTTGGACGTAAATTGTTTGTTTGAGTCTGTTTTGCTTTAAAATTTAATTATTTTTTTCTTTTGCAGTTTTGCAAACTATTCTTACTGATTTTATATGTAGGGCCAAATTTTTCTGATTAGATAGAAGAGCACAAAGACAAAAACGTTCTTCAGCTGCCTCCATGTGCCAGAAATCAAAGCCTGTAGGAGCTATGGCTCGGTCTGAAGAATTTACCTGGTTCCTCACATGGAGTTTCCCTCTGCGTGGTAATGCAGGGAACGAACAAGGAGGAATTTCAGCCCTCTCTAAAAACCTCTTTGAGGGCTTGGGGCCCCAGTTTCTGCTGGTTTGCCATTTCTGAGGGGTGCGGGGGTATTTGTGCTACATCCACCATCAGCCCAGGCCACACTTAGCTTTCCTCTGGGATCCCCATCAGTCTCTGGGGGCCCTACATGCTCCTCATCACAGAACACTTACCGCAGGGTGTGTAGATGAGACCGGTGGTATATAAATAACAGAGATATTTCACATTTTACTGTATTTCGCAGTTTTGGTTCTCTGGGCTTATTTCCTACACAGCAGGGGCAATTTGCACATAATATCTTTGCTGCTGGACTGTGAACATTTATGCTACATGAAGTTCAGCAGCTGGTATAAAACCCTCACAAATAGAGTTTTGGAAAAGAAGTGCTGACACACTTTTAATTGGAGCGCTGGCTGCCACGGGAGCACTGTGTCATCAGCCTGGGTAGTTAGTGTATCTTATTTTGCAGCTTGCAATGTCCAAGCTATAGGACATGACTGGCTTGATTTTTAATGCAAATTACAGTTTATTTCCAACTGTTGAATTGCAGGTACTGGGAGCCTTGCTTGTTCTTAAAACTATTATTAGTGATTCGAAGAAATTGATTATCTGAAGAACAGGCAGATCCTTTCAGGCAAAGGATAAACACAATTGTTTGCTGTTAGGGTGGTTTGTTTTTTTTAAGCATCTATTAAAACTGCTAGAAACCAAATTGGCTAAAATTGGAGTTTGCAATTTTCTGAGTGCTTTATGTCTCTTTCAGAAAAATTCTTCATAATAACAGAGTAACTGGGCTGACTCTATTTGTGTAAAACAACAGACTCTGGAGATACTAGAGGGGTAACAAAACAAATGTACAATGTCCTGGTAGAAATAAAAGTATTGATCTGATGAATATTGCAGCTTAAAGACTATATGTTATCAGGGTGTAATGAAATCTTGTTGTTTTGGCTTCAGAGCTATAGCTGATCACTACAACACTGAATTATTCAGAAATCACATCTTTGGTAATTCTCAGATGTTTTTGAAGATGCCATCAGCTTCCTTGGTTTTTTTATTCTTCTCTTCAATATAAATGTTCCTTTTTCATCTCTAAATATTCCACAGTTTCTTGATATAAAGCCTTTCCCTCCTGCTTTTGCCCTCTTTGACAGAAGCTGAGGTTGTGGTTCATCGATACAGTAAATCTGGCACTAAAATTCTTGGTATTGGATCCAAAATGCCACAGGCAAGTGATGCAAAGTGCTGATTCAATACAAACTGACTCTCATAGTTCAAATTTATTTGAAATTTTTTGATAGATTATAGCATAAGTTTTTCTGCTGAATCAGGTATTGTCCTTACTCCCACTGCTGCGAGAAAGTTGGCATAAAACCAGCATGAACTTCACCTCATCTGCTTTAGCTCCGTCAACAGGAATGTGACTGTGTGCCCGCTCCTCTCGCAGATCAAACGTGTGTTCTGGGAAGCCCCGTACTGGGCAGACTGGGTGTTACCGGCAGCAGAACCCCCGCCTGAAATGAAACCTGTTCTCTCACAGAGGAAAGAGGGGGTGGAGGTATTTGAAGAGCCATATCCAATGTCAGAGACAGCTTAGCCATGGAGCTGCCATTCTCGTATGGCCCTCCTGGGATGCAGATGGTATCAGACAGGCTGTGAGTTATTGCACTATTTTGGTGATCGGCCCTGACAAGTTTTCCTTAGTAATTTCTACGATCTGCAGTGGGTTTGCTGCTGAGCTGTACTCACACTGCTCATTGTAGCCTGGTTCAGGGACAGTGTTTCAGCTCATCTGGAGCTGTTGCATCCAGAGCATGGTGTACACAGCAGTCAGTGCTCCAGCCCTTTTCCCTCAGCTCTGCTTGTGACGGTGTGGTTCCCTCTGTCCCCAGTCTGATCTGTACCCCCGCACAGGTGATAACCACCCGTTGTGGTCATCATGGGTGCATCTAGTCATGATGGCTCCATCTGGCTCAAAAGCAGTTTCAGGTAGACCCAATAGCCAGGGGCTGACATGAGGAATGTCCCCACCTCACCACAATACTGCTGCTGTGGTCAATATGCAAATATGACTATAGGTCAATTATCTTACCCCCATAATTAGTGAACAGCCCAAGAGCCCTTTGAGCTCTCCTGAAGGATGGTGGGCGGCACACCAGTATCTCCTCTTGGGCTTAAGGTTACACCTTGAGATTTGTTGCCACAACAGGTTCTTGCTAAGTGACTAACAGCATGCTAAACTTTGAAACCTTAGCAAAGTGATATAAAAGATTGATTGCATATATGGAATCCTTTAGACATAAACTGTTGACCAAGTCTGGGACCAGGACTCCGCAGACTGGATCCAGACTCCTCTCTGAGAAGGAGGTTAGAAAACCAGGGGGTCCTCTCTGAACCTTGATGCAAAAGGAGGGTTTCCCTGACAGCTCTGTCTGACCCCGTCCTCCATGTAGTAAATAAACCAGTGTGCCTTACCTCTTAAGTGACTCTTGTTAAGTCACTGTCACATTTACTATGAAACTTCATTAAATCGTTGTTTTATATCAACAAATATATTGATACTTCTCCCTTACAAGTGAAGTACATGACTCCATCCCTGATAGTGCTCCAGTGAAATTCCTGGCCCCAGAGAGCACATCCCAGCTCCAGGGTGATGTGGGTGATGCTCTCGTGCTTCCTGCTCATGGACAACCTGCTCACAGCAGAGTGCACTTCCCCAGTACTCCAAGCAGCACCACCTCCACTGACTTCCCTCCCTTGCTCCTAGGCATGAAGTTGGGTTTATATATAGCTCTATCCATAGCTATGCCCAATTTCATGTTTCGGACATAGATGAAAGACCACCTGAAAGTTTCAGGAGGTAACAGTTCATCCTTTGCTGCACATGATGTCTTCCTAACCTTCCAACCTTGCTTTATTAGCACAAGTGTCCTTCACTGCTATTTCACTTGAAATCAATCTCTCCAGCACTGATTGCTATGTCAGATTCCCTCTCTAGGCAAGGCTTTCTGAACACTTTTATGTACTGCCCGCAGGCAGAGTGGTCCCACAAAGAGCCCTCTAGACTGAGCTCAAGGTCACAGGTCCTAATAGCTTCCTTAGGATGGCTGCATACTCTGTCACTAATTCACTTTCAACCTGATCTTGCCATGGAATTAAATCCCACTCAAGTTTAGCACCGGTGAAAAATGTTGTCCAAAAGAAGCTGTTGCTTATAAAAGACTTATCTGCAGGTTTCTCTGGTTCTTCCTTAGAGGGGGTAAGTTCTGGCATTAGGGGAACTTCTGAAGTCAGTTACCTATCTCAGTCTTCTGAAAACAGACACACAAATTCAGTGGTAAAGAGTTATTGATTCAATATATAGGTAAACATTTCTTCAAGTGAGTTTGCTCCCTGTTACCACTGCAGGCAGTGGTGAAATCTCTGCATTTCACTTTGCTGCTGAACTAGAGCTGGTCTCAGTTCAGCTGGAAATGGGGGATCTTGGTTGCTAATTACATGGAGCCTTGAAGGCTTCATTTAGGAACAATACACAGGCTGCTGATCCCATGACATCAGCAGTGGGGTGGAGGAGAGGTCCACCTCGTACCAGAAGGCAGTAGCTTGTGCGCAGAGGATGAGCACATCCCTGTTGGGTCACTGAGAGGACTTGGAGCAAGTTTGGGCTAAACTGAAGCAAAAGACAAAAAAAAAGACATTTCTTGCAACAATTATGCTGTGTTTGAGATATCAGAATGGCATTTGTGTCTGTAAGACAGGGATTGGTCCATCTGCCCACCAAAGATGCAGATATTAATATAACCTTTGGGCCCTAACTCATCTCAAGAGTTGGTGGTCCTGGACTGTAGACAAGCAGTCTGGCTTCCCTCCTCCATTCCAGGCTCTCCTGAACTGTTGATCCGTGTGGTTCCACACACACATCTACATCCTGTAAGGCTGTCATTATGGGATTGTAAGTTAATGCTCTACTCCTTTTGTTCATAGCACTGGAATGTCTTTGAATCAATTCATCCATTTCTAGAGAATCATAGAATGGTTTGGGTTGAAAGAGACCTTAAAGTTCCAACATCCCTACCTTGGATCTATTTTTCTTTGGAGAAACATGTAGAGTTTTAAAAATAGGGACCATGTAAGCCTCCTACACATCCTGGAGTGGATTAAAAGACCAAGGCCTGGTGCAGGTTTGTCAGTGAATTCCATAAGGATGAAGTGAAGTACTGAAGTGGAACTTTTTGTGCTGTCCCTCATACTACCTCTGTGCTGTCACTGGTGGCAGCTCTGCTCAAGCTAACCTCGCTCATGGAGCAAGAGGATCCTGGGAAGCTGCATTTGGTGTTTGCATGGCCAAGGAGATCAATGGCATATTGGGATATTTCCCTATTATGACTCTTCCCTCCTCTGGCTCTCTTCTAATTTGGTGTCATTTGTTTCTTTGTCTTAGATGCCTGTGTTCAATCCACTTGTGGTTATCTCTCAATGCACATAACAATAGGTTGTCAATCTGTTTTATCATACATCTTTGTTATTACTTTTTTTTGGTGTAACTGTCAGATAAAGGAAAATAGCTAACATTTATCTCTGCAGGTCTTTAAGATATTATTATTATTATTCTGTTGTTTAGGGTCATTATAAGATACAGTGCACTTCACCTTTATGTTCTGCACATTACCTGCTTTTGTGTGTGACCTTTCAGCAGTAACGGAGAGGTTTCGAGAACACATTCACTTCTGCTGTATGTTGTTCACCTTGAGCCATGCTCTTCACGTTTATGACATGATAATTTTCATAGCACCCACTTTTCATACAGTGTAATGCAAATGAATGTGGTACCGCATCATCCCCCTACCACTCGCCCTAAGTTAAGTAGTTGCTATAAAGGAAATGTTGCAATGAGAAGGTGTGAGGTAGAGACAATGGGGAAGGAGAGGCTGCTAGGAGTTGGCAGGTGAGAGGTATTGTATCTCAGGGTAGAATGACCGATGTAAGATGACAACATGGAAAACAAGTGGTGAACAGAGCCTTTGAATATTGGATTTTTCTGATTTGGTGACAAGGTACAGGAAACGCTAGATTAGTTTAAGTAATTACCAAATAATTTAATATTAGATTTTTGTCAAAATGAGAACAAACAGAAACAATTAGTTCAGATTAACCAAGTGTTTTGGTCAACAAACAGGCAAGAGGCTATGAGTTTTCCAAATCTAACACAAATACAGTTTTGAGTTTTACACTGTGCCAGACATGGTACCATTATTCTAGGATTTTTTTTTTTTTTAAGAAAAAATGAGCTTGCTGTGGCCAAGGAAGATGGATTAAAACATTGAATGTACCATGTAGGCTTACATGGCAACCAAGATCTCCTTCCAGAGAGGAGAAGGAAAGGAATCCATTGTAAGATTGCTACAATGCGTACCTACAGACACAAAAGCCCACATGAGAAGACTCCTATTTTCCTGTGTTTGATGTTTTATACATTAAGCAAAGATGCAAAATGCTTTCCAGGGTACACAGTAATTTTGCTTTTTAAGTTCAAAACTAATTTACTCTTTTAAAACCATAGATGCTTAAAAAGGAAGCTGGTTGAAAAATTTAGCTTTCCATTTTCCCCTCTAAATTAGGAGAAGAGACTAATTGCTGTATTTTTTGTAACTCAGTAGAATAACCTTAATATTTCTTCTGGAGTTGCCTAAACTGGGAATTCTTTGGAGGCCCCAATGTTTCTCCATCAAAAGCAGAGAGAACCTGGGGTCATGTAGGCTCCTTAGCTATGGTACCTCAATAAAGTACCTGCACTCTGCAGTCCCCACCCTGAGGATGGCTCAGAATAACAGAAAAGTGACTTTTCCCCAGCACGTTCCCGCACGTCAGCTGGCCTGAGGTACCCATCTCTAGAGGCACTCGTGATCTATGTCCTTTGCGAGGCAGCACATTGCCGTAGGTTAGTGTAAAATCAGAGAGGGTGAAGTTAACTCAAATTACTGTATGTTTTCTGTGCTCTTGGAGTGTGCACACGGAGCGGCTGATGTATGGGAACTTACTCACCTGATGTAATTTGTGGTTTGTGTGCTGGAGCCCTTGTAGTCTACAATAATGAGGTTTTAAAAAGACAGATGCTTCCTCTGCTCCAAGGTCTCTTGGAAATATTGGGTATTTCTGATGTCTCTTTTCGCAGTGGAGCTGATGTTTTAAAAGTTATTATCACTGCTCTCCAGGTCTCAGATACACTCAGCTGTGTCTGGCCCATGTATAGCGGTCACCCTTTTAGTTATGAATGACTTCTCTGGTGCATTTTGGGGCAGAAATCGATTTCTTAGGAAAGCATTGTAAAGCTGTTATATATGATGGGTTTTGCATATTTAGTTGATTCACAAAGTGTGCTGCTATTAGGAAGCAGATAGATGTTGGCTGTCCTCAGAGCATGCCTGGCCTGGGGACCTTTACCTTTGTCATATGTGGTTTGTTCTCTGGACCGTGATGACACCAACCATCCACCTTGGGTTGGCATGTTGCACGTATATCTCAATACTCAGCTACTTCCCTACTCTGGGGTTTAGAAAAAGCATGTCCTTTGGGTTTGGGGTTTCCGAGGCTGGAGCCACCTCAGCTCCCTTCCTACATGAAGGAGCCAGTGTAATTCCGTGGGGAGATACCTGAGATGCCAAGTTACTGACTTGGATCCTGGGCTAATTTGCTTGGGAAGGTGCCTTGTGGACACCCCCAGGTCCATTTGTTCTTACCTCCATCAGAAGTGTTCGGAGATTGCCATGGACACTCGGCACTCCCCTCATGCAAGGGATAGCCCTTCTGCAGACCACTCACCACCTGGGCAGATGGAAGGTGGTCTCCTCACTCTTTATCATTGGAAATGAAGAAAATGAAGATGAGGCCTGGGCCGGGGAGGGTGTACATTTTATAGGGCTCTTCTTTCCCATGTACATCTAAATCTGTTGCTCTGTGCCTGGGATGAGAGGACACAGAGAACTCTCCTCCATCAAGGAGGATGGAGACATCCAAATACCTCATCTTCATCCTTCGCTCCAAACACATGAATTTCAAGGGGCATCCAAGTTGTCTTAAATGTCCTCCTTCAGTGTTGCAACAGCAACATCCTTTCACAGACTCAAAGGCTGAGAAATCCAACCCAATATATTCAAAACCAGTTTATCTTGCTGAAATATGCAGTTACAATGGATGCTCTTCCGTGATTTATTTAGTAGTGTTTTGTTTTTTACTCCTTTTTTAAACTCAGCTGTCTTCTGCAGTACTCACTACTTACCTGACGGAATACATCACTTGGGATGTTTCATTCTAAAAACCTGGGTGGGTTTTTTTGCAAAGTATTTACACTTCAGAGTGGAAAAATAGCAACATTACTATAGCATTAGATTAAATTTCCTCAGGTTAATGAGCTCAGTGTCAGGAGTGAATAATCACAAGTGCATTGCCAATGGAGAGACCATAAAGGCACGTTCCTTTCACAATATATTCTACTCCATGAATATATTAAAATATTTTTCCCAGTATAAAAAGAACGGAAATAGCCTTTTGTTTTCCTCTTTTCATAGCAAATGCTCCTGTCATTTGCAGCACAATGAATTCCTTGAATCTGTACCAGTCAGTTTTTATCCTTCCTTCAAGACCCAGAGGCCACAGGAAAAATCTTTCACATGGTTAAACTTTGCTGAATATATTTAACCAGTAAATTATTTGTCTTCTGAACTAGAAGAACCAATATTCATTTATGTTCTAAAACCAGTTTGTTTTACTTACTTTATGAGTTAGGTCTGCAATAGTAGCAAAGCCAAGGGACGTTTAATTAAGTTATATTTGCTTTTTCATGATCTCTTAGCTTTAGATTATAAATCACAAATCAATGAGTACTTAATTTCCTCATATAGCATTAAAAGTAATTGCTTCATAAATTCGTTTTAGTAATCCAAATATTTGCACAGGGTGCAGCACAAAGAAGTTGTTTCACTGATGAGAATTCTCACTTCCCTTTCCCCTCTTGGAATAAACTGGGGCTTGTTCATTTGGGGTCCAGTCCTTCATGGTACAGAAGTCTCTGGCTACCAGTGGTGATATTGCTATTAAATATTGATGTCATGCAGAATTTTTGGACGTTGATTTCCTTGGCACTTGAATTATAGCAACCTTTTCTCTAACGTCCAGTCTGGCAAGCAGAATCTTGTGCTTAGGTCCATGTTCCTGTGCAGGGCCATTGAACAGCCATTGGCTACAGATATTTCTGCTTTCTTTCCAAAATCCAAGCCCAGATGTAGAGATGTGCTTAAATCCTTGACTATTGGATATTGCATTCTTGGACTTGAGTTTCCCTTTACCAACAAAGACCAGGGAAATTCTTCTTGCATCACTCACCACGGCAACGTACTGTCTGTATAAAGACCCAGATGTTTGAGAAGCTGGAGCCTTCCAACCACACTTACACATGTAGAGTACATACAATACATGTATGTACTGGGTCCTGCATGATTATGATGATGTTTTATCAGGCATTGCTGCTTTACCCAAGTGGAGGTTTATTTTACTGAGTTGTGAACGGTGGGCTGAATATCACAGTCATTTACAAAGGCAAAATGTCACAGTAGTGCAGTGGTGCAAGTCACATGCAGCTCCATGGGAGCACCTTTCCAATTAAAGGCTTCATTTGAATTGGAGAGCTTCTGATTAGTTGTTTTCTGATGGAACGAAGAGGAAAAATGCCAGCAGCTGCTGTATGGAAAAGGGTCAGCTTTTCCAAGATCCTAAAGGGCTCAATTGATGCTTAGTGCTGTATCTTGAACACCTCTCAGATGGGTTTCAGTGGGCTTTGCATTGCTTCTTAGCCACAAAGGTATAAGACAGTGAAGTGATGCTGTGCAGAATCATCTATGAATAGAGCTTGTGAAAAGCAGCTGAGCTCCAGCATTATCTGCCTCTGGTGCTCCTAGGCACAAGAATCATAGAATGGTTTGGGTTGGAAGGGACCTTAAAGTCATTGAGTTCCAACTCCCCCTGCCCTGGGCAGGGACACCTCCCACCAGACCAGGTTGCTCCAAGCCCCCTCCAACCTGGCCTTGAACCCCTC
>JAOTQQ010000002.1:35349728-35378784 GCA_026546715.1 Gallinago undulata | reverse complement strand
GCCTTGAACCCCTCCAGGGATGGGGCAGCCACAGCTTCTCTGGGCAACCTGGGCCAGGCTCTCACCACCCTCAGAGAAAAATATTTCTTCCTAATAGCTTATTTAAATTTCCCCTCTTTCTGTTTAAAACCATTACCCCTCATCTTATCGCTCCACGCCCTGATCAAGAGTCCCTCCACATATCTCCTGTAGGCCCCCTTTTGGTACTGGAGGGCTGCTATAAGATCTTCCTGGAGCCTTCTCTTCTCCAGGCTGAGAAGAAGGAGGGCATCCTAGAGAGCAGCTGTAGAGCATGAAGCACACATGAGGTCTGGCTGGTAGGATCCAAAGCCCATGCTCTGACTGGAGCTGATACAACAGTTCCTTCAGACTTCATGCACCCCCAGTCTGGGATTTCAGATGGGATATGCCCAACGTAAGGCATTTTTTCCAGCTGCACTTCCAAGAGTTCCTGCAGATACCCTTGTGCGACCATACATCAGGCAGCATGTCCAGGGGAGTGAACAGCAATCTGGGCAAAGTAAAGGGGAAGGGAGGAGGAGGTAAAGGAGGAGCTGCCATGGCCATAATTCCCTTGTGTCTGAAAAAGGTTTTGAGAAGGAAGTGTTTTATTTCTTTAATGGAGATGTGGGTGGCAGAGAGGGGTCAGAAAAAGAGGCCTGGGGTTAGAAACAACTGTTATGTTGGAAGAAGATGTCCACTGAAGTGCAATGGACTAATCAAGATTTATTTATAAAATATTGCTATTAAATAAACATTACAGAAACTTTCGAATATCAAGCTTATTTATAGCTTTAGGCGTGAAAACCCACATTAGTATGTTGAATTATATGAGTTCAGTGCTGCCTGCTAGCTGACAGCACGTCAAATTATTTGCAAATATTTTCTGGAACAGTAACCTTGAAGGATGCCAGCCCCGTTCAGTGTAACCTTATCACGAGATGGGAACCGAGTGATGAGCTGAGGACTGAGGATACAGAGTTTTTAGCAGCAAAGCGACCTCTGACTCGCTGCCTAAAAACAGAGTTCACGTGGTACCTCCCTCGGCAGAGAAAGATGCTTTTTGTGTCTCTGACATTTGCGCTGATTCCGTGCAGGGGTTTGGGAAGATGGTGTGAGTGATGTCTAGATGAGAAACTGCTCCGGGCAGGAATTTGAGAGTACATTAGTCACATTTAAGTGGGTTTATCTCCTCCAGCCTGCAATACCAAGCTTCTGCGAAAATTATGTAATCATTTTAACAAAGTGTTCCGTAATTGACATGAAAAAGGCAAAGTAAAATAAAAATGAATTTCTCTGTAAGCAGGAAGGTTCATTCATTTTAACTGCAATCTGCAAGAGGGAAAAGGGAAAAAAAAAATCCCAAATGCAGGCTTTTTATGGAAATTGTGGCCTCGTTGAAATTATAAGCTTTCTGCTATTTAAATGAATAATGTTCCCTAACACAGACTATTTTCTCATTTAAAAGTCTGTTGGGGTATAATTTCATCCTTTTACTGTCTGCTGTGTTTTAACTTACAGCAGTCTGACTAAATATTGTATTTTCTATCCATCAAAAATTGTCGCTGTAGTTTGCGCAACAAGCGTTTGTTGCTCAATTAGAAGGCTCCGACTTTGGAACGTAACATTCTCCGTCGAGGTAAATAGGGTCCTTGTCACATGTAAAGCAGGTGGCATTAAAATGAGTATTTTGTTCCCTGGTGATGGCAAACAGGGATGATGCCTGCTTGGGTGCACAAGGAGTGGGAGGGCAGAGGAGTCCAAGTGGTTGTGCGTTACCTCTGGGCAAGATGCAGAGAGGCAGGCCAGGTGCCAGAATGACCATCCTCCCTGTGAGGAAGGGAGAGAGGGGACAGGCAAGGACAAGTGACCGACTCTAACCCACACCTGGCAGTAGAGATAATCCGAGCAGTTGTGGCTTTGGAACGCTGGACATCCCTGGAGGTGTTCAAGATCAGGCTGGATGGGGCTTTGAGCAACCTGATCTGGTGGGAGGTGTCCCTGCCCAGGGCAGGAGGCTGGAACTCAGTGATCTTCAAGGTCCATTCCAACCCAAACCATTCTAGGATTCTATGATTTTCATATCCCACAGGCTCCCAAATCTTAAGTCCCAGCTCCCAAACCTGGTCTAAAATTAAGGAGATGTCAGTAAATACACTTGAGTTTCTTTGTCTTTGCTTTCTGGTTTCCAAGCCATTTAGTATGCACCAGGGTCACATTGTCATGGTTTTATCCAGGACTTGTCACTTTATCGTTGTTGTTAAAACAGATGCTGAGGTTCTCACATACTTGCCTGGCTGGGAGTTGGGGCTTTAAAGAGCGTACCATGGGACTGACAGTAAAATGATGAGAGCGAGCAACTTGCAGCGTAAATTACATTCCATCTTTTGAGGGCATCTTCGTTAAGCAGAAGGACACAGCAGTGAAAGATATTTAATGACAACAAAAATGTCTTGTCTCAAAGATGCAGTTAACCTTGACAAATAAGTGTGAATCCTCTAAGGAGCAATAAAAGTGCTCCCCTATTTTATGTCTGTCGGTCCGGCGTTTGGATGCCGGTGCATGCTCTATCAATTCTTACAATATTTCCAGTGGCGAGGCCAAGTGGTTTATAAAGTTTTACATGCTGCCTGGGTGCTGATAGAATTACAGCCATGGCCCCTCTGTTACAGCAAGAGAGGAGCTCCCAAAGGTTGATGGTGTAGGGATCTCAGTAAAACCAGGCTGTCCCCAGCGGGATTCACACCAGAGAGCCCACAGCAGGAGTGGTATCACTCTAAAACAAGGTTTAGCGGCTCCTCCATGGAGCTTCTTCTGCTTATTTGCCATTGGGAAACACCTCCTGGATATCTACCCACAGTTTAATAATGTGGAACTCGTTATCCCACCCAGAGGGACAACTAAACTGAGAGGACGCAGCCCTTGCAGGCACGGAGATAAAAATTAGCACCCCTGGGTAAAGCCACCATCCTTGGGGCTAATCTTCCTTACTGTGTTAAATCAACGATTCACTGCAAAAGTTCCTCTCTCCTCTTACCCTGCAGTGGTGAGGAACATCCCTGGCTCCAAGATGCGTTAGGTGGGCTGCTCTGGGGTTCTTCCCAGCCAGTGGAGACATGGGGGGAGAGCAATCAGGGACCATCAGCACTTAAGTTGGATTATGGTCTCATCATGCACGTAGTCTCTGACCTATTGACCCTGATGATTCAGGCATCCTCTCTTTAAAAAACAATTAAACAAGTTATAAATAATCAGGTCTCATCACTCTGAGAAGAAACAGTGTCCCCACAATACGCTGTTCATTTCAGAGAGTTTGGTTAGTTAAGAGAGGCTTACTAAAAAGTAAGATTACTGAGCAGAAAATTGGTTCTGTTTTACCTCAAACCAGGACAGTTCAGATTCTTTCGCGTATCCCAGCTCTGTACCGCAGGTTGGAGGTAGTTATCACATTAATTCTTCCAGAGCTGAGCAAACCCTTCTCTCCTCTCGGGTCCCTCTGGCTTCTGCAGGGAGATCTTTATGTGTTGAATAGACACAGTGGGCGACCCACGTTGTTAGCTTAGTTTATGTCTAATTATTTACATTTTGGCTTGACACGGCAGCCCTAATGCTTCACCAGCCCCACGTCTGTCTCGCTAATGCCCGTTCTGTGACTGATCATCCACCGAGGAGCTCCGGAGACGCGGCGAGGGGTGGGAAGGAGCTGCCTTTCAATTGCTGCAACATGTTGCTTAATGGTATTTACTTAGTTTCAGTTTGAAATCTTATTCTTCTCTTACTTATTGTCATTACTCCCAGCAGTTTGTTTCACCTCTTATCTTGCTAACATGAAGTTTGAATAAAGCCTCTTAAGAAACAGCCTAAGTGTGTGATAAATAGCAGCCGTAGGAGTCCACAGCCAAGTACTTTCAATTTTTGCCTTTTCTATTTTCTATTGTGTGTACTTGAGGATACATTTTAGACTTCACGGGCCAAATTCATCCTATTCAAATGAAGTTACCTCAGAGACATGCTTGGCTCTGTTGCTTTAAAAAAATAGATAATCCCAAACAGCAGGATAATTTTATGACCACTAATTACATTTGTTGCTATGCAAGCTAAGATAATGATAAGAGTAATCGTATCTCATGCTTCAGGGCATACGCTCATCACCTGTGGACGTCAGGAAGGAATTTTTCTCCCCATGTACAGAACTGTTCAATTAACTAGATATATTGTGGTGGGTTTGTTTTCTTTCTGTTTTCTTCCTCTGAAGCATCATCTATTAGCCGCAGCCGGAATAGGTACACCAGATTAGATTAACCCACAGCCTGATCCAATATGGGTATTCCTAAATCCCTGCACTGGAAAGTAAAATCAGAGGAGGAAGAAGAATATGCAATCATTTGCAATTTGGAAACAGATTGTTTTTTAAATGTCTGAATATCACCGAAGTTGAGAAGGCAGCAACGCTGAGCCTTGAGTGACCAAGTCGCCTAAAGCCCAGTGCTGCCAGTATCCCAGTTTGAGGGGACTGGGAGCATTGCTCTTCTCTTTTGACTCTGCGAGTAGCATCTGCATTCGAGCACCACTGGGTCCTACGGATTATGTTTGTGGCTACCCGTCACGTTGCATTAGAATAGCCAGCCTCAGCCAGAAAAGCAATTGAAAGGCATTGGAAATCTGCCTCGCTGCCCACAGCCAGGGAATAAGCTCGCTGATAATCCTAATAGAGAAGATCAAATTTGCCAAGAAAATAGAAGAGATTGTTTGTGTTTTGCTTCATTCTCCTCAACTATCTTTCTGCTCCTCACAAGACTTAATCAACAGCTAATAAACCTCAGCTTCTCGCTGCACAACAGAGTATTGTCTTCCTAGTACTTGTGTTGGGACTGGGATTTATCTGTTATTGACTTCATCCCTTTCCTATCCTTCCCTTTTGTTTGGTCCCCGTTCCCCTTTTCTCACTAGCGCTTGCTTTATTTTTATCTCCAGTAAAGCAGCTCTGCCATTTAATTAGCAGATTGGCCTCTACCTGAAGCCAAATGCAAGGTGGAAATTCCATGTCTGAAAGATTTCAATGTTCATCTTTGCTCATTTCTGGACAAAATCAGAAAACTTCCAGGTTTATTTCAGGGAGAAAATTCCGAAAATGAAATGGTTTGGATTTGTCAAAACTTGTTGGTCTTTTGTTTTCCATTAATAAACCAGCCAAAATGAAGCCATTTTACAGAAGCAACGTTGCTTTAATTCCACTGGTCTAGGGTAGCGAAAAGTACCATATTCAGATGCAGCTTTTGATGGTAGATGAGAAGACAAACTCCCCAAAAATGAAAGCAAATCTGCCCTTTGCTCTTAGGCTGGTGTGCTGAGCACAAACCCTCCTGAGGAGCAGGGCAGCACCGCAGTCTCTCACAGGATCTCCTTCCTGATTCTGGCAGCCATTGGGGTGAATCACGGAATCATAGAATGGTTAGAGCTGGAAGGGACCTAAAAGATCATCCAGTTCCATTCCCCTACATGTGCAGGGACACTTCCCACTAGACCAGGTTACTCAGAGCTCCGTCCAGCCTGGCCTTGAACCCCTCCAGGGAGATGGGGCAGACACAGCCTCTCTGGGCAACCTGGGCCAGGCTCTCACTACCCTCACAGCAAAGAGTTTCTTCCTGAAGAAAATAAATCTCCCCTCTTTCAGCTTAAAACTATTCCCCTTCATCCTATGGCTCCCCTCCCTGATCCAGAGTCCCTCCCCTCTCTCCTGGGTCCCCTTTAGGGACTGGAAGGGCCTCTAAGGTCTTCCTGGAGCCTCCTCTTCTCCAGGTTGAACAGAGGGGCAGAATCCTCTCCCTCATCCTGCTGGCCATGCTTCTTCTGATGCAGCCCAGGATGCAGGGGCTTTCTGGGCTACCAGTACATGATACTGGCTCATGTTGAGCTTCTCATAAACCAGCACCCCAAGTCCTTCTCAGGGCCACTCTCAATCCATTTTCCACCCCATGACATATTGCTATTCTTAATATCTATACACACCTGTGTTATTAACTGTTCATAAAACTATATGACCCTTTTAAAACATCTGGCTACAGTTATTTAACTCTCTTGACTTGTACAATAAAAAGGAGATGGGAGAGGACGTCAAACACTTCCCCAGGAGTTAGCCCCTGTGGTGCTCAGCATCCCTGAGAGCTGAACAAACATCACCCGAATAAACCCTCTTGATTCATTTGAAGAAGAAAGGCGTCATATCGTTATCGAACAGCGCAGGTCAGTGCAAGCAGTAACAGCTTATTTTCATTGCCGAGCCTGCTCTGCACAAACACCTCTCTGTCAGCACTCCACTGGTTGAGTTCCAGGCAAAATGACTTGCTTGCTCTCCAATCTGGCGTGCTGGCAGTGCAGGAATGCAAACAGCCAGCCCTTTGCATTCACCTGCGGCTTTATTCCCTTCATCAATAATTGCTAAGAAGACAAGGGAAATTTTTCATACATTGATTCTGGAGTTATATCACAGCGGTGCTTTTGTTTGATCAAAATTGCTAAATGTTTTCTGTAACTTGGAACAGCATAAAAATAACAGTCTTGAAAATTACACATATGCCTCATCCTAACTTGAGGAATTCCAAAAGCTACTCATGAGACAAATCGTGCTCACCATATTCCTTGCAAATTGCCCAAAAATAGTTGACCAACCTGTTCTAATTCCATCAAAAGCAACAGCAAAATGTTCAGTGTAGTTGGGAACATACTGCTTCAATGCAAAATTTTCCTTAGCTAAGACTTAAGGTCTAAACACTTACAGAATTATAGAATCACAGAATAGTTTGGGTTGGAAGGGACCTTAAAGACCATCTAGTTCCAACCCCCCTGCCCTGGGCAGGGACACCTCCCACCAGACCAGGTTGCTCAAAGCCCCATCCAGCCTGGCCTTGAACCCCACCAGGGATGGGGCAGCCACAGCTTCTCTGGGCAACCTGGGCCAGTGTCTCACCACCCTCACAGCAAAGAGTTTCTTCCTGAGATCTCATCTAAATCTCCCCTCTTTCAGTTTAAAACCATTCCCCCTCATCCTACGGCTCCCCTCCCCGATCAAGAGTCTCTCCTGTAGACTCCTTTTAGATACTTGCACAAAGTAAGAATGCCACACAGCTCCCTTTTACTTTTTCAGTAATTCAGACCCAAAACTTTGTGTCTGGCCCAACTCTAGTTTTCATGGGAGCATCGCAAGTAGAAAACAGGGAGTGAGTTGTGGTGCACAGAAAAAGAGAAATGATTGGGGGGATAATTAGGAAAGAAGAGTAAGTATGGAGCTGGAAGAGAGGTGATACTAAGGAAAATTAAGTTTCCTCTGCAACAAGAGACAAATCAGGAGGGACTTGAAGGAAGTGGAAGTTCACATGGTCAGAATAACAGGAGAAGGGAACTTCAGCAGGAGAATTTAAGTAAGATTTCAGTAGAGGAATAGATGGAAAGTAAAAAAAATTCAGTGAAATTCAGTGAAAATTCAGTAAAGAGGAGAAAGGCAGTTCATGGGCTTTGGATTCAAAGTGTAAGGGGAAAGGATGGATTTGGCACTAGAAAGAAGAAAAAAAACCCCAAACAAGTAGGAGATCCCAAGTGCCCGCGGAGCAGAAGAGTCAGGACTAAGGCGATGCTGAAGTTACAAGTCTGTGAAGTAGAAAGGTTATAGCAGGGCTCTGACAAAGAAAGTGTTAGGAGGGAGGAAAACAGCTTTGTTCCAGAAAAACCAAATCTGAGATAATGGCAAGGGATTTAGGAGGAAAACAGCTGAAGGAGACAGCTAGAGATGACAGAGGAGTAAACTGGAGAACACAGAAATAGGCCTTGGCCTCTTTAGCATTGAAACCCTGACTTCTTGAGACTTCTTGAGAGCATTCACACTGATGACTGCATCATTTTATTTTATTTTACTTGGCGACCAAGAGCAAAGACAGAAAAAGATAAGGCTTGAAACTAACAGGGAAGGTGTTGGCTTGTCAAGTTTCCTTCTCAGAACCCCAGAAGTCATGGAAAAGCTGTAACGCCACTGGATTGTGCAGGAGAGGCACTCAAGCAAAATAAAAAATAATCTGTCTGCATGTGGCAACAAACAAACATCTCAACAGCAGCTGGGAAAATCAGATCTCGTCTTCTTATACATGGGAAGTTCCAGTGCCCGGACTGAGACACGGCCACGGAGGGTGAGATGGTAAATGGCAATTGTTTGGGACTGGGTTCCTGCGTACACCCACAGATATTACATTCCGATGTTTAATGTTCACAAACCATTAGATACATGTATATTTATGGTTTGATAATCAGCTGTCATTAACAGATGAGTAAACAACATAATGTTCATATTTAGGAGGAATATGCAAACTAAAGAGAAACTGCCAACTCCTAAGAACATTTATTTTCTCTACACTTAATGGGGGAAAAGGAGGAGGAAATACTCTGTCTGTAAATTAATTATGGCATATTGGCAATGCCTCCACTACTGTACAACTGTAATTATCTCATCTCGGTGCGTGGGACTGTAGTCATGCACCCCCAGCTATTCACATCCATGGAAGTTAAGAATATACTCAGTGTACATTTCCAAAGTTAAATCAGTTTTACTGTCTCTTTGAGCTCAAAAAGAGCAGAGAAATCGTGGTCTTTCCAACCACTGTTGTGCCGAGATGCTGAGGCCTTTAGCCCTGCTCCCTTCTTATAAATCAAACAGGTTTCAAACTCCAGGAGAGGGTGGAAACTTCTCCCCATACAAAATGCCTCTTTAAATAGAGAAGAGCTGCTTGACTCAAATGGGGTTTTCATGCAGTTTTGCAAACCTCCTCTATTTTCTTCAAGATTTGCTGTTATCCATCAACTATGCATAGAAAAGACCATGAAAGCACATGCTCAGCCACCCCACAAATGTCCCTGAGGTGAATGTCGTCCAATGTAGTTGTCACTCCCTGGTAGTATCTTTAACAATCCCTGATGGTGCTTTTTATCCAAAGACACTTTGTGAAAGGTATCATAATCCTATTTTTATGGACGAGAGAAACTGAGGCACAAAGTGGAATGGGATTTGCCCAGGGATGAAGCAAAAGAAGTAGAGAATTATAAGGAAAATTCAGGTCTGGAAGGAGCAAATCTGCAACGAAGAGAAGACATTTAACTGGATGCTGCTGAGCAAGCTGGAAGAAATAAAAAGGCGCCCAGGGATGGGCCTGGGAACAGAGTCCAGTCTCCTGACTGTCATTTCTCCACTCTCCTACCCGTTATCCATGTGCTTGCAGAACGGTACACATTTATAATGCGAATGGATATTTGACAAATAGCAGATTAACATTAAGAGTAGTTTCCTGGACAATGTAACCAACTTTCCCCTTAGCTGAATCTTCCCGTGCTTTATAAAATTAGACCATTTTGCAATCCATTTTGTAGCTGAAAACAGATCATGTACAGATGCAACAATTTGGCGTGTTATCACCCCGGCGTTTCCAGCGTGGGATAGCGGAGCCTCTCCAGCTGCTGAGCATCAATCCCTTCAGCAGAACCAAATTCACTAATCTGGTGCTTCCTCCTGCCCGTAGCCAGGCTTATTGGGGAGGATTATCTCCTTGTCCATGGGTAATTTTCTCAAATAAATGGGTCAGAGCCTGTGCTGGCTCCCCTCCTGCAGCCCTGCTGAGTTCAATGGCTCTGCTCAGAGCGCAGACCGGTTCCTCGTTTCCATCGAGATCCTTGGGCTGAGGCTGAATAACTGGAAGTGGCAGGTGAAGCCAAAGGTTTTGGCTTTGTTTTTTGTGAAAAAGAGATGAGCGCGGCAGAGCAACATATGGTACCCTGCTTGGCTAAAAATGATTTAGTGGGAAACTATCGCTTCATTTCTGTCTCTCTGCAAGCACATACACTAGTGGTGTAACTATTAATCTAATAAACTGCTAATATTTATTATTAATTGAACCGTTTAATCTAACAGTGGATTAGGGGAAAGCAAATGTAGGGCTTAATGACTCTGCTGATTGGTATAAATTTTAACAGTGAGCACAGGCTGTGTAATATAAATTGTGTTCCTGCTGCTGACAAATACCTTGTAACTGGAAAAACCTGTGCTCAAGCAAAACTTGCACAATATCAAGAGGTATGTTGGAGTTGTTGTTTTAGTGAACAGTGTAGGACTTAACTGCAAAAGATGAGGTCACTGTTTATCACCGGTGGTTTATTATACTAACGGCAAAGAAAGAGGTTATTAGTAGTGTCTGCTTAACATTAGAGGTCATATTACATCCAAAATAGCCCCCTGAATGGATGGTGTAGTGCTGCTCTGATAAAGTGAAGTGCAGTAGAACAAACCGTAATTATCCTGCACTTCCAACTAAATCCCGTGTTGTCTGCAAATCCATCTTTGCCAGGGCTCTCTCAAGCCACCCACTGTTCAAAGCAGCTCCAAATTCCTTGTCTTCTATAACTGGAAACAACCATGCACTCACTTCTTATGGCAGACAAATATCTGCTTAGCGCTAAATCTTGTATCCTAGACACTGATGCATGGGAGTTTAGGAATATTTCGGTTTGGATGGGAGAGATGCCTCCTTGCTGTTACCTTTCAAGCCTTTGTAGTCTGTATCCCGTGGGGAAATTAATGGAAGAGCCCAAACTTCCTAATGGGATGTATCTTGCTTTAAGCTCTCAGAGGACCTGAGATTTTAGACTTTATCATTGTGACATTATGGGCTTTAGATAAGCTATTTTTAGAGGTTTCTTTAAAATTTGATCAGTTATAATTTTCCCTTTATGGTTATAATTTTCCCTTCTGTATGAGCTCTATAGCTAATACAATAGCTCTTACAAAGATGGCAGCACCCTTTCAAAGGTGGGGGGGTGTATAAAAAATACTCCTAATTAAAAATATTCTTTCAAACATTTACAAATTAATTTATGATTGGGTTTTTTTTGGCTGTACATAGGATGTATGGTGATGTTGTGTGGCTCATAGGCATTTGATCTTGCAGAAGTTACTGCAGCAATTCCCAATTTTGTCCTGAGGAAATTCTGATGCCGCCTTCCAGGTCTGATGAAAATCAAATGGCATGTTGTTATTCGTGGCTGTCCTACCTTAGCCCTCCAGGAGGCTTGATCTTAGTAGAGAGTCTGGTTCAGTCTATATCTTCTAGGACCAGCAGAGACCAATGCATGGAGGTCATCTTCCATTTTGTGAGTCCCTTCCCCTAATTTGCTCTCCATTTTCTACAGCTGAAGGAAACATACTCTGTGCTTCTGCTCTAAAAATAAGGATGTGTTAAAGAAACTAGAAACCGATCTTGTCCTATCTGAGAAATCTGTCTGTTTTTTTGTCGTCTACTTCTGATAAGTGAGCTGGGAGAAAAGCTGTTTCTTACCCTCATGGCCTCTGGAGGCCAAGAGAAATGGAAGAGACAAAAAGCTGAGGGGTGAATTAGAAGAAAAGAAAGAATGGATGGAAAGATTAAAGCAGGGTGGAAAGAAAGGAGGAGAACCTGTCCAAGAAAGAGTTGACCTCATGGCTTGCTTACCTGTTTGAGATACGAACATGCCAGAACTTTTGGCAGAAGTCGCTTTATAAGCTTGCCTTGCTTAGGAGCTCTCGTCACAGTATGGGAGTCCAAGGGAAAAAGTGAGGGGAAAGAGTTCAGCAGAAGGACAGACAGACTAGAAAGATGGTGCATAGAGAACTAAAGCAGAGAAAACCCTGATAGAAAAAAACAATCATCAGGATTTGAATATGGAAATTAGAAAAAGGAAAGACTCAGCAAAGTGTCCTTAGTACCAAGTAGTAGCTGTCAAGTCGAGTTTTCTGAGCGATCTTCAGAAGAAGACAAGAGGTTGCAACGCATTAGTGAAGGTGTCGGTGTTCAGCCAGCACGAATGCTTGAAGCTGAAGTGACTGCACAAACCCCAGACTCTCCCCTCATCTGCATTGTGCTTCTGAACGTTAATTATAACCGTGACTCAACGCTGAGGGAAATCAGAGCAGAGGACTTCCCGCGCTTAGCCAGGGGTTGAGTCCTACCACAAAGACCAGTTCCTCACACAGAGGGAAGTAGCTCTGAGGGTGAAGTCTTTCACCTGGGAAAGTCTGAACTACAAACCACTTTTAGGAACTGGTGGCGAGGGAAACCACAGGTCCCGGCTGGTCTAACACAACAGAGAAGCTCAGCACTTGCTGTTAGCAATTTTGCTACGTGCAGATGTCATTTTTCATGCCCTACATGTCCTTCATCCAAGGAAATTGCCACAAAGTCTCCTGTCCTCCATGGAAATACACTGCTTTGCACCAAGGTTCCCTCTCAACCTGTTCTCTTCTTCCTTCTCTTCATGCTGGTTGGTATTTTACAGGTGTTTTCTTGCTCCTGATGCTCATTGAGGTTACCAGGTTGTTCCAGAGTTCCGTTATTCTCCTGCCCAGCGACAGAATGGGGCCGTAAAAATTTACTTTCTTGTTTACATCCACTCAGCAAGTTTTAAGAAGAAAAGTGGGAAAAACCATAAGCAAAGAATCAATGCTTGCATTTAACAGTTAAGCATAAAAGTCATTCTTAAACAATATTTTTATTTCACTTTTAATGAGAGACCAGAAATACCACTACTGGGTTTTTAAGGCCCATAAGGTGTTAGTACTCTTGTTATCTCTGATGTTCATGGTCTCTCGCACACCATTTATGCTGGGCATTATTTTTGACAATGCAGTATGGCAAATGCCTGGACTGGGATTCCTGGGAATGAATAAAAGATTTATAGTGGAAATTCTACAAGTAATATCTTGTTATAATACATTTTTGTGCTAACTGCAAGTGACAAGTGATTGCTCAAACTTGTTCCTGCAGCTACCAGGTTTTCCTCTTTAATCCTATATTACTTCTACAGAAAAAAAATATGAAATACAAGGAGAGCTGTCTTTTCATTTATTTTATCTTGCCTCTATAGGAATATTTTCATGGTAAATTCAATATACTTTGTCCGAAATGTAAATGGAATGTTCAATATATTTTTAACTCAAGCACTGTTTAAACATTAAAATCCTCTTTTGCAAATGCCATTGTGATAGAGGTTCCAGACTTTTCAGGGGCTTAATAACTTACTGAGAGGAAAAGAGGCCAGTTTTGTAGTTAGGACTTGGTTTTAGAGACTTCACTTCCTCACTCTGCTGCGGCTTCCCATGGGATGGGGGCTAAATTGCTAATTTCTCTGTGCGTTGTTTCCCCATCCACGACCTGGACTCTGTGTGCAGTGGGTACCGGGGGGTCTCTGGGGCAGGGAAACAGGGAAACGTTAAAAAAGACTAGGCACACTTAGGGTAACTGCCGGTGGGCATTGATGTAGATCATAGAGAAGATGGTGCTATCATAAAATAATTTGAAATCTTTTTTTGCGTGTAATGTGACAACCGTGTTTTGGGGTCGTGACCACAGACCTTGGGAGCTCCTGTGTGTATTGCTTCCACTGTCGCCTGTATGATGTTACGAGGTACCATTTGGGCTGTGAATCAAAAAAAAATCTTTAAAGGAGGAAAACCACAGTGAAGTTTGAGACTGGTGACATAGTGACACCGCAGATTGTGGTTTATTCATATTTGCAGTGCTGAACAGAAAAGGTTGTTGTACACAAAAGCACAGGCGTACTGCCTCAGCGCAGCAAAGTGTAATATTTTGTGTCGAGTAGAGATTGCTACCAAATGTTTCCAAGGAACGTAAAAGAACCTCCTCAAGTGTCAATTAACAGCAAACTCTGTCCAAACTGAATTCTCATTCCAAGGCTGTTTTGGCAGTTTATGTCCGGGAGGTTGAATACGTGTCTCCTCTATCCCTTTTTCCACTCTAATCTAAACACAGGATGTTATCTTTTCTATGTTTTTTCAAAACTTGCACAGCTCCTGTATGAAAAGAAAATGAGAGCAAGAGAGAAACCGGCTCCGTTCTTTGGGAAGAAAAACAAACTGGAGGAGGGCTTGGGGAAAGGACATGAACTGGTGTAAGATGGTGTGGCTGCTCAGTCAGGGAGCGGTGAGCAGCAGCTGAGTGGTACCTGGCTCCATGCTCTGTCAGCTTTAGCAATCCTCTTCGTTCCGGGCTAGAAAAACACTTTCTGATCCAATATCCAGGCAACGTTCAGGTTGTTTGCTGAGGTTGCCAAAGGTACCCATTTGGGTACGGGTGATGGGCTGGGGATGAATGGCTGCTTCCCAAAAAGTGCACTGATAACACCTGCTGTGTCTGTCAGCTTTTATTGCTACCAGATGTAATTGGATTTAAGTGGTGACACAGGAGTACAAGACAATCTGCCTCTTAAAATGTGATCTTCTGGACATAATAACTTCTGAACCTTGGGCTACCCTTTTGTTAAGTATCCTGCTGGGTTCAAGATTCCCATCTTTCTTATGGATTTCTCCCTGTGATTTTTTTCCCACCCATGTCTGTTTTACACCAGGACAGTTCACATCTCTCTTTGCTTCTATTTTATATCCTTTTATGTTTTTCTTGTCATACCAAAATTTTCTTCCAGCACAAGAGTTTAAAGAGCGATTAGCTTTTCCTGGCTCGCCTGAGTGCTACAGTGGTGGCTCCTATTGTAATTCTGTCATGTTTGTTACAACTAAAAGCTCTACCAATTTATTGGTTTGTAGCCAAAATCAATCTGTGCATATGTTTATCATGATGTAACATAGTTACTGGTTTCCTTTTTTTAAAGCAGTAGTTTCTCTGACAACCTGGATCGGTGTCCTCTGGGTAATATCAATTTGCTGTAGGTAGACCTTCCTACTGAGTTGCAAGTGCTTCCAACCCACTGGAGTCAGGACCGAGTCTCCCCATCAGTGCTGGGTCTGGATCTGGAGCACACTCCTACTCTCAGGTCTCTTCTTGAAGCCCCATCTGCAGTTCAGACACAGAAACAGTGGCCCAGATTTCTCAATCCCCACATTATTTCTGCTCTCTCACTCGCATCTTATCACACTGCCTTTGTGGACAACAAAAAGGAGCAGGCAAAGCAATGGCCTAATGAGCTCCACCTTGCTCATCAAGGAGGCTGCAGAAGAGCAGTTTTTCCGAAGTAGCAAATGCCATCGTGCTGTCCTTGATCTTGATTTCATCTCTTTTGCAAATCCACAGCAGGTTAGGAAAACCATCATATCTTCACTTAACTTCCAGACTAGCTTTGGGGCAGGCAAAAAGAGCTACCATCAGGCTTTTCTGCACAGAAGACACTGCAGTGGAGCCATCTCCATGGGCAGCAGCTGAAAGACAATTCTGAGATAGCTCTGTCTTGGCTTCTCAGAGACATTCAACTGGGTATCAACCTCTTTCCTCAGGCAGGTGATTCTGAATATATCACAATAACCCTGTGGTAGATATTTCTCTATTTGTTCGGCTTCAGACAGAGGACTATGGTTGGACTTTATGATCTTAAAGGTCTTTTCCAACCTAAACGATTGTATGATGCTATTCTATGAAAGCACTGCTGAAAATATGCTTTAGCCAAAGATTGTTTAGGTCAATTGTTCCTGCTGGTATTAAAGTTATGAATCATCTTGGCATCAAGGTGTGACCTTTCCTCTTTACACTATTATGTCACCAAAAAGAAGGCAGAAATGGAAATAGGAAGATGATTGCAATAAATTTCTCACCACTGATATAATGTCTCATGTGCACTAAGAGTATTGTACTCATAAACCTCATCTTCCTTGGCACAGAGCCACGCTAAACTTTGTTTCTCCTAACAAAATCCTTCACTTTTTTTTCCAACACAACTTTCTCGGCATCATAAACCACCTGCTGTAAGGAGTTCTCTGAAGTGACGGTGCAGAGATTTCCATCCAAAACCGATACAGGCAGTCTGAAAAGCTGCACTCCCGCCGTGCAGGGTCCCCACAGGAATGATCTTTCCAAGCATAATGTTTTGATGTTACTTGTCCAGAGGCAATAGTGAATAAAAACATTTGAAAAATCTAAAGTGTAGGTAACGGTGAGGGAATAAATGTCAGTTCTTGATCTGTATCTGCCTTGGAAACAGTTAAATTTGCAGAGCAGAAACTGAGTGCTGGTTATTTACTACAATTCTAATCTCTCACTACAAAAAGATTTTCCCCTACAATAAAAACTCTTGAAATTAAATTTGACACATTGGAGTCTGAAATAAACTCCATTTCAAATAAAATCGTATCTTTGGAAGAATATACATCAAAATACAGAGGAAAATTGCAGGGAGATTATGATAGGATTAAGCTATTTCCTGTGCAGAGCGATAGCACTGCAGCCCTGTCAGGAGCTCTTCTCCAGGATAATGTGGTTGTTCACCACAAAGCAGAGCTCCTGGAGGATGCTTTTCCCTCTCTGACCTGCCAACTGGAGTGGTATTAAAAAAACATTTCTACTAGGAGTTTGTCACCTTGTATTTCAACTTATTTTAGTTTCATTGAGTTCAGGTGGAGTGTGTTACCCTGGGCTGGGTTCCTCCATTGAAGAATCATAGACTGGTTAGAGATGGAAGCAACCTTAAAGATGATCTAGTTCCAATCCCCTCAAAGCCCCATCCAGCCTGGCCTTGAACCCCTCCAGGGATGGGGCAGCCACAGCTTCTCTGGGCAACCTGGGCCAGGGTCTCATCACCCTCACACCAAAGAGTTTCTTCCTCATATCTCATCTCAATCTCCCGTCTTTCAGTTTAAAACCATTCTCCCTCATCCTACGACTCCCCTCCCTCACCAAGACTCCCTTCCCATCTCTTCTGTAGGACACACGTAGGCTGGTTGGGCTGGCCATCTATATGTGGTGGCCTTTGTCGTATTTCTGGAGCAAAATGTTGATTTTTTTCTTCAGCCACTGTGTGCCTCTTCTTCCTATTATTTGTGTTGCAGTAGCATGTAAAGGGGCATTAATATGTCAAAAAGATGGTCAGTGGACAGCAGGGTGGGTGCAGCTCGGGCTCTGAGAGGACACATCAAACCAAGAGGCAGCCACAGATGATGGTAACTTGTACATGGAGCCTCCTGGCTGGGCTGATTGTCCCCCTTCTCCCTAATCCCTGTGTGCACAGAGAAGCAAATCACTTCTTTGCCCTGCCGGCAGTGGCCACTTCTGGGTACTGCCTCTCTGTCTGTGCCAGCCCTGACTTGGGAAGGATGATGACCCCTCCTCTTTTGAGGATGGTCTTTCTACATCCCAAAACTTGTGTTCCCTCCTCTGCTGGGGCCACCATTCACCTGAGGAGAGAAACCTGTGCCTAACTTCCACCGTTCCAGCTGATTTCAACAAAACCCATTCAAATCATGTGCTGGACTAGAGCTTTTGGGAATAAATCCTGAAAGAGATGCCTGGGAATTGTGCTGTACCGGAGTGATCCCACTCACACAGACAGGACAGGAGAAATGTTGATTTGTGTGACAATTTAGTAGTTTACAAGGTGGGGCTCTCATGTGACGGCGGGGCAGAAATCAGATTCTGTAGAGGTAGGAATGGTCCCGGGAGGATTTGGGTCTATTCAACTATTCAAAGCATTTTGTATGTTCAAGATATCAATAATTACCACTATGTGTTAGTTTTGTACCAGGAATAGTTGCAAACTGAATATAAAGTTAAATGTAAATGGGAGTAACTCCTTCTGCATACTTAAAATATGGAGCTAGTCTCCCATGGCTTCTTCCTTCTACTTTGATTAATCCTGAAAACTAATTATGGCAAAATATTTGATTAGTCAGTTAGATTATAAATAGATTTTTGTTAAACAAGTTACATGAAATCATGATACAAAAGTTCACAGTAATTAGTCCCCTACTAACAGTTAAACAGAAATTATAGTAAGCACACTTTGCTTCTTGTTCTTTTATCAAAAAATGATATAACTCTCAGATTTTTATCAGAGTGGAATGGTGAGCCATATGTGTAAGGCTATCAAAAAATAAACATCACGAAATATTGACATTTTGGGAGCAAAGATGGAATAGGGATTTCAACATGAATCACATTCTTTACTTTTAAGAAAAAAGTTCAATTCTTATTAATAATGGAAAGGCAGCTTGTGTGGGAACGCTCTTCCTCTGCACACACCCTGGGGGCGAAGGCTGCAGGCTCCCAGTGACACCAGGAAACTTCCTCCTGCCCTCTCACAGCAACACAGAATCACAGCATTATAGGGGTTTGGAGGAACCTCTGGAGGTCATCTATTCCAACCCCCTGCCAGAGCAGGGTCGCCTAGAGCAGATTGGACAAGAACGAATCCAGGTGGGGTTTGAATGTCTCCAGAGAAGGAGAGTCCACCCCCTCTCTGGGCAGCCTCTTCCAGGGCTCTGCCACCCTTGAAGGAAAGAAGTTTTTCTTCATGTTGAGATGGAATTCCTGTGTTCCAGTTTGTGCCCATTGCCCCTTGTCCTGTCTCTGGGCACCACTGGGAAGAGTCTGACCTGATCGTCTTGACACCTGCCCTTTATGTATTGCTCAGCATCAGTGAGATCCCCTCTCAGTCTTCTCATCTCCAGGCTGAACAGCCCCAGGTCTCTCATCCTTTCCTCATCATAGAGATGCTCCAGTCCCTTGATCATTTTCATAGCCTCCACTGGACTCTCTCCAGTAGTTCCCTGAACTGGGGAGCCCGGAACTGGGCACAGTATCCATTGGTAACACTGCCATTACCATTTTACATGTACAGTTTGATGACGGACTGACACTTGGAATGAGATGTGGTAAAATCTTTTTCTGGATTAATTAATGGGAGAAGTGGTTTGCAAGGCAGAGGAGGAAGTTTGTCTGAGGAGACGTACAGGAGGAAGGTGACAGGGCCCTCTCCTTGCTCTCCTGAACAGCAGGGTGAAGGTGATTAACCGTAGGGTAACTCTGGGGTCAACCACCTGCATCCAGATGCTCTGGCAGGACACCCTGTGCCCCTTTCTCACTCCCCACATCTGCTCTCCTCCCTTCCCACTCTCCTTCATGTTGAGCAAAGTGCTATTGCAGAGTTGCCTCAATCTCCTTTCCCTCTCCTGGAAGCTCGATGAGCATCCAAACCCCCACCATTGTGTCCCTGGGGGCTGCCCTGGGGAATCAAAAACCTTATTGTCCCCTTATTGGGAATGCTGGGGGCTGTGTCCACACCACACTCTGCCCTTCTTGGGTCTTGTCAACTCCAGCACAAGACAATGGTTGATGAATAAAAACAGGGACCTGGGATCACCATATGCCTTTTGACATATTTTGCTACGTTGTTTTACAACAATAGAATTGAAGCTTAATTATATTTACCAATACATTCATAATATGTAATTGGAGCAGATGCTCAGCTTAAAAAATTGCTGAATTCTCTCTGTGTTCAATAGCTGACAGTTTAGATCCCGGTTTGTTATTGATGTAGTCAATATTTTGTATAATACCTAACAGATAGATAATATCTATCCCTGCACCATGGAATTTACTTGCTAAGCAACAGTTGTTGGGGGATTCAATATTTGCTGAATTAGCTAAAACCCATTTTAGGTTTGATCAAATAATCTTCCAGTTGCAGTAGATCTGTAGTGAAAATAGTTTATCCTTCTTTAAGGTCAATGTCCACCCTTATAAGACTTGTTCACCTAAAACTGTTGCTGAGGTAGAGTGTGTGCCTTCAGCCAAAATTTTCAATGAGCATGTACAAGACAGAAGGTTACATGTTGTTGTCACAGAGTGACAATTATTTTGTGAGGAAATATGCTAAACACTTCTAAGGTAAGATTATCTTATTCCACTTCAACATCTAAGATGTAGATACAATGGTATCTACAACCACTACAAATATTTATAAATTAAGCAGAGCTGGAGGAAAAGCATCCAAATGCTTGAAATAAGAGAGCAGGAGTGCTTGGTCTTGAAATAAAAGAGCAGGAGTGCTTGGTCCTGATCATGATGATATTTTTACCCTTATAAGTGCCTTCACCTGGTACATTGAAAACACTTCTAGCAGAGAAGAGAGGCTTTCCTGAAAATGCCACCAGCTGTCATTTGTACGTAGTCCCTGGTGTTTGTCAGTGGGCATTTACTCTACAAAGCCACCACTTATTCTGTTTCCAACACGTGGGTTTCCCAATGAAGCCAACGTGAGTTACACCATAAAGATGTAAAACGGGTCACTTCAGACCAGAGATTCCTGTTGCCCAATATCTTCATATCTTCTCTGTAATGGTGGCCAGCAGGGGACGTTTGGTGATAAAGAAATAGAATAAGAGCAAGGACAGTGTCATTTTTCAAGCAACCTGTTTTGGTGGGAGGTGTCCCTGCCTATTGCAGGGGGGTGGCACAAGATGATCTTTAAGGTCCCTTCCAACCCAGACAGCTCTATGATTGATTTTTCCACTGGAATATACTCCCAGCTTCAAGGGAGTTTTAGGGACTTCCACAGTCCTGCCATTAGATGTTAGAATCCTAAATCAATTATTTTCATGTCCTACAGGCAAAAAAAATCATCTGTTTTCCATTTCATTGTTATGTTTCACTAGAGAGAGTAGAGCAACTAAATAGCAGTATCTTGCAGATAGAAGGTGCTATTGAACTGCAGTGCTTCCCATACCATCTGGTGTGTTGCAGCTGCAGCTTTGCTCCTAAGCCATGAGAGGTGGGGTCTTTGCAGGGGAGCAAGCGTTTATTGACTCCATTTTTACAGAGAAGCGTAGCATTTGCCCCAAGCCCTTGCACTTGGAAGGCTGTGTCATTTCTCATACCGTTCGCACCACCGCATATTGATGGACTTCGGAGCAGTGCATTAAAAAGAGATGACTAACATCTTTCAGATGCTTTCTTCCTCCCGTCCTCCCTTGTGGATCAGTGCAGTGTTTTATTTGGGAAGGTTTTGTTTCTGTTCCTAATGAACATGCTGCTGAGCCTTTATGGCTGAGAAGGCAAGTTCAGAAGTACATCTTGTACTTTTAGTGGAAGGTGTTCGGGTTTGTGATTGCTGTTATTTCCTGTGGGAGCTGGCTGTCAGAATTATCCGCCACAGCATTATGTAGTGACTTGCGAAAGATATGATACCTGGGACTGTGGATGTTCCCAGCCGTGTTGGAACCTTAGGCCTTTGAGCAGAAATAGTTGGGGAAAAGATCACATCTTAATACCGGAGCACAAATCAGAGCCAGCCTCTTATCTACTTCCATGCAAATCACTTCTGCTTAATTAGGTATAGCTTCCCATCCCTTAAGCTTCACAAATTCCAGGAACACGTTAGGAATTAGTATCCCAGATTTACATATGGAAATCCAAAGCCACGGAGAATCCATTATCCAACATCATTCAGGAAATAAAATACAGCTTTCCTGACATCCGGGACGTTGTCCTCTTAGCCAATTATGCAACCCTAGGTTATACGAGCAATTAAAGGGGACAGTGACAGAACAGTGACATGGGTAGCAAAGTTGCCAGTTCATATCATAGAAGGTTCCCATAAATATGTAAAGGAGAACCAAGCTCCCTGCGTACCACCCTGGGTGATGCTTGCCCCGGTGAAGCCAGGAGATTGCACACAATAATCAACAACCAGGAGCAGAACCTCACCGTAAGGATGGACGTTTATCTCGTTAGTTATTAATTGATCAATTCTGATTATCAGCTATGTTCCCACTGCACGGGTTTGTATGGATTCACACTTGCAAGGAGGACACAAGGCACAAGAAGAAGATTTTGCTCTCATGTGCAGAGGAAAAAGGGATCTGTCACCTAAGTGTCAACCTCTACGAGGTGACATGGCCAAGGAGAAATGAGAAAAGATTTTAACAGCAAAAAGCAGGGTATAAGAGGGTTTTTTTTAATCTCAACTGAAATTTTTGGACTGATCCTCTGTTCATTTAACAGACCCAGCAGTTTGATGAAAGTGAGACACACCAGAAGAACACCAATGATAAGAAACACCAGACTTGATAAGGAAATGCAGGCTGCTCCAAGCCTGAGTGCTTTCCTCTGTGACGGCAGGAGCAAAGCAGGAGAGGGAGAGAGTGATCACATGAAGGAGCAGAGATGATTAAAAGTACACGTCCCTTGTCACCCGTGGTGATATTGTTAACACATTTCCTTAAAGCCCTTGTGTGCTGACTTGAGATGGGAAGGCTACTTGCTGGAACTGCAGTGTGCCTCCTGTACCAGAGCCAGTTTGTTAATAGAGAGATCTAGAAATGCTGGCAGCCTCCTTCCATTTTCTAGTGGAGAGATATCTGCAGCCTAAAATCCACGCTAGTTCTCTGGCTGGTACCAAGCTGGGGCGAGGAGACCGATTTCGAAGCTGGTGCAGATGCAGCACTCCTGTCCCAGCTCTCGGATGGTTGCTCTCAGCGCCGGAGTCACCGCAACGGGGCGGTGGGAGGAAGCACTTATTCTACTGACTAATTACCTGCGTGTAACAACAGGCTTCGGTCTCCAGAGCTATCAATCTGGAGTCTTTCAGCAGCATTAAATTAACTGGGAAGGAATCTGCGAGTGTGTCTGGAGAATATAGAGGAGAAGTTCAAAAGTTTAGCATGCTATTGAGGCTGCACGTTTGCTGCATCTATCGAGAAGGAGAAAGAACTTCCTTAGAAACGATCTTCCTGAGCCACCTGTTACAAAGGAAGAAAAGAAAATGAAGCAAAATGATAATGCTCTTTCTGAAGCCAACCCTTATTTTTGGATCCAGCTACTTACATTGTGGTGTCCCTCAGGGGTCTGTGTTGGGACTAGTACTGTTCAATATCTTCATCAATGGCATAGACAGTGGGATTGAGTGCACCCTCAGCACCTTTGTGGATGACACCAAGCTGATTCACGTGGTTGACACGCCTGAAGGGTGGGATGCCATCCAGAGGGACCAGGACAAGCTCAAGAAGTGGGCCTGTGTGAACCTTACGGGGTTCAACAAGGCCAAGTGCAGGGTTCTGCAGCTGACTTGGGGTGGTTCCCAGTATCAATATGGGCTGGGGAATGAAGGGATGGAGAGTAGCCAGGACTTGGGTGTACTGGTGGATCAGAAGCTCAACATGAGCTGGCAATGCATGCTCACAGCTCAGAAAGCCCTCCCGCATCCTGGGCCAGCAGGGATCGGGGCGGATTCTACCCCTCTGCTCTGGGGAGATCCCACCCAGTGCTGCCTGCAGCTCTGGGGCCACCAACATCAGAAGGACATGGACTTGTTGGAGTGACTCCAGAGGAGGCCACGAAGATAATCAGAGATTTGGAGCTTCTCTGCTATGAAGACAGTCTGGGAGAGTTGGAGTTGTTCAGCCTGGAGAAGAGAAGGCTCTGGTGAGATCTTGGAACCCCTTCCAGTACCTAAAGGGAGCCTACAGGAAAGCTGGAGACAAGCTTTTTAGCAAGGCCTGTAGCAATAAGATGAGGAGTAATGGCTTTAAACTAAAAGAGGGAAGTTTTAGATTAGATACAAGGAGGAAATTTTTTATGCTGAGGGTGGTGAGACACTGGCCCAGGTTGCCCAGAGAGGTAGTAGATGCCCCATCCCTGGAAACATTCAAGCCCAGACTGGATGGGGCTTTGAGCACCTGATGTAGTTGAAGATGTCCCTGCTCATTGCAAGGGGATGGACTGGGTGGCCTTTCAAGGTCCCTTCCAACCCAAACCGTCTGTGATTCTATATGGATCTTTATGATGTAGGTGCTATTGCAACATTTGTCCAGTTTTGACTTTTCATCATCAATGACCAAGCTCTTTAAAGGGCAAATACTTCAGATCACAAGTTTTAATAGTTATTAGAGCAGTAACAGATAAGGAAAGATGAAAACTTTTCAACAGAATCCTTGTTCTCAATGTGGTGTGTCAGGATAGATTTTTACATTCGCCAAGTATTGATTTTGGGTGGTTTTTTTTAAATAAAAAATTAATTCCATTCTCTTATGGGAGATCAAGTGATTGGATTTTTCTAAAGCTTCTGCAAGTTTATGTGAAAAATCGTATGAAATATATAATAGACTGAATGCTGACAACTGATGCACCAGCAACTACTGGAGCCCAATAATTCCACTGTACTTATGCAAAATTCCACAGAAATAGATCCTTAAAAATTGCTCTGGTAAACTTAATTTTACACCACTTTCCTTATCTAAAAAATTGTTCCTTTTTAATTAAAGATAATGTGAGTATACACCTTACCTTACACATACAGAAAGTGCACATCATTACTTTTTCTAGATAGTCACTGATACTTTAAAAGCTTCATTATGGTTTGTCATGCTATGGATACCCATACTGGCCATCAGAGTATGGCAGTGAGAGGACTGAAAATTCATATTAACCATTTCACAAGCCTGATGATGCCTTGAAGGTCCTACAGTCTAGAAAACTACTTGATGAGGAAATCAAACTCATGTAGGATGAAGAGGCTTCACTGTGGTCAGACAGTGGACTTGTGTCTGAGCTAAGAATAGATGCAAGGTCCTGCCTTCCCACTCCAGGCTGCATGTGTTGGACCATATGAGGCAGCCTTTTAGGACAGATATACCTTTCTTGTGATTTTTCAATTTGTACATTAACTATTTGGACATTCTGGATCCTGCAAAAATGAAGGAAGCAACTACTTTTAAAGGTGGGGTTTTGCAATAGCAGGAAAAGCCATAGAACTCTTCTTTCATTTTATCGTTGCTGTTGATAAATGTATTCTGATGGACTACTCGGTTTCTCATTCATGGCGATATTTAGTACATTCCTTTAATGGTTAGTGATGCACAAATCAGTTTTAATATCAATAATGAACAATTTGGATGGCATTCAGATTCAAGATCTGCCAAAAAAATTTGCTACATGTCAGGATTTATTGAGTATAATACAATGAGGTTGCCAAAGAGGCTGGAGTTCCTTCAGCAGAAAAGTAAACAGATGGTCCCAGGAAAGTGAGCACATTCTTAAACACTGAATTGCATTTGGACAGAATGGAGTCACATCTGCCAAAGCTTGCTGGCCAGAAGTATGGCGGAAGGGAGCCATCAGAAACTAATGTGACATTCTTCAAGCTCTTTCACTTAATATTGATATTAGTAATCTAATAGGAATGTTCCAGAATTGCCAGGTGTCCTTTCAGTTGGCCAATTTGGGGGAAGGAGACATGATTAACAGTTAGTAACTGGATACACATATGCACTGCAGTCTGAAGTGCTCGTTGCTAAATATATCCTTTTAGGTCATCCATGTCCACCTGGCCTGGAGCTAAAATGGTAGACGCTCCTCATTTCAAATAATCTGTTTCTGATTTCTGCTACCAGAAGCCAAAAGATAATCTTGCAAATGTGCATGTCCCTCTGAAACACTGGCTTTGAGAGAAGCCACCGCACCCGCGAGTGCATAGCACAATTATTCTGGAGATCTTCTCAGGCTTAGCACAGTCGGAGCTCAGGATCAGGGTTCAGGAGATATAAGGAGCAGGGTATGTTAGGAAATACATATAGATTGTGTGAATGTACAAATACATGATTGTATGAATGCTGATGTATCTGGGCTTGTGCAGTACTTTGTAAATACAAACTGCAGTGTAAGGGAAAAGACTGACTTGTTCTTCAGCTGCCTTTAAACAGCAGCCTGGGAAACCATCCAGGGCAGTACTGGATGTGAGGAAGACACAGCCTGATTCGGGCCAAATCTTCAGAGGTGCAAGATAGGATTCTAGCTCTTGGTCTAGTTTTGCAAAGAATAAAAATGTCACTAAGTCTGCTCTGTGGCTCAACCAAGTGGGGACATCTACAACTAGAGCAGGTTGCTCAGAGCCCCATCCAACCTGGCCTTGAGCATTTCCAGGGATGGGCCATCTACTACCTCTCTGGCAACTTGGGCCAGTGTCTCACCATGCTCAGCATAAAAAATTTCTTCCTTATATCTAATCTAAATCTACCCTCTTTTAGTTTAAAGCCATTACCCCTGGTGCTATAACAACAGCTCCTTCTCAAAATCTTGTCCCCATCTTCCCTGAAGGCCCCTTATAAGTACTGAGACGCCACAATAAGTTTTCCCAGAGCCTTCTCCAGGCTCAATTATAACACATATCATAATGCAGGGATCATAATACTCACCTCATGGGGCTTTTACAGAACTTAATTCATCAATAAATATGAAATGTGAGGTCCTTGTTTGGAAGGATCCATAGGAGTGCATGGACTGGGCATCACTGTGAATCGTGGGAAGGATATCACCCAGACCCGAGTGTCGGCACTCAGTTCTCAGATGATGCCAAGAGAAGGGGGAAGTTTAAGCTTCATCTTATCCCTATTTTCTGCACCTTCCCATTGATGAGTCTGGGTCCACCTTTGGGTAAAGAAGGACCGGTGGTACATCTTCTCTAGGTACTGGGAGAAGGCGAGAGAGTTGGGTCTGTGCAAGGTGTGAGGTTTCTCCCGGGGCAGAAGTTGCTGTGAATTGTACCTGCCTCAGAGATCTCTGTGGTCTGGCTGTTCCACATGTTCTGTTTTGTTGTGCAGAGTTCATGATGTCTTAGGTAATACACACTTTTGCCTTATCATATATATATATCTTTTATTCCTTGGGATCAAGTGGTTTTTCCCATCGCAAGGCTCACCATTGCCAGGTCCTTTTTCTGCCTCTTTGTGAAGGAGTCCTTCCTGCCTGGAACAGGTGAATTCATCCTCCACATCCACCCAGCAGGAATCTCACACCTCAGGCTGTGTTAACCTCCAGCACGTTTGTGTTACAGGCAAAAACCCTTCAAGTGGAAGCGCTCACAAACTGGGTGCAACGAGCCCTTTCATCCTCTACCTCCAGCCCCCGCGGCGACGAACGCGGCATAAACTGATGGAGCGAAACCTCCCGCTGCCATCGGGGGCGAGGGGAGGATGCTCAGCACCCCCTTCCCCATAGCGGTGCCACAGCGACTCCCCCGCCAGCGCGAAGGGGATGAGATCTTTCGGTCGATCGTCTGTGTGCGTAATGGGGAAACGGGTAACATTTTCTGGCCTGTGTTTGTGCAGGAAGTCAGACGATACGATCGTAACGGTCCCTTCTGGCTGCCAAATCTGTGAATATCCCTCTGTGCTTACTGGGGTGTTTCATGTACGTGTAGTGAGCCTATTTCATCTCTGGTTTAACTCCGCTGACATCAGTGAGTTACACCAGGGATAAATTTGGCCTTGTCACTGTGTTTTGTACTGTAATTCAGTTCCTCCTTTGTTTAACACTTTTGGCAGCTTAATATATTATAAGTGCCGCGTACGTATAAAATGCATTTCTTTGAGCAAAGAAAAATATGCTAATATGCATATTCCTACTTTGTCTCTTTCTTGTTACCAGTTAATCAATCACACGGAATGTTTGTGACACTTATTAAAGGGAATGAGTAGATAAAAGCACATGACTTTCATTTATGAAACCCTGATAAGTTGGAAATACAAAGGATCTTACCAAAGGGAGTCAGTGTATACTAATGGGTAGAACAAAGAGCCGAGAATGAAAAAGACATTGAATGTGGATCCTGGTTCTATTAACTCCCTTTGTGATCTTGTGCAACTAAGCTATTCCCCGCGCTTTATATGTGTGACCAGCTCCAATCTGGAGGCCGTGCTTCAGTTGAATATCATTAGGCCAATCATTCTTTTAAATAAAATACTTCTCTGCTGTCAGCTTGTAATTGCTATCAGCCAGATATTCAGTTTAAAATCCTGGAGCCTGGATGTGCGAAGATTATGTTTTTAGTCTGTGTTCAGATGCAGCTTCAAAAGAAAAGCAAATCCCAAATGCTGTGAATATTACTTATTTTTTTTCCTCTTTTCATTTCCTTGTGTATTCGGATTGAGTGTCCAAATCTGCAAATCTTTATTCCACCTGGCTGCACGGTATAAACTGAGCAACCTGCTCTTCAGTTGAAAACTCAGAGGCTTGAGAGAAATAAACGCCTGGAAATACCAAGTTGAGGAGCAGAATAGATATTGATCCGCCACGCGGTGTTTCTCAGAAGGCATTACTTTCCTTTTGTGAAGAGAGCGGGCCTTTGGGAGAGCAGGAATGCTGTCCCTGTGCTCCGGTGCAGACAATAGCAGCGGGGCCAGGGATGCTCGCTGCCTGTGCGAGGCTGGCAGGACCACTAGCACTCCAGCCCAGTTGCCATGGGGTTGTCCAGGTGATGGTTATTACAGCGCGTCTCAGCGTGAGGGACCCCAGTAACCTTCATAGACTGATTTCCATTTTATACACGCTTCTCCTTACACATCCTAACTCCACGTGTCCCCATCCTGGGGTGGGGAGAGAGGTGGCAGCCGTCTACGTGTCACGAGCAATATTGTGCAAGCAGATCTTGGCCATGGGCTTGGTCTTGAGGCACAGTCCCATTTCTGGGGATGGATGAATTCAGCGCCACGGGACAGCAGTGCCCCCCCACTGCACCCACGCAGGCAGTGTCGGTCCCGGGGCTGCCCTCGGCGCTGCTCAGAGAGGGGATCAGGGTCACAGAACTGAGGAAAATAAAGATTTTATGGGCTTGTTCTTGGGTTGCTTTTTCTTTACATTATTTCCTGTAGGCTGCTACATAGCTTTGCGCCAGCTTTTGAAAGGCAAATGTTAAAAATGGCCTCTGAGAAAAACAGTGCTTGCCTCTGCAAGTTAATTTAACAGTTGACTGTATGAGGTGGTGACAAGTGGCAACGCACACTTAACCATACCACAAACCCCCTTCTGAAGGCTGGCCCTCCAGTAACCGGGGAGGCCGGGTGCGTTCGTCTCCGTCAGAAGGAAGGCTGAGAATGTGGCTGGGCAGGTTCACTCGCAGGGAAATGAATCAACCAGTTGGCCTTGAGCTTCTCAGAGGCACCTCCAGCTCATGGAACGATGCCTCATACGCACGGTGCTTCTCCCCAGGCTGAGCGTGGAAGAGAGGTGCAGGTTCTGAGGAGAGGAGTGGGTTTTTCATAGAGTCACAGACTGGTTTGGGTTGGAAGGGAACTTAAAAATCATCCAGTTCCACTCCCCTGCCCTGGGCAGGGACACCTCTCACCAGCCCCAGCTGGGGCTTTGGACCAGCAACCTCTCACCAGACCACCAGGTTGCTGGTCCAAAGCCCCATCCAGCCTGGCCTTGAACCCCTCCAGGGATGGGGCAGCCACAGCTTCTCTGCGCAACCTGGGCCACTG
>JAOTQQ010000002.1:35331339-35348389 GCA_026546715.1 Gallinago undulata | reverse complement strand
CCAGAGCCTTCTCTTCTCCAGGCTGAACCCCCCCAACTCTCTCAGCCTGTCCTCACAGCAGAGGGGCTCCAGCCCTCGCAGCATCTTCATGGCCCTTCTCTGGACCTGTTCCAACAAGTTCATGTCCTTCTTGTGCTGAGGACTCCAGAGGTGGATGTAGAACTCCAGGGGGGTTCTCCCCAGAGTGGAGCAGAGGGGCAGAATGCCCTCCTTCACCCTGCTGGGATGCAGCCTGGGATGCAGGGAGTTTCTGGGTTGCCAGTGCATATTCATGGTTCATGTTGAGCTTCTCATCCACCAGCACCCCCAAGTCCTGAGGAGACCTCAGGGCTGCTCTCAATATAGAGTCTGTAAATCTATTAATTCAATGCTGCAGCAGTGCAATAGCACTCAGTACCTTCAGTATGGTTCTTAGGTGGCTGTATGAAACATATGCTGTTGTAATTTTGACTTCTTTGTATATTTTCTAAATTCCTCCCTTTTGGTAAGAACAATTATGTTATAAAGTTTGGAAACTGAAGAGAAGCACACAGTGTAAATGCTCAGGAATGACTAATTTTGAGAGTTTTTTTACAACAAAGAAGTTCAAAATGCAGTTAAAGGCTTGACTGTTAATGAATGAAAAAAGTAATTTGGATACTACCAGCAGGGCAGGAGGTACTTTTATTAGGTAAAGTAATGCAAAAGTTTGGCATGGGTTCAGTAATAATAAAAGAGCAACTATAAAGAGTTAATTATCTCTGATCCCTAAAGGAAGTATATCTTTCCTATCATCATTGAGGCCCTTTGTAGTGCAGTGTTGGGAAAAACACAGCATTCTGGCTGAGAGCCCAACACCTGGCCTGGGAATCATGTTTTACAGTGGCCAAAGACCATCAGATTCTACTAGACAGAGTGCTCGTAATGTGAAATTGGTGCTGAAGTTACCTCATTAGTAGCACCACAAGTAAACTCCATGGCATTCTTTTATGGAAAAAAAAAAAAAAAGACAAGAGGCTTGGAGTCATGGTGTTTGGCAGGCTTTGATCTTTAAATAAAAGTCCTAAATAAAAAAGAAAGGTATGGCTGTTGTTGGCCTAACCCTTCCTTGTCAAGTTGCAAAAATGGGAAATAAAACCATACAGACTGTCATCTGTGTTAAAAGGGGGGAAATTAAGAAGAAATAAATACTGTAGAGCTATTTGGATAATGCTCCCTGTTCTACCATTCACTTCAGCTGAACATTTCTAAATTTTTTTTGGCCATAAATGCAGATATTGGTAAAAGATTTTGATCTGGTATGGCCTGTCCCAGCGGTGCTGCCAGTGCATCGTGATTCCGGGTTCTTCGGCAGCCTGGACGCTGGCAGCCTTGGTGCTCTCTAGTTGTCAGGGATTTGAACAGAAAGCTTTGTGAGTGCCCATGTGCGTGTGTGCGTGGATAAAGCAGAGGAGTTTTACGAGAGCAAATGGTACAAAAAAAATAAATCCCCCCAACATCTATGGAGCACACACCCAAATACGTGTGGAATCAGTAACAGGCTTAAAAATATACATCTATGAATACTTTTTGCATGTTACAACAAGTTGTTACAGGTTGGGGATTTCGCTGGCGTTCCCCAGGCCAGCAGGGATGAAGCCTCTTGGCTGAGAACAAAAAAAGGCACATAAAGGAAAGCTGCAAGGTCCTTTACAAAGAAATAGCCATATTGGTTTTTTTTTTCTGTTTTCTGGCTGAATGGTCTCCTCATGTTTGCATTACCTGGATAGCGATTAACCTGTAGCCTTCTCTTAAACCTCCCCCGCGTTACGCCACCGCTGCGTGGCCCTCTGAGGGCAGAACAGCCAAGGAAGGTTTCAGCAAGGCTGATGATTTTAGCAAGGTTCATACATTTCTGGCAGGGAGGGACCCCGGCACCGAGGAGGGGGCTGCAGCTCCCTCCCTGTGCTGGTCCCTGAGCGTGGGTACTGGGAGCCACAGCAGCTCCATGGGGTCCACTGGGAGAGGTGAAGCGCATCATCTATCACAGCCCCTGGGAGGGAATGGAGAAGGGCAGCAAATCTGATGGTTAGGGCAGTGTGAATCAGGACTCATCAATTTGATGGGGGGGAAGAAATAAAAGCCAAAAAAGCAGGTAGTTTCTTTAAATGAAAGTAACAAATGTGGAAAACAATTTCTGTAGCAATTTGCTTTGCTACAAAATATTCTTTCTTTAAAAGCAAATGAACAAACCAAATAATTTAAATTGCTGGGAACATTTTACAAACCTAGAGCGAATCTTTCCCAAAAGAGCATGAAATATTTCATGTAATATATATGAAATATATCGTAAGGATTTTGCTTCATCTGCCCCTGTTCAGAAATTCAAGTCAGAAAGCAAGGCCGCCCTTTATTATGTATGCCAGCCAACAAGTCCCTTCCATCCTTTAATAACTGTGTCACAACACCTTTTTCAGATGCTTGATGGTATAACGCAGAGGTTAATTGGTTATGGAAATGGCTGCTAATGTTAGAAGTATGAGGGTAATTTGTTCCCCCGAGCGGGAAGAAGATGAGGTGGCTGTGATGAGGCACGTGAGCTGTTGCATCCCCCCCAAAGGCTGATCTCCCTGCTGTACCCACCACTGTGGCCATGGGATGCTCTCCTGGCATGTTCTGGTGGCCTTCCCCTCCACCTGGGCTCCCCAGCCCTCGTCCCAGTGCTCCAGGGGCTGCCATGCTGGAGGGGGAGAGCTCACAGGTGGTTCTTGGTACCTTCCAAATCTTCTGAGAGGAGGAAGTGAGCCAGTCTTGCATGAGCCCCCATCCCTGAGAACATCTGGGAGGCGGCATCTCTCCTGCCCAAAGTCAGTCTGGGGATGACAACACTGCCTGCATTGCATCTGCCAAGGCCATGCTCTGCACTGCTTCCAAAACCAATTTTCCTATAGGAAAAGTTCTCCTAATGGGCATGAACAGCAGCCAGGTACAAGCTTTTAGGCCATGGGAGGGTTTGGATCCCAAGGAATGTCCTCCTTGAGCTGGTATTTTCAGATGACCCCCTGTGTACCAGCTGGGCAGCTCCCAGCCTGGCCCTGCGGTGACATTGTACCCTGTTTTGGCGAGCTCTGGTGTTGCTTAAAGCCAAACCTTGGTTTGGCCCATTGTCCCTGGTCCAGAGTCCTGGGGAAAGTGACCCTTGGTCCACCATAAGGCTCAGTCCCTGGTCCAGGTGGAGCCTCTCCACCCCCGTGGTGGAGGTTTACCGGCCACTGATGGCAGGCACGGTGTGATATATGATGCACGGGGCAGCAAAAGGGCTCATAGGGGTGTTTGGGGTGATCTGGACACATCCTGGCAGGACCTGGCACCTACACAGAGAAGGTCTTCCTGCCCCCCAGGATTCATTAGGACTGCTCTTTGAATTCACATCATGCTGTAACACCAGTTTCTTAGTTCTTCTTTGTTCCTCTATTCTATATTCAACCATGGTTTAAATTAGCATCCAAAGCGTAGCAAGTACCACTACAGCAACACCGCAATACTGGATTTTGCAAGTTTCCCTTGCTTGGTAATAAGGGACATTTTATTTTGGCAAAAGAAGAGTTAACAATCCCCGTAGACATACTTATGTTTATAACATACTCATCAAAAGCTTTTAACCCAGAATAACATTTATGTGAAGGCTGCAGAGCTCCATCATGCTGCTAATGCTTACAAGATTTCCCTAAATACTTTTCCGGCAGCTCTTCTCATGGAGGGAATAAGTGGGCAAGAGCCGGGCACTCTACCCTTACACCCATCTTTCCCAGGGACACCAGTGCTGGTCCAGCCTTCTCAGATCTGCTGACCCGCACACAGAATCACAGACTGGCGGGGTTGGGAGGGACCTAGTCCAACCCCCTGCCAGAACAGGGTCACCCAGAGCAGGTTGCAGAGGAACGTGTCCAGGTGCGTTTTGAATGTCTCCAAAGAAGAAGCCTCCACCCCCTCTCTGGGCAGCTTGTTCCAGGGCTCTGCCACCCTCAAAGGAAAGAACTTTTTCCTCATGTTGAGTGGAATTCCCTGTGTTCCAGTTTGTGCCCATTGCCCCTTGTCCTGTCTCTGGGCACCACTGGGAAGAGTCTGAACCCATTTTCTTGACACCCACCCTTTAGAGATTGCCCAGCATTGGTGAGGTCCCCTCTCAGTTTTCTCTTCTCCGGGCTGAACAGCCCCAGGTCTCTCATCCTTTCCTCAGCAGAGAGGTGCTCCAGTCCCTTGATCACCTTTGTAGCTTTTCCTGGACTCTCTGCAGTAGTTCCCTGTCCTTGAACTGAGAAGCCCAAAACTGGACCCAATACTCCAGCTGTGGCCTCACTAGAGCAAAGCAGAGCAGAGGAGGAGGATCATCTTCCTCGACCTGCTGGACACACTCTTTTTAATGGATCCCAGGAGACCATTGGTCTTCTTGGCTACAAGGGCACATTGCTGTCTCATGGACAACTTGTTGTCCATCAGGACTCCCAGGTCTCTCTCCGCAGAGCTGCTTTCCAGCAGGTGACCCCCTAACCTGTACCGGTTCATGGTACAGGTTGGGTGGGGAGCTGCAGGGGTCCCATGCTCCAGCACGGGCTGGTCCAGGGTGGCTGGAGGGATGATCCTGGCTGTGGTACAGCCGGGCCGGTGCAAGAGGACAGTGATAGATCAGCTCATTGGATCTCACATGCCTTGATGAGGAGATGGAGAGGCAGATGTTTGAGATTTTGCCCCCGAAACAAGGAGCTCGGGCGAGTGCCACCCTTCCAAGGACAGAACATGCGCTGTGGGGGTTTCCTTTATCCAGTGAAAAAATTGAAGGCTTCTGCCATTTCGTTCACCCCTTTCAAAATGCGAGAGTCAACAAGGCTCCTCTTTCCTCTGACTTCCCTCGTTCCCCAGTCCAGTAAATAATGTGCCACTTAAACAGCCGCATTTCCCTTGATGACAATTTATTGCAACAGAAGCGCCATTAATTTGGCTGCGTGAGTTCCAGGTGGGGCTGTGCTGGAGCAGCGTGGGCGCTCTCTGCCAAAACGTCCCTGCTCCCCGGCCCCGAGGAAATGAGCTGGCACCCGGCGAGGCACCGCGTCCCTCCGGGGGGGGAGCATCCGGCTGAAAATCTCCGCTACTGAGGCAGGGCATTTTAATTTCTAACCTCCTTGCACTTTAGAGTATTCCAGACATGAAATTGCCAGGCTGGACCTCTGAATTCAAAATGCAGCCAGTGCGAATCGATGTAGTAAAGCCAATGGAGCCAACAGGATTTACATTAACTGAGGATCAGGCCCCCAGTGTGTACTCCACACCGCGGTAAATTCTTACCTGGAGGCACCAGCATATTTAGTCCTGACATCATGGGAACATTACCTACCTGTAGCCGCTTAATTTACACACCTCCCCAACACCTTTAAGATGCTTTATAACCTTGAAAATCCCCTGACAACAAATATTCTCTGCTAGCATATGCCAGCGAGGAAACGGTGCAGCGTAGCCATACCAATTAAGACTGAACATTTCATGCGTCCGTGGTATTTTTTTTATTGAGGTACTGTCTATCTTTTTAACTACGTTTGTTTTTATTGAAGCAAAAACCTGCCCTTTCAGATGAGCAGGCTGGTCTATCAGAGCTGACATTTAGTGGAAAACAAAGTGCAGGCATGAGAAGGTTACGAGAGCTGGCACATGCTTTAGCCCAGACTAGACCATAACAGAACTGGACTCATCTAGTTTTACTTTCAAAAAAATCCTCCTGTCAGTAAATTTTGTCCTGCTTGTGAGCAGAGTAGGAGGCCAGAGCAGCAATGGTACTCCACAGCTGTGGAAAATAAGGGTTTGGGATTTATTCCATCATATCCACTCCAGAATTGATAAAACGGATCAGAGCTGGGCACAGTTGTAAGCTCAGAGGATAAGTCGGTCTATGGTGGCTTTATGTTCTGGCACCGTGGGGAACACGTTTGGTGTGCAATCTAGGGCAGGGTCCCCTCTCCAGGACCTCCACTGTCCTCCCTCCTGTCCTCCACCCCGTCACCCCGTATCCCAGCTGCTCCGCTGCCACCTGGCCCAGGCAGTGGCTTATTTCTGAATAACCTCTGCTCCAGGGCAGTGTGTTATCTCTAAATAACCGCTGCTCCCAGCAGGATTCGGGCTGTGGGCACTGAGCACCTCCCAGACTGTCCATTGGGTCCATTGGACCTGGCAGGACATGGTGTTACTGGGTACTGATTACAGGATATTTGGCCATAAAACCCCCATCCTCTGCTCTCTCTCTCCGTGCAGCTGCCATTGGGATTGGCAGGAATTTCAAGCTTTCTTAACTGTGGGTTTCTAATGGCCTTTTTGGACCACTGTAAGTAAGCAGGTTTTATTATCCATGTCCAAATAATACTAAATTAATTATGCAACCTTAACTTGTGCGGCAGATCTCCGATTGCGATCATGACATTTACTAACCACCCGGGAAGACTTTTCCTGGCGTGTGTTGTTTGCATCGTACGGTCAGATATTGAACCCCAGCTCCTTTCTGTTCCAAGAGACTGTCCCAACCCCAGGCAAGCTGCAATGGAGCTTGGTGTGGAGATAAAATAGGAGTCAAACTGACTCCTAGGAGTCAAAAATAGGAGTCAAAATGGCAGGAGAGTGAATCTTGAAACCACAGAGCAAGTGGGCTTTGCTGGAGGGGGTATTAGGGAGGGACTGCAATAGAAGTGGTGTCTCCCCAGCTATCGGTAGGAAGTTTTTCTGCAGGTGAAGGAGCTACAGTGTCAGGGTTTTGGAGCTGTCATCACTGAGTAGCGCAGTATTGCTGTGTTCGAATGGGTTTGGAAGCAACATCCAGCTGATCTCAAGCCCACGGAGAGGGAGGCTTTGTAGGCTTTTAGCGTTGGTGCCTTCCTCTCGCTGCAATGGAGAGGGCCAGTCACTGCCGTGTGAATCCAGCTTTAGGTTTGTGCCAGAAGATGGGGAGCACAGGAACTAATCAAATCCCCAGAGTAAAGATTTTTAGGAAAATATTTGCTTCTCTAAAACTTAACATCTGAGTGTATTTTCTTTTCATACAACTGTCATTATTTGCCAGTAAATATTAATAGCGGAGATATTTAAGAGGAAGAGCTTTCCCTCTGCAATTCAGTGCCTTTATCTCCCTATTCATAAACCCAACTCAAAATTCTTTGCTCTTAACATCATCATCTGTTGTCATAGAAACTATTGCAATACATAAGTACTCTTAATGACTGCAACTTCGTTGAATGGCAAGGGATCAAGATGGACTGTGATGGGGGAACACTTTAAACAGGTATATCCATCGACAACAACTGATGGCGAGAAGTATTCAGTCTCTCAACAAAGCAACAAGCACAACATTCATTTTCATGCTAACAAAATTACAGAACAGTCTTTATTGAACCTTGTATTCTTGCCTCTGAGACATTTAAGCCAGGAGGCTCTTTGTTTCCTTTAAACAAATCTGTGTAGTCCAGTTCTGAACTAGTTTTACTGGTATTTCTAGGTGAAATTGCCTACTGAGACTTGGGGTTTACATTCCTTATGTTTCTTAAGTTTATGTTTATTTGTACCTTGCTAATGAAGAAATAATACATCTGCTTGGTTTCCTGTGGCTGACAAACCTAGCACCGAGCTTTGCCTCTTTAGCATTTATACACCCATATTCTCCTCAAATGACCAGTGAAAATGCATTTGCCAAAACCAGTGAGGTTTTAATTCTACAGTAACTTATACACCTCCAGTAAGTCTGCAGTCCTTTAAGTCCCATACATCTCTCTGAAACATGTACCGTTCCCCAGAAGCAGAACGGTCAGTTACAAGTTATCGGGTGTTTTTTTCCCCCCTTGCTATAGCTGCAAAATGCCAGAAGAGCTTCAATTTGAAGCCTGAAGAAACTGTTATTCCTGCATCATCTCAGTGGAATGCAAAGCTCAGACAGGTCCTTAGGATGTGTAAATGTCACAGAGATTCAGTTTTGCAGAGAAGTCATTGACACTCCAGTGACAGCACAGCAGTATTTTGCTTCTGGTTCAGTACAAATTACAGACAACTTGACATTAGAGACCTTCGAATGCAAAAGCAGACTGAAATCCTACATGATCAACTGACTTTCCCTATTTACAAAAACACAGCTTTCATTTAGACGTCTCTTTGGGGACAAATTGATGGAATGGAAACGGAATGGGGAGAAAAGCCTGGGAAGTTTCTGAGTGGTGTGGTACTGCCTGCTCCCTGCTGAACCCTCTGAAGTCTGGCCGTGACTCCCCCTCACTACGTGGAAATGTGATTGGCACGTCCTTGAGCTCTGACGTTCAGCCTCTGCTCTCTGAACTCCCCCTGCATAAAGCACAGAGAGCCAACCCACGTAAAGAAGGAAGGACCTCAGCAACACTTCCAGTCCTTGCTCGTATTGTTTGTTTCCGATAATTGCCTGTGTTCATGTATGTTGTCGGGTGACTTTGCAATTATCCTCTTGTCTTTCTTTTTGCACGTAATAACAGCCCGGTGACCATTCTGTTAAGATGGTTGAAAGCTACTTGATTCTGCATTTTAAAGACGTCATTTGCTAAAAATAAGACAAGATATCACAGCTCAGCTTGGAACTGCTGCGGGCCATGGGTTGAAATAATGCTTTGGGCTCCACAGACAAATAAAGAGCCCAAATGCAGGTTGTGGGGGGTGTGTGGGGCCAACATATTGGGGGAATGGCAAAAGGGCTGGAGCAATGGCTTTAACTGCCTGTGAAGTGAAGATATCATGACATTCTCCCAGCTGAATCTTGTGGAGATCAAAAGACCGTGCAAACATTGCTTTAAACAGCACAGGAGGAAAAGGGTTAATGAGAAAAAAATTGTGTCAGAGTAAGTAAAGTGTGTTCTTGCCCCAAAGAGTGACCCTCTAACCTCAATTCCTACTGGCAAACGGAGACCAAATAAAAAATGCAGGAAACATTTTGATAGCTACACTGACCATTTTTTGATTTCTTACATGTTGGGTGAGATGGCTCACACCCTGGGGACATGAGCACTCACCGTGATTTCAAACCTTTCAGCCACAGGAGGACTTTTGCATTTCCATTCCCATGCCAGTGGGACCATCTGGCTGGGACTGGATGAGCAGCAGCCCAAGGGACACCGGACTCCTCACCTAGTGATGCTACTTGGTGAAGAAAAGTCATTGCAACTCACGGCGCCAGCCTGGCAAAGCTTGGACCAATTGGAAGACAGGGTTTATATTGCCTAATTAATTCAACTGTCATGAAATTAAATTATCATGTACTTTGATATCTGTCTGTTTTCTCAGGTGCAGTTATATTTGAAGAGACCCCACGCCTGTTTAGCTGTGATCCCTTTTGGAAATAATTGGCGCGGTTTTGATTGATAATGTGTATTCCTCTTTAAAAGAAAACACACTATTTTTCATAATCAGAGGCTGAATGCATAATGAGTGCTCTGGTGCTGCCTTTAGCATCAGGTCTGTCAAACTGCACAGTTATTTCCATATTGATGCAAACTAAGATATTACACTCCCTCATTACATTGACATGGCACATCTTTCAACAGTCAGCTTCCAATCATACGTTCCTTGCAAACAAAATTACCTTCATTTTCTCTTTTGCTACAGAAGGAACTAGCAGTGGAAATGTGCCCTAACAAGCTAATCAACTAATTTTTAGAATATGTTTGAACCATTTAATATTCTAAAAGAAAACAAGAAAAAGTTGCTAATGGGTATGCTGGCATAAACAGAAATAAATAGACAACTGGTTGACTGAACATTAGCATACTTAAGTTTTATCGAAGTCACAGTGGAATTCATTTTGCAAGTCAAAAAAGCAAGATCTATTTGTATCCATAAGCTGAACAACCTCATTTACTCTGTACGTTCTTGAGCAGATAACCTTGGTTATGAAGGTAAAAGAAAAAGAGGAAACTATCCTTTTATGAGCCAAATACTTCAGGCGATAAATTGATTTTAGTGGGTCCAGCGTGTAGGGCTACTGATAATTGTTTGTGTGACGCTAATGGCCCTGCTGCTAGGAGAGAGGAGCCAGACGTTTGGTTATGGGCTGGCAGGGAGCGAGGGGGTTTCCCAAGCAACATCCAGGGATGGGAAGAAGGGAAGAGGCAGCTTTGCATCACTAAATCCTAACTCCTGTCCCAATCGGGCAACCAGCAGCAGGCAGAAGAGAGGGTGGTTTAAATGGCCCACGTCAATGAAAGGCGAAGGGTTGCAGAGAGGAGACTGAAAGGAACCACGGGTGAAGAATATTGCCTAGAAAAAGCATTGCTAAGGTAACGAGCACCATGCAGGGAAGTTTGCTGCGGGCAGGCTGAGGCCATGAGGGGCCTCACCAGCCTGTGGCCAGGTCCCTGGACATCCCCCGGGAGCTTTGCAGGGACCCTCCGATTCTTTCAGGAAACACATCACTTGTTTTGTTGCAGGAGGTTTACAAACCCTGCAGAAAGACCATCATTCCACCCCACGTTGCATGGTTTATTTTCAGAAAGGTGCTTGGCTTCATTTCCTCTCAAGATAAATCTCTGCATTTGTTACATATGTTAATTTGTTTTGGAAAATTCATGGCAAAGCAGATTACTGTGCTGATACCGTGTTTAGCCAAACCCTCAGCGTGTCCTGCGGGTCTGAGTGGGGAAGAAATGACATTTCTTCTCTGTGCTGGCGTGTGATTGCAAAGCCCTGTCCTGATAAGGGCCAGAGCGGTCACCGAGATGGGTTGTGCCTGAGGACAGCCCTGGGCAGTACCTTCTCCTTAAGCAACAGCAGAGCCATCCCCACGTGAAGCAGAGACTCTCCTGGTGCTGCTGCGTGTCCTGGGTGTGTAACAGCTTCCGACAGAGCACTGGTACCTCCACACCACAGCTTGCCTCTTCCCGTAACTACACACTGCTGGGACATGAAGAGCACCACTTCCAGCCCAGTCTGAACCACGAATTTGCTTCTGCACCATCAATTATCCCCAGATTTCATTAAGGTCGTGGGGATCGTGAAGGTTGTGAGTGGATCCCGAATACTTTGGTGTCCAAATCATAGTTGTTCCACACGCCGATCACCCTGAGGAGTATGTGTAGTGATTTCCACTGAAACCATAATCTCGTAGCAGAACCTCATCTTTGCAGCTCTATGTGTAAAATTTGGGCACTGTATTTGTGCTTCTTTTCCTATAGGACATTTGAAATCCAGCCCTGAATGCCATTAGGTTAGAGTTGCTGTGAAACCTAATATTATTATCAGCTGCGTTTCCTTACATATCTAGGGAAAAAAAAATACCTTCCAAAGTTGACAGTCGCATGGGAATGCACCAGACTGTTCCCTGACGTGGGATTAAACAACATACTGTGTAGCAAGAGAAACATCTGTTTGTTCTTGAGCTGAGCAGCGACTGTCTCAGATGAGGGTCCGGAAGAGGAGAAGGACGGCTCAAGATGAAAGCTTGCAAGTCAGCTGTTGGGGGAAGGAATACATCCATGCTCCTGTAGAATATTTCTGCTGGATCGTAAAAATCAAGGCAGTGGCTATTCCAGCAAATACCCCAGCACCACTGCAGCATGACGGCCAGCAAATGAAACTGGAAACATTTCCATCGTAAAATCACATCCTATCAGTCGAAAAGGCGGGCTAGAGAACAGATGTCCCGAGGTCTGAGTGCATATCTTATCCGTTATGGGTGGCTTTTAGTCTAAAAAACAATAAAAAAGGGGGTTTCTGATGATGGAAGTGGCTGTTGGAAAAAGAAGGGTGGGAGAAGCTCTCCCCCCTTGCTGTGACTGGCAGCCTGTATCTCACCCACCAAAGGGAGCACGAGGATGTGGAAGGGAATGGCACATCAGAGGTCGTGGGCAGCCAGATGAAGGAGGGGATGCTGTGTGTAATGTGCTATCATGGTTTGCAAGCAGTTGCTGCGGAGCACGGAGCGAGAAAGGCAGCTTTCCCCCCCTCTCTCCTTCCTAAGAGGTTTTGAACACGCTCCTCAGTTTGCAGATTTAGATACAAATTTGTACAAAGAAGTGTGATAACTCTCCCTGAAACCTGATTTGATTTTCTCGCTTCGCTATCTTATCTGGCATGGAGGAGATTGTAGTCGTACCCGATTATGAAGTGTTATCCTCTCTACTCAGCCAGAGTATCTCCAGACAGTCAGGCTTCCAGAGCTAAGCTTCAGATTGCCTCTGACTGGAAGTTTAAATTTTGAAGGTACTTTTCACCCCATCGCTGACTCAAAAGATACAAACATGGAGTCCTATACCTGGTAATTTCTTTACATAAATAACAATCCTGCAAAAGATCCCTTTTATGACATCAATTATACATAACTAAGTGCACTTTAAAGACTGATTTCTTTTTTTAGGGGATTGTTTTGAAGCGTCTTTGAATTCATTAAGAGTAATTTTCCCTTTATAAACTAAAAAGCAAGTTTCCCAGAGAAGCTAACCCCTCTGACAGGTACATTGTTCCACTTTCAGGTCTAGTTATTTACTTGCCAAATGCATCAGATACAGAGCCCCAGAATAGATACAAAAATACATGAATTAACCTTCCTCTTTTTCCCAGCCGGTGCTTTTGCAAGTGGGTTGTAGATGGAAAAGGGGGTGTACCATCAGGGCCATACTGAGGGCTGGTTTCCCTCCCTGGGGGCTCCCCTGGTGCTGCAGGTGGCCTTTAGCCCAAGCTGCCTACACAAGGAAAGGAAAGTAAAAATTAAGAGTTGAACTGACATAATTTAAAGGTTAAATAAAGAAAAGTGTGAAGGTTAGAGGTCTGTGCTTGATGTCTGTAATGAGCCATACCCAGTCACTGGTACCAGACTGTAAGCATCAGTACCTGCTTCCTCTGTTAGGGTTTGAGAGGCCCATAGCAATTTATTGTCATTTAGACAATTATTTTATCACCCAATGACCCCTCCCCACGTGAGAAGGGGAATTGGGGAAAAGAAGGAAACTCGAGGGTTGAAATATAGATTTCCTTATAAGACTAAATAATTCACAGTAATACTAAAGAACCAGTATTGGCCCCTAGTATATAAAATATAGAAGAATTATTCTCAGCCAATTATATTAGCAGGAAGTTGGGCATTCCCAGCAAATGTGGGACACTGCGAGCAGTGTGCCTTCAGGAGGAATGGAAGGGCTCAGGGCTCCGGCACTGGGACAAGGAATTCTCTGGATCACCACCATCAATGGAGAGAGAGAACTTCCTCAGCAAATTTTCTAATTTATATTGAATGTGATGCTCATGGTATGAAATAATGCTGTTGGCAGCTTGGGTCAAATGCCCAGGTCTTGCTCTCCCCATCCCTGCACCTGGAAAGGCTTGAAAACACCGAGACCTTGAATCCCACACACCATTGCTGGCTATAAAGTAAATACTTTCATAAATTCAGACACTAGAGTCCTCTAAAAGGGTGGTTTGCCCAAGCATTAGAAGAAAAGTTAGTCCTGTGTGGCTCAAACCAGGACATCCACCCAGGTCATGTTCCCAAGAGCATCAAGACCACCTGAAAACGCAGCAACTTGAGTTTTAACTCATGATGGTTTTCCATGCTCTTCTGGAAAAACTGCTGGAGCTGTGGCTGGAGCCACAAGACTTCTTCCTTTCTTCCCAATGGCAATAGGAGGTCCTGTCCAGACAAAGGGCTTGTTCCCTTGGCGGAGCAAAGGAAATCTTTCTCTTGAATTAGGTATGAAAAGCTTCATTCTTGGTCAAAGATCTAAACCTCAACTGTTCGTGCTCCAATGTGGGAGGTTAGTTTATATTGTCCCCATTCACAGCCCCTCTGTGCAGGGAATGGGGACAGGCGTCTGCGCCAGCTCACACAGACATTGCAAGAATAGCTGTATTAAAGCCATGAGGCACTTGGAGCTTATGGACATATGGGTATCGGCAGCAGAAAGAGAAGATCCCCATCATATCATTCCCTCTGCTGTGTGAGCCAACATTTCTACTTAAAATTTCACTGAAAATATAGGAAAATGGCATTCAGGCAGAGCAATCTGCCTGTGCGTCGTGGATTGCTGGAGAGTATAAAACAGCAGCCAGCAGCTGATAATCTGCTTGTAAACTCCTGTTTGGAAATAAAGACAATCCCATTTTACAGTAACCAGATGTTTAACAGAATATTAGTATTTACTAGTGCCTTAGGCTATTGTTTTATAAAGGTCTGAAGAGGGCTTACAAAAATGGAAAATCACAAGCAAGTGTGCAGTTCAAAGGCTGCTCGAAGCTGTGAAATTTGGTGTAATGTGGGATAGATGCCCTTTTGTCTGCGCCTGGTGTTGGGTGGGGTTGAATGCTGAGTCTTCCTCCATAACTTACCCAACCAAGTTTCTCTCTGCTCTGATTTTCCCCTGTTCTTTATTATCCCATAATTGGATAACTTCTCTCCAATTTTCTCCTTGGAACACTGAAGATAAGGTTTCTGTTTAATCATCCCACTTTAAGTACTTGCAATCAGACAGGATATTGCTGCTTTTAAAATAAGACAATGACATTTAATGACTTTCATTTCTTCCTATACAAAAGATTAATTTATATGCCGGAGTCATCTTTTTCATTGGGAAATTCTCTCCACTCTTTTTGAAATTATTCAACCTGATTAACAACTTAATTCTCCTTTTACATTTCTGATTTTGTGGCTTCCACTGTGAGCGTTTGCTTGTCATCGTTTTACCAAGTCTAATTCGGCTTTTGTTTTGGAATTAGTCTGAAGTGAAGAAGCCAGACAAGTTGTAAGGTGTGTGTGAGTGCAAACACGCTGCCACGGCTGATGGGAGGATGGAGGTGGGAAGGGTGGCTCTGGGCTGGGCTGATGAAGCGGTGGAGAGCATCACAAGGAAGCATCACTGGAGAGCATCACTAAGCTGTAGGAAACCAGAGAGATTCCCTTATGCAACCCTTAGAGGCTCTAAGAAATTCAGGTGAAGGACTCCCGGGGTCTGTGTGTGTCCCTGGGAAAGCAGAAGCAGCACTGGGGAAGCAGAAAACATATCACTGGTGTTATCCAGGCAATGGGGAAAAGCCCCCGTGGCAGGAGGCTCCGGGGGGCAGGCGGGGAAGGGAAGCATGAATGAGCCAAGAGCTGTGAGGGAAGAACAGTCATGGTCTAGAATACACCTCGCCTGGCTGTTTTAAAATGATTATTTAACCTGATGGTTTTAAACCACTTGTAGTGTTTAATATTCTTCCGGAGTGCTGTTGGAAAGAAAAGTTTCATCAAGATGCTGTCTTACGAGCACGTCATCTGGATGGTTCTCTAAGCACAGACATGAAACACTCATTCAAACCTTTGTACTTTCTGCATGGTTACTGATGATACAACGGCTAATAACCTAAATCAAAATGTAATCTTTACCTTCAAACAGGTGAACATTTGCCTTTGGCGAGGTAAACACCATTGTTAGGAATTTATTTTGCTTTACTGCTAATATACTTTAAGGGTATTATAATTTTCTTTACCTCGCTGGCCATCATTTTCCTTTTGCACCTTTTTGCTTTACTTAGCTTCTAACTTTTGCTTCCCTTTACTCAGCCCCTATAACTTTCTGATTTATATTTGTTGCACTTGACTTCTGTGGTGTTTATACGTGTTCTCTTAGCTTCAGAAAAGCCTTCTCCTGCCGTTGTGGGATTAGGGTTTTTCAGCATATAGGTACTTCAGCAATCCCCATTATAAGTTATTTTTTTCTGACAAAACTCTTCTGCCCAACAGATTTAGCCCATAATTGTTTTCTGAACTGTGCAACCAGTCTTTCTAATGGACCTGATCTATAAATACAATGTTGAAGTGGGTTAGCATAAACCGCTTTGCCGTGTGAGAACTTTTCAAAAGCTGTAATGGCTTTTTCTCCGCTTTTCTGTCTTTGTATGAGACAAATGGGTGAGCAGATGCTTTTTATTTTTCCCAGTCCCATCTCTGTATGTGCAGGGGATGCCCTTTGCCTGTGTGTATAACAAATGCAACGAGGTTTGCATGAAGTTTGAGCTCTAACGCCGCATTTCCATACTCACTTTAGTGCCATGCTCAATTTTTTTTGTGGCAAAATATCACTCCCTATCGCTGCCTTTGCTACCGAGCGGCACTTGGCTTTTTGGTTAAGTGGCATCTTAGTTTTTGAAGATGGCACTTTTTTCCCAGCTCACATGTTATAAATAAACTCTTCAGGGGCCTCCTGATGCCCATAGCCCTCGGGCGGTGGGAATTTCATTTTTTTACTGCTCCTGCCTTATCCAAACGTGGTCCCAGGTAGTGTTTGGTCCGGAGCTTCGCCGGGGCTGGCCCAGGGAAGCCCTGCCCGTGTTCTGCAGCCCCGGTTCATCCTTCCATGGACACTCCTTCCACTGCAACCCGAGGGCTTGGGAAGGGTGGCCGTGCAGGTGCAGGGTGCCATTCGGGGCTGTTAAGCAGATGCTAATGATACTTCCCATCCGAGGCCTGTGAAGTATTGTAACGACGCTTTAACACAGCTCAGCAATCAAACACTAGAGCATAATGAAAACAGGAATACCTGTTTACCAGAGTATAAAAGCACGTAGAGAACAGAATGAAAATGATTCTTCACTTAAGGGCACACACATGTAAATACATGTACGTGTCATTTGACTTCGCCGTGACACTTAAACCCAAACACAAACCCCGTTTCTGGGGCACAGCAGCCACAGGAATATGGTGGACTAGACTGGAGCCATTTTCCAGATTAAGATCCTGATCTTACAAATAACTCCAAGCTGCTGAAATCCTACAGCCACCTGATGTTGTCTGTGCAGTGTCTTCTACAGCCCAGTGGGGATCAGCTCTGCCCTGGTGTCTGCCCTGTGCCCAGTTTGAACTGGGGTGGTGGTGACCGTGCAGCAGCTCACTGGGAACGCTGGAGTGCCAGGCAGGCCCTGAGAAAAATGCATAAGGCACCAAAAATGACAGATCATAGAGTCATAGAATGGTTTGAGTTGGAAAGGACCTTAAAGATCATCTCGTTCCACTCCCCTGCCCTGGGCAGGGACACCTCCCACCAGACCAGGTTGCTCCAAGCCCCATCCAGCCTGGCCTTGA